>OY728146.1:707654187-708854187 GCA_963277665.1 Viscum album
AACATCATCGTGGTGTTAAATTTTTTTAATACATTTCATAATATTATTTCCATTTTCAGGTGGCTATCTTCTAATAATGTTTTGGAGCAAGTCCATCATTTCCAAACAGGATGACAACACCTCTACAGTTGAACTGCTCTTCCAAACAATGGCTGGGAATTCCATGTTTTCATTCTGCTCATTTTTTGATTATTTTCATTTTTCTAGATTGATTTCCATTAGTTTTTGTTCTCTAGGTTTTCTAAACTTACCATATTTATTTCAGTCATTTTCAAATTTGTCGGTTTTATTTTTCCAATCAGTGTCTTATGTTTGATTTGACTTTCACTCTTTAGTTGGTATTATTATTTCTTCTAAACTTTTATAAATACTAATTATTTTTAAAAGTAAAACCAATAATCAAGCCCTTCGATTTTTAGTCAACATTATTGTTTCTTCTCAACAATTATAATTATTAATTCTTATTAAAAGAACAATCATTAATCAAATAAGTCTTTCTATTGCATGGGTGAGTACTAGTTGTTATTAGAGGAGGATGTTGATCTTACTTTTTATTAAATTCAGTATGCATTTTTAAATACAATGAGGACATAAGAGGTAGTCATTATTGAGTTTGTAGATAGCTTTCAACATAATGAACCTTATCTTTCCATTGGCGGTTAGTTAAATACATCTTGTGGGTAAGTTCTAGAAATTTCCCTATATGTATTTTTATAGGTTGAAGTGTAATTCTTGATTGTACCTTATATTGAGAACACATTATCTAGTTAATCAATTTGACTATAAATCTAATGTTCTTATTTTATCAGTTAATGTTGTGTAGAATCATGCCTTTGAGTAGACATTTGAGTCAGATATTGGAAAAGGGAACTTCCCAATATCAGAATGAAAATCTTATTGTCGGCCTGAATTTGGTTGAGGTGACTTTGTGAATTGTCCAAGATCGGGTGCATGCACCACCTCAAGTTCCCGCTCAGGATATAGATGTTAATCTCGAGGGTGGATGTTATTCAGAATAATTACCAATATATCATACTCCAAAATCCACCAGTCAAAAAAGGCTCCACAGATCATCAAGGATTAGAATGGAATTAAATCAATGTTATTTTCACCAATTAGTTCCATAAGTAGTGGATGGTGTTGGCTATGGATGTAATTTTTTTAAGCTTCAACATGCAGAAAAAACCTTGATTGGGTATTTTAGTTCCCTTTCTGAGCTGCTATAGTTTTCTCCTGAGATTGTATCTAATGATAGGATGAAGGATCAACGGATTGAGTAGGGAAATTGATCAGATATCTGTTCTCATGTTTTCGTGACCAATCATCCCAGTTTTGATGATGTGGTAGATATGGTGTTGATGGACGACATGTAATTTGTTGTGAAGTTAGGGTGGATTGGAGTTCCATTTTATCATGGTTGTAGATTTTGTTCCTTTACAAGAAAAATTATGCCTGCTAATCCTCGTGGTATTTCCTGATGATAGAGTCATTCCAAACATACTACAAATCTAGGAGGAAGTTCATTGATTTTTTTTATAAGTGTGGAAATATTGGACATTTTAGGATGGTTTTCACTGAGGCACACACAATTTGTGGATCATGCAGATGTTCAGGACATAAAGAGGTTCTACCATAACTTCTCTACTATGTGTAGTGGGACATTATCATCACCACATATCAATACTGTGAGGAAATCAAATGCTTCACATTCAACAAGTCTCCAACAACAAGAATCCATAACGAATCTTCTTCATGAATTGGAAGATTTTTTATATGAAGAAGACATGGGTCCAGTGATTGTGAGAGGTAAAATTTCCATTTCTTCGATTATAGTGACTAACTCATTTTGATATCATTTTATCTCACTAATTTATATTAACCCATATTTTTAACCTGCTACATTATTCATATGGAGCTACAATCATGTAAAATGAATATTACTACACCTCTAGTCACGACGAGAGAGCATGGTCTCTGTAGTCCCGCCCATGTCATTTCTCTATAAGAAGTCACGCTATATTGGATATTTCTAGTATGTGATATGAATTCTCTAGAAGTCATATTTTTGATGGAATGGTTTATTACCAAAAAGCCCGAAATTATTGTTTTCATTGAGGGGTCTACTTTACTACACACAGTGGTGTGCCTCTATTTTCTCATCGACAATGATACCCAAGGTCAAGCAGAGTTGGATAATCTTATCCATAGTTTTGGAATGTGATATAAATGTTTTATTTTGATGTGGAGTGAAATTCAATGGCTGGTAATCTTCCTCAAGATGTCGTTGTGTTTTCTCATGTGTTCCCTTAGGACTTTTTGTGTAGAAATCGATGAGAGGGGATGAGTTTTCTATTTACATAATGCCTAGGACCCTATAAGTCTATAACCCCTCATACTGTGTGGCACTAACAAAATAGAAAGAGATGAGGTCTCTGTTGAAAGACCTTCTTGATAAAGTAATTATTCATCTAAGTGTGTGAAATTAGGTAGCTCTAGTTCCCTTATCTATGAAGCCTAATGGTTCTCTTTTCTCATCTATTGATTATCGAAAACCAAATCTATATATAAAAAAAATAATATTTATTTCCAAATATTTAAAATATTTTTTATCAGCTCAAATGTGTGAAGTGGTTTTTGAAGATCAACCTTTGATCTGGTTTCCATCAGCTGAGGTTAAAATAATTTGTAATTCAGAAGACTATCCTGTGAATAAGGTACATAAACATTGATTACCTTTTTCATCCCATTGGCCTGTAAAATAATCCTAGAGTTTTCATGGATTTAGTGAACATGATTTTAGAAAAGTGTCCAGATACCATTGTTGTAGCATTGGTGGATGAAATTCTTGTTTTTACAATTTCTGAAAAGTATCATATGAAACATCTAAGAATATTAATAAATCTTCATTGTAATCACTTTCATTATGCCATGATTTTATATTGTGGTTTTTGGATTTGAGAAGTGAAATTATTAGGAAATAGGGTCTTTGAACAAGGTTTTCAATTGATCATTAGAATGGTAAGGTAGTTATGACGTGGTAGAAAAGAAAAAATGTCTTCATTATCTACAACATCTTCTGCTTAGTTGGATATAACCATAGGTTCATGAAGGACTTCTCGAAGTTGGATTTTCTGAACAATTATCAGACTCTGTAGGGGGTGATTATTTTGTAGGATGATTAATGTTAGAGGTCATTTTTTGATTTGAAATGTATGTTGACTACAACTATGGTATTAAATCTTCTAGAAATGGGGCAGGGCTATGTTATATTATAGGATGCATAAGGTTATGACATGGGTGGCATTCTTGTGAAGGGTGATCATGTAGTAGATGTTAGATCTCATTAGATTATACCACAAGAGATGAATTGTACTAAAAATGATCTGGAACATGTATTTGTGATGAATGTGGTTAAAAGTTGGCATCACAACCTTTTTTAAGAATGTTTTATTGTTTAATCAATCATAAAAATCCTAATTTATATCTTCTCCCATAGTGTATTGAATCTTTAATAGAGTCATTGGGTGGAGATCCTATAGTCTACTGACAAATACATTTCTTATACCCCTAGAAAAGTGAATGTTGTTGCAGACACAATGATTTGGAAACATCCAACTCATGTCGTGAATGGATTGTCAGAAGAGTGGAATTTTATGGATCTTTTTGTACAGTTACAGTTTGGAGTCCAAGAGGAAGGTTCTGTGGTTTCATTATCCAGTGTTCTGTGGAAATCTACTCTTCCTGAGATGATTCTTCAATACCAAAATCGTGATGATGAGTTTCAAAGAATTATATAATCCCTTTATGGTGGTAAGACAATTTCCAAGAGTTCATTATACAATGATGGTGTAATATTCTATTAGAAATATTTTTTTTGCCATGAGAGGGAAGACAGACTGTGTTGATGGATTTCTATAATTATTAGTGGGTTGTACGCCCAAGGACCACAAGAATGTTATATGGCATGAGGTGGTGGTTCTTGTGACCGTGAGACATTGATGAGTTTTCCTCTCATTGTATTATATGGAAGGAGATTACTTACATGCACCAAAAACCATCAGGTATGCTTCATCCACTTCTATTATGTGTTTGGTAGTGGGATTCAATCTCTATCGAAATTTTGGTAGGGTTTCCCCATACCCTGAGGAAGGATAATGAAATATGGGTTGTGAAGTACAGGATAACCATCTTGACTGACTTCATACTCATTCAATATACAACAAAAGTGGAGGAGTTGTGAGAACTCCATGTGAAAGAGATTGTTTGTTTTCATGGATTTCCATTTGATATATCATAATATAGGGATCCTCGAATTACATTTCACTTGTGGAGAGTCCTTTATGAGGAACAAGGAATTAATGTTTTTTTGAGAAAGGTGTACCATCTACTTTCTGATGGAAAAACAAAAATAGCTATATAGATTCATGATGATATTATTCGTTCATGTGTTCATGACTTTTTAGGGGCTTGGGAAGATCACTTGGGGATGGTTGAGTTCTCTTGTAACCACTGTTACAAGTCCGCAATCAAAATGGAACCATTCAAGATTGAGAATGCCCGACCATATAATTCTTTATTCTGTTAGTCAAAGGATGGTAATTGTTCTCTAGTTGGACATTTATTTTTCAGGACATGACAACAAAGATTTAGTTGACACATCAAATGATTTTGAACTCATAAATCCGATGTAAGTATTACAATGATCAATATCATAGACCTTTGGAGTATTCAATTTTTGATCAAGTGTACTCAATGTTTTCACCTAGGTTGGCTCATCGATGTCTTCGGAGGCCAGGAAAGCATTCACCTTTCATTATGGGACCTTTGGTGGATGTTGATCATGTGGGGAAGGTTGCATACCATTTATCACATCCACCATATCTAACAAAGATACATAAATTATTCCACGTGTTGCAACTGAGAATGTATCTATATAATCAATATCATGTTTTGTGGTGGAGTGATCTTGAAATTGAGCCTAATTTATCAATGACTCAGAAACCAGTCACGATTATTGATTTTAAGAACATGGTAGATCGATGGAGGATGATTTCTTTGGATCATGTTATATTGCATCATGGTTCTGATTCTAATTAGACGTGGGTGAGGGATACACTGATGAGAGAACAATGGCTTCATCTATTTGGGATGGACGATTCTTCATAGGTATTCTAGAGATAGAATGTTTCTATGTTGAAGAGGTTGTAAAATCATGTTACCATGTACTTGTAATTTTCCACATTTTCTATGTCCATATTTGGTTAAAAATTCTTTTATAAGATTTCTCTAGGATTAATGTAGGCTGCAGAACCGTTACACACCGTGTACCTGATGTAAACGTCATGTACATGGTGCAGGTTGTAGTTCATGAATTGAGAGATCAGGCCATGAATATGAATATCACTTCATGAGCTACTATAGGATGTGCACCTAATATAAAAATTGAGAAGGAATAAAATAGTTTTTTTTGAACCCAAGGTGATTGATTTTTTTAATACTTATATTTTGTGGCCTACATGACGTTACCCTTGGGTAGACATTTTGACTCACCCTGTGCCCAAATATTTTTATTGCATTCAGATGTTTTTCATGGTCCATTTGTTTACATGCATTGTGGCTCCCTAACAAGAGAATTTCTGGTGCATTTTTTGAGAGACTCAATTCCATCTAGATTGAACAAAATGACTTGGAATCGTCATTTTTCTTATCATGTGATTTCTAGGTAAGGTTTCTTCCACATTATTCAAGTTTCCCTCTTTCTCTCCTTTGGGTTTTTCAATTGATAACCTATGTATTTATGGAATGATTTATTGTGGTGTTGTATCATACTTATAGGTAGAGTTTGGATGTTTATTTTTCCTTTGTTATCTATAATAGTTGTCGTTGCGAGTTATGTTCATTGAAAATGTGGTAGGTGGTTTTTTCCTGATTCACTAAATTGATTACCATTTTATTTCATGGTTGATTTAAACTTGTAATTTAAATTAAAATGCTCTACATTGCATTAAATTTCATTTATAAAACCCAATTACATTTAATTGAGATAATTGTAATGGTTTTGGAATGGAAACATGGAATACCCTTGATTTAATTGAATTGGGGTGGGTTTTTGGAAATTGTCTGATTAAAACTATTGAATTAAAATTTTGGATTTGATTGAAGTAATTTCAATTAAATTGATGAGTTTAATTATCAAAATAGAATTGTGAAAATGATAGAATTTGTTTTTAATGTTTTTCCAAAATTGTTAATGGATTAATATCATTTGATAGAAACCTTAGGTTTTTATATTGTGTAGAATGAATGATTTTGAATAAAACTTATTTTTTTAAATGGAATGATATTGAAGTTTTTTAAATTGAATAATCAGATTAGTCATATTTTAAGTAGTCATAAAATATTTCACCCATTATTTAAGAGTGCATACATTTTTTTGGTGGTTAGTTTGTCATTTTAATAAAATCCATACTAGGAAAATGTTTTAAACCATACATTTTTTCCTGTAAAATCCCCGACTAGTTACTAACGATTCACCTATGGACAGTTGCATAGGGACATGTGTATACAAATTTTCTTGAGTACATATAGAGAGTATGGAATCCTATATCTAGTTAATACTAACATACATTTTGGCATATCACCGTGTTTCTCAATTGATTATTTATATATGAGATATAAATGTATTCCAATGTTTTTTTTGAACTGTATTACAATCCTACCGAATTTAAATAAATTCTTCTATATAAATATTTTACTTAAACAAAAGTGTAATGTCCCAGAATTTCTATATAATTAGTATAATTATTTGGAATTATTTCCAAACTGAAAAATCTGATGGTGTGTAATTCCAAGGCCCGAAGTGCCTGAAATGATCTATCAAGATATTTTAGGATTAAAATAGCAAGCTTGAGTGGTTTTCCAAAAAAAAGTGGAATAACACCTAAATGGTTTCCCATATCAGAAATCTTATAGCACCGTTGCATTCAGGATGGCGGGATTACCACAGACCTGACATATGGTTAGTCAGTTCTGGTCTCTAGGGGGAAAACACAAAATGGAATAACCGAAAATTAAATAATTAAGTAAAATTATTTTATTTTTCAAATGCATATAATAAGAAACGGGGACTTGGATTAAAAATATGATACAGCCACTGAACCCAATGGGTCTGATATCCTTAGGCAGATATGAACATTGGTCGGTGTATTCCACCAATGAATGTTGGTTTCTAGATGTAAAATAATAATTAATTGACAATTATATTAATGTGAAATCCTTAAAATCAAAATGAAAACTCGAATAGAAAATATGAGAGTACCGATGAACTTGTGACGGTGTGTTCCAATTAGTTGGATCCTAACCATAAACGGCATGGGTAAATGGTTTCTATTAATACTTATCTGGAAAAATAATATATATGGTCAGTAAACACGTGGGCGGTGTATTCTATCTTTTGAACAATTGATCAGATTAAAATCTGAGGGCGCCATTGAATCTACTACGGTTGGATTCACTTAAGGGAGGCTTCACTTAATCCATAGTATTTTAGTTGAAAATTTTAATTTTGTGGAATTCTGTAATATTGATAAAAATAAGTGTTATTTTATTTTATTTCTATTCCTCTATAATTTCCTCCATTGGACAAGTTCTATGGGTGGGACCCATGAAACATCAAGAGAATAAATGAATAAACTCCCGTTTATTCTTGTAGCCACACCGTTGGAATTTGGAAGGTGTTTTAATTAAATGTAACCCATTAACTTGACATGTGTTAGTCGCCCTCACCCTCTACAATTTATATGGAGATTTGGGTGGTGTTCAGAATGACATTACCAACGGACAACACTCTGGAAAATTTCAATGATGCCAACAACATTGAGGAAAAGACCGGTTTCAGTGATCTGTGTCAAGCACCACCGAATCAGGAACTGATGCCAACAACTAAGGAGGTTATGTTCATCATCAGCAGTTAGCGTCTCATCCATTAAAGGTGTTTTTATTGAATTTATCATTGATGAATTAAATCCTATTTTTCTTTCAATCGCATTATCATATTGGGAACGGTTCAAATGAACAAGGAATGGACCCTCCGCCGCATCTCTCATGTTCTTTCTTTTGGGACAGTTTTCTCATATAGATGGAAATTCCAAATAGTATGTTACGCTATGATGGAGGTAGTGCGGGAGAGCCGTAGGGGATGAACAAACCATGAACGGATAACTGAGAACGTCTATTGACACATAGAATAATCTACTAGTGAGCCATGTCGGCGGCGGCCAGCGGTGGTCTGAGAAGACCCAAGAAAACTGGCGGTGGGAGGAGAATGACGAAATGAGACAGAACACTGTGGTGGCTGAAGGCGGCGCGCGATGGCTTGTCATAGTGGTCGAAGGTGGCCGGACTGAGCCTTCTGTGCGGGACAAGGTTGGCACCTACACTGGCCAGTGGTGGTAGCCCAGGCTCTGGAAGAAGTGTGAGGCAGGGCCCATGCCGCTCTGTGTTGGCGAAACCCTGTCCACCAAACGGCCGACCATTTAATGTGGCGGGGCAATGCCCCAATAGCTTGGAGAAACATCTCTACAACCATTGGGATAGTGGAAAAAAATGGTCCACCTTTTGGAAGATATGGCTGGACGTGGGCCGATCGAGCAGGATGGACCAGTCCAGAGGGTCAGGCTGGACCTGCGGCCCTACAGGCTTGTGCGGGTTGGTCAACCACCACCAGGTGGGCCGAGTTAACCACAGCCAAGACCCACAAACCATGATAGACCGACCATGATGAGCCAAACCTAGTGAACTTGGCCGATGTATATGGGATGAACCTAATGATCCAGGGCGACTCTTAATATGTCGGACATGAGTGGGGATAGGTAGACAGAGAGACCCATTTCCTCGTGTTAGTCTGACATGGTCGGACCGGGCCGAGACCCAACCGTCCACCAATTGAAGAAATTCCGATAAGAGACAATCGTTGTGTCTATTTTTCAGGCTATTAGTGGAATTGTGACCCTTTTTCTAAAGAAGACTCTTAGGCATAATCCAGTGAACTCGACCATGCCGAGCCAGAGTGAAGTGCGAGCACCGCCGTTTCACGGAAAGGGGTGTAACTAACAGACCGAGCATCCGATCGACGTGTTGTCTCTGGCATAAATACCTCTTCCATAAGGTAGTATATTAGAGATACTCTAAATTAGTGTTAATTGTTTTTGACATGAAAACTGGGTTAGATCCTACATGAATCCAAATAGGACCTTTTTTTACAAAATTGCTCATATCTCACAGATCGGGTGTCCGATCGATGTACTGTTTATCACGTTGGGACCCCTATTATAGGGTGGTACCTTGGGTATTAATTTTTTGGGACTTCATACCTGTTTAAATACATATATTGTATTGAGGTGATTTTCTCCAAGAATAAAGCATTCTATGTGATGGAATCCTGTGGTGGTGACACGGAAAAGTATAGCGACTAATGCAAATCAGCATCAGAAACTCTAGAGTAGTATGATATAGTTTTACAACTAATATTCCCTAACTCTGTACTACTGGCCATGGGTGGATTAGAATTATAGGGAACTTGGGTGGATCAACATTATAGAGACTATGCAAGGATCAACCTGATAGCAACCCAGTGTGGATCTGTATTATGGAGACCCTATGTAGATCAGCATTATAGCGACCTAGTGTGGATCCACATTATAGAAACCCTATTTAGATCATCATTATAGAAACCCTATGTGGATAAAAATTATAGTGACCCTCTCTAGATTAGTATTATATTGACCTGGTGTGGATCAACATTATAGTAAATTTGTGTGGATCGATATTCGTGTGACACTCTGTGGATCAGCAGTGCATGACCCGAGGAGAAAAAGTCCTCATAGTTTCCCATCACAAATTAGTGAAAATGACCTGATTTGGATCCTAAATTTAACTAATTCATCATGGAATGTTGTGGAACTTCTTAATAGAATAAAACGACATATCCTAAGTATAATCATCTTTCTTTCTACTCCATGTGTTGTATACATGGTTTTAGCAGAGTGTTTTTCATTTTGATTCATGTTTTATATCATGATTCATGAATTGTGTTTGTGGTATTTTCAAGTGATGATTTTTTTTTTGATATATGATAGACCATTCGGGGGTCATGTGGTTGTCTATAGGATATTTTAATTTATTGCCCTTACAGGAGCTCTTCCCGCACTTCTGTGTCTGGTGTAGACTACTGATGCTACGTGGTAGACTTTGGATGTTCGAGACATGGTTGAACTTGGTTTGATGATTGCAGACAAAATCCACTTATTCAACTTCATACTTACAGTTTTTACCCTCCTGGTAGAGCACCAAGGAAGATTCTACAGTTGTTTAGTTTCTTTTATCTTTATAGGGAAAGTATTCTGGCCAATTGTTTTCAGTTTTTAGTTGTACATGTTGTTGTACCTTACTCTTGTGGTTGTACCAACGCAATTTGGTTATTTACATTGGTTTTCCTTTTAGCCTGTATAGATCTATAAGGAAACACATTCCCTATTCGAGAGAAGACTTCAGGTGTTTGTTACTAACCCCTGGCCTATGGAAGGTGGATTTGGGGTAGTCACGTCCGGACCCAGTGGGAAGGGTCGTGAAAAAGTGGTATTAGAGGGTGGTCAGTTCTTCAAGAAGAACAAAGAGTCTATGATTTTAATGGAGCAACAGTGTTAAGTGCATTGAGTTCAGGGTTTACTTCAGGGTGTCAAATGGTGGTGCAATGGCTGAAGTATCCATACACTGATACCTTAAATTTTGTTTTCCGAGTAGGTACACAAAAACACAAGTATATTGTGTTTTGAAATTTTTTCATGATCATTCTTGAGTCATCTCCCTATGTAAAAATTATTGGCAATGGCACATCTATTTCATACATGATTTCACCACGAATATAGCCATCACTGATTCTGGTTAGTGATTATGAATATTTCCCACAGTGTGATAAGGAACTATTATAGGGACAAGTCATAGTGATGGAACCATCAGGTGGTTTACCAGCATCCCCACCAACCGTTGAGTTGAAAATTATACTAGTGGATCATGCACACATGATTAGTGTGTTTCATGTGTTCAACTGATAGAGGCCTCCGATGTTTCAGGGAGTGAATGTCCCCTAGGAAGCAGATTACTAACATGAGGCAATTTCACAGGTATTTCATTTAATAGAGACACCCTCCGAAGAAATGGCTATCTTGTCTGATATCCTTCTTCATTAATTGGTTGGACAATGGTGAAACTCGAGGCTCCAGGTTCATGAGGTGATGTCCGTCACTTGGCCAGACATTGATAGCTGTTTTGGGGCACATTTATTACAAGAGACACTATGCTCTTTGAATATACAAGAGCTGATGCATCTGGAGTAGGACAACAAAACTGTGGATCATTACTCATCAATATTTACTAACCTCACCTGAAACACCACCGAAATGGTACAAGACCCTTACTTTAGGGCCCTGGCCATTGAGCAGGGGCTCCGATGTGAGAACAGATATGTGATGGGTTCTCTCAGTATCCTGATGCAGGATGGGGTACTAGAGCTATATTTGAGGATAGATATCTTCCTTGATGATCATTCACCATTAGTGATAGCCTGTACATGATGATAGGTAGAAGAGTCATATGCAGCTGGTAGTAGATAGGCAACGCTGAAGCCTGAGCGGGCTTGACCTTTTGGAGGGAGACCCCATGATGCAAGGTCAGATGTGTGAGGCTCGAGAGGCTGAGAGAGCCACCAGGATGGCATGATCTATTTTTCATGTGTGGTACAGGGTCATAGAGCTCGTGACAATCCAAATCCACATTTGGATGATCGACAATCTATGGAGGGGACACTGAGGCATCGATAGCTGCATGAGAATGAGCATTGGCAATGCAGCAGATGAGACTGGTGATAAGGTTGTGCAACGGGAGGTGGTTCGGCCACTAGGCTCTACAACCACCACCCCCAGGCAACCCACTACAATCACAAGGAGCAGGATGACATGGACAGGCCCAGTTACAGGCAGTAGAGGCACATGATCCTGAAGTCCTTGAGATGATATGAGGTACGATATATATCTTCTCTAATTTACAATTAATTCAAATCTACATAGGTGCAATCCATTATTTCCTTGTCGAATACTTAGCTCGAGGCAATGAGATTTCGACTGAAATTTTAGCTCAACCTTTTCAATTTGATATTCAATGGGAGAAGATTCATCATTCACACACTGGTGTCAATAGTTTGATCTTAGTCTCATGTGAGTGTGTTTTTGATGGTATCTTCTAGTAGTAGCATTGAAGCCATACAACGTCACTCCATGCATGGATTGGACGCCAAGAGATCAGACACATATTGACATTTTGATACGTATAGTATGATGTATGCGTAGAGATGGAGGCCAGTTTTTCCTTGTTGGTGAGAAGGAAAATAGTGTATCACAAGATGGAATTGGGATCGGGAGGGTGGAACTAATTATATATTAGCTGGCTTGGATGACCATTGACAGGGTGGATGAGGTAATTCTACAATTTCCAATAGTGGTGGATGAGTATGTGGATGTCCTTCAGGATGATTTCCCAGGACTACCTCCTCGTAATGAGGTATAATTCCACATTGAATTTTACCTATGAACAACACCAATATCTACACCAGTATATCAGTTGTCCCCTATAGAGAATCGATATCTAAGGGTACAGTTTTAGGAAATATAGAGGAAGGGATTTGTAAGGCCCAATGTTTCTTCATTAGAATCCCCATTGTTGTTTTCCAAGATGACAGATGGGTGTTTGAGGGTATGTGTGGATATCTGGAACCTAAACCAGGGGACCATGAAGAACTAGAATATGTTTTTAATGATTGATGGTCTATTTTATTAGTTTAATGAAGTGAAGTGGATCCAGCAATGATCAAAGAAGTACTTTCATAGGATCCACACATGAGTGTTACTGACGAGCGATGCTTCCTTGGATTAGAAGGCTACTATCAGAGGTTCGTACCTGATTTATCCAGAGTATTATCACCTATGAAAACTGTAATGATGAATGGGAAACCATTAATGTGGTCAGAGACATTCCAGAAGAGCTTTCAACATCGGAGGTAGATATTCACCAACACTCCCATACAATTGTTCTTGGAGTAGGGCACTGACTACGTTGTTTTCTGTGTTGAATCAAAGAGAAGACTGAGTGGTGTTTAGATATAGGATGATACAATGATTTCTTATAGATCAAAATAGACGAGGCCTCAAGAGAAGAATTATGTGACTCACAACATGGATTTGACAGTAGTAGTCTTCACACTGAAGATGTGTTGACACGACATTATGGCGGAGTACTTCATTGTTTACTCAGACCATATGAGTCTCAGATATATCTTCACAAAAAATGAACTGAATTTGATATTGAGTAGTTGGGTAGAGTTATTACTGAGTATGAATTTGATATAATCTATACTGCTTGGAAGGGGAACATAGTGTCAAATGCACTTATCCTAACTTTAGATATCCCAAGTGTATAGAGATGAGAAATCCTCTATGAGTCTACACATTCTCCAATATCCTCAGGACATGCACCTGATGGATATGCTATTGTTGGGAGCACATTATTCGTTTTCAGAGGATGTACTATAGTACCAGTGGAACTATGACAGAAGGTTCTGGTCATCCGAGAGAAACTGAGAATAGCATAGAGCTGACAGAAGTCCTCCGCTGATAGGCAACAGAGACCACAAGAGTGCTAGGATGGGGACCTTGTATTCTTGTTAGTCTCCACTGGATTGGGATTATGGAGTTTCGGTCAAGGTGAAAAACTCTCACTGTGGTTTAACAGACCATTTCTGATACATCAATGGATTGGAAAGGTGGTGCACCTCTTGGCACTACCACCACAGTTGTAGAGGGTGCATTATGTCTTCCATGTATCCATGCTAAAGTGATACATGAATGATCCATCACACGTTATCGACTAGGTTGAGTTAGACATTGATAATTGGGATACTTTTATTGAGTTCATGGTGGAGATATTGGATTTACAGGAGAGAGTCCTTCTTAGATGGTGGATACCTCTGGTGTGAATTTGGTGGTATAAAATGAACCTCCAGGAGAGAAAATGGGAGCAAGTGGATCAAGTTCGTTGTGAGTACCCTATTTTGTTTGGTTTTAATTTTTATGTAATTCAGCTTCATAAAGACCTAAGGTGGGGTGAATATAGTGTCCCAAAATTTCGATATACGTTTTTTATAATTTGTAATAATTTTGAGACTACGAAATTTGACGGTTTGTAATTCCGAGCTGCAGAGTGCCTAGAATAATCTATTAAAAATGTTAGGTTTAAAATAGACTGCGTGAGTTTTTTCCATAAAAAGGAGGAATAAATTTTAAAATGGGTTCCATATTTGAGATATAAGGGCATCGTTGCATTCAGGGTGGTGTTTTTACCCTTGGTGTGACTTTTGTAAAGTCGGTGCAAGCCTCCAGTGGGAAAACCAAAAAATGGAATAACATTAAATAAAATTATTTTATTTTTCAAATTCATATAACTCACGAATGGTGACTCCGATTAATAATCTGAGACCACCTATGAAGTCATAATGTTATGATTTACTTAGTAAGAAACTAACATTGGTCAGTGCGGGCCGCCAATGAATGTTAGTTTTCAGTCGTAAATAAAATAAATAACTGAGAAATATTTTATTGTAAAATCCTTAACTTTGAAAAGGTAACTCGGATTGAAAATATGAGAGTATCATAGAAATTTTTTGGGTGTGTTTCTATTAGGTGGAGCCTACCCTCGAGTGGTGAGGGTAGAGGATGACTGTTAATAATTTTTTGATCTTTTTTTATGGTATGTTCAGTAAATGCACTTGTGGTGTTTTCTATCTTTTGAATCGGTGCACTGATTAAAAATTTGATGTTACTATTGAATCTGTATCACCTAGAATCACTTAATGGGGGATTCAATTCGATCATCGTTGGTTGAGTGAAAAAATTAATTTTTTGGACTTTTGAATGATTAATAAAAATAACATGTTATTTTATTTTATTTCTTTTTCACATTTTATTTTCCTCCAATTGGAAAGAGGCAGTGGCGGGACCAATGATACATCAATATAATAAATTTATTAACTCCCATTTATTCTTGTAACTAAACTTTTGGAATTTTGGAGGATCATTAATTAAAAAAACCACATTAATTTCATTTGTGTTACTCACCCTCCCCATTACCTATTTATATAGAGAAAAATGTGGAGTGTTGGCACAACTTCACCAAGTGATGAAGATCTGAAAAAGTACCACGACACCTTCGACTTGGGGGACATGACCAGTTTCAATGAGCGTAGACTAGTGCCACTGAATCATGAACCAATGAAAATGAAAAATGAGGTTCCATCAATTTTTATAAGGAACGTATTTTCTAGGTAGAGACATTGTTTTGTTGTTTTCATTGATGAATTAAATGCTCTCCTACTTTCTATCACATTAACGTAGAGGGAGAAGTTCAAACGAACAATGCCAAACCCCTCTGCCACGCCACTCATGTTCTGTTCATAAAGGATGGTTTCCTCATATTGATGGGAATGCAATATAGTGGGTAAAATTATAATGGTAGAATCATATGATAGCCTTAGGCACATACTACACCATGAACGGACACTGAAGCTAGTCCAGTGACTCGTGGAACAAACAGTCGGCGCGCCTTGTTGACGACAAAATGTGGTGGCTGGAGGATACACGATATAACTGGTTGCAGGAGGTGGAATGGGGCACGCAACGGTGCACCACACTGGTCGAAGGCGGCTAGCCCAAGTCAGCTCTGTGGGATAGGGGCGGCAGTAGTAAGCCATCTCAAGAGGGTTCATTGCATCCCGCACCACTCCGTGTTGGGGAATCCCATTTAGAAAAACGACAGACCATTTAATATTATGGTGCAGTGACCCACCAACTGGGCAAAATGGCCTCATAAACACGAGGCCATCTAATGAAAAAAGACTACAATCTGGATGAGCGGGCTAGATGTATACAAATAGTGCAGACCAGACCCACCCAGTGTGTCGAGCCAAATGTGTAGCCCAGCTTGCTAGCGCAGGTGGGTCAAGACCCACCCGGCGGGCCATGCCAACTGTGGCCCATCCTTGAGAACCAAACCAGGCTTACCCAGACGAGATGGACCTTGTGAACCAGGCCGACCATTAATTGGTTGGACCTGGTTGAGGTCAGGTACACCATGTAACACCCCATGCTTCCATGGTACGCTTCTCTTTGAATAATACATCGGTGTGTGTCGTACGCAATTTCATGTTTTAACACACACCACAACCAATAAAACTAGACGTTATGAATAGTAATACCCACTTTTTGAAATTTTATACATTTCATCGTTCAAAATGGACTTCATTTTTGGATTCAGAGTATCCAAATTAACTTAGGGTGAATTTTTTTTATTTTTCTAAAAACATTCAATTTTAGACTAATATTGAAAATCACTAAATTTTAATTAAAAACATCTTTTTTAATCGAATTAAATAATAGTGATAAATTATGAATTTTAGTGGTTTTAAAGTATATTTAGAATATATTTTTACCATTTAATAGAATGTTTTTCATTGGATGTAATTTCACATTTATACTGGACATAAAGAAGTGTCAATCTTTTGATAGGTATTATTTCTTAAAAACACTCTTTTTGTTTTGATAGCGGGAATTAATTTTAAATTAATTTCATCCACTTCTATGTTTTGAATTTTGAAAAAATGGATTCAATAATTTTAATCTAGATGTTGAATTTGTGTAAATAGGTAACTCTTATTTTTAGACATTTTGAATAATTACTTCGGTAAATATTTTATTTATCATGGTTAAATGTTAAATACAGTAAATAAGGGTAAAGAAATATATTATAATAAATTTAAGTTACCAAAAAACGTGTCTTAACCCTATTGGTTGTTACATGTCCGACCATGGGTATATTTTAGTCTATTTTGGGACGCCATGGATCCACTTGAATGTGAAGATGACACTTTTCATTAATTATGTTAAAGTAAATACAAAAAAGACTTAAGCATATGTCTTTTCATAAAACAATTTTTACCTAGGGTTATATTTTTTATATTTTAGACTATAAATATTCATTAGAAATGAAAAAATATTTCCTATATAATAGTATTTTTTTGTTATAATTTTTAGACATTGAATAATTAAATTTATTTTTGACACAATAATGATGCAGTGTTTTCCTTATTAAAGAATGAATCAAATAATTAGTATTATAAATGTTAAAATAAATATAATTTTAAAGATTTGATTCCATAAACTAATTTTATAAGCTAATATGACATTTTAGTATGTCTTAAATTTATTCAGTTCGAATTAATAATTTTCTTATGACTTTAACAAAAATCAATTATTAAATACTGTCAAAATTGACAAAAATGAGTTTTTAAAACAAATATTATATTAATAATTGATATTATGTTCTTAAAAATCTATGGTTCACCCAAAGGACTTATATAATGATAGTTTTATCATTAATTGACCCCTTGGATCTCTCTTGGAAGTATATAGTATTTTTATTAACCATATAATATAAAAATACAAAGTGACATGTTAAATGTCAAACTATTTAACTAAGAGTTAAATATAAATGATAAGGTTAATATAGTCAAATAAGCCTATTTAAAATATATTGGATGAAATTATTTTGACCCATCCCCACCTTAGAATTTTAATAATCTACTTTTGATCCAATTGAAACCGAATATGAATTTATTATAATTTAATACTTTAAGTTTTTTCTAAAGAGCCCCTCCTCCCCCTTATAAAAGGACACCGGTTCTAACCAATTATACATAGCTTCAAAGCCTTTGGGTTTGGCCAAACTCTGACCAAATACCCTATAAACTATCCTCCCTTAATCCTAGAGGTATTACTTTAGTCATAAATCCAACCTAAGGATCCATTTTGATCAAATCAAAAGGAAGAACCTAAAGAAGAGATAATTTTTTCACCACCCTTTTTCAAGTTCCTATATTCTTCAACTTGTTCTTTCTTTGTTGTTTCCATTCTAAAATAATATCTCCAATAAATTATATAATCTGTGATGTTATTATACATATGGTATAACCATATTTAGTATTCTATCAATCCTTTGAATGACATGTCACCATACATGCGTACGCACGGCATGTCGTCTCCATGTCGTGGTGTAATTGTTATTCAATACATTATTATTTCGATGGGTATTATAATGATGTGTAATTAATGTAAATAATAAATATAATATGATAATATATATATATATATATGATATTCCATCGAATTATATATTATTTTAATATCAAATGAATGATATTTTCGCTCGTGCATATGTACGGACTACCGTCTCCACGAACGCAATGAGATTAATTCACATCGTATCCATTCAAGTATAATTCTCATTTTATGATTAAAAATAATATTTAAGGAAATTATATGATTCTGGATATGAAAAATATACAACCTATACATAAAAAACGCGACTTATTAAACCAAACATATAAACGAAAATGAGTAAGTTAACACCCGAAATGACAATAATACTAAGATATTTTTAAAAACTCAATGTTAAAAGATAATATATAATATAATATTAATGAATATGATCCTTGTATAATTTAAAAACAATTATTTCACCATTATAATGGAGGATAACCTACCATCAACCAAGGAAAAGTACATGGTTAGGGTTTATTTCACAATCTCTTCATTATCTGAGGATGTTTATACATAATTATCTACTAGGACCTCTTTATCATCCACATCTATGTTTCTTAAAAATGTATTTCAAAACATTCTTACTATTTTATAGAATATGGGTTAAATTAATTTATACCCTTTTTGAATTTTTATAATATGTTTATAATGGAATCTTTCAGTCTCTTTCCATACAAGGTCCTTTTTAACCTTTTCGACAAAATTAAGGTAAGAATGTCTTTTTTTAACTTATACAATGAGTGCGGCTATTTTCTACTATAATCAACTCGTTGAAGCATCCATTACACGCTAATAAAAATATTTTCAATTTAAATGTTTTATTCTATAATAATGTGACTCTTAAATGATTTCAAAATAGAAAGAGATATTTCTCTAAAAAAATGATGATTACATCTATGTCGACATCCATTGATGTATTTTAAGTTTATTTGGTGTTTATTTATTATGAGAAAATATGTACATATTTTATTGAAGGTTTTGTGATATGTTTGAATGTGGATGTGTAATTTTTATACAATTCATTATTTATGGATAAAGTATTAACATTTTGTAGTTTATTTTTCATACAAATTTATATAATATGTTTAAACCTTTTCATATGTGGAATTTATTGAACTTAGTAAGTGACTGGTGGAGCCGACTATAGCTACTCTATGCGTCGGTAGGTCTCATGATACATCTATACGTTGAATTGGCCTAGGCCCATTCCCAATTTGATTTATGTTTTTGGTCGAGGCCTTAATAATTTTTATACGTCTTGGACGAGGCCTTGAAAATGTTTTATAATGTCCTGCATTATACATTCCCTCATTATGAAAATAATATTGATGGTTCATGTGGTCATTGGACTAGTAGAACACCCATGATTACGTTTTATTATGGCTTTATTTACTCATCTCATATTCATTCCATAAAAGATTTCATGTTTATTATTTGAAAAGGAATGTGGTTTTAATTATTCATCATGCTTAATATTTATGTTATCTTCCGCTATATTGCGTACCCATACTGAGAATATGAGCTCACCCCTTTTTATGTTTTATTTTTCCTAGGATTACAAGAAATGTAATAGGATTAATATGCAGGGTTAAGCTAATGGGAATAATGGCGTTCTCAAAGAACTGTTGACGATGTGTTTTATGTTTCAAATTTTAATGTAATGTTAATTTATGTAATCTATTTTCCAAAAATTCTAAACCGATCGGTCCTTCAAGACTCGATTCCTTGTAATCATGCCAATGTATTTAAATAATTCACTAACACTTGGTAACTGGGGTCGGGGTATTACAGTTGGTATCATAGGATGTTTAGAAATAACTTGGAAACTAGATTTCGATAAACTCTAATTAGAGAAAATTACCCTATGATATACTTTGAGTATTAGTATATAAGAACAAACTATAATTTTGGTAATGTAGGAATTTTTTGAATTCTCCAAGAAAATGAATCCCTATCTGGATACGAGCAGGTAGATGCGGCTCTGGAACAAATGTATCTAGTGGTAAAACCCAAAACACTACGTTGAGATAGACTCGAATATGAACTAATGCACGACAACATTCCTTGTTGCACTCTTGGTTACAACACTCCTGAGGGATATGCTTTGGATGATTCTCATTTTCATTAAAAACCATTATACAGGGATTATGAGTAAATACTTACTCAAAGAAAACATTTTTATGATTATGGATTATATACATAAACTTTTCAATTTACGTTAGGTATTTTACAATTTTGGAATTATGTATTTCGATTCATTAACTAATCTACTTTATGCCATTATTTAGAAATGGAACCTAGTGGAAGGACTAGAAATCGTATCAATGCACGTAATCAAGGTTTGGATTTCCCTCCTACTCAATAAAATTATAGTGGAGATGGTGATACAATTGGTGCTGATTAACTTATCACTATACTAGGACAACTCACCGAGGTTATGAATAATAACCTTACCTGTATGGAGCACCCAGATCCACAACGTGGAGGATCAATGTTAGATATCTTCATGAGGAAATAACCACCAACATTAAATGGGAGTAAAAATCCCATAGAAGCTGAGTAATGGGTAAATTCCTTAGATAAAATATTCCACGCATTGGGGAGTAGTGAAAGGGAAAATGTTGTCATGGATGTTTACCACCTTACTGGAGATGTTGATCAATGGTGGACATTGATTTAAAACACAAAGGATGACTTGGAAGTATCAAATATGGAATTGATGGAGTATAAATAAATTTTTATAGAAAAAAACATTCCTCGTTACCATCGAGTAGATATAGAAAGACAATTTATGAGTCTCAGACAAAAAAAGTATGAGAATGTCACAAATTATGAGGCTAACATTACTAGGTTAGAAAGGCATGAAGCAAATTAAATACATAACCAAAGAATTAAGATTGATTGTTTCTTTGATTGGTTAAAACCATTTCTTTGTCAAGATTTAGTATCACAATCCTTCTCTTCATACGAAGATATTGTATCATGTGAAATCAAGACAGAAAATGAATTCTCTAAATATTATGACAATAAAGTAAAGTAAGAGAAGAAGATAACAGTGGAGAAAGAGACAGGTAATTTGAAAAAGGGGGAAAAGGATTTTCCATTATTTGATAATTGTGGGAAGAAACACCCTAGTACTTTCTTAAAAGGAATGAGAGTCTATTAGAAGTGTGGTGAAAAATGACACCAAGCTCATGATTAAAAGGGAAATAACGTTACTGTTAACATTGAATGCTATAATTGTAGAGAAATGGGGCATTATTCAAAGGAATTTCCTAAGTGCCAAGGAAAATTACCTCATAAAATTCCAAGAGATCAAGGCCCAGCTTTTTGTGTTACTACAGTTGAAGATGAATAATTATTGTATTTTTGTTTTTGGATTCAAGAACTATATTCTACTTATAAGAATAATGTGATATATATAAGTATTGTACTGTAGTACTTTTTTCATTAAGGTTTTAATATGACTAAGGTAATCATATTTTCAGTATGTGACAATAAGAGAAACATTACTTTGATTAGGGAATCTGATGTTACAATTGATTTTGGAATGTAGATATCTTTTACAGAGTGTCTGGACAGAGGTATTTTGGATAACTATAATGTTTCCAATGAATTAAGTTGAAATTTGGATGGTATTTTTTTTGTTAAAACATTTCTTATGATTATTTTTGGAATATTATAATACTATAGTCATAGAAAAGGACAACATGCAGGTCGGGCGATAACCTGTCCCATCGGACAAAGCTGTAGGAATCAAACCCACAATAATAGTGTGATGGGCCTTTATTACCTACCACTAGCCTATAGGATGTCATTGGTTGTTACAAAATAGTTTTCATCATTTAAATTGTATATGTTTATATTTGGAACCCTATACAATTAGGATAAATTGATTATTTTTGAGTTGTAATATGTTTTGGAGTGAAAGATGAGTTTGTGGTAGAAATTTATTAATGGATAAAACTCTTATTATAAAGTATGTATATCTCTTTATGACCTTATCAAATCTTATAAATAAATTCCTCAACATTAATTAATGGATGTTAGAACAAAAATGTTGTCCTAGATGGTACCTTAGATCATCACAAATTTATCGCTTTGTGATTGTTGGCTTTTTCATAGCCAGGTTCTCTACCCCTCTCCATTAGATATTGAAGGTTAGATTTTTCTTCCATAACCATGTTTTCCTATAGGAATCCTATTATTTGTTATTTTTGGAAACCTTCATACTTACCAATCTTTATTTTAAATAGATCCCTCATTCATGCATTTTTCGATGTGGGATTTCAAATAAGATATTTTGAAATGTCAAACCCATGATTCCAATACTGAGCATAAATTGTGAGGATGTAATTTATTGAAGGAGGGTAGAATGTAACACAACAATCTTCAATAGTATGCTTTTCTTTTAATAATATATTAACGTGTGTTGTATTCATCTTCGAGTTCTAACACAAACCACACCCAATCAAACAAGCCGTTTTGAATAATAATACCCACTTTTTGAAATTTTATACATTTTATATTTCAAAATGGACTTAATTTAAGGATTTTTAATATCAAAAATATCTTCGGGTTAATTTTTGGTATTTTTCTAAAAACATTAAATTTTTGATGAATAGTGAAAATCATTAAATATTAATTAAAAACAATTTTTTAATAGAAATAATTAATAATGTTAATTTATAAATTTGAGTGATTTTAAAATATATTTAGAATATATTTTTACCATTTAATATAATTTTGTTATTGTACGTAATTTCACATTTAAATCGGACATAAACAAGTGTTAATCTTCTGATAATTATTATTTCTTAAAAACACGCTTTTATATTTTCACAGTGGGAATTAATGTTAAATTAATTTAGGCCACTTTTGTGTTTTGAATTTGGAAAAATGGATACCATATTTGTTATCAGGATACCCAAATTTTGTAAATAGGTAACTATTTTTTTATACATTTTGAATAATTACTTCGGTAAATATTTTATTTACCATGGTTAAAGGGAATATCTGGTAAATAATGGTAAAAAATATATTATAATAATATTAAATTACCTTAATACATGTCCTAACCCTATTGGATGATACATATCTAGACATGGTCATCTTTGGGTCGATTTTGGGACCCCATTGATCCACTAGTAAGTGATAATGACACTTTACAATAATTAAGTTAAAGTAAATACAAAATAAGACATAGGCATATATCTTTTAGAAAAAAAATGTTTACATAGGGTTATATATGTTATATTTTAGACGTTAAATATTCATTAGAAACCTATAAATATTTCCTACATAATGGTAATTTTTTTATAATTTTTATACATTGAATAATTAAATTTATTTATGTCAAAATAATCATGAAAAATTTTCCTTATTTATGAATGAATCAAATAATTAGTATTATAAAAGTTAAAATAAATATAATTTGAAAGTTTTGATGCCATAAAATAATTTTATTATTAAATTTGACATGTTAGGATTGCTGAAATGAATTTGGTTTTAAATAATAATGTTTTTAAGTCTTTAACAAAAATCAATAATTAAATATTGTCAAAATTTACATAAATGAGTTTTTAAATCTAATACTATATTATTAATTGATATTCTATTCCTAGAAATATATGGTTCAGCCAAAATTCATATATAATGAAATTTGTATCATTAATGGACAACTTTTGGGTCTTTTGGAAGTATATAGTATGTTTATTAACCATATAATATAAAAATACAAAGTGACATGGTAAATGTCAAACTATTTAACTAAGAGTTAAATATAAATGATAAGTTTAATATAGTGACCCAAACCTGTCTAAAATCTATTGGATGAAATGATTTAGACCCATATCCACCTTATAATATTAATAATCCACTTTGGAGCCATTAGAAACCAAATATGAATTTATTATAAATTAATACATTATGTTTTTTCTAAAGATCCCTTCCTCCCCCTTATAAAAGGACACCACATCTAACCAATTCGTCATACCATCAATGCCTTTTGGTTCGGCCAAACTCTGCCCAAATACCATATAAAATATCCTCCCATAATCCTATATTACTTCCTTTAGTCAGAAAGACATCCTATGGATCCCTATTTATCAAATCAAAAGGAAGAACCCGAAGAAGAGGTAATGTTTTCACCACCCTTTTTCATGATTCTTTTTTCTTCAACTTCTTCTTTATTTGTTGTTTCAATTACAAAATAATAACTAAAGTATATTCTCTATACTGTGATTTTATTATAAATATGGTACAACCATATTCATTAGTATATCCATCCTTTGAACAAAAGGACACCATACATGCGTACGTAAGACCTACTGTCTCCACGTCGTGGTGTAATTTTCATTAAATACATTATTATTTGGATGGGTATAATAATGATGTGTAATTCAAGTAAATAATCAATATAAAATGATAATTATTCTGTATATATGATATACCATCCAATTATATATTATTTTAATATCAAAATAATGATATTGTCATTTGTGCGTATGTACGGACTACTGTCTCCATGAATGCGATGAGATTCATTCCCCATCATATCCGTTCAAGTCTAATTCTAATTTTATGATTAAAAACAATGTTTACAGACTTGATATCATTCTGGATATTAATAAGATACAACCTATCCAAAAAAAAACAAGTATTTATGTAACAAAACAAATAAAAGAAAATGAGTAAGTTAACACCCGAAACGACGATAATACTAAGATATTATTAACAAAGAAAAGATGAAAGATCATGTATGATATCATATAAATGCATATGATTCATGTATAATTTAATAAAAACTATTTAACCAATATTAAAGAGTTTAACCTATTCTCATCCAAGGAAAAGTAAAAGGTAAAGGTTTATTTCACAATCTCTTCATTATCCGAGGTCGCTTATTCATAATTATCTACTAGGACCTCTGTATCATCCACATCCATGTTTCATAAAAATGTATTTCAAAACATTATATCTATTTTACAGAATATTGGTTAAAATTATTTATACCCTTTTTTGACTTTTTATAATATGTCTATAAAGGAATATTTATGTCGCTTTCCAAAAAAGGTCCATTTTATCCTTTTCGACAAAATTAAGGTAAGAATTTTTTTTAACATATACGGCGGGTGCGGCTATTTTCTACCGTTATGAACTCGTCGAATCTTCCCTTACAAGCTTAAAGGAATATTTTCAAATTAAATGTTTTATTTTATAATTATGTTACACTTTAATTATTTCAAAATAGAATGAGATATTTCTCTAAAAAGATTTTTCATTTCATCCATGTCAACATACATTGATAGATTTTATGTTTATTTGGAATTTATTTATTATGATACGAAACATTAATATTCTATTAAATATTTTGTTATATGTTTGACTGTGGATGTTTTATTTTTATACCATTCATGATTTATTTTTAACGTATTGACATTTTGTATTCTAGTTTTAAAATGAATGTTTATGATATGTTTAAACTTTTTCATATGAGAAATGTATTGGACTTAGTAAGTGACGGGTGGAGCCCGCTATAGATCCTCAATGCATAGGTAGGTATCATGAGACTGTTATACATGGAATTGACCGAGACCCTTTCCATATTTGATTTATGGTTTTGGCCATTGACTTAATCATTTTTATACGTCGTGGTCGAGGCCTTGAAAAAATGATTCAGAATGTCTGGCATTATACATTCCCTTAATATGGAAATAATATTGATGGTTGACGTAGTCATTAGACTAGTAGAATACCCATGATTATGTTTTAATATGCCTTTATTTAATCAGCACATATTTTTTCCATAAAAGTATTCATGTTTATTATTGGTAAAGGCATGTGGTTTCAATTATTCACCATACATAATATTTATGTTATCTTCTTCTCTATTACTTACCCGTACTGATCGTTTGAGCTCACCACTTTCTATGTTTTATTTTTCACAAGATTCCAAGAAGTGTATTATGATTAATATGCAGGGGTATGATAAATGGAATAATGGATTTCTCAAAAAACAATTTACGCTGTGTTTTATATTTGAAATTGTAATGTAATGTTAATGTATGTAATCTATTTTCCAAGACTACTAAAATGATCGGTCCTTCTGTAATTGATTCATTCTAATCATGAAAATTTATTAAAATAATGCACCGACTCTGGGTAACTGGGGTTAGGGTGTTACAGACCTTGGGACTCATTGCATCAGGTCGCTCTAACCAAGTCGGACTGGGCGCAGAGCCATCCGGCCACCGATTAAAGAAATGCATGTAACTATTTAACCGGTTGTCAAATTGACATTTCATTAGTGGTGTTGGCACACCTTTGTGGAATCAATCCCTATGGCATAATCTGACAGTCCAGAGCGAGACATACTACACCAAGGTGTGAACACCCATCTTTCACTGAAAAGGTTGTAACAAACAGACCAGGCATCTGATCGACGCACCATCTATGGAATAAGGACACATTCTACTAGGTGGGCCTTTGGAGATACTATAAATGGTTTTTGATGAATTTTGAAGTGTGACATAGGTTGGATCAGAATTGAATCCAACTGGGCCCTTATTACAAAAGTGCCCATATCTCACAGAATGGGCATCCAATCGACGCACATTCTGTCTCTTTCGAACCCCTATTACAAATCCATCCCACATAAATTATTTTGGGGGAATTCATTCTCATTGTAATATGACTGATTTCTTGAGGTTGTGTTCTCCCAAAATCAAGCATTATATTAGCGGGAATCCTCTCACTGTGACATGAAAAATTATAACGGCCAATGCGGGTCACCATCAGAAACTCCAGGGTATGATGATAAAGTTATAAGACTAATCACCCCTAACTCATTACTAGTGACTCTGTGTGGAGTAGAATTAGAGTGAATCTGTGTGGATCAAAATTATAGTGACCCAATGTGGATCAACATTATATCCAACATAAGTGGATCAACATTATCATGACACTGTGTAGATTGTCATTATAGTGACCTTGTGTGGATCAACATTATAGAGACCATGTGTGGAATAGAATTATAGGGACCCTCTATGGATCACCAATTTTGAGACCCTTTGTAGGGTCAACATTATTGCGACCCTATGTGGTTCAAGATTATAGTGACCATGTGTGGATAAAATTTATCGAGATCCTATGTTGATCAACATTCTAGCGACCCTCGCTGGATCATTAGTGCGTGACCCGATGTGGACCATCCTTAGAGAGGCCCATAGTGGAAAAACGATATATGTCCCTATGGGGATCATAAATGGATGAAATAATTATTATTATTTTTAGTTGTGGAACTTTATAATGGAATAATAAGATATATCTTATGACTAATCAATATTATTCCTACTATATGAGTGTTATACATGGTTTGAGTTGAGTCTTATTCTCTATGATTCATAATGTAGATCATACCTGTGGAATTTCCTTAGTGGTATTTTCGTGTAATGTTTCCCATTGTGGATTACGAAGAGACCATCAGGGGTCTTGGGTCCTATTCTGGGTATTGTTATACTCAGCCCCTCTAGAGGCTCCGCCCATACGTGTGTGTCGGGTGAAGACTACTGATGCTCCAAGGAAAACATAGGAGGTTCAGGACTTTTTTGCGCTTGGTGAGATGGGAGCAGATGAGATCCAATTCGTTGACTTCAAACATATAGCAGCTACCCCCAGGTAGAGCTCCAGCGCAGATGCATCATCTTTTAAATTTCATTTTAGTTTTTTGGGCTTTTATTGTGGCCCACTATTTTATGTCTGCTGTTGTACTTGTGGTTGTACCTTACGGTTGTGTTTATACCTACATTTTATGGTTTTTTACTTCAGTTTCCATTTTAGTATGTACAAATCTCTATGGAAATTCCTACCCTCTTAGGAAAAAACATGCAGGTGAAAGTCGCCAAACCCTGGCCTATGGAAGGAGGGCTTGGGGTAGTCATGTCCAAGCCCCATGGGATGGGTCTTGAAAAAATATTTCATAAATATTCTATCCCTTTTAGTTTAAACAATGCTATATGAATGTATTGTCAATCATTTGGTAAATGTATAACATTTTTTTTAAATATGATTTTGAAATTCCAGACCTGTTTATTCTAAAAAAAATTAAGAATTAATTTGGAAAAACACTATTTAGAATCTGTGGTGGAATCATTTGTGGCATGATTCATGGCTTAGGCTCACACAATAAGATTTACTTCTGGTGTTTTTAAAATTTCTTCTTCTAGTCAAGAGAAAAGTGAAGGGATATATTAATAGTGGATCTAGATGTTGATCATTTAATGTGGTGAGTTGTGTCCATAAGGATGTTTGGGATGTTTTACTTTTTAGTACGTTGGCTTTTAGTACATTAGATGCTATGACTCTCAATATTGTGCTACTTTTACTCCAAATTGAGTTTTCCTATTGATATGAAAATTGTATTTATGATTCGCCTCGCCATTCTTGTAGAAATAATATTCCCACTTGTATGTAGTATGATGTTATCATCTAGTCCCCGGCCAATGGTATTGGGAACACAATTCAGTTCAAGTTAGGGTCTGCATAGTTATCGAGTTACTAGGGTACCCGAGCTCATTCATGAAAACAACCAAACCTTCCTGGGTGAAAAATTCCCATTCAAATGTTTTCTGTTTTAATAAATTTATAATTAAAATCAAACTATATGATACAGAATTTAAAATTTAACACACTAAACCTTGATCCAATGATAATTTTCATTGATTAAACACTATAACAATTCTTACATGGCCATTCCTTAATAGAGACACAATCATGAAACTATGTCATTAATAATACAATATATGGTTCTCCCTATCATAGTTTTTAGAATTACATGAGTCTTGGTACTCAGCCAATTGTCATTTTTTGTAAAATAATTTACATAGTTACCTAGTGAAGTTGCTCAGGTTATTCTCCACATGTTAAACTATATCACATGCATGGATGCAACATATGATTTTAAATTTGATCAAAACACCCATATTGAAATTTAGCATAATTAAACTATAAATGACGAATATTCCGTCAAATTCATTTTTTAAACATTACACTAAATTAAAATCTTCCAAAAATTATTTATTGATGTTGTTCCCCAAAAATAGTTAATAATTTTTCATGAAAAATAAATAAAAAATTCATATAAATAAATATTTTGATGATGATAATATTTGAAAGATGACAAGTACATTATTGTAGTTTAATTTCCTTATTCCATGCCACCTAGAAATTTCATTAACCAGGATCATTGAATCATGTAATAAAATTATTTTCTCATCTCATTAGAAAACTATCTATAGTTTATTTATATTTTATTTCCATTGAATAAACCATATTACATTACCAATCAATGTCTAATGGATCATCACTATAATCTCTAATCTTGTTCACATACTCAATCACTAATCATTACATTGTTCAAACCTACACAATGATTTTTCTAGGATAACATTCAATATATGTTCCCATTTGTTGAAAGAAATTATGGATCCTGATGATCATTAATTGTTCATCCCATCCATGAAAAATATAATTATCACATCATGTTCATCCTCTTATATCAAATGATGGGAATCTAGACCATATAGATTTCACTACACCACTCCTTGAGAACAACTTCACATGAGTCCATTTATCAAAAAACAAATGAATTAATACTTTACTAATCATATAAAAAATTTATCATATGTGTAATGAATTTTATGTTTATATATTATCCATGATCATCACTATAATGGGAGTACGCTATGATGTTATCAATGATTACCAATACAACACCTCCATTATAATTGTTAACCTGAAGACTTCGAATGTGATTCCATCATTTTGAATTTATCAATTTCATCGATCCAATACCCATAAAGAATAGATATTCCTAAATTTTAAAAATACCTAACTTCAGGTCCATTTGTAATTTTTTTTTCAATTCTAAGAATGATTCCAACACATACTATCAACAAATTCTTGTTGCTGAGACCCTTGTTTCCCTCGACTAACAAATTTATTCTAAATAATCCATAATTCCATTTTAAGAAACATCATTAATTTTAAAAATTATATATATACCATTTTTTCAAAACAAATGAAACAATGAAATCGTAGAGATGTTCTCTGAACCAAAATGGTCTACTCCTCCTGAAAACCGTAACAAAAATGATATTGATTCATCATCAATACCTTATAATGATTCCCTCATTTAATAAACAATTTTATTATAATTCAAGAACAAATAATAAATTTAATACTTGAATTTTGGGGTAATAAATATTTAGTAACCAACTAATCAGTTCACTGAAGATATTTATTTCGAAAAGAGACACACTATAGACATGTCACATATGTCATTTGTCTCATGCACCCTAATCCTCAATCAATCATATAGAATCAACAAAAGATAATACAGATACAAGAATTTAATATCTACTTATAAAATACTAATATAAATCATACAATCTCTCAATTATCCATTATTTATTTAGACCATTCATAAATTGTCTTATACAGTTTCTTTCCCTCTTCCCAGAATGTTATACTTTTCATGACCCTATCAATTCTCTCACCTTAGGAGTGTCTTATTTTCAGGGAACATAGTAATACTACCTATAAGAAAAATAAACCATCACCATACACAAATGCTGTGAATTGAAAGAATATTATAATAAGTTGGAACTTGAAAATAGGGAAACAAATCCACATACAGGCATGATATATATGGTTATTTAGTTAAATAACATATGAAACATTCTTAAAAACAAATTCTTACACATAATTAACAGCATCAGAATTTCCTAAACATTTATGATAGATTGTTTTATTATATCAGATCATTATTAAAATTTATTCCAAAACATATCGGTTACACAACCCACTCCCAATAGAAAAAGGATACAAAATTGTAAAAATCGCTAAGAACCCAAATAAATCTATAATAGAGATGTCCCTTAGACAAAACCTTTAACAGATCATGAACCATTTCCCCTAAACACATGAACTAAAAAAATCAATATTTTTCATCATTAAATCAATAAATCCATTGTAAGGCTTGAACATTCATAATCAAACATATAAAAAATCATTTCACTAATTCATTAAAATGAATTCAATTCATTCACAACATGTACTACTTCTACATTTCATCGTGAAAATAAGAATATCATCTCATTTGTTTCACAGTAAAATTTGAACTATCATTTAAATAATGAGTTAGCCTAAATAATTACTGTCAATTAGTCTTTTTATTCTTCATAACTATCAACCTAGTCAAGGACTAACTGATTCCCATGTTTCTAGAATAGTAGGGAAGTCATAAAATTGACTTTGTGGCCTATATATTCATTAAAATTCAATATCCAAAACACTCAACAGTCTATGATTCTCACATGGGTAAGCTCAATATACTTGACAACCACCGATCTACCAAAGGGTTTCATTTCATCCTTATGTGTGTAACTTGAGTCATATAGTAGACTAAAGAGGCCTCACACTAGAGAACTCAATTGATAAATTAAACAATTATATTATTTAATATTATCAAGTTGAATAATTATTGATTATCTATTTAAAAAGGAATAAATTAAAATTAAACGATCACAACATAATGTCATTGGGACCATACTCTTAACCAAATGGACCATAATAAAATAATAAGACAATAGATATATGTGGACATGATCACCTTCCATCGTTGGAAACTCTCAGGATATTATAAAAACTTTTCTTTTACATTGAAATAATGAAACTAAAACAACTAAATTTTATTAGATAAGTAAATAAAATAATTATCATTTATTGTAATCATCAAATAGGTTTAGATTAATGAGATGTCCGGTGAATTTCATAAATTATTATATGAACATTTCTTTTTATATTATTTAGAAAATATATCATAACATTCAAGGAAGTCATATCATAATATTCTTTTAAACATTATTTATCCATATGTTCAAACAATGTTTCATGGTTAATGAAATGTACTATAAAATGATATGTATAAAAAAACCACTATAATATAATGTAAATATTAATTAACTACTTATTCATAATTATAATATAATATAATCAAAAATGATGATATAACCATAATAAATAATAACATAATCTTCATACGTCAAACAATTTATAAGAAAACCATGTTAGTGGCTTCTAACACATTTAATAACAATCCCTATATAAAATAATTATCCAATCAATGAACCATGTATCATGTTTTATTATGACAGCGGTGACTATCAAGGGTTTATTTATGCAATCCCCGGTTTAAATATGCAAGCATCCATTCCATATTTATGGTGTAAATGATATATAAATTTCATTTTACATCCATTAAATGATAGCCAACAAGGATTCAATTTATTTTTATTTTAAATAAACCCATAGTTGGTTTCTGTAATCAGTATACACACTTATGACTAGCTTGCATTGATCAAATCTATAATTATGGGATTCAATTATACTGTTCACCATTCAGAAGTAATGAATGTTTTACTCTTTTTAAGATGCAATTAAAAAACTTAACTAATACACAAATTTAATTATTCAATGATTACATTAAAATTAATTAAATCACTAAAGTAATACCAATTAATTTGATTAACAAGAGATAATTATTTATAAATAAAAGTCCACTATCAAAATATAAATAAAGCAAAAATTTATGTAGATTCAAAAATATTATTTAACAAAATATTCATCTAAAATACAATAAGTAATTCTATCTAATTTGTATGAAATACACTACTAATATAAATTAGAAAAATATAATGTTATATGGATAATAATTATCAATAATGAAATGTTAATGGTTCATTGATTATCAAGATAATAAATCACACAATTTTGTAACTCATATAATAATCGAACATAATCACTCTATAATGGTATACAAATATGAATGATAATGAAAATGGAATCTTATGATCATTAAATGATCTAAGGAAATAGCTATTATTATATATTTAAAACAAATATAAAATTCAATGAACATATAATTGGGATAAATATTAACAGTTATAGTATCTTAAGGTTAAAAAAAAGAAATTGAAATTACAATGATCTGAAACAAAAATTCATATAATGAAACTAAATATTCCCCCAATGAGTTGTTTGACCACTCCATGAAATTAGATATTTACCTACATTATGTACCTTCCTAGACCCCTGTTTACCATCCCAAACTAGTTGGAATGATAAAAATTTCTCTGATACCACATTGTGACTTATCAAACGTTGTAAAATCATAAACATCCAGACCCAAGAGGCCACTTTTCTTTAAGTGGTCCTAATATGGTATATGTTGTTGACCAGTGATAAAGGTACAATGATTGCATTATGAGGGGACCATAACCTCAAAATCAGTTCAAAATTATATAATGAAATAGATAAAAACAAACTACACATTTGAATAAAACAATAAATTAATCTTATAAATAAACAAATAACCTAGTATGTTCTAATAAAAACTACAATGTGTAAAAATTAATTATCCTAAATAAAAAGTATTAAAAATAAAAATAGTAATATATAAAACATACCGTGATAAAAAATATTAACATAAAAATATAATCAGAAACTTGATGATACCTAAATTACATGCTACTCTACCACTCCATTTCCATATTCTATCCACTAAGAAATAACCTTAATAAAGCTCAATACACACAACAACCTACTCTCAGGAGTTCTATTTTGGTGCCAAATGGATATATGAATAAGGTCTGAGTAAAACACTGTACTCTACAACAAATGGTGTCTAATGAAACTATATTTATTAATATAAAATATATAGTATTATTGTTTTTAAACTTTATATAATTAATGAAAATATAAGACATGTACTGTTCATGTTAATCATGGGATCCTATGTAACATTACATGGTTTATCCTAGGATATATGTCTTAGAAAATAAGAATAATTATATTGTATAATGTCCCACTAATTTAATAAAAATAAAAAATATAGTGATGATCACATAAGGTTCAAAATTATTCATGAAATTAATGATATATAAATGATAAGAAATCCAAATAAAAATAATGCTTAATATATTATAATTTTATCTATGATTCAATACTTTTAATTATGAATAGAAACCTATGTATGTCCCAAAGAATACTATAATTTCATTTTACCTATTACCCCGTACATGGTTTCTAATATTGGTACCTAAGTAAACCCAAGGAATGATATAATATCATTTCATCTATGAACCCATCAAACTAATTCTCTATCTGAAAATGAATATTCCCAAAGGAATAATTAAATTTCATATAACCAATATTCATATCCATTGTATTATATATTTAAACCAATGTACCTCCCACGTATTGATATAATATTGTTTTAAAAAAAGTGAGCATATTTGATCTTGATTTAGAAAGGAAAGGAATTCTACATTAGTCTCAAATTTGAAATTGTACATTTGTTCTTATGATGTGAAGACGATAGATCATTAAAAATAATGTACGAAGAAATTTAGGAAACCTCATGAACACATTAATTTTCATACACATTAATGAGTGTGTATCCTTCTTGATAAACATCTGTAATGATGGATTTTATTGATAAAAGATGAACAATTCATTTTCACCATTTAAGAGTTAGCTTTAAAGAGAGAAGGACTTTCCTACTTCTAATTTATTGGACAATTGTTGTGGTGTTGCAATCAATCTAAATGTTGTCCATATTCCTTTGATGAGAAAAGTCAATATAATTAATATGTTCGTTGATCTATGTTTACAATAATAATGGAGATTCGCATGGACTATACTATGAACCATTTTCCTCTCTAATGGTGTCTTTAAAAATATAGTAAATACTTTCTATTATGTAGTTCCCCTACTAGGCCAAGTCCATTTTTCATTTAAACCAGTATGAATATTAGGTTTCCAACAATTCAAAATCATGTATAGTGGATGAGGAATATTTCCACGTCCCTTCATGCACCAATGAACCGAGAATTCCTACATGAAATTGTTGTATTGATAAGAGTGTATTGAGTTGGTTTGTTAAAATTTCTACCTGGTTTTAGCATTATTTTATTACATATTTAATCAGGTCCAAACATGGTAGGAAATATGTTTTCCTAAACAAAAAACAAGCACTAATTCAGCATAGGTCACCTGGAACTGATTATTGAGCTACATTGACATAGAGATGTTAAGAATAGAATATGTTAAATCACAAATTTTACTTACATGAAAGAAAATTTTTGAATGATATCAAATGAGGATTTCCAATGTGTGGATGAAATTTGAAATAATATTAATAGTTGGTAAGCATCTTCATGTTTCTATTGATAAATCACACATCTAGAGTAAAGATAAATATTGATCTTCTAAATATTAGTTTCAACAATTATTTTTTTGTGAAGACCTTAATGTAGGGTAAAACAAGAGTGTAGGAACTATTTTTTCTTAAAGTCTCTAATCTATTTTTGAGGTCCCTAGGTAATGTTTTTGTAAAACTCATTTGAGTCAAGATTCGAATCTCATGTCAGTTCCCATATTGTCATGGAATTCTCTATTACAATGTCATAATGTGAGATGGTTTGTATAATTTTATATGGATGGTTATTCATACAATTGATTTATAATTTGATAGATACACTATGATCAATTCCATGTTCGCATGGATCAATCATACCCTTTGTGGGATTCCCTTCCGTTTTAAAGTAAAAAGTGTTAGACATTAATTTAAAAGTACCAAACAATGATAGTGATGGATAATTTTATGAAATATTTCCATTATTCAAGGCCATATCGAAGATTCTATATAAGAATAAATTCTTTTTTGGTTTGACGAAAAATCTGAGTCTGAGGAAATCCAATTATTCTTTGATATAAAGGATATGTATCCAAATTAATTGTTCCAAAATGTTTTGATTGAAGAATGTTATATTTTTAATATCTAGGACCCCAACATGAATAAGGCATGATAATATTCTTCCATGGGGTAGTGATACTATTTATCTCCAACAAACATCCACTAAAATTGAAATTTCTCATCGTGTAATTTATTTATTTGATAATTTTGGAATGTAAGGAGTCTACCATAAAAGATTAGAACATCTTTCAGATGTTGAAATATTTTACAAGACATGATATTTCATGAAATGAATGTGATTTCCAATTTCAAGAGGGAAATTTTCTTCGTACATGGATATGTATATTAGAATAATGTAGAGTAGGAGGATTAAACAAGAACATTGGGACTCCATGGTAAGAAAAATTCTTGTCTCCGTCCATTTTTCCATGTTCAATAATCATGATCATCTTTATAGAGGTTGGAATACTATTAATAAATTAAATGAAAGAATTTCCCCACCAGATGTCATGCCCATAGAAACATTCATAATGTGGGAGACACTTCTTGATTATCATGATGTCAATCCTCTCTCCCTAAGTAAATAAGATAATGATATCATATAAAAAAGACGATTTGGTGCTGAAATACATCATGTTTCACTAATCGATAATAATTCCCCATTATCCACCATGTGGATAAATAGTTGACTGAGATAGTCTCATGCATTGGAAAATATAATGGTAGAGAGAGGTTCACCATCCCCAACAACTCATGATCATTTGATGTATCCCTTATAGGACCCATTTATAACAATAGATATATGAGCTAACCACAGAAGATAATTGATATATCAAATAATGTTTTCATTGAAGCCATGGATATTATGAACCGTATAGATAAATCCTCAATGATTCATGTCGAATTCTTTCATGATATCATGATATAGTGTAATGTTTCCACCCATCAATATTTTTCAAATAAGATTCACACATTTTGAATCAAAAAATAAAACAATCCAATACATTTTATCCATGAAAATAAATTAAAATTGATTCCATAAAATAAACTTGTTAGATATGTGAGAATGTCTATTGTCCAAGATCATTGTGAAGCTTTGAAGAATTGTATTGATAACAGAAAAATGCATAAATTGTATAATTTCAACAGTGATTCTTATCTTAAAATTTTAGTTTATGAATTGGGAATTAAATTCTTGAGAGAGAAATCCTAATTTGAAAATGTTCTTGTCCAATTTACAATAATCATACTGAATGTCTTCCCAAAATAACTGAAAATAAAGCTTGGTGATGCGATCTAGCCTATGTGAGTTTCTTTTATTTAGACGATAAAATAATTCTTTGATTTCAAAATCCATTGGTGTAGAGTTAAGAATTAGGTTTTCAACCTTATTTACATTCTCTTCAATAATTAAATATATTATATTCTCAATATTTATTTCTCCCTTTTAGAGGTTCTTATAAAAATAAAAAATGTGAGTAGAGAGAGATATTTTTTTCCAATAAGAGTATTTTTTCTATCTTTCGCATTGAAGATGGGTTTATTAACTATTCCTTCCATTTATTTGGAATTGAGAAATTTTGTGGTCATTTCTCGGTGATTGATCAATGTAGCCTTGAAATTTTCACTAAGGATATAACCCTAACTCCTAATGAGATCTTGGAGATTTGAGGACATCTCAATATCATGAGTGATACCCATAGACAAATTACTCATAGATATATCCTCCGGAAGTGACTGCAGTGCTATTTCCAGTGTATCTGTTTTTTCATCATGAAAAATGATTAAAATTATGATCCAATCATTCAAAGAAACATTCATATTTTTATGTTTATATTTACTGGATAATGGATTTCCATTCCATTCATAACAATTACAAGTGGGATGAAAAATACTCTGGAATTCATGTACGTCACTCCACCCATTAGTAATCCTAAAAGTGTTGGGAAGCTTTTTTTCATTTTCAAGGAGGCTTACCAAGATTGGGAAAAGGTTTGAATTAGTATTTTATAGGGTAATACATGTGTTGGATCTCCATCTTCCTAGGTAGGAAAAATTCAAAAAGCCATGATAAATATTTATAGATCTCAACCCATTAAGGAGTCACCTATACAAATTATACATTGTCCAAATAAAATTGATTTCATTTTAATTGGAATCTTCACCCCACTTTTTGAACTCCTTGATGAAGACAGAGCCAAACCATGATCTGAATTCTTCATCAACATGCATTATAGAGTTGAAATCTCTCACAATAACACTTAATTACATAATAGTGATGGGTGTGCATTTAATATGGATCTAAAGAGGTAGTCATTCAATGTATCCATTGAAGGCATAATGATTAGTGTATAATATTTTCAAGATGTATGTAGAGAAGAAATAACTAATCTATTACTCTTTCTCAATAATAATTTAGGGGTTGTTAATATATTTGTGAGCTAAGTGCAAGATTCGGTTATTAGTGGAAGAGGATTGAGATTTTCCCAAAAGGTGGTAACAACTTCTAGTGATCAAATTATCATATCTATAAATCTGTTTCTTGGGATATGTTATTCCAATTACAAAAGGATTATACATACATTAAAGAAGCTACAAGGATCCTTCATTTCCAAGGTTGTCTATATCATGATCATTCCAAAACATGATCATAATTTTGACTTGATCTTGGGTGTTCATTAACCATTTTATTTCACATAAATTATATTTATCCTATAATATTTTCTAGGATTTTATTTTTCTCAAGCCTATACATCTTATAATTAATCCCAACATGAACATCTATTTACCCACTACCTCTACATATAATAGGAATTATTGTTCTTTTGAATTTGGCACTATGTTGTATCATCACAACCAGTGTAATACTCATCCCCAATTTAAATTCAACATTTTCACTAGAATCCTTCATAGAAAATGGAATGTACTGCACTTAACCCAATCCAAGCAACATTCTAGAGTCCATCGCCTAATCATCATGTCCATGAAAGGCATCATTCAGATTAAATGTGTTGAAATAAAAAATATAATACTCATATTGGAAAGTGAAAAAATCAAATAAAATCAATGATGGAGGCCCATGTAGGTCTTCAACACCATTATCCATTGAATGATATTCTGTGTATTAAATTGGCTATATTTTATCCCCAATATGAGTGTCTCGTTGATATAGGGAAAGTTCCCCCCCCCCCCCCCCCGCCTATACTTGGTTCACCCATGAATTTCTAGTTCTATCCAAATTTCCCCATTTCACTTCTTTAACCAGTTCTTGTAGATCGATTCATACATGTTCCACTAATTCCCCTTCTTATCATTATGAACATATTTACACATTTTGTTATTATAAACTAGTGGTACCAAATTCTTAGGAAATCCATATGTTTTGTTTTCAAGTCCCTCCATTCTGAAATGATCATAGGATGGTGTTAGGTGCTTGTATTCTTTCTTAACACCTAACTTGTATAGTCCTATCATTGGATATTCATATAAATATTACACATTGATCAGCCTATTTTTTATCTATTTCCCAATTTGAAGTGTTTTTATCCCAATTTTCTAATTTTCTATTATACTCAATGTTTTTTATATTCCCCTAAATTTGTTTCTCCAATTAAAACAATATATATTGTATGGATTAAAGTAATGTTATTATTGGATTAATAATATGGATTTTTGGATTATGGTATACAGTCTTTGTATCATTTCTTTTTTTTCCTATCTCCATGGAAAGTGATGTGTTTCATCTTGATTATGGTTGGTGTTCTTATGTTATCCCTTCTTATAATTTCTCATCAAAGTCATTTATGTTTTAATTTCATTTCATATAATTGTGTCCATATATTATTATACAAGAATATTTTTGAAATATATATTTTGTGATATATGAATATATTATGTGATAATATAAAATTTTAAATGATTAAAATTTCATTAAATTTGGTATATGATGTGCAATAATTTTTTTAAACATCGTGTGAAATACATTTCTCTAAATTAAAAATCATTGATACCAAGTGGAATGAAGAAACCTTTTTCCTAAAAATAGTATAATGGTATATTTATTTTACAATTACATTCAAATAGAATTTATTATAAATACTCTATGAATTTTATAATATATATGGTTTACACATGTGAAATAATATATAGTGGAAATATTTTGATATGAGTCCATTAAAATAAATAGAACTGAATTATGAAAAATGGTATTATTTATGGATGATGTTGTAGTAATTTTTTACAAAAATAATTTTGAATTAAGTATTATAACATTATAACAAGTAGTTATGAGAAAATAAATTACATTTCAAAAAATAAAATATGAGATTTATATTCTAGTTATTTTTGGGCTTCTAGGGAAATTTTTATTTGTTGATTAGTAGTGAAAAATAGTGAGGCTTATTTGACTGATTCATCTTCATTTAAATAACTTTTAATTATCATTTATATTTTTATATTTTTTAAATATATAAATAATTCAATTATATATAAATATTAATATAATTTAATTCATGGAAATCATTTTTATTTTGGGTTTTTATAAAATCAGAGTATACATTTGTTCAATTTCTCATTAAGATCATGGTTTCACATCACCTCTATGGTATCACATTTAAATTTAATTATTTCACTTATCTAAACAGTACTATGAAAAATTTATTATATATTTTTAGTTATTATAATTTATACCTTCTAATATAGTTATACTTTTTTTATGAAAATGAATATTTAAAACAGTAAATCATAATTAACAGGGTTAAATTAATATAAATAGTGGAAAATTACCTTGAATATTATTAAAAATAAAATTTTCAGAACTATTTCCACCATATCCATCATTTTATCATTTATGGACTATTATTGGAGCCTTGATAAATGAACAAAATGAGGATAGAAAGCATTATTTTAAAAAAAAAATAGTACAACCACTCACCTCACCAATAAAATGACAGAGCTTTCCCTCTTTTCATCACAATGTAAAACTCTTTTTATCGAAAATAACATCAAAAATAAATTCCAAAAAAAAATATATTCCCATACACTATGAGTTAATTATGGAATAATTCATACCAAGGAAGTCCTCCGTGTAATCCAAATAAGAATACCTGATGTGGAGGTAATATTATTTAATTGGAATTATTATTTTATTTTTTCCCTCATCCCCATAAAATTATGAATACCCATGATAATATAATAAAAACAATATATAAAATCTACGAATATGTTTTTTATTTAATTTAATATCCTATTACTATGACCACATCGATCAGATTGGTTATGAAATCCTCAATTGTGTTTACTCCAGACTACCCCTCATGAACCGATATCATTCTTATTTTCATTAGAACCTATAAAAGAAGGGTATAATGATAGATAAAAATTATATAAATTATATTCATTAATAAATAATACCTCTATATTAATTAAATCATATTTATATAACTATAACCAACTCCATATGGGAAAAAATATCCTCTCTATTCTGTAAGAAAGTCATATGCATCATGAAACTATGTATTTTATGAATAAAAAACGCATTACTAGGATGGCTCTAAGAAAATATCTAATTATAATATATTTTATGAAATAAATTGTTTTTTTATTAATGGAATATTTAACTTCCATAAGTGAGAATATATAACATTTTCATTCTATATTTTCCCTCAATGAATGATGATAACATCATTCATGTATGTGTGGACTACCTCTTTATTGAAATGTTGTAAATTTCAATTCATCATCACACATGATTTGTAATATATATATATATATATATATATATGAACTGCCTTGTAAATAATGAGTTAACCTAAATAATTACTATCAATTAGACTTTTAATTCTTAATAACTATCAACCTAGTCATGGACAAACTGAGTCCCATGTTTCTAGAATAGCAGAGAAGTCATAAAAATGACTATGTGGACTATATATTTATTAGAATTCAATATTCACAACCCTCAATAGTGTATGATTCCCATATGTGTAAGCTCAATATACTTGAAAAACCACCCATCTACCAAAGGGTTTTACTTCACCCTTATGAGTGTAACTAGAGTCATATATTAGACGGAAGAGGCCTCTCACTAGAAAATTCAATTAATGAATTTAACAATTATATTATTCAATAGTATCTAGTTGAATAATTATTGAATATATATTTCAAAAGGAATCAATTAAAATTAAACGATCACAATACAATGTCATTGGGACCACCCTCCTAACCACAAGGACCATAATAATAGAAGAATACAATAGATGTATGTGGACATGATCACCTTCCATCTTTGGAAACACTCATGATATTACAAAAACTATTCTTTTACAATGAAATAATGAAACTAAAACAACTAAATTTTTTAGATAAGTAAATACATTATTTATCATTTATTGTAATCCTCAAAATGGTTTATATAAATGAGATGTCAGATGAATTTCATAAATTATTATCTGAACTTTTCTTTGTATATAATTTAAAAATATATCATAACAATCATGGAATTCATATCATAAAATTCTTTTAAACATTATTTTTCCATATCTTCAAAAAAATATTCATGGATAATGAAATGTACTATAAAATGATATATATAAATAAACCACAATTATGTAATGTTAATTTTAATTAACTAATTATTCAAAATTTTAATATACTACAAGAAGAAATGATGATATAACCATAATAGATAATAACATAATCTTCATACGTCAAAAAATTTATAAGAAAACCATTTTAGTGGCTTCTATCACATTAAATAACTGTCCCTATTTAAAATAATTATCCAATCAATGGGCCATTTATCATTTTTTATTATGACATAGGTGACTAATGAGGGTTTATTCATGCAATACATGATTTAACTATGCGATCATCCCTTCCATATTTATGGAGTAAATGATATATAAATTTCAATTTACATCCATTAAATGATAACCTACCAAGAATCAATTTATTTTGATTTTAAATAAACCCATAGTTGGTTTCTGTAATCATTATACACTCTTATGACTAGCCTATATGGATCAATTCTGGAATTATGGGATTCAATTATATTGTTCACCATTTAGAAGTAATGAATGTTTTACCCTTTTTAAGATGCAATTAACAAAATTAATGAATACACAATTTCAATTATTCAATTATTACATTCATATTAATTAAAAAAATAGATTAATAACAATTCGTTTAATTAATGAGAGATAATATTGGATCAATAAAATTCCACTATCAAAATATAAATAAAGCACAAATTTATGTAGATTCCAAAATATTATTTAACAAAATATTTATCTAAAATACAAAAAGTAATTCTATCTAATTTGTATGAAATACACTACTAATATAAATTAGAAAAATATAATGTTATATGGATGATAATTATCAATAATTAAATGTTAATGGTTCATTTATTATCTAGATAATAAATCACACAATTTTGTAACTCATATAATAATCAAACATAATCACAATATAATGGTATACAAATATGAATGATAATGAAAATAGAATTTTATGATCATTAAATGATCTAAGGAAACACTTATTAATATAGTATAAAAACAGATATTAAATTCAATAAAAAAGTAATTGGGATAAATATTAACAGTTATAGTATCTTAAGGGTAAAAAACAAGCAATTCCAATAACAAAGATCTAAAAAAAATCATATAAGGAAACTAAATATTCCCCCAATGAGTTGTTTGATTATTCCATGAAATGATATATTTACCAACATTCTATACCTTCCTAGACCCCTGTTTACCATCTCAAACCAGTCATAATGATAAAAATTTCTCTGATTCCACATTGTGACATCTCAAACGTAGTCAAATCATAAGCATCCGGACCCAAGGGGGAACTTTTCTTAAAGTGGTCCTAATAAGGTATATGTTGCTGACTAGTGATGGAGGTACAATTATTACATTATGGGGGGACCATACCCTATAAATCAGTTCAAAATTCTATCATGAAATAGATATGAGGAAACTAGAAATTTCAAAAAAAACAATACATAATCTTATAAATAATCAAATAACCTAGTATGTTCAAATAAAAACGACAATGTGTAAAAATGTATTTTCCTAAATACAAATTAGTAAAAATACAACTAGTAATATATAAAACATATCATGAAAAAAAATATTAACATAATAATAAAATTAGACTCTTGATGATACCTAAAGTACATGCTACTCTACCACTCGATTTCTATATACTATCCACTAGAAATAACATTAAATATGCTCAATCCACAAAATAACTTACTCTAAAAAGTTCTATTTCGGTGAAAAATGGATATATGATTAAGTTATGAGTAAAACACTATACTCCATAACAAACGGTGTCTAATGAAACTATATTTGTTAGTATAAAATATATAGTATTATGGATTGTAAAAATTATATAATTAAAGAAAATATAAGACATGTACTATTCATGTTAATCATGGGATCCTAGGTAACATTACATGGTTTATCCTAAGATATATATCATAGAAAATAAGAATAATTATATAGTATAATGACCAAATGATTTAATAAAAATATCAAATATAGTTATGACTAAATAAGGGTCAAAATTAATCATGAAGTTAATGATATATAAATCTTGGTCAATCCAAATAGAAAAATCCATAATATATTATCATTTTATCTATGATTCAATACTTTTAATTATGAATTGAAACCTATGTATGACCCAAAGAATACTATAATTTCATTTTACCTATTGTCCTATACATGGTATCTAATATCGGGACCCACGAAAACCAAAGGAATGATATAATATCATTTAATCTATGAACCCATCAAACTAATTATCTAACTGAAAATGAATATTACCCAAGGAATAATTAAATTTAATATAAATTATATTTATATCCATTGCATTATATATTCAAACCTATGTATCTTCCACATATTGATATAATATGGTTTTAAAAAAGTGAGCATATTGGATCTTGATTTAAAAAGGAATGGAAGTCTACATTAGAATAAAATTTGAAACATTACATTTATTATTATGATGCGAAGACTATAGATCATTAAGAATAATGTACGAAGAAATGTATGAATCCTCATGAACTCATTAATTATCATTCACATCCATGACTGTTTTGCCTTCACGATAAACATCTGCAATGATGGATTTCATTGATAAGAGATGAACAATTCATTTTTACCATTTAGCAGTTAGATTTAAAGAGAGAAGGAATTTCCTACTTCTAATTAATTGTACAATTTTTGTGTTGTTGCACTCAAACAAAATGTAGTCCATCCTCCTTTGATGAGAAAAGTCAATATAATTAATAAGTTTGTTAATCTATGTTTACAATGATAATGCAGTTTCAGAAGGACTATACTATGAACCATTTTCCTCTCTAACGATGTCTTCAAAAATATAGTAAAAACATTCTTATATGTAGTTCCCTTTTTAGGCATAGTCCATTTGACATTTAACCCAGTATGAAAATTAGGTTTCCAAAAATACTCGATCATGTATAATGGATGAGGAATATTTCTATGTCCCTTCATGTACCAATGAACCGAGAAGTCAAACACAAAATTTTAGTATTGATAAGAGTATATTGAGTTTCCTTGTTAATATTTCTACCAGTTTTTAGCTTTATTTTATTACATATTGAATCAGGTCCAACCATGGTAGGACATATGTTTTACTATACAAAAAACATGTACTAACTCAGCATAGGTCACCTGGAAATGATTATTGAGCTACATTTACATAGATATGTTAAGAAGAGAATAAGGTAAATCACAAATTTTACTCACTTGCATGACAAAAATGTCAATGATATCAAATGAGGATTTCCAATGTTTGGATTAAATTTGTAATAATTTTAATTGTTGGTCAGGATCTTCATGTTGCTACTGATAAATTACACATCTAGAGGAAAGAGAAATATGATCTTATAAATATTAGTTTCAACAAGTTTTTTTGTGAAGTCTCTAATGTAGGGTAAAACTAGAGTGTATGAACCATTTTTTCTTAAAGTCTCTAATATATTTGTGAGGTCCATGGGTAATGTTTTTGTAAAACTCCTTTGATTCACGATTCGAATCTCACGTCAGTTCCGAGATTTTCAAGGAATTGTATATTACAATGTCATAATGTGAAATGGTTTGTATAATCTTACGTGGATAGTTATTCATACCATTTATTTATTATTTGATAGATACAATATGATAAATGCCATGTTAACTGGGATCAATCATTCCATTATGAGGGATTCCCTTATATTTTAAATTAAAAAGTGTTACACATTAATTTACAATTACCACACAATGAATCATATTTTGAGGAATATAACGGTAGAGAGGGTATCCCAATCCCTGAAATACATGGATTTTATGAACCATATAAATAAATCCTAAATAAGATATAAAATCCATGTATTTTCTCGGTGATTGATCAATGTAGCCATGAAATTTTCACAAAGGATATAACCCTAATTCCTAATGAGATATGGGATATTTGAGGACATCTCAACCTCATGAATGATACCCATTGAAAAATTACTCATAGTGATATCCTCCGGATGTGACTACAGTGCTATTTTCAGTGTATCAATTTCTTCATCATGAAAAATGAATAAAATTATGATCCAAAATTTCTTAGAAACATTCACATTTTTAAGCTTACATTTACTGGGTAACGGATTTCCATTCCATTCATAACTATTACATGTGGGATGAAAAATACAATGGCATTCATGTAGACCACTCCATGCATTAGTAAACCTAAAATGGTTGAGAGGATTTTTTTCATTTCCAAGGAGGCATACCATGATTGGGTAATGGTCTGAATTATGATTTTCTAGGGTAACACATGTGATTGATCTCCATCTTCCTGGGTAGGAAAAATTCAAAAATCCATGATAAATATTTCTAGATCTCAACCCATTAAGGAGTCATCTATAAAAATTAAACTTTGTCCCAATAAAATAGATTTCATTTTAATTTTAATCTTCAACCCATTTGTTGAACTCCTTGATGAATACTGATCTGAACCATGATCCCAATTTTTCATCAACATGCATTATAGAGTTGAAATCTCCCACAATAACAGTTAATTACATAATAGTGATGGGTGTGAATTTAATATGGTTGTAAAGAGGTTGTCATTCAATGTATCCATTTACGGCATAATGATTAGTGTCAAATATTTTCAGGATTTACGTAGAGAAGAAAAAAGTAATCTATTACTCTTCCTCAATAATTTTGAGGTTGTTAATATAATTGTGAGCTAAGTGCAAGATTCAGTTATTAGTGGAAGAGGATTGAGATTTTCCCAAATGTGGGTAACAACTTCTAGTGATCAACTAATCATATCTATAAATAGGTTTCTTGGGTAATATTATTCCAATAACAAAAGGATTATATATACATTAATGAAGCTACAAGGATCCTTCATTTCCAAGGGTGGCTATATCATGGTCATCCCAAAACATGATCCTAATTTTGAGTTGGTCTTAGGTGTTCATTACCCACTTTATTTCACATAAATTATATTTTTCGTATATTATTTTCTGGGATTTTATATTTTTAAAGCTTAAAAATATTATAATTAATCCCTACATAAACATCTATTTACCCATTACCTCTACAATTAATAGGCATTCTTGTTCTTTTGAAGTTGGCTTTTTGTTTTATCATCACAACTAGTGTAATACTCATCCCCGGTTTAAATTCAACATTTTCACTTGCATTCTTTAAAGAAAATAGAATCTATATCTCATAACCCAATCCAAGATACATTCTGGAGTCCATCACCTAATCTTCATGTTCATGAATGCATCATTCAGATAAATGGTTTTGAGTTTAAAAAGATACTCCTCATATTATAATGAGAAAAAATCAAAAAAAAATCTATGATGGAGGCGCATGTAGGTCATCAACACCATTATCCAATGAATGATATTGTATGTCCTAAATTGGATATATTTTATCCCCAATATGATTGTCTAGTTGATATGGGGAAATATTTTTTCCCCCGCCTATACTAGGTCCGCCCATGAATTTCTAGTTCTATCCAAATTTCCCCATTTCACTTATTTAGCATGTTCTTTTAGATCGATTCATACATATTCCACTGATTCCCCTTCATATCATTACGAACATTTTTCCACATTGTGTCATTATAAACTAGTTGTACCAAATTCTAAGGAAATCCATATGTTTTGTTTTCAAGTCCCACCATTTTGAAATTATCATAGGAGGGTGTTAGGTTCTTGTATTATTTCTTAACACCTAACTTATATGGTCTTATCAATGGATATACATATAAATATTACACATTGATCAACCTATTTTTTATCTATTCCCAAATTTGAAGTGTTTTTATCCCAATTTTCAAATTTTCTCTTATTCTCAGTGTTTTTTATATTCCCATAAATTCTATTTTCCAATAAAACTATATTTATTGTATGGATTACAGTAATGTAATAAATGGATTAATAATATGGATTTTTGGATTATGGTATATAGTATTTGTATCATTTCTTTTTTCGCCTCTCTCCGTGGGAAGTGATGTGTTTCATCTTGATTATGGTTGATGTAATTATGTTATCCCTTCATATAATATCTCATCAAAGGCATTTAGGTTTTAATTTATTTTCTTATAATGTTGTACATATATTAATTTAAAAGAATACGTTTGAAATATATATTGTGTGATTTATATGAATATATTATGTAACAGTATAAAATTTTAAATGTTTAAAATTTCATTAAATTTTGTATATGATGTGCCATAATGTTTTTAAACATCCTATGAAATAAATTTCTCTAAATAAAAAATCATTGATACCAAGTGGAATGAAAAACCCTATGTCTTAAAAATAGTATAATGGTATATTGATATAAAAATTCAATTGAAATGGAATATATTATAAATAATCTATGAATTTTATAATATATATGGTATACATATGTGAATTAAAATACAGTGGATATATTTTTATATGAGTCCATTAAAAAAATACTATTGAATTAGGAAATATGGTATTCTTTATGGAAGATTTTGTAGTCATTATTTACAAAAATAAATTAGAAATAAGTATTTTAACATTATAACAATTATTTATGAAAAAATAAATTACATTTAAGAAAATAAAATATATGAATTATATTCTAGTTATTTTTGGGCTTTTAGGTAAATTTTTACTTGTTGATTAGTTGTGAAAAATAGTGAAGCTTATTTCATTGATGCATCTTCATTTAAATAATTTTTAATTATCATTTATATTTTTATATTTCTTAAAAATATATATAATTCAATTATATATAATTATTAATATAATTTAATTCATTGAAATCTTTTTTATGTTGGGTTTTTATAAAATCAATGTATACGTTTGTTCAATTACTCATTAAGAACATGTTTTCCCATCACCTCTACTGTATCACATCTATATTTTATTATATAACTTATCTAAATAGTACTATTAAAAATGAATTATATAATTCTAGTTAGTATAATTTATAATGTTTAATATAATGATAAATAATTTTTATGAAAATGAATATTTAAAACAGTAAATCTTAATTACCAGGGTAAAATTAATTTGAATAGTGGAAAATGACCTTGAATCCTATTTAAAATAAAATTTTCAGATTTATTTCCACTATATCCATCATTTAATCATTTATAGACTATTATATGAGCCTTGAGACATGAAAAAAACCGAGGATAGAAGGCATTATTTTCAAAAAATAATAGTACAACCACTCACCTCCCCAATAAAATGACACCTCTTTCTCTCTTTTCATCACAATGTAAAACAATTTTTTTCGAAAATAACATCAAAAATAAATTCCCAAAAATATATATTCCCATCCATTATGAGTTAATTATGGCATAATTTATACCTAGGATGGCCACCGTGTAATTCAAATAAGAATACATGAAGTGGAGGTAATAATATTTAATTGGAATTGTTATTTTATTTCTTCCATCATCCCCATAAAATTTTGAATTCCCATGATAATATAATAAACACAATATATAAAATCTAGAAAGATGTTTTTTATTTAATTTAATAGCCTCTTACTATGAACAAATCGATCATATTGGTTACAAAATCATCAATTTTGTTTACTCCAGACTACCCCTCATGAACTCATGTGATTATTATTTTCATTAGCACCTATAAAAGATGGATATAATGATAGATAAAAATTATAAAAATTATATTCATTACATAATAATACCTATATATTAATTATATCATATTTATATAACTATAACCAACTCCATAGGGGAAATAATATCGTCTCTCCTATCTACGAAGGACAAATACCTCACAAAACTAGGTATTTTATGAATAAAAAACGCATTACTAGGATGGTTCTAAGAAAAAATTTAATGATAATATGTTATATGAAAGAAATTGTTTTCTTATTAATGGCATATTTTTATTCCATAAGTGATAATATATAAAATTTTATTTCTTATAATTACACTCAATGAATGACGATAACATCATTCATGTATGTGTGGACTACCTCCATAATGAAATGATGTAAATTTCATTTCATCATCACACATGATGTATAATATATATATATATGTATATTCAATTAAATAAAACATTATTAATTATTTTATGATAATTACTTTATGTTAAAATAGTACATATCACATTTCCTTAATGATAATTGAAAAATGGAAATGTTACTAATGCACACATATGGAATGCCTATCCAGGATTGAAACATACATTACTTATCAAAACATACATTCATCATTAATCATTAATGTTTAATATATTTAAAGTTATTATAAATATTTCATGATTAATATTATGGATTTAATGAAATAATATAATATTATAAATAACATGAACATTCATGATAAAGCACAAAAGTGAAAACAAGGAAATTAATATTTTGAATAATTTAAATCATGAAATTTTTTTAATTAATGGATGATTTATTTTTATAAAAGTATCATAAAAGATATTATAATTATTAATATGGTTATATAATAATTTAATAACTTCATCAAAATTACAATAATGGATTTTATCCAATCTTTAACTAAAAAAAGGATGAGGTAGGGGAATTTGTCTCTTATTTTTGTCATTTGGGAATATTGTAATGTTACATATCTATATTGTGTATATTGTATATACATACCATTATCATGATTGAAGGGCCCTAAAAACTTATATTTTTAACCATTTTCTCATAATATAAATTTTAATGGTTGAGGGGGAAACCATATAACTCCCATAGGCTTAGTGACACATTACATTACACGAAGGACATAGAGGAATAATTCTTAGACTATAATAACATATAAAATTACCCTCCTATGTGACTATATCATGATTTTAGCTCACAAAATTTTTGTGGATAGTGAAATAGGTATTCTTTGGAGATATACATAGTCCAAGTTCTGCTGGAAATATCTATATCCAATTATTCTAAAAAATTTGGTCGGCTCAACTTTAGCTAATGAGTATACTCAAAATCCACATTTAGAGCCTATTCAAAGTTGATTATATCTATTTTAAACCACAATTTAGTACACCCAAAGGCCTTCAGGTAGCTAGAAGACCTTGAGGCTACCGTAATTCCATGATTTTTTATTGAAAAAAATATATATTACTTATCCATATGTTTCCTATATATATGAAAATTTTCAAACCACATATTGTGTTATAGAATCGTATTTACTTTGAATGATATTATATTAAAAGAAAAATATTGATAAATAAGTATACATTACTCAATAAAGATATATTATTTTACAATACATTTTCTATGAATTAAATGAATTATTGAATATAAAAGGATTGATTTTGACATAAAATAAATTGTAGTGTCCTTTTTATAGATAGTCCTAGATGAATAAATAATCTCCCGACACAAATATGTTGGACACACCAAAGGGATTTTTTATGCAGTATTTAAAAATTTTCACGATGATTAATGATGATGATATCATTATCAGGTTCACAAGAAAAATTCCATCCTATAATTATGAATTTACATCATTTAGATTTTGAATTTATTTTTATCCATGTTATTTTTTCTATTATATTCTCTATGTATTCATTTCAATCTAATTTTATTGAATATACAACTTGTGTTTTATGCTATTAAATTTTCCATAATGATTTTTATTTATCTTATTTTGATAGTCAGGATATAAAAATAGAATTATTATTCAATTATTAACCATTTAAGTTTAATTATTCACATTTATTAATTATAACATTAACGATACATAATCCTTAATAAGTAGTTATTCTCATCCTTATACGGTTTCCTTACCCCATGGTACGAATAATATCACTTTGAATGATTTTTCATGTATACAATATGTATGATTTTATTATTTATTATACTTAATTTCCTATTATAGATATTAAATTTGTATCATGAATTTATGAGGCTCTCCCATTATTCAAAACTGATTAATCCATAGGAATTTTACTCCTTGTATCTATGCTATTGTAAAAATGAAATATGTCACCCTGGGGATACTAGAGTTTGAGTCATTACAATGGAAATTAGGGTGCCTTTAGTTAAAAATTTTCGAACTAGATATGGGAAAACATATGTTAGTGAATAAAAATCATTGATAAAAATGGAGGATATCATTTAATAACATCCTAAAAATTAGTGTGAAATATATTTAATGTGTTTTCCTAACTATAATTTGATGTCTAGATACTATAACTGGTTTTTTTTTCAAAAGTGGTATCTAGTTGTATAAACTACAATATGAGAATTTGGATTCACCATCTCATTTTTTTGGTTAGGGATATCATGCCTTATTATTCATTTAGTTTTATAGTCATGGTGGATATGCTTAGGTTAATTCGGATTTTAATTATAAACCATTATAAAGGATTCAAAAATAACTATACCCCCAAAGAAACCATGTTTATGATTCCTATAGTGACCATGAATAAATGATAATTTATGAGAAGTTAAACATCATAATTGGATTTATAAATTTTTATTTAAATTTAATAATTTTATGATATAATATTATATATGGAATTATTTAGAAATTGATCATGGTTATAATAATGGTATCAAGATATGTGGATTGTTATGTACTTTCTCAAATGAGAAAACCACTAAATCTAGTATTATAATATATTTTATTGTGGACAAATTATAGGTACTATATTATCTTTGGAATACTATCTTTTTTAGATTAATAATCATGTCACATATCATTATTATCTTCTATAGGATCACTTATTGAGGATAATTCCACAATCATTTATTGTGAGTATTTATAAATCGGAAGTAGAGTAGTGGGTTATGTCTATATATAAGATCATTCTATCCTTGTTACATGTTGAAAAAAATTGGTTTAATATTTTAGTGTATTGTGTCAAGTGTGATGACAATGAATAATGGTCATTGATCAATAATTATAGTGAGGGAGAGGATATATAACTCATGTAATGCATGGAATTTATGGATCCATTCATCAACATATATTTCTATCATAAGAATAAAATATATATGAATATAATTCTTATTATTATAACAAAATGTGAATAAAAGTATATTGAAATGAATATGGAAACATTGCCATGGTTATCTAGGTATGTAATAGGTTACATAATAAATAAGAAGTGCAATATTGGAAATTATGTTGAATTTTTTAAGAAACGTATCGTAATGGTAATTATCAATCATTCATTCTTTCACATAAATAAATATTCATGTATTCATCCATTATAGTTACCAAATTATCTATACCAAATTATTTTACACTAATGAATTGGAATAAGATAACGATATGGAAAAAATCAATAATGGGATGAATGAAAGAATGTTTTTCATATAAAATATAATTATGGAACAAATCACCTTGGACCGTGCATTAATGGAATGATAGTTTTATACTAGTGTAGAGAGAAAGGCCTCAAGGGTCATAAATTAAAGGGAATGAAATATATTTCCATTGGGTAATTATACAACATTAACTATATGGGGAACTATGAAAAATAATTCCACAATATTTTCCTTAATATAACTCATTACAAGATAAGGTATAAAATACTATATTATGTTTTAGATACAACCAATGTTGAATGATTAAGGTTCTTCATATTTGGATCCATGAAATATGGTCTGAACGTAATTTATTTTTGGATGAACATGTTATATCAATCATGAAACATATAGTGATTGTAAAAAATTATCATTTCCAAATGGATTTGAATGAATATCATCAATGGTATCATAAAAATAGATTGAATAGAAAGATGATCATTTTTAAAAAACATAATTACAAGAATATAACACTTAATATGTTCCTTATTTTGAGATAATAATGACATTGATATGATTATGGGATAGTATTCGTGGCCAAGAAATGGGTTCTTGATTTGATGGTTTATATTACCATTGATGGGGTTAACTACATGGTTTGATCTATAGAATATATCTGATAACCTGAGATTTTAATTTTAGAGTCATGCGTGTTTTAATTATTGTATTATTATAATCACTATTTAAACATATTTTTAATGTGAAATTAAGAGCCACATTATAGATTTTTTGTAATATGATGTTTATTTAGTGTCCTTTTTTTATAATGTAGAGACAATGATTTTTCGAAAAAAAAATTAATAGTCAAAAGGTATAAAATTTATGGAATGGTTTGAGATAAACATTTAATGCTATTAGTTAATATTTTATAACTATATTGGTTTTCAAAAATAGTAATATGTATATTGAATGACATTAATATATTTTATGAATCATATGATCCATTAAAATATAAATTTATTAATATAGAAATAAAATAAGGTATTTTTTCTATTCATTTCATTAAGTAAGAAATGAATTACAAATTTATAAAATAAAATCCAATAAATGAATTTTATTCTATGAAAGAAAATTATATCATGTAATAATATTTCATTATATTCATATAGAGTGAATAAATTCATCATCACATCGATAATTGAATTTAAAATGAATTGATTCCCAAATATTATTATTTTTATGATATCAATTCCCATTTTCACACCTATGGTTTAAGGAATTGTGGTCCTTAACTACCAGGTGATCATGTTCATTTTCACACTCCTCCAGTATTTGTATAATAGATTTCATTTCTATGTATATGATATATCATTATATCTATATTTATTATTTATAATCATATTATGTGTTATTCCATATGTCATATTTTACACCCAATAATCTATTTATAAGAGGATATTTATTTATCACATTGATGATGTGGAGTTTTCTACATTGGTATTTTAAAATATAAAAATATTAATTACTGATATCAAATTTTAAATTTGAGGAATAAATTAATTTTAGGCATTGAGAATGTATCTCTTAGATATTTTAAAAACTAAAAAAATTCAGAACCCATCCACCGGGGCCCGTGTCGTGACTACCCCAATCCTGCCTTCAATTTTCCAGGGGCTGGAAACATGCACCAACAAGTGTATTCCCTATAACCGGGAAGTAATTACATTTATATCATGTAAACACACTCAACCAAACACATATAATTATGTGAAAACAAGTAAAATATATAGAAAAAAAGAGTGTTGAATGTATCAGGGTCGGAATACAAGCGCGACAGTAAAGGTACTAGTACAACTAAAATACAATACAACTGAAGAAAGATAAAGATGGCTTCTGGGTTGACCTATGAGGTTTCTCCCTGACAGGTAGGTACATATCGCCTCTTCAACACTTTACGTCCACCCGTCACCTCTGTGTACCGAGACGCAGTATGGTCCAGCTATGTGTATTGTCCAGTCCTGGTAGCATTAGCCTTGATCAGCAATGTCTATCGTCTACACCAATCACAACATGTACGGGCATATCCCGTGCAGGGGTGGGTATAATTATACTCAATAGAGACCATGAGACCATCAAGGTCTCCAAAAATACCCAAAGGATAAACCAAAAATCATGAAATCAACCGACAACCCTACTTAGGTATACGCCCATACATATACCTATGTTATTAAGTAAAGCCATCTTGTTCATGAGGAAACACAAGGCCTAACCCAAAAGTATAAAGCTAAAATTCTCCACAAAGGTAAGTACCAAAGAAAATGATACCACAATGGTATTACAAAGAAGGAAAGTACCACACAGGTACAAACTCAGCTCACACTAGGTATAACATTGGTAGAGAAGTAGAGATGATTAGATGTAACTAAAAATTCATCTTACATTATTAAAGGGTATACCCATGAAGGATCCTAAATCTTCATCTGAACCATATAGGATCATAGTACATCGTCTGAACTATATAAATACATAGTACTTTTTTAAACCCAAACATGATCCTAGTATTTCCTCAGTCCCACACAGGATCCATGTACATCATCAATACATCGTCAGACACACACAAGATCCTAGTATGTCGTCAGTACATCGTCAGACCCAGACAAGATCCTAGTATAACGTCAATAAATCATCAAACCCCCATGGGATCCTAGTTCATCGTTAGTACATCGTCAGACCAACACAAGATACTAGTAATTTGTTAGTACATCGTCAGAGCCACATAAGATCCTAGTACATCGTCAGTACATCATCAGACCGACACAGGATCCTAGTACATCGTCAAAGCCAGCTAAAGAGTTCCCACACTTAGCCTACTTGTCTCCAAGTGGTTCTTCTCCTCATGACACTAGCTGATACTTCAACTACTGCTAAGTCCCATGAAGATGTATTCCAAATGTCTACCACATATTAGCGATCTCAATTCAACTAGCGGTGCGTCAATCAGAAGTCTGGTATGTAAGTTATTATCCTTTTTGTCCCAAGGTCCCAGTTGGATTCATGCTAGATCCAACCCGAATGTACCCAAACATTCTCCAATTCTCATGTCAGTTATACCAAAAGGACTATTTCATTCCAAGGTTTCTGGCACCATAGACGGTTCATCAAATGGATGCTTGGTGCCAATGTTATGGAAAAAATTCGAAATGGGTCAAAACTGGTCTAGGTCCATTCAGACATGGTCGGAACGACCCCATCAGGTAGACCCATCCCAGACTATGCTAGGAGGCCTGTGGGGTGTCCCCAGTGTGGTGGGTCACCATGGGGCATCCTTAGTGTGGTAGTTCGCCCCAGCTGGCCGGATGGTTAACCGTCCTCTCCACATTGTGTGGTCACCCACCAAGACTTCACCGGTGGCTAGTTGTAAACTGGCCGCCCTTCCCCTTCTTTGTGGATCACTATTGGGGTTATCTTCTATCGAGCTATGTGGTCTCACCATCTCCATTGACACGATGAACACAAAAAATAATTAAAATAATTGTTGAGAAGTCGGGCCATGTTATGTTTTCCCACACTCTTCGCGTTTGTGTAGTAGAAAGTGATTATGATTCCTTCTTAAATTATTAAGCATCTTCAAGAATGTGAAAGGGTGGAAATCAAAACAACATTCCCTACCTCCTTTGTTTTTTAGTTTTGGATGGAGGAATATGTTGAAGATGTCGACTTGAATCGCTCCCGCCACATGCCTATGATCCTTTACTCTTTCATCAGATAATCTCTCTTCTATGGATGTGGTTCTTCACTGGACAACTTTATTTATTGGGAGGTTTTCTTCATCGTAAAAGCGTAATCCTCCAAAATATCTCCCCTTCGATTTTTCCCACCAAAATAAATATTTTCCAATATATATTAACTTAAGAAGATTATTTATTTTTTCTCGAATTAAATTGCTGACACATTTCATTAAATGTTAGTTGGATCCTACAATTTAATGGGATGTTTTCATAATTAAATAATGGGAGGAAGTTCATGATTTACTTCTCATTAAAGGGGTTTTTGTTGGTCCCCACATTTTAATTCAAAATAGAGTTTTTAGTTTGGGTGGTCCCCACATCTGTAACCCATGTTGAGCAGTTTTAATAGAAATAAAATAAAATTTTGTTTTATTTTATTTTAATTTCCCCAAAAAACCCAAAACCAATCATTCACCTGTGAACAAATGTGGTCATGGTGAAGGTCTCCTAAACAGAATATCAATGTTGCGAGTTCAATGGAGCCCTCAGATTTTAATTTTGAGCATCATTTTAAATGTTACAAAAACCCACTCGCACATTAACTAATCATATCTGAAAAAAGGATAAGAATTTCATTTAGGGAACACTGGGCCTCAGAATCATGCACCATGAATTTTCTCTGTTTCATATAATTCCCATATAATTGAAAAAGATATTTTCATGGAATTTCCATGTCTTTAAAATTTCCCCGCCTCATGTATTTACGTACCTGAAAGCATCATTACAAAAACTTGGAAAAAAAGTGGGGATTCTGAGCATGTATCTGAGAATCCCCCTACCATGTGATCTCTTGGAGGTTCTCTTGCTCCTGGAAAATGCACACAAGAGGTATCAACCATCCACGAAGGACCTACTCCTGTCAATCATCAATATCTACTGGAACCTTCATAAACGTCGCTCCATCGTCAAAGTCTAGATTACCATGGTCGATGACATGGGTAGGGTCATTCACGTATATCCTATGCTGGGATATGTGGAACACATCATGCACCTAGTGTAACTGAGGTAGAGGATCTAGTCGGTAACCCAGCTTTCCAACTCGGTTGGGGACCTAGAAGGGTCCGATGATCCTCAAAGATAAATTTCCACCCCATCCAAATATCCACAAACCTAGTCAAGATGAGACCCGTAGAAAGACATGGTCCCCATACATAAACTGTAGAGGTCTTTGTCTCCTATCAGCATAAGACTCTTTCCTGCTTTATGTAGTCTTCATCTGCTCCTGGATGACCTGCACATTCTTTGTGGTAGCGCGTACCATCTCTGGTCCCATTAGTGGTGACTCCCTGTGGACAGTCCAGAAAAATAGTGATCTGCATGGTCGCACGTACATGGACTCGAAAGGTTTCATCCCAATGGTGGAGTGATACCTGTTGATGTATGAAAACTCCACCAAAGGCAATTGATCCTACCATCTTCATCTGAAGTCGAGGATACAAGCAGGCAACATGTCCTCGAGGGTTTTAATTGTCCTCTTAGTCTGTCCATCCGTCTGAGGGTGGAAGGCATAGATCAAATGGAGTTTCATCCCAAATTATTCCTGCAATCCCTTCCATAAATGGGACATAAAATGTGTATCACAATCAGAAACAATATTTGATTGTACTCCATGTAGCCGCACAATCACATGAACATAAAGGTGTACCATGCTCTCTACTAAACACTTCTCTTTGATCAGTCAGAAGTGGGATGACATGGTGAGTCGGTCGACGATCACCCAGCTATATGATGACCCCTATATGTATGTGGAATTCCTGTCACGAAGTCCATGGATATCCAATCCCACATCCACTTTGATACCTCTAAAAACAGAAAAAATCTAGCTGGTACCGGATACACCACCTTCATTTGATAAAAAGCGATACACTGAAAGACAAACTCTGTTATTGCTTTCTTCATTCCCAACCAGCAGTGCAGTCGTCGAATGTCCTAATACATCTTCGACAGTCCTGGATGTACCGAAATAGGGTATGTGGGGAACTCCCGCAACAATTCTTCCTGAAGTGACACTAGCACCATAGTACGTCCTCAAAAAATGAATATGTGGTCCCCACCATTAGAAAATCTATCAGGTTCTTGTCCTATGGATATCTGAGAAAGTTGAGCCTCATAGTCAGTGTCCCCAGGATGAGCCTCCCTGACTCGCTAAAGAAGTGGGGGTGAGATTGAATGAGGCAGATGAAAAGTTGTTGCATCTCGATGCCCAAAGGATATCTACAAACAGGTCAGATGCTCTATCGCATCGCCTAGTAACTGTATACCTGATCTCCTGCTGAGTGAATCTACTACAACATTACTCTCCACAAGCGTATAGAAGATATCAATGTTATACACTTGGAGTAACTCAAGAAAATGTCACTATCTCAGGTTCAGGTCCATCTGTGGGAAGATATACCAGAGACTCTTGTGATCCGATTAGACTGTAAAATGATTTCCCATCAATTTATGTCACTATATCTCCAATGAAATGACCACTTCTACTAACTCGAGGTCATGGGTAAAATATTTCTACTCATTCTGTCTCAGCTGTCGAGAACCACATTCGATCACATCTTGATTCTGTATCAGGAAACATCTGAGTCTGGACCCTACTGTGTCACAATAGACTACACACCCTACGCCCTCAACCAGAAGCCTCAAGATGAGGGAATTGTCCATCCTCTTCCTCAGATCCTAAAAACTCTGATGGCATCTATCGGATCGTACAAAGGGTATCCCATTTTTAGTCAACATTGCTAATGGTGCTGCAACTATAGAGAAATTGGGGACAAACCTCGAGTAGAATCCATCCAAACAAATGAATCATCGTACCTCAATCACACTCCTGGGTGGCTCCATAGCAAGTACTGTCTCAATCATGTGGTATCCATAGAAAATCCAGCCACCAAGATGACATGTCCTGGAATGCGAACCTCTTGGATCTAGAACTTTCACTTCGTGAACATACCATACTGTTTGTTCTCTCAATGTGTGTCCAGTACTACCTTTAAATGATATGTATGCTACTCATTAGTATTCGAGTAGATCAGAATGTCATATATGGAGACCACAACAAAGCGATCAAGATATGGATGAATAATCATCTTCATGAGTCCTATGAAAAATGATGGAGCATTGGTTACGCCAATTAGAATAATCAAAAACTCAAAATGGTCATACACACACCTGAAAGTAGTCTTCTTCACATCATCATCTCATATTCTGAGTTGTTGATATCTTGATCTGAGGCCTATCTCCAAAACCCACCATGCTCTCTTCAACTAATCAAAGAGGTTGTAAATCATCGAGAGTGGTTACTTGTTCTTCACGGTCACCATGATCAGGCGCTGATAGTCAACACAAAGCCTCATGCTCCCATCTTCCTTCTTGGTGAACAAAATCAGGGTTTCCCTAAGAGAAACACTAGGCCGAATGAGTCACTTCCACTTAAAGACCTCTAGTTGTACCCGCATCCCACGAAGCTCCACGAAAGCCATTTGATACGCTTGTGTAGGTATCAATGTCATCCTGGGGTACAAGTCTATGTAAAATTACACCTCTCTACGAAGAGGTAGACCTAGAAAATCATTAGAGAAGAGATTCACATATTGTTCCCCCACTATAGGATAACTCGGAATCTCCACATCAACTGCACTATGGATAAGGCTAGCCAACTGATGAATGCTCGACGACACTCTTGTCTGAGTAAGTTCATCTTGTGATATAATGGATCCCTTCTCACCGATGAAGGTAAACTGGGTCCCATCCTTGTGGAGACACTTCACTTTGTGCCTATTATATTCAATCTGATCATGGAATGTAGATAACCATTCCATACTCATGATGACATCGTAAGGCCTAGGCGCTGCTACTAAGAGATCCCAGCTAAAGCCCTCACATACTAGAGTAATCTCAAATATCTAGCACCAGTGTGTGATCATCTAATCCACTCCCGTAGAAGTATTTAGCCATATAGATCGAGCCAATGGATCAGTCAGAATTTCTGGGCTCCGAACGACGACAGTGGAAAGAAAAGAATTACTGAAACACGTGTTTATAATTACTGTAGTTAAGCTGTAGAAGACACAGATCGTACCGTGTATCATCTCTGGAGCACCATGGTCATAGGCCTCAACTTCCTAGAGCTTATCTTGCCCTTGTCGATTTGCACCATGTGGTCGGGGTGGACCACCTGGTGGTGGTGGCAGTAACATCTTGAATTGTCACCCACCGCCAGCTGCAAGACCATCTCCTCGACCACATCTGCCTACTCCATGCAGACCTCTTCGGTCAAAACTATGTATCTGACTGGGAATTCCCTCGACCATATATTGATCATCTATAAGGCGGGTCAGATAGTCATGAGCCAATTGACCCTGCCTAACGCATGTCAAACACTACATTTTCCTCACATAACTGGCTTTGTCTCTAGTACCCTGTACAACTTATCTTGAATCTTGCTGTCATATGCGTGTATTCCTGGTGCCCTTGGACCTCAGTGTCATATATCTACTACTAGCCACATGGGACTCCACTACGTGATGATTGGTGGTTGGACTCTCTGCTGATGACTACTCAGCTAGATAACTCCCCACTATGAGGGCTCTCTCTAACACCCTTGACTGCATCAGGATGCTGAGTTAGATCATCGAATCCCTGACCTACCACTTAAGTCCCTACTCAAAGTTTCGGGCCATGAATAATGGTACTCGTACCATATTAGTGGATCAAAATTAGAGTTCTTTGAACCTAGATGAGTACTAAGCAATAGTAATTCAACCCTTCTAATGATGAAAATGTTCTTGTATGTGCACTACGTGAAGAGTCGCTGGGACAAACTCTACCTGAAACAAGCTCTAAAAGTCTTCCCAAATAAGCACTACCTCTTCGTGAACTGGGAGCATCTATATCCACCATCATCATGTGGCTTCCTATAGAAGGCTGTAGGAAAGGATCACCATGAGATCTGCTGGTGGACCTACTAGTCGGAAGACTCTCACTATGGCCTCCAGCCAATCCTCAGCCGCCTATGGGTCCATATCTCCCCTGAACCAAGGTGGCCTCTGGCACTGGAACTTGTGCAGTGAACTCAAGTTTCATGCAACCTCTATAGATGGGGATGGTGACATCGGTGTCCTAATGGGTAATGGTACTACTGGTTCCTCCACTGGTGCCTCTACAGGAAGAGTGCCCGGCACCGAGCCCTCATCGCTCTGTGGGAAATCAGTGCATAATATACCAGAAACTCTAGATGGTTGTCTGTGTGGAGAAATTATGTAATGATGCTGGTGAGCAATGGATAAAAAGTTATACATTGTGAGATGACTCAATGAGATCACAATGAGAACTCTCAAAAACATACATTTGATTAGTGTTTTCGTTCACTGAGTTAGAAATCAGAAGTCATGGTCCTGGTGTGTGGATATGTCGGCCTCCACACCAACACTGGCTTCCCTTAACTGATAGAAACACTCAAAACATATAATATTGTTTCAATTAAAAATAAGATCATATTCTAATTTATTATGGTAGTACCGACTCCATTGATACCAAGTTTTCATGACCCATCCCTTGGGGATCATGTCGTGACTACCCCATGCCCCCCTTTAATAGTCAAGTGGCTGGAAACTAGCACCGAAAGACATATCATCTTAAACCGAGATGGAACTTCCATTTTATCCTATAAACAAAAGAAACATGCACAGAAGAAGATATTAAAACAATCAAACTTTATAGAAAGAAGTTTGTTGAAAGTAATAGAAGTTGGAATACAAGACCAACAGTAACGGTACAAGTACGACTAAAATTCAATACAACTGAATAAAGTGATAGACTACTTATGGGTCATCCTCTGAGGTTCCTACATGAAGGGTAGGTACAGATCGCCTCCTCAACACTCCACGTCTACATGTCTCCTCTGCATATCGACATGTCGTATGGTCCACCTCCGGGCACCATCCAGTCCTGGAACCCTCAGCCCTGAACAACTCTATCCATTATTTTCCCCAAACACAACAAGGTTCTGGCATAACCTGTGCATGGTTGAGTATAAAGATACTCAGTAGGGACCCCAAGACCCTCAAGGTCACACAAATAAAAAAAGGATAAACCATAAAGCATGAAATCAACTAACAACCCTGATTAGGTATATGCCCATACATATACCTAAGTTATCATGTAAACTCATCTCAATCCCGAGGAAGCAAATAGTCTAACCCAAAAGTCCAAAGGTCAATAGTTCCAAAAAGGAATGAATTCTTCAATGGTATATACCGAACATGTACACCACACAGATGAATACCACCATGGTATTACCACGTAGGAAATTACAACATAGGTAAAAACTCATCCCACACCAAGTATATGTTGCGTACAGAAGTAGAGATTATGAGATGTAACTACTAATTCATCTTATTATGTTAATGGGCAGTCCCACGAAGTATCCTAAATCATCATCAGACCCACAGTGGATTGTATTACATCATCTGACACACACAGGATCCTAGTAACTTGTCAGAACCACGCCAAATTATATTATATCATCAGACACACCCAGGATCGTAGTACATCATCAGTACAATGTTAGACCCACACAGGATCCTAGAACATCTTCAGTACATCTTCAGACCCACATAAGATCCTATTATATCATCTGACCCGCACATGATCCTTGTAAATTGTTAGTACGTCGTCAGACCCACACAAGATCCTAGTACACCATCATTATATCATCATATCCACAGAAGATCCAAGTAAATCGCAAGTACATCGTATAACACACACGTAATCCTAGTACATACTCAGAGCCAACTAAATGGTTTTTACACTAAGCCACCTTGTCTCCGGGAGGGTCTGCATCTCAAGACAATGGTCTACACTTCAACTGCCACGAAGTCCCATGAAGAAGTATTAGGAAGGATCGCCTCGTATTTGGGGTCTCAACGCAATATAGTGCATCAATTGGATGCCTATTCTCCTCAAAATTTGGGGATGACATCCTTGATTGAAGGATCAAATAGTCCAATCGGTTTCTAATAGGATTGTTCATAGAACCAGAAACATCCAATGATTCCACATCCATTTGGACCTACTTTCCAAAGTTAGGCGCTCATTAGTTTGTGGACTGATGAGACTTAGGAATTTCCATTGGTCAAGAGGATGGGTGGTCGGACTCATCACACCATTTTTAGTGGAATTATTTTCTACACCGGGACTCTCATTATAGATTTAAGTAATTTTTGTGAATCCTTATTACATTACCAAGTATAAAATGGCCTTTCCTTCAGATCTGAAAATCAATGATTAAATATGAAAGAAATTTACAGAATATTTTATATGTATTCGTGGTTCTTCATCGATAGAGAATCATCTATATTTGTTAGAGATTATTGGTCAATGGTATCTTTCGACACATTTATATAGGAGTCTCTTGGGAATTATGACGACCATGCTGGTTTTAAAACAACTCAGTGAGGCACATGAAGTTTATTATCATTCAGAAGGACATGGATTGTTTAAAAGTTGGAATCGAACCCGTAGAAGGGCTACCTACGTATCCTTAGTTTAGAAAAAGAATCATAACCCACGTAGTTCGAGTAAGGGAGTATGATGTTTATGATTGATGGATCAAAGAAGGATGTAATAATTACTTTTACACTCTAAGATCACGTGAGTCATGCTCGGTTTGAGAAACCAGAGGTATTTGTAAAAACTAGACAATTGTGCCATGAAATATGAAATCATAAGAAATAATGTGGGGCTTATGTAAATATGACTGCTGAGATAAATGAAGATTAGGATTTACTTCATAGAATAAATTCAGGAACATGGTCCATGAAGTTATATGTGCTTCATGGAGATATGAATACTCTAACTTGGGGCTTACTCCTGAAAAGGAGGCCCAAATTAGAAGAGGACATATGATTGGGTTTTACTCCTGAGAAGGAATCCCAGGTCAAAGGTAAATTACGACTGGTTAAGAGAAATTAAAACTCGGTCTTACTCCTGAGAAGGAGGCCCAGGTTAATAGATTTGAAAAATTAAGGGACTTGGGGCTTACTACTGAAGAGGACGCCCATATTCGAGACTGGGGCTTACTCCTAAAGAGGATGCCCATATTTGAGAGTGGGGATTACTCATGAATAGGAGTCCCAGGTTAAGAGAATTATGGTTGGGGATTACTCTTGAGGAGGATTCCCAAATTAGGGGACTTGGGAATTACTCCTGAGAAGGAGGCCCAATTATGAGAACTTGGACCGGGGCTCACCCCTGAAAAGGAGGCCCAAATTAGGAGAATTATATCATCTTAAAGTATAAGCTTTAATGAATGAAATCTCAATCTTTAGTGACAAAACGATGTGTAAATCATTAGGTTTTGATAAATGTTCCACTGAGTCCCTTTCAGATAAGGATTCCAAATCAAGAAATCATGCCATAAATGGCTTTGAAGAGTGTCTTGAAGACTGAATATTGAATAGGAGAGGTGGAACGCAATAAGAGGGGTTAAATGGGAAAGAATGGTACCCAAAAAGGCAGGGGCGTCTAGGTCCTGGCAGGTGCTCAAGTACTCCATGGGAGTGCAAGTCCTGGTCGCGCAGGTATACCTACGCGACACATGGGTTCTTGCGTGTTTGTAAACCCACATGGTAATACATGGTCGATCCTTTACCAATGCCTTTAAAATTATCCTGAGGTACATCCAGAAGAGATGGGAGCATGTTTTGGTGAGGAAGTAGGGTGGCTCTCAAGTATGTTCATTTCCCATAAGGGAAAAACACCTTAGGCGCGAAGTGTTAGTGAATTCTAACACTTAGACCTTACTCCTCTTGATTAGACCTTCCATTCTAGGTAATAAATTACCATAGAAGTGTTTGGAAGACCTGAAGAAGAGACTTGGGCATTCAGAACTCTAAATCTGAATTCTAGAAAAAATTTCCCCGGAAATGGGGGGCCCACAAGGTCTATTTATAGGCTGGAGAAGTCCCCGAGCGGTTATCCTTTAGGGCGTGCAAGTCACTTGTGCAACCATTAGGTGGCGCACAAGTATATTTGCGCGACAGTGATGGAACTTGCACGACCAGTATGCATTTGAAGCCTTGTTCATGCCTTTGTCGATTTTTGATGTTTTCTTTAAAGGATGAATCAATTTGTACTAAGTCATTTCCCTTTCCATTATTTTAGACAAAGTGACGAAAACGAGTGTCAAAAAAAGTCCCCCTTAGAGTTGGATCCGAAAGAATATATATGTGACTCTAAGGAGAAGACGAAAACCAAAAGGGAAAGAGGCGCGCAAGTACGAGTCGTGTAGGTGAGAGTCACGCAGGGCTAGAGCGCGTTAGCTGTAGGCGTGCAGATGGGCAGCCTGGCCTATAAATATGTGGTCATTTGTCGTGCATATCACCTGACTTCCAGATTTTGGAGCTCTCGCAGCACTGGTATCCTTCGCCGTGCAAGTTGCTTGTTTTCCGCTATTTTTTTCTCTCGCACTGTTTTCAAGTTAATAGGACTTGCGTAGTGATACTTGCATTCCAAAAACATGCACGACACATTAATAATTGAGTGACAAATCCATACTTGTGCGCCAAGTTTAGTCTTGCTCGACTTAATGCCTTTTCCATTTTTTTTAAATTCCTTCACAAATTTTATGAAAAATCAACATCCTTAAGAATTAATTTATTCAACATTTTTGAAAAATCAATGGCTCTTAGAACCAGAATAGCCAATGAACTGGATAACAAGAGGATTGATGATATGATGAACATCATTGCACACTATTATTATGATATTTGTGACAGCACTCTTCCAGATTTGGATAAGTACATGAAGAAATATAATCTTAACTTCCCGCATCTATCTTCCCCTGTATGGTCATGGTCATCTGCAAGGGTTCAATGTTCTAGATGCAAAGAATTATATGCCTAAGATGAAGCTGCACTGCTACTCTTCTATTTCGGTTATGTTGTGCATTAAGAGAAACAACATTGGCATAAACTTTCAAATTTTTCCTCCATGCCATTTCCTTGCAGATATTAAAATGGAAAACCCATGGGCTGAAATGTTATCCACTACTGGTTGGTGGAGAGAAGACAAATTTGGTATTAGAACAATATATGAAAAGAGTACTCTCTCCAAATGTCACTTTAATTCCAATTCTTCATTCTCAAATCCATGTATCCATCTTCCAAGTCTCTTTGACAGAAACAGAGTCACTGTTTGATCGGCAGAAAATTTTCTCAAACAGCACTCAAGAAAATTCTTTTACAATTGTTCCAAGAAGAGCTGGTATCACTGCATCACATAGGATATCCAGTTGAATGAATGAATTACAGGTGGCTACTGATGAAGCTTGGGTTGTGGTTATTCAAGTGAAGACTTATGTCGACAGCCTTTTGTAATTTCTTGAAAAAAAAAACAGAAGAGACTCCAATCTGTGGATGTCCTCCTAATTCTTGTGCATCAATAGAGAGTAATTTTTTCTTCAATCATTTATGATTGTATTATTTCACTACCTGATTTAAATTTTACCTAATTCAATGGTCCTAGTAAGAATAGTTTTATTTTAGCTAGGATTATTATAAATAACCCAACAAACTTTGAATCTCTTATTTTCTCAATATTACCTAAATCATAAAAAAATTATGTTTAGTGAGCTAGAACTTGAATTTTATTCAGAGTTCCTTTGTCTTTTGTGGGTAGATTAAAGTCATGCACATCGTACATAAATAGAATAATGTTAAAGTTCTAAATTGCTTTGACCGAAATGGAACAAAATTGACTCAATTCCTTGAAAATTTATCTGAAAACATATTACCATACTCAAGTATTAGGGAAAATATATAAACTATGACCTAAGAATATTTAAATCTGAGGAATGATATAAAAAATAACAAAAAGTCATTAGAAAGAGTAGTTCCCAAGAATGATGTTACCATTATTTAACAAACTCGTTGGGGGTTTAATTATGCAGGGCCACCTAAGGGCATTGGCTGCATAGTCAAATAAATATCATCTTTTGGATGACAGGTCTGTTATGTAGACTACTTATGCAAGGCCACCTAAGGGAATGTGCTACATAGTGAAGCAAAAGATCTCTCAGAAATTTACTTTCCTAGTGAAAAAAAGCCAGTGAATCTTTATGAAGATTCAAATTGTCCAAAGTATGGAGTTTGTTGTATGGAAAAAGGTACTTGAATATGGAGAAGATATTTGCAAACAAGATTATTAAAGAACTGGATGGATATCACTCCTATGAAGGTCTGAACCAAATGCAGGGAAGGGGAATATAAACCACAGACTTTAATACTTTCATATCATGAAAAAGGATATGAGACAAATATGTTAAGGGTGGATATTTTTGCATATCCCTACATATTGTAATTTAAGACAAATAAGGACAAAAGAGGCTTTCTTCTAAAGAATGAAGTTACCAGTATCCGAAAAACCCGTTAGGGGGTCGAATTATGTTGGGCCACCAAAGGGCATTGGTTGCACAGTCAAGTAATAGCATCTTTTGGATGAAAAATCTGTTATGGAGACTGTTTATGCAAGGCCGCCTAAGGGCACGTACTGCATAGTCAAGCAAAAGAATTCTTAGAAGATTGACATTTTTGTGACTAGAAGTCAAGAAATGGGTTATGAAGATCTAAAAATATTTTAGGTTAGGATTATGACACATAAATATGGGTATTGTCCAATGTATGCAGAGATACATAAATCAATACTAACCATAATCATTTTGTGGATAGGTCCTGAATGGAAATGTTGGATTTCACTACGTATCCCATAAGGATGGGAATCAATCCATACGTAGTTCTTGAACTACAGTTTAACGTTTTGTAGGACAAAAGGATTGGATCTCTTAGTTTAGGTTCATAGAGATTTGACCATTATAAGAAATACACAGTGTGTATTTTCATAGGGACTTTTCAGCCAGAGAACTAAAAGTGGAATTTGGGGTTAGTCTCAAATGACATGGGGCTGGATTCGAGGGACATTCGAACGTTCCTACATATCCCATAAGGATGGGATTCAAGCCCACATATTTCTATAACTATCCTCTATACAAATTTGGTTCGTACATGAGAAGGGTGAAAGGGGGATTTAGTGCAATGATGGATTGATCCACGATAAAAGATTTGGGCTTTTCAATGTATGAACATATACATTGAAATGAATCATGATTAAAAATAAATGTAAATAATGATTCCCTCTCAGGTGAGGGTATCAAAGAATATTATAGTTTATTTTCATACTGGAGAAAAGTGTTATATAGTTTAACGTCGTATAGAAAGGACGAAAGTGAACCAAGGTAATGATATTTATTCTAGGGGAGGTATCAGGAATCAACATCTTATGAGATGGAGGTGAACCGGTGTGAAGAGATTGGTTTTGGGATTGAACCTTGAGAGGTTGCCTACATACCCAGCTTGGATGGTAAGGATCAATGTCCATGTAGTTCAATTAAAGAATGAATTAATGATCAAGTTTTTCTTGGGGACAATGACCTAAAAATGATGTTATAGGGACATACACATGGTTAGTAGCCCAGAGAGAGCGTTATGGTTGATGTTTTCTCTATGCTCATTAGAGTCATTCTCGGTGTGAGAAACAAGAGGTAAAAACAACCTTAACGATGCACAGTTTAATGTCATGTAGGACATATAAAGGGACTATGCAGTTTAAAGTCATGCAGTTAGGACTATTGGTGCTGCACAATTTAGTGTAATGTAGCAGGGACAAAGATCATTTTAATGTCATGTAGGACGTATAAATGACTTTATGTAAATTTTAGCATCATGTAGTTAGGAAAATGGGGACAATATAGTTTAATGTAATGTTGGACGAATGGGGGATTGTGCAGTTTAATGTCATGCAGTGAGGACAAAAGAGTACAACATTTAACGTTATGTTGGACGTATTAGGGAATTTTTCACTGTTTAACGTCATGTTGGACAAAAAAAGGATGATACAGTTTAGCGTCATGTTGGACAAAAGAGCCAATAGTTTAAGGTCGTATGCATGGATCGTTGATGGTGCAGTTTAACATCATGATGGATGTATAGACTTTTGATGTATAGTTTAACGTAATATAGCAAGGATGATGAAGGGGACACAGTTTAACATCATGTTGGACATATGTTCAAATAGTTTAGGGTTATATGCGTGGACTTTTGATGATGTAGTTTAACGTCTTGGTTGACGTAAGGGACTAGTAAATAGTTTAGGGTCATATTCATGGACCGTTGGTTATGCAGTTTAACGTCTTGTTGGACGGTGGTGCAGTTTATGGTCATACTAGACCAATGATGATATATTTCGTGTTTATACAAAATACTTCTTACAAATTATGGAATTGGTTGGAGTAGTGATGAGTTCTCCATCGATTGAGATGAATGAATAAGCTCCATTTGAGTAGAACCTATGTATTTAGTAAGGTCCCTCCCATTTTGGCTCAAGCATGGGAGGTTTCTTTCCTGGTATCATTAGAGTTCTGAGAAATAATACCAATTCTCCCTAAGTGAATGAATGTAGATGAACTTTTTTGTTAAAATCTCATGCAATTCGATTCTGATAGACTTCCAAGTGGTGCAAAGTGCACAGTCTTTTCACATCCAACCATTCCAGTTCATTCAATCACTTTTGGGATTGTTCGTCTGTAGATGATTGATCACAAATGGAAACTCTGATTGAGGGTAGGTGAACTTCAATATAAAAGACTACTTCTGTTCCATATACCAATGAATATAGAGTCTGTCACGTTGCAGTGTGGGTGGTAGTCTGATAAGCCTATAAATCATGGAAGAATATATCAGGCCATGATTTCATAGCTTTACCCACCATTTTTTGCAGTATATTTGATAGAGTCTTATTGAAGGCTTCTATCTGGCCATTGGCCGCTGCATGATACCGAGATGAAAGGTTGGATTTTATGTTGTATTCTTGATACAATTTCTTCACCTCTGATGAATAGAAGTTGGTGCCGTTGTCCTTCAATATGGTATGAGGGTCACCAAATCTGGTAATGATGTTATACTTCATGAAGCTAACAATGCATTTATAACTGACTTCATTAAGAGGTATTGCCTCTGCCTATTTGGAAAAGAAATCATTAGCAGTATGAATATACTTAAACTGCTTGGTCGTAGATGACGGGTAAGGTCCCACCACACCCATTCCTCATGTGGAAAATGGTCATGAGTATTTATCTATATGATGAAACTATGGAGGTTTATGAATGATGTTTCCATGTACATGGAATGAATGGAACTTCTTTGTGAAATCAACACAATCTTGTATCATTGAAGGCCAAAAGTATCCAAGCCTTCGAATCTGATCAGACAGTCTATGTACAGACTGGTGGGAACCACAGATTCCTGCATGCACTTCTTTCATGACAACCATTGTCTCTTTGCCATCAATGCATCTGAATAGAACTTCATAAAAACCACGTTTGTAGAGAATTTTCTCTAAATCATCTGGGCTATCATAAGGAGTAAAATTGACCACACGTCGCCAGATTTGTTCTTTCTTGGCTCTATCAGGTGGAAGTGTTTCATTTTGAAGGTATTCCCTGATAGGTGACATCCATCCTTTAGTATGACCATAATGTTCAGGAATGTGAATAATTTCATTAATATCATCTATTCTGATTCGAACAGAAGGTGAGATTTCACAACGGTGGGCAATACTGATGGTTGTCTCATCTCGATTTGGATCTGCCAGAGTTGTGGCTATATTAACCAGTGCATCAGCTTGAGCATTTTGTGATCGCGAGACATAAGAAAATGTAGGTTCCGAAGGGAATTCCGCCATTAACTCTCTGACGTAATCATACAAAGGGATTATTATTCTTTTCTGATGGCATAATCCCCATTGACTTGTTTGATTACCAGGTCTGGATCAGCTTTCACCTTTATGTGATTCAATTTTTCTTAAAGTGCCAATTCCAAGCCTGTGATGACAGCTTGGTATTCTTCTTCATTATTGGTACCACCATCCCATAATAAGAAGGAATAAGGTAGCACTGTATTTTCTGGAGAAATTAACAAAATTCCTAAACCAACTTTGTTGAATTTAGGATTTTCCATTTTCCTCCCTATTGGACTTCTGGACGAACCATCAAAGTACATTTCCCATGTCTAAGGACTATCCAGAATAGAGAAGACATTTTCATCAGGAAGTTCAATATCTGAAGATGTGTCTTCCACTAAATGGTGTTCAGACAAGAAATCGGCCAGATCTTGGCCCTTTATTTCCATTTGAGACATATACTGAATGTCGAATTGCTGAAAAAACTGCCCGCCTTTTCAGACATTTTGTAAGCATTGGATGACTAAGGATTATTTTGAGTCGGTTATTGCGAGATACCAATTGGACCTCATGATGTTGCAGGTACTATCTCAATTTCTGAACTGCAACGATTAATTCTAGGCATCACTTCTTAATACTTGAGTAACGGGTTTCTGATTCAAGCATAGTCCGACTGAGGTAGTAGAGGTTGTTTTCATTCCCAACATAATTATTCTGAGCAAGAAAGGCACCCAATGATCTCTCTAAGGATGTCACGTAAAGGAAAAGTGTCCTACCTTAAACAGATATCATAAGTACCAGTGGACTCAATAGATACTTCTTGAAAATATTGAATGCTTCTTGACATTCTTCAGTCCACTGGTAAGTGACTCCCTTCTTCATCAATTTGGTGAAGGGTAAACTTTTTCCTACTAAATCTGTGATGAAACGCCGAATATAGGCTAAGTGTCCTTCAATTACTCTTAATTATTTAAAATTTTGAGGAGGTGACATACCAATGATTGACTTTGTCTTCTCAGTATTGACTTCAATACCATGACGGCGTACAACAAAGCAGAGAAATTTTCCAGAGGTTATGCCAAAATCTCATTTTAAGTGTTTCAACTTCAAATTATGTTGTCGAAGCTTCCAGAATATGACTTCCAAATCAGCCAAGTGATTAGAATGTTTTTTTTATTTGACCACCAAAACGTCCACATAGCATTCAACAAAATTCCATAAAAATTGTTTGAATATACGATGCATGGAACACAGATATGCTACTGCTTCATTCTTTAAGTCAAAGGGCATTACCCAGTAGCAAAACACACTCTGAGGAGATCTGAAGGCTGTTGATTCCTCGTCTTCTGGGGCCATTCATATTTGATTATATCTGGAATATCCATCCAGAAAGGAAAGTTCTTCATAGCCAGCTGTTGCATCAATTAAAAGTTCTGTAATCGGAACTGGGAAATCATCCTTGGGACAATGCCGATTATGATATATGAAATCTATGAAAACTCTATTTTGTCTTCTATTATTCTTCACAAGGACAATTTTATCCAACCACTTGGGATATTAAACTCTTGTGATTAAATTTACTTTTGATAAGCTTATCCACTTCAGCTTCAATTTTGGAAGCATAAGATGGGTGTGTTTGTTCTCGCAGCTTTCTTTAATCCTCAATGTTCTTATGGTAAAACCAAATGATGAGTAGCCACTTCAGAATCAAGCTCGGGCATTTCTGTAGAGTTCCAAGAAAATATATCACTATTTTGTTTTAAAAAGGAAATATACATCCCTTGTTCTTCACGATTCATGGCCGCACTGATTACAGTGGGGCGTGGATCTTCTTTGTACCTAGATTTATTTCTCTGAGTTCATCCACGGTGGTAGAGATACCCTCTTCAAATGCTAGAAGAGAATCTCTGATATCTTCCTATTCTTCTTCATAATGTTTTATTTCATCCATTTCTACTTGCATAGAAGATGATCAAGAAAAATATCCATGATCATAAGAGATTTTAAAATTTGAACATCTTGAAGAAGAGGCTTCCATTTCTGACCCAATTTTTTTTGAAGAGTCTTCCTTGGGAAATAAAAAGGATATATTGGATTTAGAATCTACATCATTTTTCACCTCTGATGATTCTATAACTTCTTCTGTCCTGATTGGCGAAGTATAGATTTGTTTTATTTCAGAAGATGAAATGAAGATGTCACCATTTGGGATTTCTTCACTGCTTGGTGGGTTACCAACTTCTCCCTTGTTGTCGGGCCCGATTGCTGTAATTTAAATTATGGATCTTTCCTTAAGGGTATTTTGATTTGGGTCTATCTTGACAATTTTACTGATAGGAAACACATAATCCGTACTCACAAGTGTAAATCGATTTACTAGAATCTTTTCCAACCCATATGGAGCATTAACTTTGGTAATCTCCATGGTTTTGGATTTATCCTTTCCCTTCATGTGATAGAATTCTGCCTCAATGTATTGAGACTCACATGTCTTGAATGAGGCCTTATCACCATACAATGTCCCAACATGACCATAAAAACAATATTTGAGACATTGATGGTATGATGAAGGGATAGCCTCATGTTGATGTAACCAGGGTCTTCCAAGAAATATGTTGAAAGAGGAGTCTTGATCAACAACCATGAAATATGAATTCGATACAAGATCTCCAAACTGAGTTCTAAGGGTAACATCACCCAGTGGTTCTTGTTAATTTTTATCATATCATTGTAAAATCATGGTAGATGGAGATAAATCATATTCCATGAGGCCCAATCGAGGAAGTGTATGAATGGGCATGAGGTTGACTCCTAAACCATTATCAATGAAGGTTCTCCGGACGTCTATGCCATTGACCTTTCCAAATAAGTACAAAGTTCTACTATTTCCATGCACAACATCATCTTCATCTTCATCAGTGAAAGATATCACTTCATTGCATTCTGCAGGATTATTCTCTACGTGATATACTTCAGCTGCAGCAATTTCAGTTTCAAACTCCTGAAGACTTAAAAAAGCCTCGATGAGTGCCTCCCGAAGATCCTTTGACAGATTCAAAGCATCCAGAATTGATTATTTGGCCAGTACATGGGCCAAGTGTTTCAATACATCATACTTCTGATCCAGAGGTCTGTGTTTCCCAACAAGAATATGTGGTTTAGAAGGTGCCTTGTAAGTAGATGCTTTGGAAGTTGATGCATCTTGTATTCAGATAGGGGTTGGCAATATTCTTGGTTCTGGAAGATTAGACTGATTAGATCCATTTACTTGATGAGAGGAAGAATATGGAACCTTCAACCGGTCTTCCATAATAACTATGCCATGACTGAATTTACTATTGGCGAAAGAACTTTCTTGTTCTTGGTGAGCACGCGGAAAGGTTCTACCATGAGTTTCGGTTGTGTACACAGTTCTAGCAGGGGTAGAATTGGAATAGTTTCTCTTGAAAGATCCATGTATTCCCCTTTATCCTATGCCTTTGGAACATCCTCTGATTCCTTTATTTGATATAGGGAATTTAGGCTCATCGAAATCGAAACTGCAACTGGAATACGAATCTGTTAATTGAATCATATTAACAGAACCGAAAATAAATTCTTCATCCGATGAAGACTATGCCTGACTAGCCAATTTAGGATGTTCCTTTTGATGGGGCGGTGCCTGTTTATTTGAAGTAAACAGCATGAAGTCTGCCAAGGACAAAGACAACTTAGGCTTTGACACGTACTCATATTCTTCTGATTATTTTTCTTTCATTGAATCATGCCATTTCTTCGAGGATTTTTCCTCTGATGAAGAGGGTTTTACTGCGTCATTCACGTTAGAAGGCACAATTGTTTTCTTCAATTGCATTCACAAAATTGCATGAGTTTAGTTGATCGTCTTTCTAACCATCCACTAATCATATTTTTGTGCATTTTTTCTGTTGACTTCTTGCCACTCGCCTTCCTCCTCTGGAACTGTATCAGTAATACATGCTACCTCGGTTGAAAAACCTTTCAGTTTGACATGTCCCTAGTCGACCATTTTTTGCAGGAGGTATTTGAAGAAAAAACAATCTTGTATGGGATGCCCCAATATTTGATGAAATGGGAAATAATTAGGACGGTCTTCATCTACTTCCTTGTTTGGCCTCTTGGGCCTTGTAAGCTGAACCAAATTATTCTCCAGAGCCGAAATGAAGTAACCAGAAACTTGTTCATTTAGAAAAGATTATGTTTTGTTCTTCAGATCCTCAAATTGTTTTCATCGTTGATTTCTTTTATCATCTGGAAGAAATGACGTTTTTTCTTGGCGCTCAGGAGGTGGATCCCTTCGAGAAGTTTATGGTTTAGATGTAGAAGCAGATACAGGTTCTTGTTTTTGCATAATTGTCGCAGTCTCTGCATTACCCATTCTCCTTCCTGGAGCTGATGGAATTACACGAGATTTATCCTTAGTTTGAATAAGAGAATCTTCAATTTGTTGAGCGATTTAAGTAAGGTCACGAAACCCTCTTGTGTATTTCATAGGGATCAATAGCGTGTGTAATTCGTTACACAGATTTGCCTAACATATTGGAAATAGTTCCTCTTGTGGGAGTGCTAAGATCAGGGAATACGTTAACCCCTTCTAGCGAGGAATGAAATCAGAAACTCTTTCATTCTCCATTTTCTTACAGTTTGTAAGATCGAAAATTGTTGTCTTTGGAAAAGTTGACATGAATTGAAGAAGAAATCGTTGACATAGATCTTCCCATCCGGTAATTGACCCAGATTTCAAGCTTGTATAACAGACAAAAGTTGTTCCTTGAAAGGTTCACACGAAGAATCTGAGGTTTACTGCTTCTTGCTACTCTGGAGTTCCCATCATAGGATCACAACAAGACACGTAATGCATCAACTGCTGTTCAGGGTCACCTGATCCATTGAAAATAGGGAATACAGGGTTCCCAAAACATGATGGGGAAGAGATTGAATCTACCTATTCAGGGTAATCTTTCATTTCCGGTTTAACAATCGCATGTTTCCATTATATAGTCTCTAACCGAGTTTTTAATGATTCAATGTTAGTTATTAACTTTTGTGAAACATCCTGTTGAAATTGGACTTGGGCAGGTGCAATGACTGAAGCTTGGACAGATGTGTTGGCTGGTACTACAACCGATGGCAGCATTGCCAATTGTTTTTTCACTTGACCCATAGGATTAGACCTGTGAGGGTGTACTAATAAAGTATGATATTCTTGATCCACCTCAGTAGCTGCAACAAACTCCCTTGGATGAATGACTCCAACATGTTTATGAAGAAAACTACCATGATGTAGCTCTGCATTCAACCTCCTAAATTCCTCCATCTCTTCTTCCTGTTGCACAAATATTCTCTATAGTGAGAGAGATTGGCCTTCTCTAGAGGAAGGATATGTAACCTGATTCTTTCCCTTCACCTTGTCTGATCCCTTTCGAAGAGGTTGAAGTGGTTTAATTGATGGAACACCCAGATTTTGGGTAATCCATTGATTTTGTGAACGCACACCTTCTTCATTTGTGTCTGTGCATACAACTTCTTGAGCAGGAATCTCTTCATCTGATCCCTCTGAATGAGCCTCATCTGGTGGATCAGAAAAAACGGAATTGATGACATTAATCGATGCATAACACATTTCATCCCTTTTATCAGCATTTCTGTGATATTTTCATCCTCCATGTCTTTGATGAGACATTGCCTTTTGTTGATTCAATCCCTCAGGAACTTATTGATGAACCGTAATTTGGAGGGAATCTCTTGATAATTTGGTTCTTTATTTCTCTAGAGGCTTCTTCCCCAATCGAGAAAAACCGACATTCTATGAGGAGGGGATTGATGATCTGAAAAGTCTCTAGTATGGTGGACTGGGGCTGTTCCTATTGTTCCCGCTCAACTCCTCGAATCCTATTTGTTGATTCTATGGGTTGGTTTAAAAGAGTCTCCAGTCTGGCGAGTTGTGGTGGCTCTTGACATGCTATGTCTGAGACATTCTTAAAATATCTCCTGATCTTGTGAACCTTAGTATGGAAATTAGCTGGATGCATTAACATGTATCCACTTTTATCACCTAGTTCAAAACACCGTTGGTTGATTTCTGACACTTCTATCATTTGATGATATGCTTCCTCCATACTAGAGGCCTGTTCAATATTCTTGTTTCCTCAATGTAGGAGTAATTCAATAACTTTTTCTCTTTATTCTTGATTTTGAGAGGAAATAGTTGAAACCTTTTCTTGGGAAAGCTTTTGATTACAAAAAAACTCAGGTATATGTGGCCAACCATGGGCAATAACATTGCCTGAGACAATTTTCGGCGGGATTTGCTAACTGGAGAGCACCGTGAAATGTTGTGCTCCATGAACACCCCATCCTCTGACATGAATACTAGATGGGGCATCAGCAATTAACTGGCGCAACATTCTTAGTACACCAAGGCATGAACTCTGAAGGGCTCTCTGCTGCTTTTCAGCCTTTGGATATCGAGAGACTGATATAGATGCCAAGTAAATTTTTCGTTGTAATCCTTATATTATCATAACATGATTTTCATATTCATCATTACGTAATACTTTCTTTTTCATCTAACAAATAATTTTCCATGTGTTGAGACGAATATCATTAATTCCATCTTCCATCAACTTTTCTGGAATGTTATACTGAGAGTCAGCCAGAGGCCAAAATATGACTGGAACATCACCTTTCTCCAGTTTTTTTCTCATGTTTAGCATTTCCTCTTTATCATTTGATGAATATTCTTCTACCTTTTTTGACGAGATCTGGTGCTTTTTTGTTGCTTCATTGGATTCAAAAAGATTGGTAGAGAAATCACTAATTAAACTAGAAGATGCATGACTTAGGGGTGGTTCATAGAATGACCTATACCCTGGTCTATCTTCTGACAGAGTAAGTATTTCACCTACCAGCGATGAAACATCAGACATGAATTCTTTCTCATTTGCAAGTGCCTCAAGATAAGATGACTTTCTCGACACTACATTATCCACTAGAGAATTTTCCGGGAAATGTGCATCACTACTGCGGAGAGGACTTTCACAGAGAAATTCATCATCATGGGGAGGACCACCATGGTGGGTTAAAGAAAAAGATGAGATCTATCGCATTCGCATCTGAAGGTGAAACTTCATGATCGACCGAATTGTCATGAAGAAAGCCTTCATGAGGATGTGTCTGTTCAAGAACTTCAGAATTAATGTTCCCACTATTTGGTAAATGAGGGATTACAATCTTGAATTCCAACAGATAACTGGATGAGGGCTTCAATAACTTTAACATCGAGCAAGTCCTTGATATTTATTGGATCTTGATCCCTTTACTGTGTTGGGCGGGTTTTTTTATTTGACGCCTTCTTACTCGCCTTGGAAACCACTTGTTGATGAAAGTGGCGGCTCTGAGCACATGTATGTGCCTGATCAGGATAGATGGCCAGGTTAGGCTGACGATCTCCACTCAAATCAGGTGTATGTGCCTCACTTGGTTGTCTGTATGATTGGAGGTGGATGCCCCACAACCCTCTTGGACTGGAAGAGATGTGTGTGTCTGTTCTGGAGTGAACTTTTGATGTGTCACTCCACTGGTATGGATAGATTTATGTGTCTTTTCCTGAGATGTTGCTAAAGCTATTATAATATCTTGATAGGAATCCAGGATACGAGCAGTAATTTTCTACTGCTCTTTCACCATTGATAAGATATGCTTGGTGACTTTAGCTGCCGGAATGGGGATATATGTCAATTATGTGCTTGGAGTAGGTGTTTGTGCCTGCTCCTGTCCTCCTTTTCCTAACAGTGAATACTGACAGTATTCAACTGTAGGGGCAGAGAGTTGAGTCTGCCTCCTGTTTGTAGCCAGAGCTTTCCGACTGACTTTTCGGAATGCTACCAAGCGAGACTGTTGGTAGGCTTGATCAATACTAGCAAGTGTATGTGCCTGATAATTTCACTTCTCCGAAAGTGGTTGATGAGATCCATCATATGTAGTAAAATGATCCGGCTTACTAGATGGTGATGTATAAACAGGTGTATGTTCCTGCCTATAGTACTCCGCCAGAATTGCCTGGCTGGTTGGCGTGATGCTGCCAGACAAGTCTTCTGGACAGGAGAATTAAAACATGCAGGTGCGTCTGCCTGCTCATTGCTTTCTAGCAAGTTAGGTTGGTGGACTTCTCTAGATATGGAAGAGATGAGAACCTGCTCACTGTTAACCGAACTTCACCTATGGCGATTCGTCTTGCCTTCTTAGGTTTGAGGAACCTGAGCCGAACACCTGGAGTTGGTACCCTCATCATGTTGAGGGCACACTACCCCATGAGTCTGGTGGCGATTGTTGGTGGGAGCCCTCGGGAATGACTCTTGTCTCTTTGAATTAAGTCCCTAAGGGACCTGCTCATTCACTACCCATAATAAGGGAGATAATGGTGATTACGTTATGGGGATAAAAACCTGACACAGTTAGAGATGGTGGTTGGAACCACCTGGTTGTTGATCACTGGTCATCGTTGTCCAAACGACCAGTGTGAGTTGTTCACTTGGAGGGCTTGTCGAGCAGCCTCTATTGTTGGGATGGTACCGTGTTGACGGTACTCCTTAACCAGCACATTTGATACCCAGCATTGAAGACACTGAGAATGTGATGCCATCCTCAGAGCAGTCGAAGATCCAACAGGATTAGCAGCAGTGGAATTCGCAGCAGCGGTATTCACGGGTGTGAACGTGAGAGCAACCATTCCTTAGAATGCTAATAATCCTGGGAAAGATTGCATGTTTGATATGACAGATGTAATCAAGATAAATTCATCCACTAAATCTTTTGGATGAGCACATATGTCAATGATTTTTTTTATGGCCCCTCTCATTGAGTTCTAAATAGGGGCCTAACAAATAGGTAAAACACCATTTTAACTTGATTAAGGATTCACGTCGGGTTCTCCATTTTTTGTTCCCCTCGAAATTTGATGATGACCTCTTTGATTGAAGGTTCATACATTCCAATCAGTTTATAACGGTTTTTTTCATAGAACCGGAATCATCCAATGATTCCACATCCATTTGGACCTACTTTCCAAAGGTAGGCGCCCATTAGTTTGTGGACTGATGAGGATTATGAATTTGCATTAGTTGAGAGGATGGGAGGCCGGACTCATCACACCTTTTTATGGGAATTATTGTCTACTCTGGGACTCTCTTTATAGATTTAAGTTATGTTCGTAAATTCTTATTACATTACCAAGTATTAAATGAGCATTCCTTCAGATCTGACAATCAATGATTAAATATGTAGGAAATTTAGAGAATCTTTTATATGTATTCGAGGTACTTCATCGATAGAGAATCATATGTATTTGTTAGAGATTATTGGTCAATGGTATCCTTCGACACATTTATATAGAAGTCTCTTGGTCATTGTGATAACCATGCTGGTTTTAAATCAACTCTGTGGGGCACTTGAAGTTTACTGTCATTCAGAAAGAAAATGCATTATTTCAGAGTTGGGATCGAACCCACAGATGGGCTACCTACATATCCTTTGTTTAGAAAAGGAATAAAAACCCACGTTGTTCGATTAAGGGAGTATGATTTTTATGATTTTTGGCTCAAAGAAGGATGCCATAATTACTTTTACACACCAAGCTCACGTGAGTCATGCTCAGTGTGAGAAACAAAAGGTATTGGTAAAAACCAGGCAATTGTGCCATGAAAGATGAAATCATGAGAAATAATGTGGGGCTTATGTATGTATGACTACCCAGATAAATGATGATTAGGATTTAATTCAGCGAAGAAATCCAAGAACAAGGTCCATAAAGGTATATGTGCTTAATGGAGATTTGAATACTCTAACATGGGGATTATTCCTCAATAGGAGGCCCAACTTAGAAGAGGACATATGATTGGGTTTTACTCCTAAGAAGGAAACCTAGATCAAAGGTAAATTAGGACTGGTTAAAAGAAATTAAGACTGGGCTTACTCCTGAGAAGGAGGCCCAGGTTAAGGGACTTGAAAAATTAAGGGACTAGATAAATTAAGGGTCTTGGGGCATACTCCTGAAGAGGATTCACATATTTGAGACTGGGGCTTACTCCTGAAGATGATGCCCATATTTGAGACTGGGGCTTACTCCTGAAAAGGATTCCAAGGTTAAGAGAATTATGGTTGGGGCTTACTCATAATGAGGTTGCCCAAATTAGGGGGCTTGGGGGTTACTCCTGAGAAGGAGGCCCAATTAAGAGAACTTGAACTGGGGATTACTCTTGAAAAGAAGTCCCAAATTAGTAGAATTATCTTATCTTTAAGGATGAGATTAAATCAATGAAATCTCAATCTTTAGTGACAAAAAGATGTGTAAATCATTAGGATTTGAGAAATGTTTCACTGAGTTACTTTCAGATAAGGAAGCCAACTAAATAAATCATTCCATAAATGGCTTTGAAGAGTGTCTTGAAGACTGAATCATCAATAAGAGAGGTGGAACGACATAATAGGGGTTAAATGGGAAAGAAAGGCAGCCAATAATGCTGGGGGCGTGCAGGTCCTGGCAGGCGCGCAAGTACTGTGTGGGAGCGCAAGTGCTGGTCGCACAGGTATACCTATGCGACACATGGGTACTTCCGCATTTTTACGCAGCATGGTAATACTTGGTTAATCCTTGAACAATGCCTTTAGAATTATCCTAAGGTACTTACAGAAGACAGGCGCACTAGTTTTGGTGAGGAAGTATGGCGGCTCTCAATTATCATCATTTCCCCTAAGGGTAAAACACCTTAGGTGCGCAACTATTATTGAATTCTAACACTTATACCTTACTCCTCTTGTTTAGACCTTCCATTATAGGTAAATAATTACCATAGAAGTGTTCGGAAGACCTAAAGACGAGACGTGGGCGTTCAGATCTCTAAATCAGAATTCTTAAAAAAAATCCCCATGAAATGGGGGGCCCACATGGTCTATTTATAGGCTAGAGAAGACCCCATGCAGTTATCCATTAGGGCACGCAAGTCACTTGCGCGACCATTAGGTGGCGTACAAGTATACTTGCGCGACAGTGATGGATCTTGCGTGAACCTTGTGCATTTGAAGCCTTGTTCATGCCTTTGTCGATTTTTGATGTTTTCTTCAAAGGATTAATCAATTTCGCTAAGTAAATTACCTTTCCATTCATTTAGACAATGTGATGAAAAGGAGAATCAACAACACCATGTCTATATGTTATTAGCCTTTTAGTCCCTAGGGCTCGGTTGGATTCATGCTCGATCCAACCCGATTATACCCCAACATTATCAAGAACTCAACTGGGGTATACCAAAAGGTATTTTTTTCTAAAAATTTTCTTTTGCCACAAATAGTTAATCATACTGATGCCCAGTGCCAATGTTATGCCCAAATGTGTGGAATGTGTTGAAACTGGTCCAGGTCCATTCTGGCCCAGTCGGACTGACCTGGCCCAAACCAGCCAAGGTCTACCCGACCCAGCCCATGATGGGCGGCCCACAAAGTGGGATAACTGTGGTTGGGCGGTGAGTTTGCAGACCAGGGGGGCATCGAGGAGCGGTGGAGAAGCTGTGGAGTGGCTGGGAACCACCGAATGGTGGTATGTTGTAGTTTTCCATATGGTTAGCCATCCTCTACGCATGGCGCGGTCGCACGCTGGGCCTCCTCCGGTAGTTGGTAGCGAACCTATCGCCCTTCCCTCTCTGTCATGGAATAAGGCTATCGTTATCTTCCATCAGATGGAGTGGTCTTGTTGTCACCTTCATCTTGAAGAACATAACAAATAATCACAAGAATTGTGGAATGTTCGGGCCATGTTCGATTGGCCCGCACAGTCTGCGTTAGAGCAATAGGTAACAGCTATGATTCTTTATTTAATTACGAAGAGTTGTCATGAATGGGAAAGGGGAAAAATACAAACAACAATCCCTACATCATTAATTCATTATTTTTGGTGCGAGGAAGATGTCGAAGATGTCGATGTTCATCGTGGCCTCTACACACCACTGATCTAGGGCTCGTTTGTCAAATAATCACTATTCTATGGAGGTTGTTTTTCGTAGGAGAACTTTCTTCCATGGGTGGTTTTCTTCTTTAGAGAATCATAATCCACCAAAAGATCTCTCTTTCTAATTTTCCAACCAATATAATGTGGTGCAAATATAATTTATTTTAAGATGTTTTATTAGGTAGTTTCAAAAGAAATTGCTGACACCTTACATTAAATGATAGTTAGCTCCATCAATTTAACGGAGAGTTGTCATAATTAATTAATAGGAGTATGTTCAAGAGTTACATCTCATTAAAAGGGTTAGGGTGGTCCCCACCTTTTAATTCAAAATGGATGTTTTAGTTCAGGTGGTCCCCACCTCCATAATCTATGTAGAGTGGTTTTAATAACACAAAACAAAACTATATTTTATTTTATTTTTATTTCCATGAATACCCCAAAATAAATCATTTCCCCTCGAAATAATGCGCCATCAATTTTCACAGACTTGTAAAATACCTATATAATTAAAACTAATTACATGGAATTTATAGGTCATTATAGTTTTTTTAAATATCATGTACTTTATTAAACACCAATTTTAACCAACTCGTGAAATATATATCATTAAATTAAATAACATCATTAAATTGTTGAACATGATCCCCCCAATATTAATATGGTATAAAATTATAAAATAGTTATCAAATTTGACATTATTAATAGTAATAACCAAATTAATTAAAAAATATGTTGAAAAAAAGAAAATTTAAAATCATTATTTATATATTGATTTGAATAACTAAAAATAAAATAATAATTTTTAGAAAAGACATGATTTTTTCTAAAATACGGGTTTCTATGATTTAAACACATATCTTAAAATTAAATTCATCCACATGAAGGGAATTTATTTGACATAATAATCATTATTTTTAACCCATAATACCAATATGAACATATGTTGAGATTTGGGATTTTATAGAGTATATTAATTTTTTGATGAATAATATAAAATATTTCATTTTAAATAAAAATGAATTTATATATTTATAATGTATAATGATAAATTATATTTAATATTTTTATTAATGAAAAGGTATTTCAATTATATATCTATTAAAATATTTAGGTCATTGTAATCATTTTCATATTTCTTATTAATATATAACCTTTTGTAATCTACAAAAAATATATATATTTAAAATTATTCATTCTGATAACAAATATGGAATTACATTTATATCAAAAGATTTCCCTTTTATGAATTGATTTTTATAAAATTGATTCCATATTATGATACATAATACCCTTATATTTCATATCTGGTCATATTTATTTTTTATCCTAATGAATAAGGAATACACTAAAAAGTAATGCTCTTTATTATTGTAAAAATTGATTTAAAGGGGTTTAATCATAATAGATAAAGGTTAATGACTTAATGACTATCTTAAGATAAATTTCCTGGCCATATATTGAAATTATTTATAATGTAATATATAATTTTCCATTATTTTATCCTTCTTACATAATAAAAAATGTGTAATATTCATTCCATTAAAATAATTATTCCAATCACCCTGCCTACCAAACTCTACCCCCACTTCGATAATTTAAACAACTAAAAAATTAACATAAAATTAAAAATAATATCAATTACAAAGCTCCTACAATCCATTATATAATTTTTAGTTTATGATTAAATCCATAATTGGATTTCGTTACTATAATCCAAGGAATATTACCCAATGAAAATGTAATGTTGTTCAATATGAATATTAATTTTATTTATTCAGAAACCGCATAGTATTATTTTTATTACATGATGGTAGGTTAAATTTAATATATAACATATATTGAGATTTTTTTGTTATGTTAATGACATTTAAATATCTCCACATCCATCATATAGGTCACGAAATAAAAATATATGGTTATTGAATTCTACTTCCTCATGAAATGATGTCATTCATTTTTCCATTACCAGCTCTCCTTGTTTCATATGATCACACAAGAAAAGTATATATATGAGAATTATAATAAAATTATAATATTTTTGTAATTATATAATATCTACCTTTTTTTCTTTCTACTTCATTATGTACATGATAATATGGATTTTCAATAAGGTATATATATCCATCACGAAGTGATTGGATTAGTCTTTCACTAACACATTAGATGGAATGATATGAGTATAAATTTAAACATTATTTGTTATATAATGTAATAATAATTATATTAATGCCATATTTATCATTTTAAAATAACAATATATAACCTTCTCTTTCAAATTTTTTTTTATAATAAATGATGATAATATCTTCCATGTATATATGTTTTACTCCCTTCATGAAACGACATGACTCTACTTTCATTACCACACCACAAGGATGATATATATAATTATATTTAAATACATAAAATATCGTTTATGAAAATTTTATCTTTATAAAAAATAATATCACCTACCACCTCTCTATAATTATAATGTAAAATTGAATTTGATAGGAAATATGACATACAACCTAACATCTTCATGAATATAATATACAAAATCTCTCAAAAACAACAATCATGATCAGTGTAAAATGTATAATAAATGAATAAAAATAATTATTATATAGTGAATATTATCCATTATATTTTGAAACAATATATTATTAGCAAGAAAAGTATATTTCCGGACAATGAGAGAATGAGTAAACCTGGTACATAAACCCAAAACTATGAAAATAATGAATGATTATTAAAAAATGGATGATATGAATATCTATAATGCTCATATAATATATTATAATTAATAATATGGTTATATTATATTTTAATAAAATTATTATAAACATTATAATTGATGTTAGAGAATTTTAAAATAACTGTAATAGTGATTTATTAGACATTATCTCAATTTACCTTTATTGCGGTATACTGTAATGTAATAAATATAATTGCTATTATATAGTGTATAGAATTAAAATTGACATTTAAAGTCATTATTCATTCATAATTCATGGTATATTTTTTTCAATTTTAATTATTTCATCCAATAGTATTTTACATTAAAATTACTAAGAGGAAACATTATCATGCAATTTAACCTTCTTTTGTGATTATTTTTTTTCGCAAGAAATAATCACATTCATGTAAAAATATATTATTGGAAACCAAATGTCAAATAGAATTTAATATTTTTATGTTACAGATATGATTATTTCATAAACAATATACAATTTTTACATATGGTGATCACATTGAATAATATTTCTTAACTGGGGAAATGTTGATAAATATGTATCCTTTAAACAGTGAAGATTCATGATAATAAGAAGTATTTTTATTATGGAACTAAATGAATAGATATATGGGTAAATATTTTAAAATTCATGTAATTGTTGGGGACTTCCTATTGATATTTCCTATATAAATCCGAGGTATCCTGAGCTGAATCTCTTCTCCAAATTAAATTTGTTATTCCAAGATGTATTAAAATTTTAAGAGGATTAAAATAAATACTAACAGTTTCATATTCCAAGGAAACATGATGTTTAATAAATGTTCATTACTATAAAAAGGAAATTGTTATATTATTGTTATTAATGATATTATATATAAGATATTATGTATAGATGCCTTCTTTTTCATATTTTTAATGAAATACCTTATGTCTTTTTTATTTTGATATATATATATATATTGATTTAGATTTAAAATTAAAATATAATAATTTTGCTTAAATTGATTTTTTATATGATAGTAACCATTTAATTATGATTTTGTTTATTTATTCACAATATCATTTGTTCTACTTAATCCATGATGATAATTTGATCACATTGTTATTATTTCCCATTCCCAATGATACGAGTAAGAATTAATTAAATTAGTTCAAATTGATATTGTTCATTTTATTATGTTATTTATTTTGTTTTTTTAATTCCCAATTTAAAATGGTTATCATGTATGTATCTTGTTCTAAAAAACTTATAAAAATAACAATCCTCTATGAATAGATTCGTTGACTTAATTATAATATATTAATGTATAATATTTAATCTTGGAAATTAATCTTTATATTCAACCATAATTAAAGTGAAATTAAATGGATTTGTATTTATTTATTTCTTTACTAATGAACATTAGGCATTGTTTTTATGAAAATTATAACGAGCCTATATCTGAATAATTTAATGTTATTAAGGATGTGTACGACATAATTTTCATTAAAACGTATTCTCTATAATTTTAATGAGATGTTATTAAATAAAGGAGTTCGTATATAATTTATAATATTTTATGAATTACCATTCATGTAGAAATAATAAAGTAATTTCAAATGAATTTATATAATTCAAAATAGATTTCAAATTAAATTTTTATGTTGTAGTTTCAATGGATGGAAAAAATTAAGAGAATCCCAATAATTATTGGATGGACCTGTTTTAGTTTTATATAAATGTGTAATTTTATTATTATTCAAAAATATTTGGGAGGAACTTGTTATGATATTTCAATTCTCCCTTTTATGGAATATGTATTGATTATTTTTATTTGATAAATTTTTCCTAAAATCGGTTAATATCTTGATAGGGTGTTGGAAATGAGATTTTATTTATTGATTACCCTTATTTTTTATACATGTGATTACCATATATATACTTAATTTATCAAATTATATTTTTATATATTCAAGGAACATGAAAATGTAACCATTTAATATATTTCATGATATACTAACTTCAATTGATCATTGTCTAGTGACCATACAGTGGGTTTGGATTTATAAGGGATTGTGACCTGATTATACTATTGGAGTTAATCTATTATTTAATGAATAAGAGAATGAGAAAAAAATGATATATTTCTCCATTGTAGTATTCAGAAGACCATCTAACATTTGAAACAATGGAGATTCCCATATAAATAACAAATTTTAAATTTGTGTTACATTATGAATTTCTTCTATATGTAATTTTATATACCTTGGTTCTTCTGTGGATTATGGGGAACATCGTTATATAGTAATGTTTCATAAATTTAAAAATTTAAATTATGATGGTTCTCATTTAACATTTTATTAATTTTTTTTGAAATGGTTGTTGTTTATTATTATTTTGAAAAATGTATTTCTAGAATTGTATGAATAATGAAAAATGGAATGATTAAAATTGTAAACATTTATTTTCATGTTTTCAATGTTTTTAAGTAGTATTCATATAGAATTATTGATTCCACCAACTTGGATTTAAATTTATTTTCAGATTTTTTTATAAAAGGATCATTTCATATCAATTCATCGGTATGAAATCATGTTTTTTATTATGGAATTTCATTGATATTCAAATATTATTAATCATAAATTTTTTTGGTTTTCATAAATCTGTTAATAGCATATTATTTTTTCTATATTATATATATATAAACTACCTTCTACATATGTTCAAAATTCTATTTATGAAATTTTATATGAATGGGATTTCATATATTATATTTAAGAATCATTGTAGTCCAGTTTATCTCAATCCCTTGATAGATAGTTGGTTGTGTATATTTGAGATATTATTTTTATATATGTTCAATGTTTTTAATAACTATAAATATTTTTCTATCGTATGTTGATTATTTTTTAGATGTGGTCATTTATATTGTGTCGCATATATATTTTTTTTGAGAGGATGCAAAAGATGCGGTATCTTTTTTATTATATATTTCAACAAATTCTTCTATCTATAGTGGGGGTTTTCCATTAATTTTTTATAGGATTATGTCTTGATTAAAATTTATATTTCAAAATGTTTAGGGGTAATATTTATTTATAATTTATAATTTAGTGTTTTTTAATTTATACTACATATTTTAGTTCAATATTTATTTGTTTATTATATATTAATGCAATTCATGTGTATAGGAGATCCATTATGTATTCCTTGTAGTTTCCATAGTGTCCTTATCCATATTTCAAAATAAAATTTTCCAAATTTTTCCTCAAATTAATACCATGTTACTAGTTCATAGCTCATGCTATTTATTAATATTATTCAAGTATTTTATTATATCATCTCGGGTGAGGGGTTTTTAGAATAACTATAGTTTGTTACAGGTAATGATTGTAAAACGAAACAACAAAATTACCTAATGACCTCTCTATATGACAACACACTAGCATGGGCATTAAAGTCACCTGGTGGAAATATCCAGTGAATTATTTTTTCATGTGTATAAACCATAAAAATTACCCTAAAATATTCATAAAAACACATTTCTCACCCACCCAAACCCTTTCTCATCTCATCTATATCAACACAATATTATTAATATCATAAAGAATGAATAATTTATAGAATTAATTGCACAAAAAAGTTATCAATCACATCCAAAATAATAATTATTGATGAAAATTTTATTTTCAAGGGAAAAAAATTTCATACATAGAGAATAATTATATTTTATAAAATTTTGTTGAAAATAAAACAGATAAATTCCTTTGAAACCACATCACCATTAAAAATTTAAAAAACATTTATTACACTTAAATATTATTTTATAATGATTTTTAGAAAAACCACTAAATACCCAATCATTTTAAATCCGAAAATCCAATTACATTAAGAAAAATAAATATGAGTCATTAATAGTTTATTTAGATTACAAAATTATAGTAATAAACTATAGAAAAAATATTTTCTAAATATATTTCATGGTAATGATAAATGTGTTGAAATACCTTGTACAATTATCTAGAAGATTTTATCATTATCAGGATAATAATTTATTAGATTAAAAACTATCATCAAGAACACAAATTTATCCATATATTGGACATCCAAATAATCTACAATCATAGGTTTAGAAATTTTTTTAAACATTGGTAAGAAAAGTGGAAAGATGAATAATAACAGAAGAAAACTGAAAATAGAGGAAAGTGAATAAAAAGTGAGTTTCCTTGATCGCGAGGATGGTGATGGGATTGGTTTGGATGGTGTGTAGTTTTTTTTCCTTTTGTACTTGTTTAATAAACTTTTCCTTTATTAATAAATTGCCAGAGGTCTAGCCTCTAGATATGCTATTTGGGTACAATGTTTATATGGTTAGTGGGTGTATTATTGGATATTCAACGATCCAAACTATTACAAATTAAGTATTATTGTTGTTAATATACAAAATTAATGTCAATAAAAACACATAAAATTTTTATTCAATGTAAATAAAAGGTTACATAATTTCATTCGTTGGAAATAATTAATCTATTGTGCTCTATGCTAAATGATATAGACCATATAATGATATATACATAATAAAATGAAATTATTATCAACCTTACATATATTATTTTTATTTATAAACGAAAAAATACTATGTTTGAAGAGTTAATAATTGGGAACATGATTCCAAATCCATGGAATTGATCAAGCTGTCTAATATAATTTATGTTAACAACAGAAAAAATTTTTTTGGATGATTTCAATAAATATTTACATTGATATGTTGTAGAAATTACACATAAACGTTAGTAGTTTTTGAAAAAATCTAAATGTTTATAAAATATAATTCGAAATTAGTAGTTTATCGTATAATATTTGATTAAAATGATTATGAATGAAAGTTATATTATTATTAAATGAGTGGTATAATTTAATATATATATATATATTTAAAAATGTAAATATTCTTGTTTAATATTATTTAATGTTTATTATATGTATATTTATATAATAAACTCATAATTTTTTACTTCCCATTGCTTTAATTTAAGTATGCTCAAAAAATTTAAATCACAGAGTACTATAGGAATCAATAAAATAGTAAGGATTTTTTGAATATAATCATTGTATAGTAATACATAATATGATCATGATGACGAAAACTAGTTTTGAATTTTGGAATCTAGTACCACCATTTACATTTTAGTAATATTTTTATTGTGAATTATATGTATTTATAGTGTACGGATGAAGATTTACTGGTCTTAGAAGAAATTTAGAAATTTCATAGAGATTTTATAATGGATCATTGTTTGATTATAGTTAGTGTAGTTTGTGATACCCCTACATAATTCCAAAGAAGATTAAACATTGTCTTCTAAGAAATCACGTGGTTTGGAAACCAATTAGGACAGACTATGAGACAACCCAAGAAAAAATGTATAATGGGGAATTGTTGTTTTTTCATGATTATCAGATAGTTTTTCTAACCAAGTGTGACAACTATCCTTGTTTCATATTGATTTGGATTTCTGAACACGGTTAACACATATTTTTCTAAATCTGGTGATTAACAATCCGCATTTTGAAAGTAAGATGAATAAAAATTTGATATCATTATTTTTCCCATATATTTTACTCATTATTCAATATTTTCTTCTCTAAAGATAAATTTTTTCTTCCCCAAGGCTTCTCAAACTCTTCCAATCGATTTTGATGTGATCTGGTTGTATATCATGCTGTCTTTGATCCCGATTCTAATTGAATGTCTTCATATTAGGTGGTTTTCCTTTGTTCGACTTTCATTCCTTAATCAAAATACTATATATGATCTATTAGAGATAGATCTTTGATGGTTTATGAAAATTATGATGACATACAACTTTGTATAAATCAGGGAATGAGAGCTATGGTGATTTTTTTTGAGATTCAACCTGGTTTTAAGGAAGAATTAATGATGTTATTCTATTTACAACTAATTTTAGTGGTGGGTGGCTTCACTATCAATACAGGATTTTTAGAACTTAAACCGTAACATTAAAATTTAATGAATTTCATGATAATTTTTATTAAATTTTTTTATATAATTGTATAAATCTAATTTTGTGATAGTTTGAGTATTTTTTGGGAGTGTGGAATGTTTTTTGAAAAATGAATTATGAAATTATTTTATAATAATTATTTTAAAAGAGGTGATTGATGGATTAATATAAAATGTATTTGTAGAATGGTTTTGAATAAAAATAATTTAAAATAGAAATAGCCTAAAATTGTTGTTTTAGATTTTTCTTAACATACATGGGTTTGCGTTGGACCATGACTTCAACAAGTTACTGAATAAGGGGTGTTTACTAATGAGGAGAAAATAAACGTGACCTTTAATAAGTGGTGAGTGCCATTACGGAACAAGAACAATGGAAACATGGTGATGACCTAAGGGATGGATGATAAACATCACATTTGTATTTAAATATTACTAAATACTGAATTTTTTGGTTTCATGGTGTGAATAATGGAAGGGGAATTCCAAAACAGTCAGGTAACTTGGTTTTATGAGTTTTTTTGTTATTATTCCTGAAAAATGTTAATAATATAGATATTATTTTAAATATTCATATAAAATGTTAATGATCTTATTATAAATTTATTTATTGAAAGTTTAATATATAAATGATCGAACCTATTGTATCCACGTGTCATGAGTAGGGATGCCATATCGGAAAATGTACCAGAGTTTCATTATGAACCCATTACAATAGGATGTTGGTGATTTATTAGATATTGACTATTGGGACACATGATAGTGAACCTTGCCTCATTTCTATAATCGTTATACATGACACATGGGATTAAATATGATGTTGAAGCATAGAAAATCTTGTGAGATATGAAGTTATGTCTTGGATTTGTTTACTTTTGTAGATTTTTCCTTCTAGTTCAATCTATTATGTATGTAGTTTTCTTTTTTGGTGATATAATTATCATTGGGATGATATTAATTTGATTTGATTTTCATTTTTAATATTGTTGTCTTATATCATTTAGTTTTTATAATTTATGGTATGTTGGATTTTGATGTTTTATTTCTATAAGGGAAAATTGTCCCCCAATTATATTAAAGCCCTTAGCATTTATTTCAAGACTATGGGACCTTGGGGATGTCACATAAGTCCAAGTATAAATTCCTTCTCTACTCAATACAATGAGAAGGTGTTGGATGTTTTGAGTTGTATAATGATATTATGTTCTATTTTGATTGATATTAGTGTTCATCAGTGAATTGCTTTTGTTAAAATGGTATTGGATGTTAGTATTGGAGTTAAAAATGCATTTTGGATTAATCCTATAGTTGGGATGGTTGAACAGAGTAGGAAACTCAAGACATGATAGGTTGTGCACAAAAATTTGTAACTATACTTTTTAGACTGAAATACATGTAACCACAGTGTTGGGTAAAAAAAATTCATAAATTTATAAGATTTTTAAACTCATTGTCATGGGTTTAGCTGACCAGAATAACATGATATTAACTGAAATAAATTTCATATCTCAAGGAACAAATATTTCATTTTTAGCAATGACATAGGATTTTTATAAAACATTCATATTTTTTAAAAAATAATTAAAGTTATTTCAAATTATATATTCTCTAGAGGTATAATTAATGTATTTTGAAAATTGGTTGATTATCAAAATCATGGAAGAATGTTTTTTAAAAAAATTGGATGAGGAAATGTATAAATTTGGGAAAAATTTTGTGATAGTATGATGTTGTAGAATTTTAAGTAATAAGCCTTCAGTTTCTTCAGAATTAGAAATACAGAACATGTTGTGTTTATAGTAACAATAACTTGGTTTGAATTGTTGACCTTCAAGAAGAGAATGATGAGATTTTGGTTTCATCCGAGCTACAGGTGAACCAATAGATACATCCAAGTAGAGTAGATACCTATAAGGATGTGGATAGAGGTAGTATAATGGGTGATAAAATGAATTTCAATCATTATGTTTAGTTCCAATAGTATAATACATCCATCATTTTAGAGCATTCGGATATAGAGAGCTAAGTGGTGTTATTGAATTTGATGAATATAATCATTGATTTACAAGGTGTACATGTGGAGCTAGAATTCAATTAGGAAATATATATTTTGGAAATCATATTGTAACGACCCAAAGTTTCATTATTGGAAAACCCCTCTTGATCTAGTTAAATGTATATTTATGCAAAATGTTTTTATAAGATGTCAACTTATTTTGTTTTATGTTAAGAATTTTGACCGTTGCTAATATAGTTGTTGAATAGTGATCACATGATTAGTAGTAATATAGGGCTTTAACAAATCCTATTTACTCAGACCAAAGAAGCTATTGACTCATCCAGTAGAATTTCTCCATACGAAGCCCATTTTTCGGAGATCGAAAAAGAGGTGGTATCCATGGGCTTCTCTCTTGACCAAGCCCAAGCTAATCTTCATCATGTCAAGCTCGAACGTGACTCTCTACGTTAAAAGTGGAAGTTGATAGTGATTACAACTCGAGCGATGTTATCTGAGCCACCCCAAGAGTCTTTCACCATCACACACATTACCCTTAGGTCTTATGCGAATGTTCTAATGGGTTATGTAACAAATCTCTCGTACTATGTTCATGTATATTATTTTTGTATATAATAATGAATATACCTCTTTGTCATTTTTGATACATTATAAATAGTTTTTAAAGTACAAATACTATTTTTAGTTATTATTTAATTAAGAATTAGATTTTATTAATCTAAGGTGTTTTTAAATTATATAATATTTTAATATAATATTATTATTATTATTAAATTAATTTTTATTAAATATAAATGATCTTATAATTTTATGAATGATATTATATTTTTTATTAAGGTTTGAAAGCCATTTCTGTCAAAACCCGTGAATTTTTGATAAATATCAGTTTTTATTTTAAAAGTGAAAATTAACATATTTTGAAAATTATTTAGATAAAATAAATGTTATTTCTGGAATCATGATGTCTAAATTATCCAATGGTTAAATTTTCATAATTTTATGAGACATTCAAATTTTTGGGTAAAAATTAAATACTGTTGAAATATATAATGTGTTTTATGACATCATAATGACCCATTAGTGATGTAATAAAATACTATATGCTTTATTTTAGTCCAATATATGTTTTACCATTAAAATAATGAGAATTTTGGATTTTTTGACTTACTTTTCAAAGCATTAATGGACCCCTCAGGACTTATTAAACACCTTGACTTTTTAAAATAATATCCATGGGAGGGTGACTCACCTCCACATAAGCAACCCTATTATTTTAAGAAGTTCGGACTTTTCCCTTATAAAATACTTTTTTCCTATTCCCTTTTCCAAAAACCATGGGCAAAAACAAAGGGATTATTTGTGGGTTGGATTAGTTTAATATAATGGGTCCCAAACCTACATAATAATGAATTCCCTCACCTTTATTACATAAACCCACCCACGCCCCCACTTACTCCTCACTCAAAAAATTTTGAGTTCATCCAACCCTTTCCCAACTCTCTCTAGAATCTTCCCAAGGTGCCCCAAGATCCTATGAAGCCTCTCTCAAGCCTCTCTCAATCCTTTGGAAGCACACTTCCAAGTAAGGGTTTTTTCATCCTTTCTCATTTTTGTCCAATTTTCTTTAAGTTGCATTGTCCTTTTAATTACAATTATGAAAGTTGGGTTATGGTTTCACAAATCCCTCATACATCCCCATTTATTTTTCAATGATGGTAGACCCCTTTATCTCTCATTAAATTCCTCCCATGTACACCCATTAATATGTCGAAATTCCGAAAGGAACTTCTCTCTCTTCATTTACATTGAAGAAATAATTTTGTATCATGAATCTAAATTCCATTAAAATTGTTGGTACATGTATCTATATGACCACATTACTGTTCATTACATGTAAATATGATGAGGAACCACTTTCTCTTTCATAGACCGTTATAAGAAATTCTTAAGTCACGCCGTTACGCTGCTAAAATCACACCGAATTTGTAAGCCAATGTCATTGTGTTGTGAATACCATGCCCATTTCACCATCAAGGGTATTCACATTTTTGAACATTTACTTATTGATTATAATGTTTCATGTATGAATTCCACTTTCCTTTTTTGTGGAATAAATGAATATGTTTTATGAATCCATGTTTTATGATCCATGTGGCACAAATATGCATGAAATGAAATGTTTAAGAAGGGTGTGCCCTTATAGCGCTCAAATGCATTGGGTAAAGTATAGTATCATGATACGTCATGTGAAATGAGTGTTCACTCATGGTAATTAATGTGCAATGAGGATTTAATCATGATTTATGTGCAATGAGGATTTAATCATTCTCCATGTGCAATGATCCTTGGCTCGTGCTAATTCTATGTTAAGTGTTGTTTCCACATTTCCATGTTATGATTATCATTATTTATCATGCCGTTATGTTCATTTTCCTCTTATGACCTATTGATATTCCTATTTTCTAACATGTATTTTACTCCTCATGTTATTCCATATGTACTCCCATACTGGGATTTATAGCTCACCATTTTTTTATGCATGTCCTCAGGTTATGCCATGCACTGCTAAGTACAAGGGAATGTAGTGGTCATGAAAAGGATGTTTTCAATAAAGATGTTGTATTTCATGTTTCAAGATTTTATGTAATGATTATAATCCCCAAAGACACTAAAACTATCGATCTTCTTTGTTGTATCAAGTGAAGTATTATGTAATAAATCTTGGTTATGTTTGTATTAAAGAGCAGGGTTGTCATAGTTGGTATCAGAGGATATGTTTAGTTAATTTTTGGGATTTGGATTAGAAACCCCATGTAAAGCCCTAGATACAAGACTATGTACAATAAAGACGTCCCTATGTTTTGGTGAGTATTGAGTAAGTTGGTTATCAAGAAAATACATCTGTGTCTAGATACGAGCAGGTAGAGGCAGCTCTGGCATAGATGTATCCTAGAGGTATAACCCGAAAACACCACTTTGGGCTAGACTCGAACAGAACTGGTGCACGGCAACGGGCCTTGCTGAACTCTTGATTACGACACTCCCGGGGGATATTCGTTGGTAAATTTACAAGCTTAGGATGAACTCTTATTAAGGGAATAAAGAAACACCTAAGAATATATGTTAGAAAGTAGATCATGAAAATCCAATCCTATAGACTCATGAGTTAATGAAATTAAAGTTTATTTATAAGTCATCAACATTTTTCTTTGGATTACCCTATATGTGTTACCCCTAAATTTCCTTTTATTCCAGCTAATGGCCGGTAATAGGAGGAATCGGGATAAAAACTCTTGTGAATATCATTGTGATGACTGTACTAATGAGATGCCCAATCCAATGGGATCGGGATTCGCGAAATTTGTCACACTTTTCCCTCAGATAAATCAAGTTTTGAATAGAAACACGAGTCAAGAGGCACGTTTAACCCACCCTAAGAAAGAACAAGTCACCATAGAGAGATTTATAAGACAAAGGCCTCCTACTTTTAGTGGATCATCTGATCCCATGATCACTGAACAATGGAGCAATTCAATTGAAAAGATCTTATCCATCCTTCAATGATCCGAACGAGAGAGGGTTCTCCTGAAATCTTATCGTATGGAGGGTGAAGCTAATCAATGGTGGGCATTGATGAAAAATATAAAGCCTGGGGAGGAGATCGAGGTGTTGGAATGGATGGATTTCCAGAATATGTTTTTCGATAAATATTTTTTGTGCACCCTTCGACTTAAGATGTAGTGTGACTTCCTTTCACTCAATCAAAAAGAAGAATAATCTGTTGGAGCGTACAAGGAAAAATTCACAAGTCTTGCATGATACGCTTCGGGCTTTGTCATTACCCCTGAATGTAAAGTTGACCGCTTCATTGGTGGGTGAAGCCTAGCTTGCGGAAAGAACCGGGTCATTTTGAAAATCAGTGCCCTAATCCAAGGGTTTTGAGAGGCATCCAACAACCTACAAGTAAGCAAGGAAGAGCTTTTGCCATCACATCAGCCGATGTGAACACCGACAATGAAGTGGTGATAAGTACGATAGTTATTCCTCCATGAATAGAGAATTTACTTTTTGATTCATGTTATACGCATTCTTTTATATCTCAAAAGTTTAGTAAAACAATCCCAGAACCCCCACAAATCATAAATGTGAAGATGTCAGTGAGTACAGATAATGGAACAATCATTCCATCCCATGAATATAAGTCATTCACTATTATAATCTGCAGATTGAATTTCCCGGTGAACCTCGTCATACTCCCTCTGGTGGAATTTGATGTAATTCTAGGCATGGATTGGCTTTCCTTATATAGAGCCAACATAAATGTTCGGGAGAGGGAAATCACTATCCATTTGGAGAATCGACTCCCGGTTCATTACAAGTGTAAGGAGGGAGATGAATCTCTTTTAGCTCCATCATCTCAAGCATAGATATTACTGCCCTATGAGCATGCGTATCTGGCTCAGATGATTGATTCCATGGAAGAAACCATCCTTGAAGAAATGCCTATTGTGAGGGAATTCGCGGAAGTGTTTCTTGAGAAACTGCCTGGTCTTCCTCCTAGAAGAGATGTTGAGTTCTCAATTGAACATATACCTGGGGCCCTACCAATATCAAAGACTTCATATAGAATGGCTGTCATTGAGATTGACGAGCTGAAGAAACAACTACAGAAGAATCTGGATAAAGGGTTTATACGCCCATGTGCTTCACCATGGGGTGCACCAGTCCTCTTCGTCAATAAGAAGTATGGGTCAATGCGGCTTCGTATCGATTATTGTTAAATTAAAAAAATGACGATAAAGAACAAGTATCCTTTTCCACTGATTGATGACTTGTTTGATCAGCTGCGTGGAGCACAATACTTCTCCAATGTAGACTTGCGGTCTGGATATTATCAAGTAAGGGTGAAGAAGGAAGATATCCCCAAGATTGCTTTTCGCACAAGATACGGGCACTATGAATTCATAGTAATTCCTTTCAGACTCACTAATGCTCCAGAAATATTCATGGACATAATGAATTGAGTCTTTAGATATTTCTTTAACAAATTTCTGGTAGTCTTTATAGATGATATTCTAATATACTCCAAAAACAAGGAGGATCATGAGGAGAATTTAAAAACTATACTAGAGACTTTGCGCGAGGAGAAGCTCTATGAAATGTACAGCATGTGTGTGTTCTGGTTGAAGGAGGTCTCATTATTGGTCCATATCATCACAAGAAATGGGATATCTGTGGACCCCTCCCAAACAGATGCAATTGAGGGATGGTTGAGGCCATCATCGGTAACATATATCTTTAGCTTCTTGGGGTTAGCTGGATATTATCGACGATTTGTGAGGAATTTATCATGATTGTCCAACCCTCTTACCATACTAACCCGGAAGGGAGAAAAGATTAATTGGAGTGATGAATGCAAAAAAAGCTTCAAGGAGTTGAAAAGAAGGCTTATCACTGCACCCGTGCTCACTTTACCCACAATTGGGGAACTCTTTGTTGTATTATGTGATGCTTAGTAGAATGGCTTAGGTTGTGTGATGATGAAGAATGATAAAGTGATATCCTATTCCTCAAGGTAGTTGAAAATCCATGAGTGAAACTATCCAACGCATGATATGAAGTTTGCAACGGTGATCTTTCTCTTGAAAATCTGGCAGCATTATCTCTATGGGGAGAAATGTGAGATATGTACTGACCACAAGTGTCTTAAATATATATTCACACAGAAAGAGCTTGATATGCACCAGAGAAGATGGAAAGAGCTCATCAAGGATTATGACTGTTCAATACATTACCACCCTAGGAAAACGAACAAGGTGGAATATTCCCTAAGTAGAAAGGACCCAACAATTCTATCAATGATGTGAATTGAGAATGATCCAATCTTCTTAGACATGATACATATGGACATGGAAATCATAAAGAAGGTAACATTATCAATCCTTTCACTAATGATTGCTCAACCGTTGATTTTGGAAAGGTTAAATGATTCTCAAAAGGATGATGTGATAATTAAAGAGAAAGAGGAAGCTATTGAAAAAGGGAAATCCTCGGAGTTTAATGTTAATAAAGAAGGAATTGTGAAATTTGAAAAAATACTATGTGTTTCATCGAGTCCGGAGCTGAAGAACAAACTTTTGGATGATGCACATAGTTCAAATTTCTCTATTCACCCAGGGAGCACAAAGATGTATCGAGATCTAGAAGAAAACTTTTGGTGGGATAATATTAAAAAAGAGATCGTTGAATATATATCAATGTTCCTGGTGTGCCAGCAAGTGAAGGCTGCGAGGCAGAAGTATAAGGGGATGATGAAACCATTGCCCATACCAGAATAGAAATTGGAGAACATCACCATGGAATTTGCCACTATAATTCCAAGGACATCCAAATGCAACAATGCAATCTGGGTTGTTGTGGATTGTTTTACAAATATTGCACACTTAATTTCTATTCGTGAGGATTTCTCTTCGGATCAATTAGAAAATATATATATCAGGGAAGTGGTAAGGTTTCATGGAGTACTGTTATCTATTGTGTCTGACCAAGATTCATGATTAAACTCTATGTTTTGGAAGAGTCTTCAACATGATCTAAATACTGAACTGAACATTAGTACTGCCTATCATCCTCAAACTGATGGCCATTCCGAGCAGACTATCCAAACACATGAGCACATGTTGAGAGAATTCTTAATGGACATTAAAGTATAATGGGATCAACATCGTCCTCTACTTGATTTCTCTTTTAATAATAGTTTCCACTCAAGCATCCAAATGGCACCATATGAAGCCCTGTATGGGAAAAGGTGCAGAACACCGACATGTTGGGATGAGGTCTGTAAGCATAAATAGCTTGGATCAGAAATGGTTGAAGAAATGGGGGAGAAGGTGAATAACATTCAGCTGAATATCAAGGCAGCCCAGATTTGACAGAAGATTTATGCAGATAACTATCGACGAGACCTTGAGTTTAATGTTTGATACATGGTTTTTCTACACATATCTCCACGGAATAAGGTCATGAGGTTTGGAATGAAATGGAAGTTACGTCCAAGGTACATTTTCCCCATCATGATTCTTGATCGTGTCAGGGTTGTGGCCTATCGACTAGCACATCCACCTACAGTGGAAATAGTACATGATGTCTTTCATTATCCCTCTTCGGGAAGTACATACCAGACCCTTCTTATGTACTCTCTTTTAAGGTGGTACAATTGGAAGATTATAATTCTTATGAGGAGAAACCAGTGAAAATCATAGATCGTATAGAGAATGTATTACGAAATAAGGCAATTCCCCTCATCAAGGTGTTGTAAAGAAACATCAAGTTTGAATAAGAGAATTGGTAATCGGAGGAAATAATGAAGCTGAGTTATCCACATATGCTTAATGTGGGAAAATAAAATTTTGAGGGAGAAATTTCGTATGGGGGGAATATTGTAATGACTCAAAGTTTCATTAATGGAAAACCCCTCTTGATCTAGTTAAATGTATCTTTATTAAAAATGTTTTTATAAGATTTCAACTTCATTGGTTTTATGTTAAGAATTTTGACTGTTTCTAATATAGTTGTTGAACACTGATCACATGATTAGTATAAATATAGAGCTTTAAAAATCCAATTTACTCAGACAAATGAAGCGATGGCCTCATCCAGTAGAATTGCTCCATACAAAGCCCATTTTTCGGAGCTCGGAAAAGAGGTGGAATACTTGGGCATTGCTCTTGACCAAGCCCAAGCTGAGATTCATCATGTCAATCTCGAACATGACAGCCTACATGAAAAGTGGAAGTTTATGGAGATTACCACTCGAGTGATGTTATCTGAGCCACCCCAGGAGTATGTCACCATCTCACACATTACCCTTAGGTCTTATGCGGCTGTTTTAAGGGGTTATGTAACAAATAACTCATACTATGTTCATGTATATTATCATTGTATATAATAATGAATATATCTTCTTGTAATTTTTGATACATTGTAAATAGTTTTTAATGTACAAATAGTGTTTTCAGTTATTATTTAATTAAGAATTCTATTTTATTAAACTAAGAGATTTTTTAGTAAAACAATATTTTATTAGAATATTATTATTATTGTTATTATTATTAAATTAATTTTTATTAAATATAAATGAGCATATAATTTAATGAATGCAATTATAATTTTTATTATGGTTTGAAAGCCATTTCTGTCAAAACCCGTGAATTTTCGATAAATATTGATATTTATTATAAAATTAAAAAATAAAATATTTAGAAAATTATTTAGATAAAATAAATGTTATTTCAGAATCATAATGTCAAAATTATCCAATGGTGAAATTTTCATAATTTTCTGAGACAGTCAAATTTTTGGGTAAAAATTAAATACCGTTTAAAAATATAATGTGTTTTCTGACATCATAATGACCCAATAGTGATGTAATAAAATACTATAAGCTTTATTTTCGGCCAATATATGATTTACCATTATAATAATGTGATTTTGGGTTTGTTTGATCTACTTTTCAAAGCATTAATGGTCCCCTCAAGACTTATTAAAAACCTTGTCTTTTTAATTTAATTTTCATGGGAGTGTGACTCACCTCCACATAAAAAACCCTATTATTTTAAGAAGATCTCAAATTGGCCTTATAAAATATTTTTTTTCTCTTCCCTTTACCAATAACCATGTGCAATAACCATGGGATGGTTTGTGGTTTGGATTAATTTAATATAAGGGGTCCCAGACCTAAATAATAAAGAATTCCATCACATTTCCTATATAAACCCACCCAAGCCCCAACTTAATCCTCACTCAAAACCTTTGGAGTTCGTCCAACCCCTGCCCTACTCTCCTAGAATCCTCCCAAGCTTCCCCAAGCACCCAAGAAGCCTCTCTCTAGCCTCTCTCGAGATTTTGGAAGCACACTTCTAAGTAAGGGTTTTTTCTTCCTTTCTCATTTTTTGTACAATTTTATTAAGCTGTTTTGTCCTTTTAATATCAATTATGATTGATGGGGTATGGTTCTGAACCTCCCTCATACAACCCTCTTTATGTTTGAATTATGGGAGACCCCTTTCTCTCTCATTAAATGCCTCCCATGTACACCCGTTACTATGCCGAAATTCCGAAAGGAACTACTCTCTCCTCGTTTACTTTGATGCAATAATTTTGTATCATGAATCTAAATTCCATTACAATTGTTTGGACATGTATCTATATGACCTCATTACTGTCCATTACATGTAAATATGATGAGTAACCCATTTCTCTATCATCAAACATTTTTATGAATTATTATGTCACGTTGTTACGCTGTAGAAATCGCACCGATTTTCTTAGCCATTGTCATTGTGTTGTGAATACCAAGTCTATTTCTCCATCAAGGTTATTAACCTGTATGAACCTTTAATTCTTGATTATAATGTTTCATGTATGAATTCTACTTTCCTTTATCGTGTAATAAATGATTATGTATTATGACTCCATGTTTTATGATCCATGTGGCACACTGATGAATGAAATGAGATGTTTATGAACGATGCGACCTAATAGCGCTTCAATTCATTAGGTAATGTATAGTATTATGATATGTCATGTGGAATGAGTTTTTACTCATTCTAATTCAAGTTCAATGAGGGTTTACTCATTCTTTATGTGCAATGAGGATTTACTAATTCTCCATGTGCAATGAGGGTTGGCTCATGCTAATTCCATGTTAAGTGTTGTTTCCACATATCCATGTTCTGATTATCATGCTTTATCATGCCTTTATGTTCATTTTTCTCCTATGATTTATTGGTATGCCTATTGTCTAACATGAATTGTACTCCTCATGTTATTTCATGTGTACTCCCTTACTGGGCTTTATAGCTAACCCTTTTCTTATGCATGTCCTCAAGTTATGCCATGGAATGCTAAGTATGAGGGAATGTAGTGGTCATGCAATAGATGTTTTCAATAAAGATGTTGTATTTAATGTTTCATTTTTTTATGTAATTATCCTAATACCAAATAACAGTAAACCTTTCGATCTTCATTGTTGTATCAAGTGAAGTTTTATGTAATAAATCTTGTTTACGTTTATATTAAAAAGTAGGGTTGTCATACTTAAACACTAGTTGTTGGATTTAGTAGTTCATGATTAATTATTACAATGCCATTCAAGTGAGTATTTTGATGAATTCATCAACAATTAATTCCAAACAAATATGTTTAGTATTTCAATAACGATAGAAAATTTCAGCATGAATCAATGGATTTTTTCTATGATATAATATTTTTCCAAATTTATGAATTTATTCCTCATTCCACCCAAACATACTTCTAGCTTTTTCTTGATGTTGTAAATTTTATGATCAGGTATTAGAAAAGAGATTCACTTGATTATTATCAGGTTCATTAAAATGGATTATAAATATATTTCAAATAGATAATCAATGAATAAATGAGAAATATCAACTGATATGGGTTGTGGATGAATGTTGATATATATGGGAAACCGTGGGAACTATAATGGTGGGGAAAAGTGAAAGAGTGAAAATAATATCTATTGATGGAGTTTTATTCAAAATCAGAATGTGGAAATAACAAAAAAATTTCTATTATCATTGATTAATTATTATTTTTCATTAGGTTCATTCAACTACATGAAGCAAGAATGTATGACCCCACCTAAAGCATGTCAAAATTAAAATCATATGGGTAATTTTCAGTGCTATTGTTGTAGTGATCAATGGTTGGGTGTTAAGGATAACTCTCATTTCACATATATCATATAATATGATAGGAATGGGGAAAAATACCTATCATCATCTGAACTGAGATAGCCATGGTAATTTGAGGAATACTAGGACTCCTCGGGAAGTACAATCTCACTTGGTTATTAAAAATGTTTATAATGTATTTAATTGTATGCAAATGAGTACGTTATAGGTGATGCTCAATCATGAATATCGATAATGAGAGATATGAATCTATTGATTCCTTACCATGTATCTGTTTAACTGATACATGTGAATCCCATTTATTTATTTGATATTCTACTATCAATATTATGAGTTTATATATTTAGGTGATGACTGTTATTCTAAAATTTCACATTCATCTTAGTCAATCAGAATGTTAAGAATTTGTGTGTAAATGATTTCTTATAACAATTGATTGATCTGAGTTGATATGATAATTATCTGTTCTTTATTGAATATCTATAAAATAATCTGGGATACATATTGATTGATAATGTAAAGGGTTCAATTTTTTATTTATAAGAGAGTTGTTTGTTTTAAGAATGATTATGACAAAAAGATTTTAATTAATGTATAAAAGAATATTAAGATAGGTGAAATATGTTTATTTATATCAAACAGTTTGAATGATATCTGACTAGTTAGTAGTTTTTACTTTGTCATCTATCGAAGTGATTGAGAATAACAGTTTTCCATTGGTTTATGATAACTGTCCAAATGGTTTTATGGAAAATTTATCATGGATTCCACCTATAAGGAAATAATAGCATATGATTTATCTTCTCGTAGGGGCATGTCCCATTTTACATCCATATTTAAAATAGTAACAATATAGTTATTATAATTGAAATTTAATTTTGAATAGTTTTAATGGAATGGTTTCATTATGTGAAGAATGTCTCTATGGGAAGCACCAATGTTTTTAAAAAGATCAGATTTCACACTTTTTTTGTGTGTGGATTATCATATTCATACCCAAGACGCAATAAAAAATAAATTTACACTTCTTAACATTGATTATATGTTCAATCAATTGAGGGGACTTCTGTTGTTCTCCAAAATTATCTTTTGGTGAGGATATCACCCATTGCGGTTTTGAAATGAGGATATTCTAAAGATATATTTTATGAGACTATAAGGCCATTCAGAGTATTTGGTGATGCCCTTAGGTCTTACAAATTTATGTGACTTTATTTTAACTCAGTTTTCCACATCTTTTTGTTATTTTTTATACAATTTATTTAATTAAATTAACACTTTTTAATAAATAAATACACTTTTTTATTTTTATAATTAAATTTGTTAATTATAAATTTTTTATAATTAATAGTGTAATTTTAGTCTTTAAAATAATAATAATTTCTTTCTTTATTTTATTTAACTAATTATCAATTATAATAATTACTTATAATCAATTCATTTAATATTAATTTGTTGTTATTATTAATATATTTATTTGTTAAGTAGTTTAATTTTTAATTTTTTTCACCGTTATTCAGGTTACCGCTATAATGTAACAGTGACCTTTTTCACTGTTATCCATTTTACACTAATGGTGACCTTTGTCACCGTTGCGTTTAGTTTTGCTGTCTATCGGTGACCCTGCATGTATCGGTGAACATTGTCACCAATAGTCTTTCCTATCGGTAGACCTTATCTATGTATAATTGTAACTATAATTTATATTACCGGTGAGCTTTAAAATTTATCAGTAGCGGTGATCCTTATATTACAATTTTGAAACTGTTAGTTCTTTTTAGTTTGGTTTATTATAATTCTGCTTAGCTTTTTATTAAGTTAAATTTTATTTTAAACAATTATTTAATCAACATAATTCTAATTAATTAACTTATACTTTATTTTATTCAGTAATATTCTAATTAAGTTACATTAGAATAGGTTAATTTTATTATTTTACGTGTTTAGTTTTCATGCTCGTCATTTAAGTAAATAATTAGTCTATTTAAATTAAATTTATTTTCCCTTAATTATTTTTGTGAAGATAGTTAATTAATTAATTAAATAATTAATAGTTTTTAAACATTAATTATATTATTTTATGTATGCAGATTATTTATTAAGTCACCAAATTTTGATTTTAGTCTACCGGTGAGGTAGATAAGAGCTTGTGATGATTTATTTGGATCACCAATGATAATTTTCATTGTTAAAGTATCATGCTTAGTTATTTTAATTTATGTGTTTTATTAATTTATTTTAAAAATTATTCAGTTTATAAATATAGTGTTGTTAATTATTTATTTTAATGTTTTTCTTAAAGTTTAATAAAACTCTAGTTTAAAAATAATGGTGTTTATATTTCTTTTTAATTAATTATATTTAATCCTTGTTTTAAATAACTTATGTTTTAACTTTTTATGTTTAATTTGTTTTTTTAAATAAAAGGGTCACCATTAGTATTCTACTGGTGACCCCTGCACCTCACAGGCACATACATCGTTGTATAACGGTGACCATTTTGGTACTGGTAACCTCTTCTTTTAAGCTAACGGTGACTTCCATTTATTTCTATTGGTAACCTATATTTTTGTTGTATCGGTAGCCTTTTTAATTTTTATTTTATAACGGTGACCTTTTGGTGTAACAATGATCCATTTATTTTTATTTTATCGGTGAGCTTTACCTCACTGTTACTTCTCTACCCCACCGCATCCCAACCGGTGACCCTCAACCTATCCATTAATTTTTCTTTTAATTTTATTTTCATTGCTGTTATGCAGTAATGGTGACCTGTTACCGAAATGCCTCCCTCACGGTTACCTCAACCCTCACTACTACTGTTCTGATTTTTCCTACCGGTGACCATCTTTCCTCCTCACCGTTACCCATTCCTGTCTCACTGCTTTAGCAACCTCACCAGTAGTTCATCATCTACCCTACCATTCAACCCTCTTCAATCTAGAATCGATCCTTAATTTATTCACTACCTCACCGCTTATTCTTCGCTTCCTCTTCCATGTAACAGAACCTAAGCTTCCAAACATCATCAGAGTTCATCTTGTAGGAATTACCATGAGCATCTATACTGAGATACTCCGTCAAAACCCTAGTCGCATGTCTGTTGTTCGTCAATGGAGATCGATCTTCCGTTGTAGCCTCACTATACTGTTGACCAGGTGAGAAGATGGGTGTTGTGAATTCCGATTTGTATGGAGTAACGCCGGAGGTTGGCATCAGCTCATAGATGTACAGAAGATCATCGATATGTGCCACGATGTCGCCGCTGAGGCTATGCCAAATCCACGAGTCGCCGCTGTAGACCGCTTCGAGCTACAGAACTGGAGCCGCGTTGAACTGTCTCTGAGCCAGCATGTCGCTGTTGCTGAACAAGCCTAGATGTGAACTGGGATGAGGAGTTCACCACTGCTTTGGACCGCCGCTTCACTATAGTAGAACCCGATTCAGTCGCCACTGCATCGCTGGGAGAAGCAGAGGTTGACACGATGGCTTCGGGATGAAGATGAAGAAACCCTCCTCCTGGGTGCCGAAAATTGGGGGAAGGGATTGAAGTGAAAGAAAAAAAAAATAATAGATTATAAAGAATAATAAAATCAAAGTAAAACAAAAATAAAAATAATAATAAAAGTAATGTAAAACTATAGTTAAAACTTAATGTAGAAAAAAACAAAAGAAAGTTAAAGTTAAAAAAATAATAATAAACCTTCCAAAAGTCAAATAATTGTAAAGTAATGTACAAAAGTTATAATTTTTAATTAATTACAAAATTAATAAAGTAGATTAATTATAAATTAAATTATACAAAACTAAATTAATAAAAAATGTATATAATAAATTAATTCACTATTAATTGTATAATGTACTTAATAATAAATATAAATAATTATAAAACATAATTTTTAATTTAATTATAGTTATAACATAAGTAATAATTTTAATTGGTAAATTTAAAATTTACTAATTAATTTATTAACCTAACAATTTATTTTCTTTAATAGTAATAATATAATTGTTAATACAATCTAAAATTACTAAATTTCTAATTAATTATTCATTTATGTTTTTTAATTTTAATGATTTGGTTTAATTTGATAAACTTAAAATATTTCGTCTTTAGTATTTATTTCTATCGATAGCAATTGATAAATTTATAATAATGATTTATAAAAGTAAATTATAATTAATAAATAATATATTTATTAAATCTAATTAAGTTAACCTGTGTTACTCTTATTTTCATTTGCATTTATTTATTTATCTAACATGGTAGGTTCATTCAAGGTTCAAGTTTACATCCAGATTCATTTAACTAACTCACCTGGAGTTAGTTATGTGAGAAATTCTAGCACGACGTGTCTGTCACGGGTTAAATGCACGTGTGCGTTGCGTGGTTGAAGAACTCTGGAAGTCAGTGGAAGATGTGGCGGTGACATGCAATGGATGACATAAGTTACTTTAGCAGAGCAAGCAGCGTTCTCTGGAGGAGGGGACTTGGAGACATTCTTGAACGGGGATTCATTCATTCAGGGGGAGAGACACACAGTTGACGAACACACGAGTCCTGGAGCAGAGCATAGTCTCAAGAGCAGAGCATTCTTAGGGAGTTCCTTCTCTCTCATGTTTTAAATTTTAGAACTCTGTTTCGTTAATGTTTCCTATTACTGTTGTAATAATAAATAATATTGTTAGCTAAGTCTTCTAGTTCGGGGAGAGTTCTAGCTCTATTGGTATCTTTTTCATCCTTTTCACTTATCATTTTAATGTGTTTAGAATTGATCGGCGATATCAGCTCTAAATACATACGCCTGTTTTGTACCACAAAACTGAATTTCATGCACCGACAATCATTCGGTGAGTTTGATTTTTGAACCTTTTTCTAAAAACTGTAAACTCAAATTGAAAACATCAGTACTCACGGAGAGTGTGTACTGTCTACTTTTATAATCATTTTCATGAAGTTGTACTTCTTTGGAGTGGTGAACTCAAAGTTGTACAATCTCCGCAAATGAATTAGTGGTGAGGGAAGTATGTTGTTTTTATCCAGTGGTACAAAGCAGTACATTAAATGAAAATGAAAATCAATTCAAACTAGTAGACTATGGAAATCCCCGAGTGTTCTTTACTGTTGTCTTTTACCGAAATTTATCTCCTTAGTTGCACCTTGTTTCCAGTTGTACTCTGTTTTAGTATAGGTAGAGCAAGTTTAAAATAGATGCGTAGTATCAATTTACAGTACATGAAATCATAAAAAAAATTAAAAGATATAAAGATATAAAATGTGAAAATTAGAACAACCACTCCGCTGCTAACAACAGTGGAGTTTTTCAAGTATTTAGAATAGTAGTTGCCAAATTTACCTTCCATGCGGGTTCGATCCTGCTTGCCACATATAATGTAGTTAGTATGAATATAAATATTAAACTTTGACTGGCTTCAACGATGGTTTAGGTCCAGTTTTTGGAACCGTTGCCGTGGAGGACACAAGCCATTTCTAAAAAAACATTTAAAAAAAACACATATATAAAATTCCTTAAAAAAATTGAAAAATTTAAAAATTGTAAAAAAAATGTTGAGTCTTGTCAATCTGAACTGTTATTGCCGGTACTGTCAATTTTTTTTGTATGAACACAAGACACTCTTCTGTTAGATTAGAGCCCTTAAACCTTGAATTAGAAAAACATTTAGCTACTCTAAGAAGAACGAACAAAAATGAAATGGAAAACATAGATAATAGAGTTCCTGAGCATAATAATTTCCATAACCAACCAGAACTGTTAGATGAAAATGAAAGTCCTTGGATGAGGGAGTTCCAACTCCCTCAAGTAACAATCAACCCATAATCCATTAGATTAATTCCTAGAGCTCTAAACTATGAACTAAAAAAATCACACATTTCACTGTTTCCTTATTTCAATGGGCTCTCTAATTAGGACTCATTAGCCTTCATTAGAGATTTATACAACACTGTGAAGAAACCTTTACTTTTAAGACTCACTGAAAATGAACTAAGGATGAGAGACTTTCCCTTTTTCCTTAAAGGGAATGAGAGAAATTGGTTTTTAAGTTTAGATGAAAATATTTTTGAGAACTGGGATCAAGTTTGAAACTCTGTTGTTATGAAATATTATCCCCAAAGATTGAAAGGAGAACATATAACTAAAATCACTAGTTTTTATCAAGAGGATGGAGAATCTTTCCATGAAAAATGGGATAGATTTAGGGACCTTCTTAGGAAGTGTCCTCATCATCAACTCCCATCACATCTCCTCATGGATACTTTCTATGAAGGGATTTCCTCCTCTAGTCAGAACATAGTAGATCAAGCTGCTGTGGGTAATTACAATGATAAGACTGATGATGAGTTGAGACAAATTTTCAATAATCTGTCCCTTAATTCTCAACATACGAATTCATGAATAAAGAGAGATAATAGAACTATCAATTCAAATACTGGTTCAATGAATGAAACTCATGCTCAACTAGAAGAAATAACCAACCAACTTCAACCATTAATGAAGAAGAATTCCAAACAAACTGTAAATCAACTGGAAAACCAGAACCAGTATCAGTCACTTAGATAACAATGTATCCAATGTGGTATGTTCGGGAACTCTGATGTTTTTGTCCTAATGTTGATCTAACTGCCCAACAATCTGAAACCTCAAACTTTGTTAATTATGGTCCTAGGATACCTCAATAACAAGATCCATTTTCTAATAACTACAATCAAGGCTATAGGGACCATCCAAATCTGTCGTGGAAGGATCAAGGTATTATTAAGCTGCAAACTGCCCCTAATTATCAGATCTAACCAAGACCAAACATTCAAAATCAACAAAGGGGAGAGTCTTCAAATGTTCAAGGAAGTAATGATAATCAAATGTCTTCTAAATTGGATCAGATCTTGAATAAAATAAAATCACAAGAGGAAAGGTACATGACTCAACTTAATAAACAGAAAACTCAATATGAGTTAGACAAGATGCAAAATGATGTGAGAATGTAGAACATGGAAACACATCTAGGACAATTAGCTAGAGATTTGACTTATATGGGAAAAAGGTTGGTTTCTTAGTACAACTGAACATAACCCTATAGAGAATGCTATGGCTGCTGTAACTAGGAGTGGTATTAATACTCAAACTATTGCTGAAAAAACTGTAAAAAATACCCAAAATGCAAACCTCTTTGAATCTGGAATTAAAAATCTTCTTTGTTCTCAATCTAGAAATTCACAGAAAAATGTTGAAAATGATGAGAAACTGAATCTGTCACCTAGATCTCAAGATGAAAATTGTTCTAAAAATCAAAAGAATAAAGGAAAAGAAAAAGTTGTGGAAGTGGTGAGGAACATGCCTACTGTTCTGAAATTTTTTTCCCCACCCATCCCTTTCCCTGAAAAACGGAAACCTCAAAGTAACACAGGGGCTGAACTTCTTCAGTTCCTTGGTCTCCTTTATAAGCTTCAAGTGAACATACCTTTAATCCATACCTTAATTCAAATCCCATCTTACCTGAAATAATTATAGAAAATTGTTTCAAACAAAAATATCCTTGATGAATTTTCTACCTATAGCCTCACTGAGGAGTGCAGTGCTGTGATCCAAAAGAAAATCCCACCAAAATTGAAAGACCCAGGTAGCTTTGTCATCCCTTGTACCCTAGGAAATTCTGGTTAGTTTAATTGTATGTGTGATCTTGTTGCTAGCGATAACTTTCTCCCATACTCATTGTTTCGACAGTTGAGGCTCGGTGACCTTAAACCCACCACGGTCATACTACAGTTAGCTGATAGATCATTCACTCATCATGTGGGTAGAGTAGATGGATTACTAGTTGGAGTTGTGAATTTATTCTTGCCTTCTAATTTTCTTGTTCTTGATATGGAGTGTGATCAAGAGGTACCTATCATCTTGGGTAGACCCTTATTGGCCACAGGTGGTGCTGTTATAGATGTGACAAAGGGTCAACTGATATTCAAAATTGGTGAACATGAATAATATTTCGATGTTTTTAAAAATATTAAGGAACCAACATACTCTGAAAACTGTTCAAAAATTGAGTCTTTTGAAGATGAATGTTCTTTTAAAAATCAACTTGAACTCATTGAAAAATATGAAAAACAATACTTTGTTGAAGAAAAAATTACTGAAGCTGAAAATCTTTGTGAATCTGTTCTATAAGCTGAAAATTCTGCTCTGACAACCAAAATGGAAAATCTTCCAGAACTGTACAACTTTCCTATTTCTGTTGTAGGAGAGTCCCCTATTTTTGATCTTAGGAAATTTCTGAGTGAAATTGAGGGTGTTTCTGTTAACACCGACCTTGAAGATAACATTTATGATACTGAGGGAGAACTCATTAGACAATTAGATGATTCTTCTTTCATTAACCTGCTGAAATATGATATGGAATGTTTGGACAGCATACTTCCCACCTTAGACAGTAGGACTATTATTTCTGAATCTGAACTTTTAATTGAAAATATTTCATCTTCCAATATTCAATATAAGAAATATGTTGAAGACCTTGGGCCTCCAAGGCCTAAGAGTGTTCCTTCGAGTGTAGAACTACCAAATCTTGATCTGAAGCTCATCCCTGCCCATCTTAAATATTCATTTTTAGGGGAGAACTCTACTTTTCTTGTAATAATCTCTGCTGAACTTAATGCAAACCATGTAGACAAATTGTTGGCAGTTTTGAAGAAGTTTAAATATGCCATAGACTGGATGATAGTTGATATCAAGGGTATTATTCCTTCATTCTGTATGCACAAGATTCTTATGGAGCCTAACCATAATCATAGCGTAGAATGTCAAAGAAGATTAAATCCAAATATGAAAGAAGTTGTGAGAGAGGAAGTAATTAAACTGTTGGACACTGGTATCATATATCCCATTTATGATAGTGCTTGGGTCAGTCCTGTCCAGGTTGTCCCCAAGAAGGGAGGTTTTACTGTAGTTAAAAATGAAAAAAATGAAGAAGTCCATGTTAGGAAAGCCACAAAGTGGACAGTTTTTATTGATTATAGGATGCTTAAGGCATCCACTAGGAATGACCATTTTCCTGTGCCCTTCCATTATCAAATTCTTGAGAGGCTAGCTGGAAATGAATTTTTCTGTTTTCTGGATGGGTATTCTGGTTACAACCAAATATATGTTGCTCCAGAGGATCATGAGAAGACCACTTTCACATGACCCTTTGGGACATTCTCTTACCAACGGATGCCCTTTGGGTTGTGTGGATCTCCATCCACCTTTCAAAGATGTATGATGGATATCTTTTCTGATATTATTGAGAGAATCATTGAAGATTTCATGTATGACTTTTCTATAGTGGGGATTACTTTTGATACTTGTTTAGGAAATTTTAATCTAGTTTTAGAGAGGTTCATTGAAACCAACCTTGTGCTAAATTGGGAGAAATTACAGTTCATGGTTACTGAAGGTATAGTGCTTGGTCATAAGGTGTCTAAGAAAGGTATAGAAGTTGATACTGCGAAGATAGAAGTTATTCAAAAACATCCACCTCTTGTTAATGTAAAAGGTGTTAGAAGGTTTCTAGGGCATGCCGGTTTCTACCGGAGATTCATAAAGTATTTTTCTAAAATCACTAAGCCCTTGTGTTCTTTTCTGGTAAAGGATGAACCATTTAACATTGATTAAAACTGTTTGAAATCATTTAATCTTCTTAAGGATAAAATCACTACATCACCTATCATCACGGAACCTGATTGGAAATTACCTTTTTAACTTATGTGTGATGCTAGTGACATGGCTGTAGGTTTTGTCCGTGGACAAAGGAGAGATGAGAGGTTTCATGTGGAATATTATGCTTGTAGATTGCTAGATGATGCTCAAAAGAATTATACCACCACTAAAAAATAGTTGTTAGCTGTTTTTTTCGCTCTAGAAATGTTTAGACAGTACTTGTTAGGCTCAAAAGTCATCATTTTCAATGATCATTCTTGCTTTGAAATACTTGCTGTCTAAAAAAGAAACTAAACCCCAGTTGATTAGATGGATATTATTGTTACAATATTTTGACTTAGATATTATGGATAAGTAGGGAGCTGAAAGCTTAGTTGATGATCACATATCTAGGCTTCTTGTTAACCAATCTGATTCTGAAAATTTTAGGGAGATCAATTCATCCTTTCCTGATGATAAACTGCTCACTGTCTCAGTTTGGTAATCTTCTTGGTTTTAAGAATTTGCCAACATCCTAGCAGTAGGTTTCATTCCGAAAAATCTATCTAATAATCAAAGGAAGAAATTCATTTCTGAAATTAAATATTACCTGTGGGATGATCCCTTGCTGTTTAGGAGGTGTGCTGATGGTATTCTTAGTAGATGTGTACCTGATGAAGAGATGATGTCTGTTCTTGAAATTTATCACTCTTCACCTTGGGGAGGTCACCATGGGGGTGAGTGAACCGCTCAAAAAGTCCTACAGTCTGGTTTTTATTGGCCTACCCTCTTTAAGGATTCTAGGAGTTTTGTGGTTGGGTGTGATAAGTGTCAGAGGCTGGGAAATGTGGGTAGGAAACAGGAGTTACCCCATAAGGGTATTTTGGGGGTAGATATGTTTGATGTTTGGGGTTTAGATTTCATGGGTCCATTTCCATCATCTCATGGGAATGACTATATTCTTTTTGTTGTGGATTATGTATCTAAGTGGTTTGAGGCAGTATCTCTTCCCAACAATCAAACGAACAGTGTAATAAAATTTGTCAAGAAGAATATCTTTACAAGATTTGGATTCCCATGAGATTTTATTACTGATAATGGAACACATTTTATGAATTACACATTTAATGATTTAATGGATAAATATGGTTGTGTTCACAAAACTGGTACTCCATATCATCCACAGTCAAGTGTACAGGTGGAAATTTCTTATAGGGAACAAAAAAAATTCTTGAGAAAACAGTTCAAAATTCTAGGAAAGGATGGTCTCTTAAACTAGATAAAGCTTTATGGGTATATAGAACTGCTTTCAAGACCCCAATTGGTATGTCTCCTTACAAGCTGTTGTTTGGGAAATGCATTCATTTACCAGTGGAGTTGCAACATAAGTCTTATTGGGCAGTTAAGGCTCTGAACATTGACTTTATGAGTACTAGTGAGAGGATATTACTTGAGCTAAGTGAACTTGATGAGATTAGGAGTGAATGTTATGATAACTAAATAATTTATAAAGAGAGGACTAAGATATTCCATGATTCTATCATTCAAAACAAAGAGTTCAAACCTAGACAAAAGGTCCTTCTCTTTAACTCTAGACATAAACTCCTTCCTGTAAAGTTGATGTCCAAGTGGCCTTGACCGTTTACTGTTATGAGAGTGCTGAAGAATGGTTCTTTGGAAATAGTTAGTGAAGAGAATAAACCCTTGTTGGTCAATGGGAAAAGATTGAAAATTTATTTTGAGGGGCAGCCTAAGGGCTTAGCTGCCTTCACTGTTCTTCAAAATTATTCTTGAATAAAGTCTGGCTGGGGACTTAAAACCTAGTGCTTCATGGGAGGAAACCCATGGTCTTTTCTTTTTTTATAAATAAAAATTGTGATTAAATAAATTCTAACTAAAGAATTTAAATTCGGTGCTTCATCGGAGTCACCCCATGATCCTTCTTTGTGTTTACTTTTGTTCTGTTCTTAGTTTACTGTGAATAAAGTGCTGCTTTGCATGCTTATATATGCTCTGTTTTTGCTGGATACTTTTTCCTGGTTTATATACTTTGTGTTTCTAGGAATGCTGCTGCTGTCACCTAAAGAGTGGAATTTCCATGCTGGAGGTTTAATGAAGAATCTTCATTTCAAGGAAGTTTTCACTTTCTACATTTATTTTCTGCTTCTGTGTGATTTTAATAAATTCTGTTTGTTTTAAAAAATTCTGCTTCATGTCACTGTATTAGAGGGAGAAAAAAATCTTCCTGTACCTCATTTTTAGAATCTGTAGCTCATTGATAAAATCTCTCTCACTGCTTGAATTTAAGTGTGGGGGGTTCATGCAGACTGAAAAATATTGTTTTGAATCAACTTGTATATTTTAGGTGTTTAGCATTAACTTTTTCTACTGTATTGAACATATTATTGAACTCAATTTTTTACAATTCTTACACCCAATTAATTGTGCACCCACACATTATATACTTTTTTTTGAGATTTAATGAAAATCATTGTCACTTTAATGTGTGTCTGGATATGAACATGCTGTAAGTTATTCATTGTGGCAAACAACATTTTTGAACATCATTGGGACCCTTTATACATGTCTTATTTCTACTTCATTGAAAATCTATTTTGAACGTAAATTTCATAATTGTTCTTTTCCATATTTATAAGTCAACTTTGGGGACATAGTTGGGTTTTAAGTGTGGGAGAGGTGTCAATTCTTGACTGTTTCAAACTGTGCTTAATTGTAAGCCTATCAGTTCCCACAGCAACTTTTGAATTTCTTGAAAAAAATGGTTAGAATTTATAAAAACAAATTCATAATTTTTGGCTTTACATTATAATCTTTTGGGTATGGCCTTAGGATATGTCCTTTATGGTAGTTAAGTTCTAATTTGAACCTTAAATTAATGAGTTTGTATGATTGCTGAGTGGTCTTGCTTGGTGATTTGATGAAGATTTGGTTTAGGAACTACTTTTGATAGTGATATGGGTATCCTTTTTATGGAGTTATGGTCATAAACCTTGGAACTGGAAGATTGATTCTGATTCTAGGGGCCTCATTCTTTTCATTTAAATTATTAAAAGTAATTTCATTAATGAGCCAATGTAAATGATTTTATATAAATCCTTTGAAACTGGAGTAATTTGGGCATCTGGGATCCCACAGTGAGTCTCGGAGTCCTTAGATGTAGGGTTCGTTTCTGATAACCAAAATCCCTCTATACACATTGAATAAGTGCATTGCACAATGCTTAGCACAATGATACATGGCTTGGGAAAAATAAATAAAGTGTCTAGGGTCAAAAATGAGCTCATTAAGGTGAGGGGAATTATGAATTCCAGATGAATAAGGGATCAAATGGTTTATATGGGAATCATTTTGGTTGTTTCATTGAGGTGATTCGCAAAAAAAAATTATTTTTGGAACCTAGGTGAAAAATTCAAATTACAAAGTTCATTGGTTATAGTCTTAATTCCATTGATGTTTTACCTCATGTCACTCTTGGAATTAAAACGTGAGTGTGGATTGAAATGAGTCACTATGTTGTACCAAATATGAGGCATGACATATTCTTTGATGGAATGTCTTTGTGTTATTAATTACCAGTGAGTATTTTCTTAAGGCATGATTCTTATTAGCAATTTATTTTCAAAGACTTTTGACATGTTTTTGTAGTCCTCTATTTTATGTTCTGGACATGTTACATTTTGATTTGAATTATAATCATATTTCTGGTTTTCAAAGATAATAAAACATAAGATTGTTTGAGGAAAAAAAATGTTTAAGTGTGGGGGAATTTGATGTGACCTTATTTTTACTCAGTTTGCCACATCTTTTTATTATTTTTTATAAAATTTATTTAATTAATTTAACACTTTTTAAAAAATAAATTAAATTTTCTATATTTATAATTAAATTTTTTAATTATACATTTTTTATAATTAATTTTGTAACATTAGCCTTTAAAATAATAATTTTTTTATTTTATATAACTAATTATCAATTATAATAATTACTTATAATCTGTTCATTTAATATTAATTATTTATTATTATTAATTTATTTATTTGTTAAATAGTTTAATTATTGATTTTATTATTTTCGTTACCCTTAGTCAGGTTACCGCTATAATGTAACAGCGACCTTTGTCACCGTTATCCATTTTACGCTAACGGTGACCATTGTCATCGCTGCGTTTATTTTTGCTATCTATCGGTGACCCTGCATGTATCGGTGACCATTTTCACCAACAATCATTCCTATAAGTAGCCCTTATATATGTATAATGGTTACTTTATTTTAAATTAACGGTGAGATTTTAAATTTATCAGTAGCGATGATCCTTATATTACAATTTTACAACAGTTAGTTTTTTTAGTTTGGATTTTTATAATTATGCATAGCTTTTTGTTAAGTTAAATTTTATTTTAAACAATTATTTAATCAACATAATTCTAATTAATTAACATAGACTTTATTTTATTAATTAATATTCTAATTAATTTACATTAGAATAGGGTAATTTTATTATTTTATTTGTTGAATCTTCCTGCTCATTGTTTATGAAAATAATTTGTATTTTTAAATTAAATTAAATGGTTCGCCCTTAATTATTTGTGTGAAAATAGTTAATTAAATAATTAATTAATAGTTTTTAAACATTTAGGATGTGACATGAGAATATGAGAATGTTCAATATTGGGGAGAATATTGAACCCCCAATAACACCCTGATATTTTGGAAATTTTTTTCAAATTAATCTAATGTTTTTATATTTTTCACATCACTCAACATTGAAAAATGATTTCCCTGAGTCAAATGTTCCTTTCATATGTAACCATTTTGTAATATGTTACTCACAATCCCAACATGGATTACATTATATGAAACAAAAATTATATTGTACATTACATGTAAGATTGACTATCTTTGATGGATTGCATAAACTACAAAACTGAGTGTTATCTAAATATAGTATATTATTAATAATATTGAAATAATGAGATATATCATAAAAAATAAAAAAATATTTTTAATAAATTATCTATAATTTTTTATATAAATATAACATATTGATAAAAATGATATTATTTTTGGTAAATACCTTTTATGACTAAAATCACCACATCAAAGAATAAACTGTTTTTAATGCTCTTATAATAAGATTTAATTTATAAACATTTATAAATTTAAATTTTTTAAAAAAATTATTTTTTAATTCTGAATTTCAAAATTATCCTACAGTTTATTGTTTTATTTTTATGAAAAACTTCATTTTATAATATATACGGAATAATACTATATTTTAGTTGAAAACATCCTTTTTTTCAAATAAATTATTATCACAAAATAATATTATGAACATTATTTAATTCAAATTAGATAAATAATAAATCCAATTATATAGTTAAATTAATTATAATTAATTTCTCATTGGAACAGAATATATAATTTTAATAGTCTTTTAAATGTTTTTCAACCTTAAAACCCCATTATTTTGTTCTATCTGTGGGATTAGCACTAATCATAATCATTCCAATAATGTGAATTGAATTTCAAAACAACTATATACAACAATTTATTTATTATTACATTTAAATTCAATTAGGATCTTGTTATTTTTATCCCAAATTAATAGTAAATGTGTTTAGAATTAATAATAGTGGTTACGGCCAAATTGAGGTTAATTAGATACTAGACAATAAAATTAAAGGACAAAATGACCAAGAAACATGTCAAAAACCCATAGTATATAAATATTTATCCCATATATATTAAATTATTGTGTTTGGTTGGTTTTTATTAATTATTTTTTCAATTAACATGGGTATGCCTAACTTTTTTCTAAAATTTTACGTGATTCTGATCCTCGAATATAAAAGGTCACCATCACTACCCATTCCTCACACTACAAAAATCCATTATGATCATACTATAACTACCTAATACACTACTAAAAAATCCTACCTTAAACCATAAATCCTAACATTTTGTAGAAACCCTATCAAGGAAGTCTTTTGGCCCCAACCAAAACTAGATACCCAATAAAGAGGCAACATCTTCTCTCAAGCTTCATTGCATTATTTTCCTTCATCTAACCTTACACTCACAGTATTCTACTATTTTTTCGACAAAATTGTTATAATGATTATAAAAGTATGTTTTCATTATTAGGCTTTAAACTATAATGACACACAACTCTATCTAATGGATATCTAACATAATGTTATTTTTTATGGAGAAATACTGCCTCACAAAACAATGATTATTCGTTTTTCATTTACCAAATATCATGGTGCCCATTAATATGGAGATTATAATATATATGTAATATTTAATACTTATTATTTATTAAATATTATTTATTCATTTTAAAACAAACTTTTTTTTACCTTTTATTTTTTTAATACAATAATCTTGTTAGAGGAACGATGGACTACCGCCCCTGAAAGTGATGTGGTTCATTCACACACCACGTGGTATGTATTAAGGATGGATATAGTGAACAATTATGATATAAATGATATATTAATTCTACTTGTATAATATATATATATATATATATATATTAAATACATTTTTCAATAAATTAATAAAAATGAAAGCAGTGTTTATATGTATGTACGACTTACCATCTCCATGAACTGTGTATTTCATTAAAAACATAAATATGTTGTGAATTATTATATTATAAATTTAATGTATATAAATTATATTTATAATATTATTTATATTCTTGAATATTAATTTTAGTATAAGTAATGAAACTATAAAAAATTAGGACACATGCGATGAATAAATAAAATATTACCTGAAGTGAATATTTATTAAAGGATCTATAGAAAGAGGGTGATATAAGGTAGTAATAAAACAATATATGTTATTAAGTATAATAATATTATTATGTAAAATATTTATAACAATCATATATTAAACATATTAGTAGATTTTACGAATATAGAGATAGTATGGACACATTTTCATGGGGTTTTATCTTAATTTTAATTTATGTGAGATACTTGTTTTGTTCACTGGTCATTCGATTTGTGTGGTGTGTGTACTTCCCATGATTTTTTTCCATTTATATTATAAACAGTTGTTTTTTATTCACATTTACATCTTATTAAACATCATTCATGGGGTTTAAGAATTAAATTCTACCAAATTGGTAAAATGTTTGTATCTCAATTTTCATTAATTAAAAATCATGGTTTGTTGTGCTCCTAATCTATTTTAGGGTCATATATTTCCATTATTTGTGAAATATCATGAATATAAAATTTTAAATGACATTATATTATTCATGTAATTTTTGATTTTTTTAATGGAGAGAATGATGGTATGTTACGATGTTATAAGAGTTTATTGATACAATCCCATTTCTTTTTTCGATTTCCTATGTTTTGGTTCAGTTGATGAATTACTATGATCCATTACTCAAGGACCTTAAATTAATTTCTTCTCATATTTATATTCTTGATATATTAATCTTTTCATACAATTTTCTTCTCTTTGGAACATAATATAGTCACAGATGTTTTTTAAGAATCTTGATTTTGTCCTTCCTTTGGTTGAAAATCATTGTTTTATAAAAATGGTTTCCAAAAATGCAATACAATTCCCCAATAATCTCTAAAATAAATTTTTACCCTTTTTAATTTTACCAATATTTTTATTGAAATCTCATTATCTATTCCAAATGAAGGAACCATTCTATCCTTTTACCATGCAAAAGGAATTTTTTTTGACCTCGTATGGCAGGTATAAATTTACCCACAATCATCCCATTAATGCTTCCATTATATTTTGAAATGGTTAATAATTATAAAAATGATATTAAAAGTAATTCTAAAGGAAAATTTATACCCCAATAGTATCGATATTAATTTATATATTTTAATGGAATACTATTTTGAAAAATTTTTCAAGCCATATTTACAAATTTTCAATGAATTTTCAATGAAATGGTTTTCAAAGAGTTTTCAACAATAATTTATAATTTTTCAATATAAATTTTTATAAAAACGTTTTCATGATTTGTTTATATGTTATAAATGTATTTTTAATGTAATGGTTTTGGAAACATTATTAATATTTCCTTAAATATTTCATCATATTTGAGAGAAAAATGTTATAAACATGTTGAGAAGATTATTTTAAATGTTTTAAAGGAAAATATTTTTCAAAATGTTTTCATATATTCATTATATTTTTTTTATTTTATATGAAAAAAAGTTAAAATTTCTTTTATGTATTAAAAATATTATTTCAAACATGAATGTATATTTTCCACTAGAAAATTTTTTAGAGGTTATTTAAAAAAACCATATAAGATGACATTTTTTTATCATAATCAAGCCTTTTGTGAAAATTATATAAACGATCCATTATTATCCTTTCACTAAATGATTAATTCATTGGTCTCAGTGAATCCCATTTCACTTTCATAGGTTATAGATATTTGAAATACATATATATATTTTACTTTTTATCATACTAATTAAATGATTAATAAACTTATAACTCTTTCCACAGGTTATGATATGTTTACATGTTTATGATACCTATTTAATTTTGTGGGATATGATATAGTTATTTATGATCTTGTGGTACATGAATCTGTGATTTCACTATGTGATGGGTGATACCAATATCTCCCTCCAATGTATGGGGTAATTTTTTGAATCCCATAAGATAGACTAAAATGGTATGATGAGTGAAATAATACTACTATAATGGTCTTGGGAATGAACCTTAAAGACTAAAATATCCATGGGAGTGAACCATGACTACTATTTTGGTATTATAAGTGAATTCAAGATACCATGATGGTCTTGGAAAGGAACCATGGACACTAATAAGGTCCCACCAGTGCTTCCAGTAATATTATTGAAATCATATCATATTCATATGTGTGTGACTCAATTCCTTGTTTTATTCATATGATATGAATTCATGGATTATATACTTTATTTATATATCATTGATTTCTTATGAAATTTCATGTTTTAGGGCAGCATACATGATTATTATCTTTGATAAGAAAGGTATGATATACTTATGTTTTGATCATGTTTGCATACCCATTACACTCAATATTATGCTTACATATCTTCCCTTATTACCCATAGTGAGATTTGATCTCACGTCATTCTTATATTTACATTACCTATGTCACCATTAATGGTCATATTTATAACAAACAGAGGTAGATATATTTTTGGTAGATGTTGAAGATCATTCACATGGATAGAATATTTTTTTTCCACGTTTCCAAAGAAACTAAAACTATTTCAGTCCTTGGGCATGTATTTTTGTAATGAGATAAATATTCATAAAAAATAATGTAATATCAGTATATGTGATGCTCTGGTTTCTATAGTTGTTAAAAATTGAAATATTTAGTTAACCATTAAGGAGTATTATGAGAAAACATTAATGATATGACGAGGTAAATTTCTATCGATATTACTAGGGATATCTCAAAGGATGAGTCAACATTTAGGAAAATGTCTTCGAATTTTTGTAACTTCTATAGTGAGTTATTTCTTTGAAAAACATAACATTCTAGATATTAAAAGTGGATGTGTCTCTACTAAATTTGTAAGTAGGTATTTCAAATAGGACAAGATGTTTCAGGCATGACTCGAGATAATATGGTATATGATAATGGCCATTTCAACCCTCTTAATTTGACCCTCTCTAGGAATTTTCATTGGGAATTCAAAACCCATAGTGAACCATTACTAATTATATCAATATATGATGTCTACGAATAAAATAGGATGAACCTTGGGTGTCATATATTATAGTTTTTCTCAATACTGAAATATCCTATATGTAATTATTTTCATGACTATGTGGTTTAAAATTATGATAAGAAATTCTCACACTATGATACTAGTACTAGTCAATGGTGGGAACATTAAGGAAGTGGATTAATGATGAATGTGATGGAATATTTCTTCTTGATAAATTTAGTGGTATGATCATCTAGGTGAATGATGTTATGATCATTCCAAATAATTTTTCACTAAACATGATCAACACGGATTAACTTATCAAACTCTCTGACTCACCAAAGAAGATTACAGAGGAGTTCACTAATAGTTCAGATAATGGAGACCAAAGAGGAAATACTATTTTTTTTCCATTATTCCATGTATGTGGAAATAATCACCTAATTTATTTTTATAGTTGAACAAGAATATTTTTAGACAATGGAAAATAAGGACACAAAGCTATAGAACGTAATGAAAAAATATAGAGTTTGTTTTATAAAAAGGATGAGAATATTGGACTCTCCAAGATGGAATTATTGGTTATGAGTTCTATGTATTGTGTAAACAATCATTATGAAACTCAATGATCCTCGAGGAATGATATTTATGAGAATCGTCTTGGTATTGTGAGTAATGGTTACGTTGTTGATGATCATGAGACTACGAATTAAATGTGAAGGAAATAATGTATTGTGTAGTAGGATAAGGTGTCATTTTTAATTAATTAATGATGAACTAGAAAAGTTTTTTATTTTTTTTAGAAAAATTTTATGGGTGATGAAATACACAAGGATTTTTATACATATGATTTCATCAATCGATAATTACAAGATTGAGTTGGATTGGTGAGGTAATTTAACATTAAGGTTATATTTTTACAAAAGGATGGTTACCATTAATATGTTAATTATATTAATATAATGTTGGCTAGATAACGATACATGGGATATGATTATGTAAATTGAATACAATTGATTTCCTTAGAACTATATGAGGAATTGTTGAAAGGTGGTGTATTTTCTCACAAATTAATTTTAAAGTAATTTTTGATTTAATGAATAAATCGAATACACATTGTAATAAGGATGAATTTTTTTTAAAAAAAATATATTCTGGTAATTCCGAATATTTCCATGTTTCAAGAGGTTATATGATATGGTTATTTACATTTTTTTTAATTTTCAAACCAAGGCATAATGTTTGATATAAAAGGGAATCAATGTTAATATAATTTTATGACACTCTTTCAAATATTTTGGTTTTATATCATTGAGTATATTTATATTGTTAATTGTTCATGAAATATTTATGCTTCATAGGATTTATTTATGCAGTATGTTATCATTGAAAACAATAGTAAAATGGATCTTTAGTTATTATATTTATTTCATGTATGTCCATCCCATATGTTAGGGAAATTATATTAGAGTTGTTTTAGAAAAGTAAATCATTTTTTTCGGGTGGAAACCAATCATGTCTAGAATTCCCATGGGTCTTGAACACATGACTCAATTATGATATGGGTATCACACATAGCATTGGCCTATGAAATTTCTTGGTTAATGAATATTTATTTTTGATGAATATATATGTACTAGAATTGATTATTTTCAGGTTTATAAATAAATATATAAACATTGAAATTTTTGGGACTTATTATCCATTTAAAGTGTATTTTTGTACCTTAATTCATTGAGTTAATGAATTTATTAGTAATTTATAAAGGATAAAATAATGTATGAAATTTTGATTATTGAAATATATTATGAATAACTCAAAATTCAGAAAGAGGTCAAAAAAGTTTTCATAATACATTAAATTCTTTTAAACCGGTGGCTTTATAATTCTCATAGATTGGTGAAATTTAGGTCTTCACCTTTATATTGATCATTCAAAGTATTGTGATTGGTGACAAAAGTCACGAAATGTTTTTTTATTCCCTTCCTCCATGTCTAATCATCACTCCCAACATATGTTATCCTCTGTGGAAACCAGGTTATATGTATTGTTGGGTAAAAATTATGCTTCCCATTTTCCCTTTTAAAGAGAAGTTTTTGAATCCATTTATACAGAGTGGGTTTCTCTGAATTAATCTTTAAAGTATTAATAATTTGGTATCCCATAATATTATTGAGCCTTAAATTCATTTTAAGGGGTGTAGATTGTATCCCTGCCAATATTTGGGTGAATTTGATCCTCTAATTAATTAAATCATTTGAAATTTTTCACTTCCGATAACACTGATTTTTTTCCTTAATTAAAAATTCTTTTAATATGTAACTAACCTATCATAGGTTATCCACAAACCCAACATGGCATACATTACGTGTAACAGAAAGGTTAGTGTACATTACACGCAAGATTTATCTTCTTTGATTGCTTACATAACATGTAAGGCCCTGTGTTACCTAACTATAATATATTAATACAAATATTATTTTAATGAGAGATATCCTAAATATTAAAAATAAATAATAATTTGAAAATATTATCTATAATTGTTTTATATTAATAACACATATTGATAATGAATGATATGATTTTTCATAAAGAACTATTTTGTTTCAAAACACTACTTCCTAAAATAAAATACTTTCAATTACCTTATAATAAATTTATTGTAGAAAAATAATGAAATTAATTTCTATAAAATAATAAAAATTTTATAATTCAGAATATATAAATTAACCTTGGTTAAATTTTGTTTTTCCAGGAAACATCAATTAAAGATGAATAGTAAAAATGAAATTTTGTTAAAAACATCCTTTTCTATAATTATTTATTATTCATAAATTATATTATAAATTTTTTAGGTCTAATTAGATAAATATTACCTGCATTTAAAAAATTTAATTCATCAAAATCAATATCACTTAGAAAATGAATATAAAATCGTAACAAAATTTTGTGTTTTTTACTACAATGAATCCCCATAATTTCGTACCTCTGGCAGGTTTTCATTAATTTTAATTTTTCCACTTATGTTAATAGAATATAAAAAATCCAACATAAGACATTTCATTTCTTATAATATTTATATTCTAATAAAACCTTTTTTTACAAAATGAATAGTGAAAGTGATTAAAATTAATCACAATGGCAGAAGAGAAATTACTGGTAATTAGGGACCAAACCATAAAATGAAGGTCTTAAATTACCTAGACACATGTTAAGCATTCATTTGATTTATATATGTATCTCATATAACTTAAATTATTGACTTTGGTTTATTTTAATGACATTTTCTTGGTATGAACTTATGTACACCAAACCTGTTTCAACAAATTCCAATTGAGTCAGTTTTCTTCTACTATAAGAGGCCACCAACTATACCAATTAATCATATATATAAATCCACATATGATATGATAATTCCTGAAGAAACCAATTTCCAGAAACCTTACCTTGTACATTGAAGACTCCCTTTTGGGGAAGACCCTCTGAAGGAAGACTTTTGGCACAAATCAAAATGATTTTCCCGATTAAGAGGTTATGACTTTTCTCAAACTCATTTCAATTAATTTCATTCATCACCACCTATAATATATTTATTTAATTATTTTGTGTAAGAAAAAGTTAAAATCATATACTAGGATTTTGTTTTTCCAATTTTTCTACCTACACTTACACACACTTTCATCTAATGGATTTCAAACATAATGTTTCTAGGTTTGGGGAATTACTTCCTCACTAAATGATCATTGTTCTTTTTCATTTACCACCTATCATGGTTGAAATTATGATGGAAAATGTATTATATATGTAATACATTATATATATATCATTAAGATTATTTATTACATATAAAACACATAAATTGTCACATTCCATTTGGTTTTAATATGATTATAATGTTTGAGGAATTGTGGACTAGCTCCCCCACAAAGAGATATGATTCATTCACACATCACATTGGATGTATTAAGTATTCATATGGATAAATTATATGATTTAATTGATATAGTCTAGGTAATTTTATAATTATATATATGTACATATACATATACATATTTTATTTAAATACTTTCTTTCAATATGACAACAAAAAAAGGAAATAACGTCCATGCGTATGTATGGTGTACCGTCTCCATGAATGGCATATTTCATTTTGTACATCATTATAAAATATATTATTATAATATACATATAATTAATATAAATGAAATTTTTATCATGATTTATATTCATTAATCATTATAAATTTATAGTTATGAAAGCTATAACAAATTTGGACACATGTAAAGAACAATGAAAATTTTAATAAAGTGAAACTTTATTATACGATACATAACTAGAGGGTGATATAAGGTCATAATAAAACCATACGTGTTTTTATGTATAAAAATAATCTTATTTAATAAATTTATAATTAAATTATAATAATTATACAAGAATATTGTATAAGTACGAAGAGAGTTAAGAGAAAAGGTAATGGGATTTCATCTCACATTCTATTGATCTGAGATACGTGTTATGCTCACCACTCATTCCATTTTTTGGTGGGTGTACATAGAAAGATTTTATTCTATGTATCTTAAACATAAATTTATTATTTTTATTAAAATATTCAAATTATTATCCTTATTTCATGGTAGCTAATATTCAAAAGTTACCAAATTGAAATAAAAACATTTTGTCTAAATTTTTTTCTTTGAGACTTGTTGTCTTTTATCCACCAAAACACGTTTTTTGAGGTGCATATATTTCCATTTTTGTGGTATATCATTATTATAAATCATTTTATTCTAATATATGATATATATAATTTTTCTTTTTTCTACATAGTGAGAATGATCCTATGTTACCATGTTGTAAGAGTTTATTTGGACAATCTCATTGCTTTTCTAGATTGTATATATTTATGATTCCTTTAATGAAATCATATGATAAATATCTCAATGAAATTAATTAGTTCACATATAGTCTTGTAATTATTGATATACTCATGTATTGTAACTATTTTCTCCTCTTCGGTACATGATATAGTCAAGAATTTGTATATAATAAAGCTCGACTTTATCATCATTTTGGTCAGAAATGTATGTTTTCTAAAAAGGTTTTCCAAGAATATAATACCATTATCTAATGACATGTATAATAAATTTCCACCCTTATAATATTTTTTCAATCTCTTCAATGAAATAGTATTATCACATTCCATTAAAGGAATCTGTTGAACATTTTACTTTGCAAAAGAAATGTGCATATGTCCTCTTATGACATGTATGGATTTTACCATGGTCATACATTTGAATAATATTTTGAAATAAAAAAAGGATAATCCTTAATAAATATTTTTTTAAAGTTTATTTTCCTGGAAAATTGACTCCATTATATTTCAGAAATCATTTATATCTTTTCATGGAAAATAGTTTAATGTTTTTTTCAAGCCATGTTTACAAATTTTTATTTTGTTTTCAAAAAATGATTTTGAAATTTTGTTTAAGATTCTATTATAATTAACATGTAGAATTTATTTTATAATAATTTTCATGTTATATTTATATATTTTCAAATTATTATCAATGGTGTTGTCTTAAAAAATCAATATTTATTTAATAGAATTTTTTTTTCTTAGAATAAAATGGTTTTTAAAATGAATTAAATATTATATGAAACGTTATAAATTATTTTGATTAAATTTATTTAATGTATTGTTTTTATGTTTTCATGGTATTTTCTACAGAAATTATTTTTATATGGTTTTATGTATTAACAAGCCTTTTTCCAAAAAGAAATGATATATTCCACAAGAAACCTTTTAAGTTGTTTTTTTTCAAAAAAAATTTCCAACTAAGAAAACATCTATTAATGATACTCATTCCTTTTTAGGAATTGATCTAAATGTTCCATTAATTTATTTCCAATAAATTATTTATTCTTAATAAAAGGATATTTATGAAACCCATTTCTACTTCATGGGTTACTATATGTATATTTTTTATCTTGTCGAAAATTTATGTTTTCATTAATTATGTTAATAGTTGGACCTATATCTCCCTCCAATTCATTGGGCAATGTTTAATATATCATGAGATATACTATGATGAAATGAGAAGTGAACTCATTTAACAATCAAGGTAATGGGGATGAACCTTGACTACTATGATGGAAATGACAGTGAACACTGACTACTATTACTGTATGAGCAGTGAATTCATGCTTCTATAATGGCCATGGAAATTAGCCACAACCATTGATATAGTCTTTGTAGGAATGCCTTGGTTACTTTGGAAATCATATTTTATGCATTTTTGTGAGCCAAAATTCCATATTTTACTCATATGTTATGCTTTTGGGGATAAAAAACTTTTTTCCTTTATGAATCATATCTTATGAAGATAATAGATTCATTCTATGAATCATGTTCGTGACTGTTGATATATAGGTTGTGATCTTTTGATGTATTGATCATGTTTTCAAACTATTTGTGCTCAGAATTATGTTTAAATATCTCCTCTTTTTTCCCTTACTGATCATTTTATCTCACTCATTTCATATGTTTCCTTTCCCCGGGTTGTCAAGAAAGGTTTTTGTTAGAATTACTAAATGAATATTTATTTATGTTATACGTTGAAGCTCTATAACCAAGATAGTTTATTTTTTTTCAATATTCCAAATACACTAAACTATAATGGTCCACATGATTGTATTTTTTTTAATGTACTAAATATTCATCTAATATGATGTAATTTCCTTTTATTCAAAGCATGGGTAACAATACACCCAATATAAAAAATTAAACATTTCATTAAGAAATTTACATATGTAATGTTTTTTGGGTGATTTTTTTTGATGTTTGGATGAATTTTTTAATGTTTTTGGTTTTTATAATGATTTAGGGTTTGAGCATGATTAGTGAAAATTGATCAACTCCTATAAAAAATGAACTAGGTGAAACAAATGTTATGGGGTAGGTGCACCATTTTTCTAGACCATGCGACCACCCAAGAGAAACCATCTGAATAAGGATAGAGGGATTCTACATGATTGGAATCAGATTTTCCTAACTGTATGGCCCTAACATGTGACGTTCTTATTGTAGAAGAAACTGGAATAAGATTACTCCACTATTATCATAAACATTCCACTAACCAAGAACAATTTGAATACGACATCATAAAAAAGTTGATCTCACTAAATTTCACCACATAGTTTTACAACCCATACATGACATGAAAATATAATACATCAAACGTGATGAACATTAATTACAATACGTAATAAAACCATTCCAATATTTTTTAGTTGTCGTGTCATTAGAAAATGAGATACCTAAACAACAGGTTTACAAAACAACTACTTTATCTTCCACTTATTCCTTCTTAAATAGACCTTTTTTTGAAATATCATACTAAATAACCTTCTTCATGACATGAGGAAAAGAAAGATAAGAATGAGTGATTCGAGATTATTTGATAGGGAAATCAAGGCATACATCATTAATATCATTATCATAAGTCATAACTTATGAAAATCATATAAAGAATACTAATGATCATGAAATCATGTCACAGAATAAATCATAAATGATTATAAAGAATCTATGAACACATTGATAAAATTCATAACATCTCAAATGAATGTTTTTTTAATACACATAAGCAAAGAAAATCATTTCATATTTTCCAAGGATCAATACACAGAACATTATTCTGGGAAATTTCCATTACTAAACCATGTTTTATCCACATTCCATCTTCAAATTACTGAACCAATATCATTTCCTATTCCATCCATGTCTTTCTCATGAGACATAAAACATTACTCAATGAATTTGAGTGATATACAAGTCCCAAAAAACACATAATGAAATCATTCTTAGAAGATCCACAATATCATAATGTATTCATCATTGCATAACCCAAAATAGATTTCCTAAATATTATTCGATCATAATCTATATAAAAATTGTATTTCATAAATAATATTTCATCATAAACATAATAATATCCACTATATATACTAAGACTGGGTTCCTCCAGGTTGATGTGTCGCCTCCTCAATCTTCCACGTCCCCCATCTCACTATTTCAATTCCGGTTTTACCCTCGTACGATCGCGTCCCTCCTCCAAACCTTACCCCACTCCGCCCGCGATTTGGATTTCACCGCTCCACCGAACCCTCCTTCTCCTCCCACGATTAGGGTTTTATCTCACCACATTTCCCGACATCTCCTCGCACATACCATCGCCGACCTCGACAAGCTCATCGGAATCTCGATTCTCCTCTCCAGACGTGCTTCCGTCTTCGGCTACTCTGACTACAGCTCCTCCGCTCACGACTTCTCCACAACCGGCGACTCCTCCATCGGCTCTTGCACATCCAGGTCCTCCGCTCCACCTACGGTTCCCTTTCCATATAGTTCGCAGTGAGTAACCCCAGGTATAAACATTACTCCGACAGCAGTCGGCAGTTCGTCCACGAGCATCGTCCTTCCACCACGCGTCTAAAATTTGTCGACGAGGCTTACGGTATCATTTTTCTTTCGGTACATTTTTTCAATTAGCTACTCTTACAAACATTTTTCTTCACATCTCCCTTCTTGCAGATCGTAGTATACTTCCAATCCTATGTCGGTCTTATTGTATCTGTGCATCGGTAATCATCTTCGAGTCCACTATCTATTTTTATGCATCTAAATGTCTGCATTTTTTCAATCTCTCTGATCCCATTGGACCAACCTCCTCACCTTTATTGTGGCCTGATTCGGAAACACGCACATACAATTTCCAACTCTTCATTCCCTGCCCACTGAGTGCTTCTGCTCGTCGGAAGTTCATATACTATATATCTCCCAGTGTTCTACTGCTGAAGTTAACTGTCAAATTATCTCCATCGAGTACAAAACCAACTAAGGTTTAACACCATGATACTACCCTATCTCGCACAAATACTTCTACTTTTGTATGCAAATACTACCATAATCCATCACCTCAATTTTTCTCCACCTCTCCCTCCTCCATTCTCCTGAAAAAAAACCCAAGGTTGGATTATTCTTTGAAAAATCCAACTCAGAAAAGGTACTATTGGTGATTCAAAACTCTAGTTTTGTATGAAATCAACTCATACAGAGAAATTCAGCTTATTTTTTCCTAATCCTTCATATTTCTCATGAAATATGAAGGATGTATATTGATTTCGCTTTCAACAGAGACTGAATCTTATCCATTGTCAATTTTCTCTCAGAAGATATGGGCGACCTCCACCACTATTAACTTTGTTCGTGATTTTTAGTGTAAAAGCATCTGTCAACATACCAAGAATTTAACCCTTTTTCTGGTTTCTGATACTTTCTTTATTTGTGAGTGAACTAGGTTTTCCATGAATGATTTCATGGTTTCAGATGCAGGTTGTGGAGTTGTGCTTGGTTGATTTAAATCGGGTTCACAAGATATAGGTAATCGCTAATTTATTTAATTTAATTGGCTTATTTAATTCAAAGTGTGTTGGTGCAGGTTATAATTGTTCAATTAGATGGTAAATTTTCGTATGTGATGGAAAAGTTTCACTATTTTTCTTATGCTGGAATAATTGAATTATTTCATTTAAAATCTTGACTCTTTGTGCACTTGCATGGTTTCAGATGCAGGCTGTGGAGTTGTTCTTTCCGGATTTAATTCGGGTTCACACGATATAGGTTATCGCTGATTTAATTAAAGAAGTAGGCTTATTTAATTCAAAGTGTATTGGTGCAGGTTGTCAAGGTTCAGTTTGATGGTTTCGAGCGCCTAAATGTGATTTAATTCAATTCATATTCCTACCTTCTAATTTGCATTGGATTTAATTCAATTCTTATTTTTTTTAATTTTAGTATGTGGTAGCAGATTTCTGAATGTTTGGGATACATTGTATATATCATTTTTGATTCAATTTATAAATTGTATTTAAATTTACTTATTGTAGTGTATTGATTTCATCATTTTTAATAATGTCAAATTGTGCCCTCTCAATATGCTTGGTCAAACATTAATGAGATGTTTGTTGTGATTTTTCCAATATTAACTTATTTTCATTGGTCCATGTTTCTAATTCCAATTGGGTAGGGGCATGAGGCTGAAGAAATACTTCTTTGGTACCACAAAATGGTATGAAATTAAAATCATTGGAACACTTTTTATGATAAACAGTTTTTCTAGCATAAAAACATATGATATTTTATATTCTATTAGAAACATTCTAAATGATTCATATTTAATTTGTAAATTCATGTTTTAATAATGACAGAAAAATGGTCGTTGGAAGATGTTTTTTTCCATTCAACGTTAATCATTCAATAATCAAGGCAATGTTTCCTCCCATTGCAGAACCATACTTGACTAGACTTCTCATTGGGTTATACCCTTTCATGGGGTCGACAATGGAGTTATCCCATCAAACACAAGCTGTGATGATTGTATTCATATAGTAATGATTTTTTTTGAATTTTTTAATATGTATTCCCTTACGTGTCATTGAATATTCTACATGCACATATTATTTACAGAGCATCGAAGTTCAATAGAATGGTGACATTTATTCTCATGCTATCCTAGTATTCAATATGTCCTCATATATATTTTTTAATTCAATATCATGTTTTCAGGTATTCTAAAGTGGTTGAGAGATCCCTTTCAAATCTGGGAATGGGTGAATGTCTCAATTCAGTGGAAAAAAATCATGAACACCTCCGTTTATCCATTACTTTTCACTATTCAGGTGAGCTTTAAAACCAGCAGTACATCACTCTATACATTGAGTTAAGAAACATCAACATTCAATCTATCTTTATCAATTTTTTTCACTTTCATGTTGTCAGGACTTTTAATGTGGATGAGGGCTCTCTGTTGATGCTACTTCACATGGGTGAATGTCTCCATTCAGGGAAATGATATCTGTCTACCCCTCTGCTTACCCAGGATTGGTCTGTGTTCAAGTAAGTTGTAAAAACAGTAACCTAGGTAGGTGTTTTTTTTCACTGCCTTCTATTTTCATTACATCTTTGGATTAGACAATGTTGTTTTTTACAGTATCAATTTCATTATATCATTTAAACACAATTCATTTTTTTTCATACAATTAACAATTTGTGAACATCAAATTACTGATTAAATAATTACAGTGGTAAGTATTTTTTATAAATTATTGATTTATTTCATCTCTTAATGTACAAAAAACTGTTGATAGAGTTTTATGATGACGATGTAGGGCAATAGATAGTTACAATGAATCATGACGATGCAACATCCACAAGCCATGCCAATGAACTACATCCTCATTTAAAAGAAAACATAAAATAGAATACTTTCTTAGGATATTGACATTATGTGGTGCATATGAAAGGTATCAGAAGAACATTATAGAACCTGTTCTTTTTCAAATTAGCTTATACATTTTTATATCAAATTTTAACTCTACTTTTATTATAGGATAGAGGAATGTTGTTGTAACACATATAACACACACGATTATCCTTTCTCATCAGTATAGTTTGTATATTGTACATTTTTCCATGTTTCTTTCTTTTTTTCTAGCATATAGGCAGGGGCTGGGTAGGTTGGAGGGGGAGGGGGGGAGGGGAGGGGAGGGGAGGGGGGGGGGGGGAGGGGCATGGGCTGGGGAGAGGCTGGGCAGGTTGGAGGGGAGGGGAGGGGAGGGTGATGGCAGGGGGGAGGGGGCTGCTAGGGGAAATGGTTGGGCAGGGGGGGAGGGGAGGGGAGGTGAGGTGAGGGGCTGGCCAGGTTGGAGGGGAGGGGAGGGGAGAGGAGGATGGTGGCAGGGGGGAGGGGGGTGCTGGGGGAATAAAGATGGGCAGGGGGGAGGGGGGGGAGAGGAGGGGAGGGGAGGATGAGGCCAGGGGGTAGGGGGCTTCTAAGGGAACATGTTGGGCAGGGGGGGAGGGAGGAGAGGGTAGGGGAGGGGAGGGGGAGGGGGCTGCTTTATGTGATACCGCCCAACCTATGTGCCACTTTGAATGTTATTATCATTCATGTCCATTTATATATTATGATATATATACTTCTGTTGTGTGCTTAATGTCCATTTGAATGTTCTTTTTAACTTGGATATTTCATTTATGTCCATTTCTCTGACTAATTTTTCTGTAACCAATTTTCCTATTGAGTACCATTTGGTTTTATAAAAAAAGGACCATAGAAATTGGAGGATATCAAAATAAGAGGCCCAAGCATTCTTGCTATTTATGCACCAAGAGTTTTACATTTGGTAATTCTATGGGTGGCCATATTATGCACCACATGATGTATGGGTAATGCTGTTATTTTTTGACTCAGAAGTGAACTGTCCAATACTTTTATTGTTTCAAAATATATGAACAATATTGGAATTACCCCGTATTTTTATAGCTAAAACATTTTGATTGAAGTGTTCTTCGCAAATGGGGATCCTGAAAAGGGATTTTTCTTAATTGTAGATAATATTTCAGAGTAGTGTGACGTTTTATTTTGATGCATGTGCTACCTAATTAGATGTTATACATGGTTTTTTTATTGTTTTTATGTTTCTTGATCATTTTAATGTCGCCCAATGTAACTACATGTCTTCTTTAATTAAGTTTTTTTTTATCACCATCTCAGGTATGTAACATGAAATCATCATGTTTTTAAGGTGCAACTATTGTGGCTAAAGGATTTGATGTCTTCTCAAAGGTATGGTTGAATCCTTCTAAGACTTGTGATTGGTAATAATTTATTATGTTTTTCACTACATTATATATACACTACAGTACCTGTTATGCCCAAATTTGAGATTTGTTATCTGAAAAACAATTCCCCCCCCCCCCATTATCCCTCCCTATACTATATATACTTACATACATACATATGTATGTTTTCATGCATGCATGTATTTATTCCAACCTTCCATGCCAATATATTTGAATTTTTAGTACAGATAGAGAAGTATGAAAAGGAATTCAAGGAACCCAAATTGGCTGACTTGGAAAACAATAACATTGAAGCAAGTTCCATTCCTAGAGGTACCCACAATAATTCCCTACTATTTATTGGAGAATATTCCTCCAATTCAAATGCACACAAATATTTGGGCTGTTCAGAGTTTTTTTCATTTCTCTATGACAACTACCACTACGATTTTGTCCCATTTATTTATAACATTCTTGATTCTTTAGTTTTGGTGGCTTCTGATGTGCACTAATCTCTTATAACTAAAAAAATAGTCTTCCATGTCATCACTGTCAATAAAACAGATGTTGGCATGTATGAATGGTTTATGCTGAACCATATTACTCCTACAACAATTTAAGTAAAAGGAATCTAATATAACATTAAATGAAATTTAAACATTTCATTCCATACCACACATTGAAAGGTTATTATAATTTCATTCTTTAAATTCAACGTGCCCAACAACCATGAAAGCAGTTGTGTAGGTTGAGAGAATTTTCATAGCATGAAATGGTTAATTGTTTTGTTGATATCATTTGAGATTTCAATAAATTTGTTAATACTTATATTTTTACTGTGGATTATGTTGGTTGGGTGGGTTGTTTGGGTGGGTGTGTTCATTTTCATGCGGTTTTGTTACTTAGTTTCTTCCCCCTATAATAGTTTTCTGTACATTTATTTTCCTTTTGATTCCTCATTTAAAATTTGATGATAAATTATGATCTGAAGTGTTATCTATACATTTTTTCTATCATCATTTCAATTTTCATGTGAGTTTTAGTTTTTTAAATGTGACCAATATGTTTATGTGAATTTAATTTTAGTTTTTTTAGTGTAGAATTTTACTGACTACTGTGTTGTTGAACATATTTTCCAAGCCTTGTCAAGGTGGTATTTTTAGAAGATTATGTTCGGATTCAGTGGGATTTTTCAACCTTATGAGATATTGATCTCAGGGGAAAACATGGAGCTTTCGAATAAATTCCAATGTGTGGATAGGGGTGATATCTAAAGCGATATTGGACATACTTAAATTTTTTTCATCCCTTCATAGACAAGATTTAGTATTGATCAATTTTTTAAATGTGAACAATATGTTTATATGAATTTAATTTTAGTTTTTTTAGTGTAGAATTTTACTAACTACTGTTTTGTTGAACAGATTTTCCAGGCCTTGTCAAGGTGGTATTTTTAGAAGATTATGTTGGGATTCAGCGGGATTTCTCAACATTATGAGATATTGATTTCAGGGGAAAACATCGAGCTGTCGAAAAGATGCAAAAGTGTAGATAGTGGGTGATATCTAAAGAGATATTCGACATACTTCAATTCTTCTCATCCCTGCATAGACAAGATTTAGTATTGATCAATTGGCTTGGGATTATGGGATGAATGTATTTGATTTATATACATGGAGGACAAATATAATATGCGGCAATCACCTGATTTTAATTTTGATGATTATATTAACATGTGGCATGGTTAAAAATTATTTCATTGTTTTTAAAAAATAGAATAGATATAAATATAAATATAACATATTAATTGTGTTTACTTTAATATATATAGTTTTTCAACATTATTTTGGTGATCAAAACCTCAATTGTTATCAAGGGTATGAAAAATAACTTCCATATTGATGAATAGTCTAATCCATATTTCTCTTTAGATACTAATTATCTTTCAATGACACAACATGGAATGCATTAATGTTTCCTACTAATCCGCATATATGCATCGTTGCAAGCCCATAGAATCCAGTTAACCCTGGGAACATGAACATCTCTCTATTTTGCATTCCACAATTTATCTCAATCTCACCTCTTGCCTCCATCTCAGTCTCCACCTTCATCTTTCATTTCATTTCTGTCTTTGATTCCCGCCTCTCCCATTTCATCATGTTCCATCTCTTCAAGCATTAGTCTTCAATCCATTTCCATTTGTCACATTAATTCCACTCACTTCATAGAATACCACTCATTTTTTGTTTTAAACATTTCTAATTTTAATATGATTTATTATGTTTCAAAATTAGTATTCTATTATTGATAATATGATTTTTTTAGAGTGTTGTGAAAATTCACGGGCGGAGTACTAGTTATATTAATAATTGGGATTGAATGATAAATATATCACCACATATAGGACATAATTTTTATAAAACACATGAAATTAATTACTAAGGAAATATCCTTACTCCTACTATTAAATTTTCTTTTTTCAATATTTCATAAATTAATTAAAATGGAAGAATTTATTTGAAAATAATAATGAAGGAATAAAAGGGTAGCTTCATGGAAATTAGGTGTTATGAAAACATAAAAATCTTATTATGTTTTATAAGATAAAATAAATAATTATTATCGTACTCTTGTCAGAATATCAAAAAGTAACCCATATTTAAAACCAAAAGTGATTCCCTTCATATCATTTAATAAATATCAAACAAATCGTTTAATTTAAATTAAAAAATTTTATATTGATTGAAATAATATTTTTTAGGACATATATAGGAATCATGGATGTGAATGTAAATATACAACAACAAATACATACATGTTAAAAATTTCAAATAATAAGAAGATTAAATAATTATCCATAACCTTAGGTATGATATCCTTTGTATGTTTCCTAAGCTTCTATATAATGATTTTTTAAAAAATGTTGTAGTTCAATCCTCATTTATTATTAAAGAAAATCAATGACCTATTTACCTGGGTAGAGGGAGACCCATTACAAAGCCAAAAGGTGCATTGGGAATTTATCCCATTATAAGGCATGTTGGACCAATTCTTTTTCCCAAGGCCCAGTCGGTGAATATTAATGCTACAGTACATGCAATGCTACAAGTCACAGAGTACCCACCACTACAACAGTACCCTGCTACCGCTATAGTGTCTTGACACCGATATAGTTCCAACCATTGCAATTGTGCCGCCACTACTACAGTACGCTACAGAACAGCTACAGTACCTATGCCCCATGGGTTTTGATCCCAGATTTTTCATGTATGATTAAGGGGTGATTACTACTATGCCAAACCCCAACTACAACTCCTATATGATGATTGGAATAATGTCATTTACATATTAAAAATTCATAGTAATTTTTATGATATCACATATTATCATATTATAATGTTTTTGTATGTAAAACAATTATTCTTTCATCAGATATTATCTACTTTCTTTCTAATCCATGTTATGTCAGAAAAGGCCATGTTCCAAATCTTTCTGTATTGTAATATAATTTAATGAATAATATTATTATAAAATATATCATATTTGTTCAGTAAATTAATATTTATAATCATACTTTATTAAAGATCATGTAGAATGAATTGCATCGCATCATGGAGATAGTAGGTAATAAGTACGCACGAGCGGCGATATCATTCCCCCAATTATTGAATGTTATTAAAGGGGATGATATATATTATTTTAGAATCAATAACATGTTATAAAAATATAATATAGTTATTATTTCAATTATTATACTCATCCATGTAATGTGGTGGTGAAAAAACAGATTACAAAATGATGTGGAGATGGTAATCTATACGTACGCATGCATGGTGATTTCATTTTACATTGGATGGATAAAATGTATAATTTGGTTATAAAATAAGGATAAAAAAATTTCAGTATATTATTCACATTGAATTTATTACTTTATATTGGAATAAACTCAGGATGTGTACGTAGAATAATAAATAATTTTGAATGCATTTGTAGAGAAGATTACCACTTTTTTCACATGCCCCCTCTAAATTTCCTCATAATGTAATATTGTTGGTCAATTAAGAAGACAAGATACACTATAATGTATCATTAAAATATTATAATGGAAATGGGTAGGGGATGGCCGAACTTGAAGGCTCAAGATGATGTGAAAATACGAGGGAGTAGGTTCCATTTTGTAATTGAGGTGAGCAACATTTTTGGGATGTCCAACAATATTGTATTATAATAAACTCAAACGACATTCAAATACAATAAAAATTTAAAATTTCTTATATAAGATGAGATAATTTTGTAATGACATCATATAATAAGTTTGATAAATGTTTTTATATAAATGTAAACCTTATCAATTTAATTATCATTTAGTTATTTTTTTTATTCATGAATAAGGTAACATATATTTCCATTTGAAAAGGGTTAAATAATTAAAAATTAGATTTCTTTAATAAAATAAACAAATAACATCCCAAAATATTGACAATAAAAAATTTAATATATATTTTTAAAAATATTTCATTATTTTTATTTAATTTAATAATTCATTATTTTGAAAAAATATCAACAGTTTGAATTTTGACACTATTTATTTCATTGACATTTTTAAATATGACAATAAAATTTTAACCTAGAAAAAAAATTAAAATGTCTATAAGGGGTCAAATTCATCCGTAAATTTCATTGTACATAACATTTACCAGAAATTATATTTATTTTTATATTTTTAATAACTTTTAATAGATATTTATTTTAAAAATTACTTACTAAAATAATATTGTGTAATTATTTAATATGATTATTTATTGTATAAAAATTAAAAATAACATTCTATGAAGAAAATAAATCTTATATTATTCATTATAATTCTTTTATTCCTATATATTTTATGATTAATTTATCATTTTAAATGAGATACAAATTAAAACATGAATATGACATATTTACCTTCAAATTAAATAAAATAATATATGTTTTATAATATCTTCTATAGGGAACCAAATGGTCAATAACTCGACCCTTGGATTATTATGGACAAGATATACTCAAAAAAATATGATTTGTGAAGGTGTTATTGTCATTAATTTGTGATATCATTTTAACAAAATCAATTATAATAATTTCTCTTCAACTAAATAATTACTAAATCATTCTTGTAGAAGCTATTAATGTAAATATATATTTACTAAAAATTAAAAACAAATTAACATTATAATGAAATAATTTTTGACATTAATATTAGTATTTATAACAAAAAATTTCTTATATATATCCTTATATTAATAAAAATATCATTATTATACATTGTCCAAAACATATTAAACTTTTCTTTAAACAAAAAAATAAATTTAATTTCATAATATTATCCTTGTGGAATCTAATGGAAACCATTTTAATCAAAGAATGATTTAGATTGAAAATTATTAATTCAATGTAAATAATACAAGTGATAAGGTTATTTTAAAATATTATTCTTACCCTGAATAACATGATTCACGTATTTAATGAATTGATAAAAATTACCGAGGTAACTATTCATAATACCAAAAAATATAATTAATCTATTTAAATAATTTGGTCCTACTGGTTCCACATTTGGAATCCATATTACCAAATTCAAAACATATAAGTTGTATTAATTCATATAAAATTAATCCCATTTTTGGAATAAGAAAATGAATATCATATGTTAAACATATTAAAATATTGAAATATTTTTACATTTAAATTCAATGTAATATTAATTACAATGGCCTTGATTATATTAACTAATAAATACATATTTTATTTATACTTTAATAGAATTCATAATTATAATTTATCTATAAAAATTCTTTCTATTAAAACATTGATCTCAAGTAAAAGTTTTTTTATTTTTACTATTCATTTAAAACATGATTGTTATCATAAAAAATCAAAAAATCTTCCAAATAAAAATTTTGTCATTATTTAAATTGGAATGTATATTTTTTCATATAAAAATTATTAATTTGTGAGCATTTTAATTTTAAAATGGTTCTCAAATTAAATGTTGAAAATTTCCCTTTTGATTAATATAGGGGTTTATGTATCAAAAATGGTTTATTTATACTCTATAAAAAAATATTGGATGAATATAAAAAATAATTCATTAAGTATATTAATTATATATTTCATAAAAATTATTTAATAATAGTAAGTCAGTAAATTTATTAATACAAAAAATTGATTTATATATATATATGTGTGTGTGTGTGTGTAATTGATTTATTATATTAATTTGTAATTGGTCACCAATGAATTTTACGTACGTTTTTATAAGTATTTTATATTTATTCCTTCATGTCTAATAGATATGTTATAATTGTCATTTTATACTAAGGGCATCTGATATTTTTGTAATCTCATGATTTCATGCAATAAAAGCTATATAAGAATTAATATTATTTAATTAAAACATCATGTTGTAACATTATACTCTAATAAATTGAATTTCTACATCAAAATTCATCACATTAATGTAAACATGTGAGGATATCTCTATCCCATCAGATACTCAATATCCATCATAGCTTCCTCAAATATGTGGTTCTTCCATAAAACATTAACCAAGCTAGTGTTATTGTTTCATATATATATATATATGTATATCTTGTTATGATATTGAATCTCTATTAGTTATTCTTAATAAGGATGATCATTCTCCAATGGTGTGGTTTTAGAGTATAATACATTTGAATGGTCAGTTTTTTACAATCCCTGGATTGAAATAGGGAACCTATTATGTTCCTAAGAGAGATTCGGTTGAAGTGTCATTCAATAGCTACCTCCCAAAAAGGATCTAGAAATTAAAATGGGATGATATACCAAGGGTTCTAATTTACCTTCATTACAATTCTCAATACTTTCATCTAGTGAAATACTCATAGAGTCACCTTTTCAACCACATCAATCTATAGGTCATTTCATTAATTCTGAACATAAATTTTTTTGACAACTATGATCTTCTCTTATATATTGTTGTGCATTTCATACATAGTTTTACATTTAATCAAACATAATAAGTCCTAAAAACATTACTTCCACAACTTCATCCCATAATGATGATGTGTTGGTATTCATCTCATATTGGTATTCATAAGGATCCATCTAAATAATGGAGTTAATGTTATTATTATACGAAAATTACACAAAAGGTATTTGTTGATCCCAACAAACATTGAAATCCATATAGCATGATTTAAAAACTTCATCATGAGTTTTAATTGTCTTCTATGACTGACCATATTTTTGAGGAGGATAAACTATGTGGAAACATAACTCTATATCTAGTTCCTGGTGAGGGATTCACTAAAAAAATGAGGTACACCTCATATTCTGATCAGATATAATGGAATGTGGTACTCAATTCCATATTTCCACTTCCTATACATATATACTAAAAATATGATCAAGTCGTAAATCATATCCTATAGGTATCAGGTGTGATTACATCGTAAGGGGATAAACTATAACCCATATATATTAATGGCATTTATATGTTTTGGGATGTCTGATGATAAATTACACAGTGATGTTTTCCCAATTTCCTTTCTGGTATGGGTAATGTTAGTAACATCCCCTTAGACATTTGACTCTCAAACTTAAATTGGTGAAAAACAAAGCATCTAGGGACATATTAAACAACATCACTTTTCATTCCATCTATCTAGAAATAATATTTTTGGTTCGTGTACATATTTGTGCTTTAAGGATGTATTTGTAATGAATAATTCTGAGCCTCATTATACTACTCCTTCTTTAATTTGTCTATGGGAGGAATACAAACCTGTTTCTTGAACCTTATTATTCAATCTCTATCAAGGTTTCATTTGAAGCAATAAATATTCCATTTATAATTCCTTAATCATCAATTATATTGTATTTTAACATTCATTTTAGAAAGATATGTTTTCTCTCATTCCATTGAAATTTCATGATCCACCTTTGAAAATCCTTAAATATTAGATCTTTTTTGATACTCATCTTGTATATAATATCATTGTACTATAGACTCAAATCATCATCCACCTTGTTCACATTACAAGTGTTGTAATGTATTGAGATATTATAATCATTATTCAACTCCAACCATCTTCTTTGGGTCACATTCTACTATATTTTTTTTAATTAATATACATTAAACATTTACGATAGATTAAAATTTCACACCATTAACTATAAATACAGTTTCTTCATTTTTTTAATCAAAACATTACCAAAAATAACTAGAAATTGTGAGTTGGGAATTTTTTATCAAATATTTTCAATTTTCATGTTTCATAATCTATCACCAAATAGTTTTGAATGAGAACAGGTCGCATCCCCTTATTCGATGTGCCACTATAGATCACAACACAATATTAACTATTGGGGAGTGTGTGCACAAAGAAACTGGTTATACTTCATTTTAGATATTGGTAATATCTTCACATTCCCCTATCCATGTGAATAATTCTATTTTATAAGTCAAGTTATATAGTGGATTACATAATCATTAATAAAATTCAAAAACTATCGATAATTTCTAGCCAAACCTTGAAATATTATGATATTAGTTACCATTTATTTTATCGGAATACATTAAATTACATTTTTTGTAGCTAGATCTACAAATATCCCCTCTCTTACGATTATGTGATGTACAAATTAATTGTTATAAATTTAAAACATACACATGGTAAATTTTTCATAAATCATATCCTACTTCAAGGTCATCAATGCAATTGTCAAGTGATATTCAGGTACTTACATTATCGTTGAATATAAAACAATATCATCTATAAAGGCTAAAATTAATTGATCATGATTGTCTCTAAATAATCTATTCATTATATTAACAAAGACAATGAGGGAATTGTTACGAAAAAAATAGTCACTACAAATTCCCTGTGTCAAAACCCTGTATATTATTTTGTCTTTTGTATATCCTCATTCTTTACCCATTATTAAAGATATCATGAAAGAAGATCAATCTTGTAAATGTATTTATTTCCACAATGTTGGTAGAATAATTCATCAATGTGGGGAAGAGGATATTTTTTCTTGATAGGATTCTTGTTATGTTCTTAATAATCAATGCAGAGTCTCATTGCTATATCTTTCTTCTTAAAAATAGTATATGTGAACCCCAAGGTGATGCAGTAAGTCATATAATGCTCTTGAAAACATTCTGTTGTAGTTTCTTCTTCAAATCCCTACAACACAATTAGTGAAATGTTATATGGTATCATTGATATAGGAATAGAACACTGTTCGAGTTATATTGAAAATACAATATCAAAATTCAGCGGAAGACCAAGAAATTATTCTCGAATGACATCCTTAAACTCCTGTAAAATATTTTTATTATTAATGATATGTTTCACCCCATCCATTTGAGATAGATAAAATTCATTTATAAAAAGAAATACCAATATGATTGATTTAATTTCCTATATACATTCGTATTCATCCATGTATCAATAGATGATCATATATTGATTCATAAAAATAAATGAGACTTCCCTTCCTTGGAAATTTTTATGAGATCCCTAATGAAAAATCCTTTAAATTCCAAGCATCACATTAAATATAAAAATATGAAGCAACATATGATTTACTTTAAAATATTTCCCACAAACATCAACCGAATAAGAATTATAAACATTTTACGTGACTATTGTTCCATTAAGAGTTGTCAGAACTAACACCAAAACTAACTACTGAGGGAAAAAATTAATAACCTTCAATAATTAATTAAAAATAAATAATGGGGGATATAGAATCAAATAAAAAAACTTTTTACATTACAGTGGATGGTAATTGTTCCTTTAACCACTTAAATATCATAATCCACATCAAAAATAGTGATCACATTTAAATATCCATTGTATTTGTCCTTTTACTGACGTTGCTTATCATCAATAACCCTTAGAATAGGGAATTGTTTGGAATAATTTGCAAATTACATTAATTTGATTCATTCAAGTGTAGAAGGTGAATTCTGTGTAGCCTTTTCATTATTCGAATTATTATAAATGATTTTCATATTACATAAGCATTGAACTAACTGATGACCTTCTCTCCAAAACTAAAATCAGTCAGTTGTACCTTTAAGATAATTCATTCCACATTTAATTCAACACTTTTAGAATATGGGAAAACTATTTATATTTTGATTGTGCTATTTATAATTTTCATTGATTTACATTTTTCTCTTCTAATAATATCCATAGGACTGATCGGTTAAACCAATATTATTATCATCCTTGAGAGTACAATACACAATTTCCTCATTGCAATTTATGCCCCTTATTTTTTAATTCTATTTAGAGACACGATCATAAGCTACTAAATAATTAATCAATTTTACTCTATCGTTGGATAAAAATTTGAGAATAATATAGTAAAAGTATTGTAATATTTTCATTGTAGGCACCAAAAGATTCATTTTCATTTTCCTTACTATAGATGAACATCTTCTCCATTATTGTTCAATGAATAAATGGAAATTACTTATTAATAAAAATATTCTTGAATTCATCCCATAACATGGATTCAAATTCATATCCTTGCCTCATATTAATTATAAGGTTCCACCATTGATAAACATAACCTTTCAAATGATATCATAGTAATATGAATTTATCATGTTTTTAGCATTGGATAACCAAAAATATATTTTTAGTGGAACAGTTCCATTGTTCATCCATGCATTGATCATAAGACCCACTTAAAGAAGGTGGAACCTACCTTATGATGTACTGAACAAAATTGTGTTCTATATGTTACTCAATGGAATGTAATGTATGATTTTTATGTTTTTAAAGGCGTGTGTGAATATCTATAATATTTTTTATTCCAGCACCAATAACATTGGGTTTCATAGGAGGAACATCATTTCATTTCCTATCACATTCACTATTAACGTGGTTCCTCTGAGATCTAGCCATTGAGTAAAACCAAGGTTCATATTATGATAAGAAATAATAATAATTGGTAAACAACATAATTTATAATAATATTTAAATTTAGGTAACATTAGGTATTATCATATTTGATCATTTCTAACATAGTAGGATTGCATCTTACGTATAGACACATTTTTATTGTTCTTACTATGGTTTTCTCATCGTAGATTAAAAAGTATAATTATACATTCTCTCTGATTCAAACTATAACATACCATAACATACATACATAGATAATAGTTCAAAAATTAACAATATTCATTACAATACATAACAAAACCTTGCGAGGACCATTTAAGATTATTGTGTTTGGAAACTGGGAAACATAAACAGCCAATTCATAAAATATCAACACTATTTCCTCTTTATTTCATTATAACTAGACCAGCATTTGAAATTTACAAAAATAATACCATTCATATTGACCTTAGGAAAATAATATATAGAAAAATTGAGCTCAAATTCATAGTAAGGATAAACAAAGAAGAGATCAATCATATCATATTCATAAGACAAAACATTTTAAAATCTAACCTTCAATATAAAAGATAATGACACCATCTCAACTAATAAATAATAAAAGTTAACAAATAAAAAATGAATGAATTATGAAAATTCATAAAATAAGAGCTAATTTTTGTAGTCTATTCATTTTTAATGAAAATCATTTTATAATAGTAAAGGCTCATTTATATGATCATCATAGTGGATAATGCCCATTTCTAAACTGAATTCCCTCCTCGTATCCTCCTTCTAGTACTAAGACAATATAATTTCCATTGGTATACCAAACTATAGAATGAGATATAAATTGTTAAATAATTCATTTTAGGGATATAGAGGTCCCACAGTTCTCATAATGAAACCATTATTACATTATACACAAAAACAGAAATCATTCATCACAATATAATCCAAAAAATGTGCGTCTTTAAAAACATTCCATCAAGATCCATATAAAACAAATGGATTTTTTAAATTTATTTCCATCAGACATACCATAAAATAAAATTAATAATAGAGGTATAAAGATAACCATAACACATAATATCATCCTAGATGGAAAATAAATTTGATAAAACAGTTAAATTTATTTGATGAGGATAATATCCTTTTTTGTTTTAAAATGATTTAAAATGATTTATTTGAAAATAATCATGAAATCGTGTTTCTGGACCTTAACGAATATAAGGCATTATGGAAAAATAAATATTTTTTCATTCTATATAAGTTACAATTAAACATTCATCTCATATTTAAATCAAAAATTCAAAAATTACCTCGTACTGAAAAATAAAAATGATTAATATCATATAATTTAATAAAAACACAGTAGAAGATAAAATTGACTTTAAATGGTAGTAAATTGATTATCATAATTAATTTTAATAAATATTTATGAAACATCATTGTGACGAATTAATATACCATATTAAATACAAAAGTCTGAATAGTCTTGGATAATAATAAGATTATAATATTTTCATGTACTTTTGGTCTTATATCCTTTGTATATTTCTAAACCTCTAAATAGATATTTAAATAATCTCATTGAACATTTACAAAATCATATTCATTTTTATGAAATCATTTATTATCATATTATAATTTGTTTGTTAGAATCAATATTACTCATCCACCGTGTATTAAATTCTACATTTTTTTGAATGTTTTATGGGATAAGATCATATTCATTTTCTCTAGTTATGTTTAGTACTTATACATAATTTTATTAGTATAATATATATTATATTTATGAATTCAAATAATTTATATAGTCATGCTCTACTAAAGATCTGGTAGAATGAATCACAACACATCTAAGAGATAGTAGGTCGTACGTATGCACGAGCGACGATATCATTCCCATAATTGTGTAATGATATTGAAGTGGATGCTTTATAATATTTTAAAATTACTATTTTGTTATAATAATCATATATATCATTTATTTCCATAATTATAACCATACAGGTAAATTGGTGGTGAAAAAAAGATTACACCGCTGCGTGGAGACAGTAATCTGTACGTACAAACACATGGAGATTTTCATTTTCATGTGATGGATGGATAGTGGAATATGGTTATTCCATAAGAATAATTACATATGAGTATATAAGTGACAATTGAGATATAAATTTACAATGGAATCAATTGATGTTGACAATGTAGAAGATGAAAAATGTTTGAATGAATCGGTAGAATAGATTGCCTCTTTTTCAACGTGTTCCCTCTACATATCCTCTTAATGCTCAATAGTTGGTATTTTATGAAGACATCCACCTATATAATGTAGCTTGGTATATTTATAAATAAACCTTTATAGGGAATGGAATACATTAAGGATAAATGTGAATTTAATAGGTGAGGGAGGACATGTCCTTTTATAATTAAAGAGTGGGTCACATTTGGGATCTCCCAAAATATTTATATATTATAAAATCAAACAACATCCAAAAAACTCTATATATCAACGTTTGAAAGATGAGATGATATATGGTTGTAAAATCGTCATATAATAAATTTTATTCATGTTTTTATGTCATTTTATACCATTTCATTTTAAATACCACATAGTAATTTTACTTACTTCATATATAGGGTAACACGTATTTCAACAATAAATGTCATAAATAATTTCTTATTTGATTTAATTTATATAATAAATGATTAATAAATAACATTATTTCCCATATTATTATTATTAAATATTTATAATAATGTTTTATGATTTGAAAATAATTTAATAATACATTACATTGACAAAATATAACTTGTGTCAATTTTGGAAGTATTCACATCATGAATTCTTAAAAATATCAAAATAAGACATTAACAAAGAACAAAATATATTATTATAATTATAAGGGGTTATTTGATCTAAAATAATAATTGGACATATTAAATATTCAAAAAAATATTTACTTAATATTTTTAATAACATTTATATGATATTTCCAATAATAAGATAATGTCTTCAATATATTGTGTAATTATATATATATATATATTATTATTTTAATAATAATTGAAAATAAAATACAATTATTTTGATAAAACTAATATATATTAAAATAATTCTTGTAGTAAAATATATCTTTTATAAAATCCATCATTAAAAAGTGTTATACATACAAAAACGTGACTGTGACCTGTTTATCATCAATTTAAATAAAATAATTTCTGTTTCATAAAATTTTCTATGGGGATCCAAGTGGACAATTTGTAACACTACAAGATTTTTATTGTATGTTATTTTCTTTAATATAATTCATTAGCATGCGCTACACACAACACCGAGTTTGAGCACTTCATAATATACTAAACTAGTCGTTCAAAAGCGGTTATAAATAATATTCACTCTATCTGGTATTTAATATACTCTATAAAATTTTAACATCCATATTTTTTATTTCATAGTTATAATATAAGAACATATTCATTTTTTCTGATAAAACAATTATTTTTCAAAAAAATCAATTTTACCCCCTTTTAAAGAAGAACCCTTTTTAAATCCAATATTTGAAACTATTATATTATTAATGTGACAAAAAAATCATCTTATTTAGAAGCGGGAAATAAAAATTTAGTTTGGATAAATTTTCGGTAGTTTTTGATAACATTCATATTTTGAAAAATAGTGAAAAATGCTAAAAAAAATTTCAAAAAAAAATTAATCAAAATGTTTTATATAGATAAATTATACATTTTAATGGTTTTAAAGTATAATTAGATTATATTTTTATCATTTAATCTAATTTTGGTCATTGGAATTACATTTACATTTAAATTTCACATAAACACATATCAATATTTTTATAGTTTTTAATTAATAAAAAACCAACATTTTTGGTTTTGACGATGGGAATATTTCTAAAATTAATTCATAAAAATTCAATGTTTTGAATTTTGGAAAATATACATAATTTTTTAATTTAGAATATCAAAATTTTCTTTGGGTAAATGTTTCGTATTCTTCTAAAAACATTAAATTTTTTATGAATAATGAAAAACAATACATTATTGTTTAAACCCGACATTCAATTTAATTAATTATTTGAAATTTAAATTTATTTTAATTTCAAAATAGATACATAATTCATATATTATTATAATATAATTCATTGATGTCATTTTTTAATAAGGTATGATATATAAAATTTTATTGAACATTTTACAATCTTTTCCTCACCTTTTAGGCACATTTGAAAATTTTTATAGAAAATTATTTTACTACTTCTGTGAATTAGATTCGGAAAATACAAGTGACATGGTTTACATCAGTTTGTAAAATGTGGTTCAATAGGTTGAAAATAATTTTTGATGAATAGTAACATTGGAATTTTATTTACAATGGTTAAAAGTAAATCGATTAATTGAATGTAAAAATAATTTTATAAATACCCTAACAGATGTATTAATTATATTGGATAATTTTATTTCGAAAAAAAATATACAATCGTACAAAAATATGATCCTTTATTATCAACATTGATTATATTTTAACATTTATTATTTTTTATTTAATGAAGATAAAAAAGTTATAAATTCAAATTTTAACAACTAAATCATTTTTAATATACGGTAATACATAAGATAAATTAAAACAATAAATTTTCATTAGAAAGCTATATGGATTTAATAAATCATGATATTTTATTCAAAATTTTTAGACATTATATAGTTAAATTTATTTATTACAAAATGATGATGCATTAACTACCTTATTAATGAAAGATTAAAATAATTGATATTATAAATATAAATATAAATATAAACCAATACATATGATTAATTACACTATATTTTTATATTAATATGAAATGATTTTTGTTGAGTTAATTTATTTTTTTAAGAAATCATGTTTTCTTGATATTCAGCATAACCAAATAATAAATAGATTCAAAATTAACAGCAGTGAGTTTTTAGAAGAAATATTATATTGTTAAATGATATAATATTTATAAATTTATAAGGATCATCACAGAGTCTTATATAAGGATATATATGTTGTTAATGAACCACATTAGGGTCACATGGAATTTTATATTATATTTATTAACCTTGTATTACAAAAATACAAGAAGACATGGTAAACATTAAACTATTTTATTAAGAGTCATATAAGAAATATATGGTTAATATGGTGACCGAAACTAGTTTAAAACATATTGGTTGAGGGTTTTATGACCCATAACCACCTCATCATCTAACTAAATCCATTTGGGTCTAATATAATCCCAAAATTGTTTTATAATGAAATAATGTTTCAAACTTTTCCTAAAGTGACCTTCACCTCTATTATAAAATGTAACATCACCTTCTCTCAAATTCACTCATACAACACCATTTGGGAAGGAAAACATTATTAAAATATCCTCCATACTACTCTAAATTCATCCAACAGGCCTTACTATGATGATAAATCCAACCTAATGATCCATTTTGATCAAATCAAAAGGAAGCTCCCGAAGAAGAGGCAATTATTCCACCACCTATTTAAATGTTCTATTCTTCTTCCACATTCTCTTTCATTTACGTTTCCACACCAAAATAATAAATATAGTACCTTATATATACTGTGATTTTATTTTAAATATGGTACAACTATATTCATTATTCTATCCAACTAATGAATGAGAAAGTCTCAATACGTGAGTATGTACGTCATACCATCTCTACGTCATGGGGTAGTTTGTTATTCAACACTTTATTATTTGGATGTGTATAATAAAGAGAATAATTGATGTAAATAATAAATATAACATGTTAAAGATTCTATATATATTAAACACCATCCAATTACACATGATTTCACCATCAATATAATGAAATTATCACTCATACATACGTACGGATTACCTTCTCCATGGATGCAATGAGGTTCATTTGCCATTGTAACCATTCAAGAATAATTTTTATTTTCTGATATAAAATAATTTTTAAGAACATAATATTATTATCTATATGAATAAAACATATAATATCCATAACCACTATGACTTATGTGACAAAACATATTAAGGAAAACAAATAAGTTAACACCCGAAACAATGATTCAAATGAAATATTATTAACAAAGAAATATTTGACGATCATATATGATATCATATTTTGGTATTTGGTTGTTTTATAATTTAATAACAATGATTTAACTATTATACAGTTTGATAACAAACCATTGAATAAAAAAATTACAATGTAAGAGGTTTTTATCTTACATTTTAATCCTTTGAGATTCATGATATATTTTACTCTATTTTCATTATTAGGGTGCATGTACAACCCGTTATTATATAATTTTATTAATTCAATTTAATTTATGGGTAATTAAATCTTCGTTAATTATCCATCTTTCATGGGGTGTACGTTTCATAGTAACCAAATCGATAAGGGGTTTTTTAATTTCAATTTCCACTCATTGGGTTTTACACAAACTTCATTGATTATGTTAATCCAAGATTATTTTTGAAATCACTATTTATTTATTTATGTATTAATTTTCACTCCCCTTTGTGTGGATATAAATTTTATACATATAATTTCTCAATTGATAAATTCTGATTTCATCTATATGAATATCATAAAAGTAATCTTAACTCAATTTCCATTCATTGAGGTAATCATCAATGTCATTAGTTTTGTTTTTACAGGAATATGTTTGAATTCCCTCAAAGAGATTAAAATTATATATCCAATCATATTATGTGTATTTATATTTTTCACTCATAATTATGTCGTTGATTTATCCTTAACATAATGGTATGTTTTCATAAGGAATTTTATATCAATTTAGATTCAATTGTGACATTCTTTGGTTGTTATGTTCCAATTCACATTTATATGGTGTATATATTGTACTATGACATAATATATCAAGAATCCCATTATTCTCATGATATTATAATTTTTATATTACCTTAATAATTTGTATTCAAGAGTAATTTATTTTTCGTGGAACTCTAACTAAAATATCATTTTAAATGTTTTAAATTTTTATAAGTCTAAATCTTTATCATTATTGTCCATGTATTAAAAATGGAATTAAGGATCTATTCGTATTGACATGAATGGTTTAAAATTAAAATCCTTTTAAATATTTCTAGGTGGTATGGGACAGTTTCATTGAAAAATATATTTTTAACTACGTCTTGAAAAATAATGAGACATTAAAATGATTTGAAGGAAAAAGGGGATATTTCTCTCTAAAATATTTACTTATTATTTAAATCCATGTAAATTACCTTAATTATTATTGATCAATGGTGATTTATTATAATACAATCTTCCATATTGTATTCAATGAAGTATGTTTGACTGTGGATGTGCTATTTTTATACCATTCATGGTTTGTGGTTAAAATATTGAAATTTTATATGAATGTTTTAATAAAAATGTTTAAATTATGTATCAAACATTAAATATATGTATTTTTTTGGACATAGTATGTGACATATTCAGCCTTTTATATCTCATCGATTCATTGGTAGGTCTCATTAGAAAAAATTTATTCTTGGCGCAATGAATTCAAAAAATCGTATTTATAGTCATGGAAAGAAACCTTGAGTATTTGGTTATGATGTCTGGAATTATGCATTCCACCATTAATAAATATGCTATTGATATTACATATGATTATATTAATTTTAGAATATCCATGTGAATAACTAAGTGGCATTATATTATTTATCTTTTTCATATTATGGGGATTTTTATGTTTAAAATTATTTCTTTTAATCGTTTACATTTCCATAAATGTTTATGATTTATTATGATAGTTTTTGGTATATTGTTATCCTTACTCATCATCTATGATCACCAGTTTCTTATGATTTATTTTTCCTAGGATGTTATGTAGTATATTTTATTTTAACTATAGGAATTGGAAAAAAGATATTTGTGTGTTCAAATGATAAAAAATGTTGTATTTTTTACATTTCATAATGTAATGTAAAATGAACGTGTAAAGTCCCGAGTTTTCCCATGTAATTTTTTTAATGTATGGGAATATTATGAGTCCGTGAAAATTAAGGACGGGTGATTCGAGGGCCTGGTGTGCCCATAATAAATTTCTGAACTTGTTTTTCTGGTACGTTTTTTGAACTCTTTAGTGGTGTTTTGTAAAATTTGAACTCATGCTCAGAATTGAAATCTGAGGACACCATTCTACTCACAGTGTTCATATTAACCTAAGGAGACCTTCACCCGGACCACAGTAGTTCGTGGGTGGAAGATAGTTTTTAGTATTTTTGTGGGAGAAGAAAAATAAAATAAATAACTTTTTTATTTTTCATTATTGAAATCTCCATTTTTAATCTTAGTGGTGGGAACCACCTAAAATCCTATTTAATGTGAGGAAACACTTATAATTCCCCCAATTAATTTTCCTACATTAATTCAATTTATAAACATATCTCAAATAATGTTGGTCCCTCACCTCTTGTGATGGGGGATCATTCTCAAAGAGGATAATTGGAAGAGATCCATTGGAAGAGCATACTCCAATGAAGAGCGAACCTCTTATAAGGATGACACATGAGCTCAGATTGGGAGCATGTTTTGGGGGCGATGAATGTCAACATCTTCATCTTCTTCACAACGACCACTCCAATGAACAAATGATGCAGGGATTTTATTTTGAGATATGATAATTATATTTTTGTTGATTGTTCATATTATCAATTCTCAATGATGATGGACAAATGAACAAGAATATCGATCTGCCTACATTCCAGGATAAATTTTATTTGTTCTTCACACATTTTTTGTGCTTTCTTCAACGCCAAATAATTTAGCGTGATACACAATGTTCTATTGAGCTCGACATATGGACTTGGAGATCTAGACCCAAGGAATGCGAATATGTGGTTGACATATTTTTCGGGTTTAGAATGAAGATGTAGTGATCCACAAAAGAGGAGGGTAGTCGGAAACTGACTGGTCAATGTTCAATCATGTGGCGGTGCTGGATGGTGACTAGCACACCGGCAAGACACCTGGAACGGCCGCAGTGTGCATCCATGCATCTGGTAGTGGAGATGGTCGTGGCCTGTCAGACACAAATGAGAAGGGGATGGTGGTCGGAACGTCGACAGATAGCGTGGAGGCAGGGCATCGTGCATCTGTGCCACCCTAAAAAAAGGTGGCCGCATTTTTCAAGCCGTGGTGGTGCACTAGAGGGTGGACGACACCCGGACGGCCACCACATGAGCTGGCGGCACACACATGTGGGTTGTGCACCAGGTTGGCGGCCGACACCCAACCGTCCAAAGGAGGATAGCAGCGTCATCATTCCACTGTGAGAAGATTCGGTAGGTCATCCAGCTAGCTGCTTCATGCTAGGTAGGACGAATCATAACAGTCTAATAGACCATTCAAAAAATTGTGGGGTGTCTCTCCCCTGATGTAGCTAGGGCAGTCCCCACCTCGGCGAACAACACCTAGTCGGGCGGACCGTAACCAATCAAGCAGACGACACCCAACTGAGCATGCCACATAGATAATTTCAGGCTGAAACCATTTGTTGGCCGAACTGGGAAGTGTTAGAACAGGCTGGGTCAGGCCGGTTCTATCCGACCAGTTCGGATCGGACCCGGGCCCATCAGGACCCAAATTCGGATTTTTTGAAATAAAATTAAAATTGATTGTCTGTATGATGAACCGTTTGTGGAATTATATTCCTTGGATCGATATAGTCCTTTTGGTATAATCTAGATGAGTTTTGAAGAATGTTGGAGTACTGTCGGGATGTATCGAATCTGAATCCAACCGGGCCCTCAGAACTAAAACGCTAATATCTTACAGATATGGCGTCCAATTGACATGTATTATATTGTGTTGGGACCCTTTTGATGTGAAAAAACGTTGTGATACTTATTCATTGGAATTCATGTATATTGATGTATCATCTGATGAATTGAGGAGCGGAGCCTCCTGCAATCACGATTTCTTAGTGCGGGAACCCTGGGGCTAGTTGTACTTCAAAATTCTCTACATCTTGTGTGGCTTATCTTCACATCCATTATGGGCCACCACTCCGTAATCCTATGTCGGTGAGAACATAACTATCCTATGTGTGTCATCTCAAGATCCTGTGTGGGTAATTTTCAGATCCTATATGGGACATCTTCGATCATGTGTGGGTAAACGGTTGATATTCTCGACCAAGTATGATGATCTAGCAATACAGCTAATCATCAATACTTCCATACATATGTTATATATAGGTTGTGCTGAGTCTTACCTTTGTGTATCACTTCTCAGTGGTGATATCTTTTTGGTATTCATCTATTTGGCATTACATTTGTGATACATACCATCGTGGTGTTACCTGTGTGGTACTTTATCCATCATGATGTTACATGGGTGATACTTCTACCTCCTTATGGTGACCTAAATAGTATTCCTACCTCATTGGGAGATGTAACATAGGTATATGTATGGGAATATACCAAATGTAGAATTTATTATTGCTTCATGATTGGATATGTAATATTGTATTGTGGCTTATCCTATGTAGAATTCTGAGAGACCTTAGGGGGTCTCGGGTTCCCTTCTATGTATTGTTATACTCACCCCTACACGAGCTACGCCGGAACCTTGATGTGTCTTGTGCAGACAACATGAATCACTGATCGATGTCGAGGGTACCATGTTTGGAGGCCGCATGGAGGTGGAAAATAGACCAGATGATCTGTAGTGACGATTGTCCAAGAGTTATACCTACACTTCAGGTTGGATCCTTGGCGGGAGTTCACATGATATGTTTTTAGTTTTTCTTGTACATTCAACTTGAGATTTTATTCTGACCCCTTTACTTACTGTACACACCCTTATTACTATATAGATTACATAATGTTTGTGTCTTCTTGTGTGCTTATTTGGTGTGAGTTTACAAGCTTTAAGCCAATGCCTTTCCGGTATTAGGGATATTCCTTTCTGGTGCTTGTCTCTAACCCCTAGCCCAAGGATGGAAGGCTTGGGGTAGTCACAACATGGTCCCTAGGGAATAGTTCGTGACCAATTTGTATCAGAGGAGTCAGTTATATCAAAGAACATGGACTCTGATCATTTAATATACAATAGTGTTAAGTGTTATAAGTGTGGTTATGAGTTTTGGGAATCATGTGTCGGTTTGGAAGACAATGTATCCATACACAAAGACCTTGACTTCTGATTTCTGACTGAGTACCTGAAAACATTGACTGCATGTGTGTATTATAAATGTTATCTTTGGGATCACTTTGAGTCATCTTAGCGGGTATAACTTAATTATCGTGGCTCACATGTTTTCTTTCAGGATGCCTCTATACAAACAGCTAGCCAGTTTTCCAGGTAGAGTATTTGATGACACCCCACTGAGCGATGCGGATTTAGTGGAGGGATACCTTATTGTAGTTGTACCATCAGGTGGTGTACCAGAAACAACACTAACTATTGGGTAGCCAATGCCACCAGCCCCAGCAGAAGAGGTTGTATGCTGCTTGACTGCATTGCACAAGTTCTAGTGCCAAAGGACATCAAAGTTTAGAGGCGAGGTGTATCCATATATAGGTAAGGACTGGATGGAGGTCATGGTTAATGTTTTTCCACTAGTAGGGACACCAACATATCACATGGGGATCCTAACCGCCAGTCTTCTTTAGACTCTAGTGAGCAGTTGGTGGATCTTGATGCTCCATGTTCACGATGAGTACACTCTCATCATGGAGAACATATAGAGCCTTTTCAGGGCAATGTATTTTCCAATAACATTATTCTTAGTGGATTTATATGAGATTATCCATATTCATGAGGGCAGCAAGACCGTGGCTCAGTATTCAGCAAGGATCACTGAGCTCTGATGCTACTCCACTAGCATGGTGCATGGAAATTTCTTCAGGGCACAGACCTTAGAGAAAGGGTTCAGACTAGATATTAGGGCTTAAATGATTTATCTCATCCTCACAACGTATGTGGTGGTGTTAGAGTGAGAACTCTTAGAATAGGGCTTCCTTACTGAGCAGTCACCAACAACGAGACACACCACTGGACGTCACGTATAGAATCATTTACAGCTGGTAGCAGATAGATGACATTAAGGTCCATGAGAAGTAGACCTGGAGTAGTATGACCCCGTGATACATGGTCGGTTTTGTGGGGATCTCGAGACAGAGCAGGACAAGCAAGGAGTAGGCAGTGTTACTCATGTGGCGGAATGGTCACATGATTCGAAACTACCCGACCCAGCGTATAGATGAATGAATTCGGTCGAAAGACTTCCTGGGAAGAGGCAAAGATTCAATCGAGAATTTCCACAGGAAGTAGGCAGAAGTGGAAGAGGATCTGGACATGCAGCAGGCAGTGGACTACAATTCAAGGCTCTACCAGCACCACCTCTAGGTGGTCCACACCGACCATAGGGAGTAGGTGGGAAGGGACAAGCTCAACTCCAGGCAGGTGAGGCTTATGACCACGATGCTTCAGAGATAATTTGGGCTACGATCTGTTTCAACTGCACCTTATCTACTACACTTAAATAAACAAGTTTTTGTCACTCTTTTATTTCCACAACAATCATTTGGTGCTCGAAGATTTCCTTAGATCTGATGGTTCAATAATTATGTCTAGAGACTCACGTGGGAGAGGATTCGATTATTAAACACAGGTGGTGATAGTGTGATATTATCCTAGGAGCCGATAACATAGGTTGGGATCTTCATGTTGTGGAATCGTGGCCTTAGAATGACATTGTGGTTATGGATTGGTAATCTAGATTCCGTGCTCTTATCGATTGTATTAGGTGAAATGTGCGGTGTGTACAAAGATTTGGGATGAGGTTTTCCATCACTATCGAGAAGGGAACTTTTGAAACACAGAATAGACTTTACCAGATGAGGTTGCATCTGATCACACATTAGTTGTCTAGCCTTACCATCAGAGTGGTTGATGTTCAGAATCCGAGCTATGCTATAGTGTAGGACTGGTATGCAGACGTTTTCCCGGATGATGTTTTGGGTGCACCTCTTCACAAAGAGGTGGACTTTTATATTGACTTGTATCCTGGGAAATCACTGATATCTACACCAGAATATCATATGGCTCTAATGGTATATTTAAAACTTCAAGTATAGCTGGAGTACTTGTAGATGAAGGGGTTAATTAGGCCTAGTGTTACTCCTTGTGAAGCCCCGATTTAGTTTTTCAGGAAGGAAGATGAGAGTTTGACACTCTGTGTGGACTATTAGCACCTGAAATAGTATAACATGAAGATCAAGTACCCAATATCAAGGATTTATAATCACTTTGATAAGTTGAAGGGAGCCTGATGGTTTTTGAAGCTAGACCTCAGATTATGCTATCAGTAGCTTAGGGTATGAGAGGAGGTAGGGAAGAAGACGACCTTCAGATGTCGGTATGACCACTATGAGTTATTGGATATTCCATTCGGTGAGACCAATGCCATAGAAGAGATCATTTTACTCATGAGCATAATGTTCCTGACATACCTTGATCACTTTGTGGTAGTCTTCATCGACGACAACCTGATTTATTCAACTACAGAGGTGGATCATGCATATCATCTGAAGATAGTTATTTACACACTTAGAGAGAACCAAATTTATGGTAATCACATGAAGTGCATGATTTGGATCTGAGAGAATAACTTTTTGGGGCACATAATCTCATAGGATGGAGTTACGGTGTATCCGGCGTAGATTTAGGTTGTTCTATCTTGGGAGCCTCCCAGGAGTGTGACAGAGGTGTGGATTTCTTGGGTTAGGCCAGTTACTACTGGATGTTTGTTCCTAACATTTCTAGAGTTGAAAAACCCTTATCAGCATTGACGATGAAAGGGAAAAACTTCATGTGGTCAGAGAAATGCCAAGAGAGTTTCCAGGAGCTAAGGAAAATACTGACGAGTTCCCCCATCACGAGGTTACCACAAAATGGCATTGGTTTTATAGTCTACTGCGACACATTAGGGACCCGGCTTGGATGTTTCCTGATACAAGAGTGAGAATTTATAGCATATAGTTCTCTGTATGTAAGACAACATGATAAGAACTACACAACCCATGACCAAGAGTTAGTAGCAGTGGTCTTCACCATGAAGATGTTGAGACATTTTTCGATGGGAAAACGTTTTACAGTCTACTCTGATCAAAGGATTCTCATCTATATCTTCTCTCAGATGGACCTGATCCTTAGAAAATTGTGTTGGCATGAGATCCTCTTGGACTATGACATTGAGATAGTCTATACACCTATGAAGGGGAACACAGTAGTAGATTCACTCAGTATGAGATCTGGTATATTGTTGCTAAGTTAGGTGACGTACCAGCATGCCACATTGTGGATATCCTATGTGGATCGAGAAGGAGCAGTTTATCTTTAGTCTTTGACAGTTACTCCCACACTCCATCAACAATTTAGGGAGGCACAACTTGGGGACAATGACAGCAAGGATCGACATGCTCATATATCCACATGAAATGAACATGATAGATTTTATGAAGTTGGGGAGCACGTTATCCTCTCTCGTGGATGTATTATGGTACTAGTGGAGCTTAGGGAGGAAGTGTTGAGGGAGTTCCATACATACCCTCTAGCGATACATCCATGAGTGGAGAAGATGTACTAGAACCTTCAGCATCAACACTAGCGGCCACGAACGAAAAAATTCGGGGTAATGATTGTCTCACGGTGCCTCACTTGTCAGCAAGTGAATTAAGATCATCATGTTCCTATAGGATTATTTCACACATTAGTGGTGCCGGAGTGGTAGTGGGATTATATTTCCAGTAACTTCATTATGAGACTTCCATGCATGTACATGGGTCTTGATTCTATCTTGGTGATCATTGACTGACTCACCATGTCGGCCCACATCCTACCTATCAGAGAGGAGGGGTCAGTGGAGGGCTGGGGATGCTACTACATACTAGATATTGTACGACTTCGCGGAGTGCCTTTGATGATTGTTATCTACCATGATTTATTTTTTACTTCCTGGATATTTTAGGGGTTCCTAGAGGCAATCAATACATAGATTAGGATGATCATCACTATCCATCATTAGATGGATGGCCTGATAGTGATAACTATTCAGACCCTTGATGACATTTTTCATGCTAGCGTCCTAGATTTAATATATAGCTGGGAGGATCACTTTCCCTTATTGGAGTTTTCATACAACAACAGCTATCACTCCACCATCGGTATGGAACCATTTGAGGCATAGTAAGAAGAGCCTTGCAGATCACCTCTGTGCCGGACTGACCCCAGTGAGTCAGCACTAATGGGACCAAAAATGGTTCGGGCTTCCACAAAGAAGGTGCAGATCATCTAGGAGTGGATGAAGACTACACAGAGTAGGAAGAAGTCCTATTCTGACAAGAGATGAAGATATCTAGAATTTGATGATTGTGACCATGTATTTCCACTTTTCCCACCTCAACGCGGTTGGAGGGGATTTGGCCAGGGAAGAAAGTTATCTTCCGGGTTCATCAGACCCTTTTAGGTCCTCGGTAGAGTGTTAAGGCGGCATACATAATTACTCTACCCCCTCAGTTGAACTGGGTGCATAGCGTTTTCGATGTATCCCAGCTGAGGAGATACATACATGATCCTCCATACGTCATTTACTGGGGCGAGCTGGAGAACGATGATGGGATTTCATTTTTAGAGGTTCTTGTTGAGATTGTGGATTAATAAGAGAGAATCCATCATGGGAGATTGATACCTCTAGTGTGGGTTTGATAGAAGTACTAGAAACATCATGAGATCACATGGGATTCGGAGGCATAGATTCCTGTTGAGTACCACCACTTGTTATCCTAGTTTATGTTGTGAATTTCTGGGATGCAAATCCTAGAAGTTGGGAGAATTTAAATACCCAAATTTTTCCATGTAATTTTTCTATCTATATGGACAGATTACTAGTAAATAAAAATATATGGCACATGATTTTGAGTCCCGATGTGCCACGAATGATTTTTTTTGGTACGTTTAGTGAATGAGATAGCATTATTTTATAACATTTGAACAAGTGCTCAGAATTGAAATCAGAGAAGACCATTGAACTCATAACACCGATATTCACATAAGGATACCTTCACATTGAACACTGTAGGTCATGGGTGGAAGATAGTTTTTCGGATTATCGTGGGAGGAGAAGAAAAAATAAATTACCTTTTATTTTTCTTCATTGAAACCACGATTTTGAAACTTAGTGGTGGGTATCACATAAACTCCCCATTAATAAGAGGAAACCCTTATAATTACCGCAATTAATGTTCCATCATTAATTGACTTATTAATCATAACTCAATTAAAATTTTCTCCCCATATCTCTTGGTGAGGGATCATTATAAAATAGGAGAATTATAAGTGAGGGCTCGGATGAGAATCCTCCAATAAAGAGAGAACCTCTGACAAGGACGATGCACAAGCTCTGATCGGGAGCATGTTGCGGGGGTGACAAATGTCAGAATCATCATATTCATTCTCACACCTACTCCATAAAAAGAATGAGGAATGAGATTTATTTTGAGATATGATAATTATATTTTTTATTAATTCTTCGTATTCTCAATTCTCAACGATGATGGCCAAATGAACAAGACCATCGATCTGCCAAAATACAACAATATTTTCTATTTTTTTTTTGTGTGTGCTTCAATGCCAAATAATTAAGCATGCTAAAACACAACGTTTTGCTGAGAATGATCTACTGAAGAAGATATCATACCCCGAGGATCAAGAATATTCAATCGACATATTTTTTGGGCTTATAATAAAGCTGCAGTGACGAATGAAAGAAAATGGTGGCCAAAAACCGGTCAGCAGCAGTTCATGTATTGGGAAGATGAGGACGGTAGCTGACACGCCGACTGACCATGTAGAACCAGGGTGGCATGCATATGTGCAGCTAGTAGTAGAGGAGGATGCAGCTCGTTGGCCGCAATGGAGAAGGGGACAGTGGACGACATGCCTACCAGCCACAAGGATGTAGAGCGGCACGCAACGAAACTACCGGAAGAGAAGCAGGTCACAGTTTTCAAGACACAACAGCACAACCGAGGGTGGTCGGCACCCGTCCAAACACGGTTCGAGCAGGAGATGCTCCCTGTGGGCGGCCGAAACTCGGCAATCTATGGGAGGATAGTGGTGCCATCACGCCGATTGGAGGAGAGTCTGCCGGCCATCCGACCGACCACGTCATGTGGGGTTGGCCATAACTGAACAGTCTAATGGACAGTATGAAAAACTAGGGGGTTTCTTTCCCCCTAGGAAGCTAAGGCGTACTTGGCCTCGGTGGAAAGAACCAATCCAGGTAGACCACACCCAGCCAAGCGGGTCGCACCGTGTGGGCCACTCCCTATGGGTTGGGGTACCTCTATTTGTGGTCCAGACCATACCATGTCCCAGCAACTATGGCTCGTTGTATTCCTGCCCATCATGTCCAGAACCGTATGGGGTCGGGCCAGGCCGGTTCGGAACAGACCCAAGTCCAACCGGACCCAGATGCTTCTTTTTGGCCATAACATGATAACTGAGTTTCCTTTTGACGAACTGTCTGTAGAACTAGATTTTTTTGGTTCAAGGAATCCATTTTTGTATAATCAACATGATATTTGCATAATGTTGGATAATGTCTATGTTGGATCGAACCTGAATCCAACTGGGCCCTAAGAATGGAAATGCTAATAATATACAGATATGGCATCTGATTGATGCGCCATTTGTTGTTTTGGGACCCTATTGACATGATGAACCTTATTGATACATATTTGTGGGAATTCACTGTAGTTGAATTATCTTCTGATGAAATGAGGAGTGGAACCTCCCAGAATCGATCATAATAAGTACTGGATCCCTGTGATTGGCAGTACTTGAAAATTCTCCAGATCACGTGTGGGTCATCTATGGATAATGTGTGGGTCATCTCTCAATGATATTGTGTGGGTCAGCACATAAAAATAATTTGTTGGTCATCTTTAAATCTTGTGTGGGTCATATACATATCATGTGTAGGACAACATCAATCTTGTATGGGTGAATAACAGAGCTTCTCGGTGATGTATGATGGTCTAGAAATACATCAAATATTCTATACATCCATAAATAATTTATACCTAGTGTGAGAAGAGTCTTTCCTTTATAGTACACTTTTTTATGGTGATAAATTCATGGTATTAATTTTTGTGGTGTTACCTTTATGGTACATACCTTTGATGTGTTACCTAAGTGGTACTTATACCTTTGTGGTGTTACCTGTGTGGTACTCCTACCATTTCGGTGTTTCATTTGTGGTATTATTTCATCACATGTCATATGTATATTAGGTATATGTATGGGATTATACCTATGTATAATTGATTATTTCTTAAAGAATTTATTTTTAGTTTTCTTATTGGGTTATCCTCTTGGAATCTTGAGTGACCTTAGGGGGTATCAGGGTCCCTACCGAGTATTATAATACTCACCTCTACATGGGTTATGCCCTCCTCTTACTGTGTCTAGTGTATAGGATAAACATCACTGATCATGGTTGAGGGTACTAGGTCTTGAGGCTTCTCTTAGGTGGACATTATATGAGATGATCCACAGTGACGACCATTCATGAGTGGTACATTCCCTTCAGGTAGGATCCTTAGTGGGTGTTTGCAGGAGTTGTTTTGTTTTACTTGTACTATCCAGTTGGGCTTGTATTATGGCACCTTTACATACTGTACACACCTTTATTTATATATAGTTTACTTTTTTCTTGAGTCTTGTTGTGTTCTTGGTTTGTGTGAGTTTATAGTTTTAAAGGCAATACCTTCTATGTTTTAGGATATTCCATTCTAGTTCTAGTCACCAGCCCTAGGTCTATGGAAGGAGGGACTGGGTTAGTCACAGAATTGGCCATGGTGTATGGGTCATGAATGTATGCAAGTATATATAATATCCAAGGCTACTAAATTAAATGGAATTTCAAGACCTTATCTCTTGTGATCATTCCAAGGTTTTGTAATAATGCACCGACTCTGGGTAACTAAGGATGGGGCATTATAATTGGTATCATAGAAAGTATATTACAAATCTTTGTAATAAGATTTAGAAAAACTCTGATTACAGAAACTTGCCTAAGATAGACACTGAGTATCAATGATGAATAAATTCCTAGGATTATGGAAATGTAGAAATTTTATGAATTTTCCCCAAAATACATATCCGTGTTTAGATATGATCATGTAGAGGATTCTCTGGCACAGATTTATCTTGGGGTAAATCCCAATACACTACTTTGAGCTATACGCTAACCCGAAGGCAACAATACATTCTACCCTATTGGTTAGGACACTCCCATGAGATAAACATTGGGTAATTCCCATTTTCATTACAAACTGATTTGAATAATTTTTATATAAGATGAGAATAAATAAACTTATTAAATCTGAAAATGTTTTATATTTAAAATAAGGTGTTATGATATTCTCTAAATTTTTTATAGCTATTGTTACTCACAATCTGTGTTTTGGTTATAGTCCATTGTTGTATTCCAAGGAATTCATAGTAACAAAGAACATGATATACAAGGTGGGAACAATGGTTGAAAAAATATAATAAATGGAATGTTGGTAGGCATAAAATATATTGTGTTCATGGAAAATAAGGTTTCCATAAATATGATTTACAACAAATACATCAACGTACTCCCAAACTCAACAATAAAGTGAATGGTGGATAATGATAAGATCTCTAGTAGTGGAGACCATGGTTAAAAGAAATATAAATTTCCATCATCCAATAAATGTGGAAGGAGACTCTCAGGAAAGTATCTCAATGAAACAATAAAGTATTTTTGTCGATGAAAAATGATATAAATTAATTAATTGCCGAGGAAAAATGAATAGTACCATGAAGAAAATAATATTGATCCTAAGAATTTATTTAAATTCCTTTTCTATAAATGTAAGGACCATAGGAATTATCCTTGTTAGTTCCCTATTTTATAGGGTTACTACTATGTCATGGAAGAAGCTATGTGGAAATAAATTGATGGATAAATGTTTAAAAATATTAATTCTCTTTGATGAAGGCATTTCTTTTTAAGTCATTTCTATTATACGTGTAACCTTATAGTTTTTCATGTGGGAATGACATTTGAGGAAAAATTATCTTTTCTTTTGTGGATATAGTTATAATGATCAATTTGGGTTTATTTGAACCATAAATTTTAGACAATTATATGTTATTAATTTTTGGGATGAACTGGAAAGGTATGAGATAAAATTATTAGATAAATTAGGAAATGGTTATTTTACGGAATTTATCTCATTTTGGGAATATTTTAATATATAGAATTTTAAAAAGGACAATACGCAGACAGTGTGACCACCCGTCGCGTTAGACAATGTTGTAGTAATCAAACCCACAATCAAAGTAAGAATGAGATTTATCACCAACCGTTGGACTACATGATGTTTCTAGATATTGTGGATAATTGTTTTTGATAAATTATTTTATTGATAAATAATAAGATGATTTTTATTCTTATGTTTTGTCAAATGGATATAAATATTATTGGGAAATGATTTGGAGATTAAATGATAAATTTTATTTTGGAAGACATTCTGTCTATTGGGAACACTAAATTACTAAATATAATTGAATACAATGTGATCGAATTTCTGGTGAAATGGTGGATTTTTATTTTGGAATAATATATGATTTTTAGAGATTCTATTTATTAATAGAAATGATTATCCTATCATAGATAATATGTGATTTGGTAAGTTACACTTCAGTATGAGACTATAAGTGTAGTTGATGATATTTAATGATTAATGTTATTATTTACTATGATATACTATGTTATTAAAATCTTCTGAGCTTTGGGTTTTAATATTAGTTTTGATTATAATGAGGGACTTTATGGAAAAATATTTATCAAATGGTCTTGATTGAACATTGTGTATGGTTTTTTTTATTATGGAAATTAAGATTATTATTTCTATCTATAAAGGAATATCCATTTGGGGGATCACCTGATCCTGTACTATCCATTTTTGTTTTGATTAATCACTAAAGACATGGGAAATAAATAGTTCATCCTTTGTAGATTTTGTGATTATCTAGAAGAGGATTTTATCACTACAGGTGTGACCAATTCATCTTGAATACTCATCTTTTGGAGAAAATATGAGTTAGTGGTAGAGATTTATTAATGGAAAAAACTCTAATTTAAAAGTAATTATATCACTTTATGTTCGTAGTAAATCTAATAAATAAATTTCTCAAAATTAAGAAATAGATCATAAAAAAACATTGTTGTTTAGTTTTCATACTGAGAAACTAATTACTATTTAACTCATCCCATGTTTTTGGTTTTCATATTTTTAAAATTCTAATGATCGTGTTTTCTCTCACTCTCCAGCAGAACAAGAAACATAGTTTTTCTTCCATATACATGTTTTCCTACCTGGAATCCTAGTATGCGTTGTTTCGGGTGACCATTGTATTTTTATTTTTTACATTCAAAGTGATAGTTTTACTAAATATTTTTCTTGATGTGGGAAATTCATTGAATTTTCCATTCCATATTTTAAAAAAGTGAGGAAGAAATTTTAAAAATATAGAAAGAATTTAACACCCCATTATTTTATAGTATGTTATTTTTCTTTAATGTAACTCAATATCTAGTGCTATATGAAACACCAAGTGCGAGCGTGCCTCGACATACCAAACAAGCTGTTAAAAAAGTTGTTATGAATAGAATTATCTGAATTTTGAATTTTAAATAATCTATATAGTTTTTACGTCCATATTATGTGTCTGTCAGACATTATAAAAGAACAAATTCAAATTTTCAAATAAAGAAATTATTTTTAAAAAAATGACATTTTACATCCTTTTCATGGATAATCCTTTATAAATCCTATTTTAGAGATGTTTATATAATCAATTTTTCAACAAAATTATTTAATTTATTAGTGAGACATAAAAATTTAGTTTGGAGAAATTTTCGGAGCATTTCTGATAACATTCATATTTTAATGAATTGTGAAAAAAAGTATTTCGAAAAACAAATTTTTAATCAAAATAATTTATAGTGTTAAATAATAAATTATACTGGATTTTATGTATAATTAGATTATATTTTTATAATATAATCAAATGTTGGTCATTTTAAGTAATTTTACATTTAAATAGGACATAAACACATATCAATCTTTTGATAGTCTATATTTCTCCAAAACATGCTTTCTGGTTTGGACAACATCAATTTTTTTTTAAATTAATTAATAAAATTTAAATGATTAAAATTTGGTTAAATAGGAATCATTTTTTAATTTGGAAAATCATAATTACCATTGGTTGATTTTTTGGTATTTTTCTCAAAACATGCAATTTTACATGAATAGGGAAAACATTGCATTATTGTTGAAAGCTGAATTTTTATATAAATAATAAATATTTATTAATTTATTTTAAAGAAAAAATAGATACATCATACATACATTAGTCCAATATAAATAATTTAATTAATTTAATTATAAGATTAGTTATATAAAATTTTATTGATCATTTTACTGTCTTTTACTCACCATCTAGCCACATTTTCAAATTTTCATAAAACATATTTTTACCTCTTCAATAGATTGAATAAATAAATTATTGTCACTTTTGACATCAATATGTAATATGTGGTTCAATATGATGAAAATATTTTTTTTGTGAATATTATCTTTTGAATTTAATTTACCACAGTTAAAAGTAATTATAATAATTAAAGGTAAAAATGATATTATAATTACCCTTAAACAGGTCCTAATTCTATTGGATAAGTGTAATTCATCCAAAATCAACCTTATGAAAAAAATATCCTTTTTTATCAACCTAGATTACATTTGAACATTTATTATTTATTATTTAATGAATAGTTTAAAGTGTTTAATTCAACTTTTGATAACTCAATCATTTTTAATTTATGGTTATATATCAGATAAATTAGATGATAAATATTCATTTGAAAGAAAAAACTATTTCCTAATCCAATGTATATTATTTTGAATTTTTAAACTTTAAATAATTAAATTTATTTATTACACAATCTTGATGAAATAACTACCTAATTAATGAAGGATTAAAATGATTGATATTATAAATATAAAAATAAATGTAAATTGAGACTTTTTATTCACTACACAAATTCTATAGATTAATATAACATGCTAGGTTTGATTTAATCTATTTCTTTTCAAATTAATCGAGTATTTTGGACTTTAACATAAACTAAATATTAAATTATGACAAAATTTACACAAATGAGGTCTTAAAACAAATACTATATTATTAAATTATATAATATTCCTAAAAATATATGTTTCATCGAAGGACATATATAATGATAGATATTTCATTAATTAACCACTTGAAGTTTGATTTAAATTTTATAGTAATTTTAATAACCATTTATTATAATAATACAATTATACTATGTAAAAGTTAAACTATTTAAATAGATGTTAGATCTAAACAATAAGGAATATATGGTGACAAAAACATGTCTAAAACATATTGTTTGAGATTTTTTCTACCCATTACCATGTTTTCCTAGAAATACATTCATTGTGATCCAATAAAAATGAAAATGATATTATAATAAAATAATATTTCCATAATTTCTTAAAGTGACCCTCACCTCTCTTATAAAAGGGTATTTACCCTTCCCTCATATTGACACATCCAAATCCATTGGGATCAGGAAAACCTAGAAAAAATATCCTCCCATGTAATATCAATTCAAACTAGAGGCCTTAGTTTGATCAGAAAGATATCATATAGATCCATATTGATGAAACCAAAAGGAAGCACCTGTAGAAGAGGTAATAATTTCACCACATGTTTCACACATAATTTTCTCTTCCACTTCTTATTTATTTTTTGTTTCTAAATCAAGATACAAACTCCAATTCTTTTAACATACTGTTATTTTATTAATAATATGGTACTACCATAATCATTATTATATTAGTCATATGAATAAAAAAGTCACCATATGTGCGTACGTATGACATACCGTCTCCTCGTCGCTGTGTAGTTTTTTATTCAACACTTTATTATTTGGATGAGAATAAAAATGATTATAATTGTGGAGAATAACAAATATAACATTTTAATTATTATTTATATTTTATATATCATCTAATTAAAACTATTTCACCAACAATAGTATGATATTGTCGATCGTGCGTGCGTACAGATTAATGTATCCACGAACACGATGAGATTCATTTCCCATCGTAACCATTCAACAATTATTTTTATTTCACGATTAAAAATAATTTATAGGAACTTTATTTCATTTTTTACATGATTGAAATACATAATATCCTTAACAAACATGACTTATTTAACAAAACATATAACAGAAAATGAATCAGTTAGCACCATAAACAATGATAATACTGAATTATTATTAACAACGAAATATTAGAAGATCATATATGATATCATATTTATTTATGTTGTTATTATATAATTAAATAAAAATTATTTGACTATTAAACATGATGTTAACATACCATCGACTATTAAAAATTACAAGGTATGTGGTTTTTATCTTTCATTTTTTCCCGTGAAATTCATGCTATATTTACCACAATTTTCTTTTTGTGTATTGTATGTAAATCCCATGAATGTATTATTTTTTTAATATAAATATATTTATTTTTATTTAGATATTCATTGTATGATCCTTCTTTCATGGGATGTATATTTTGTAAGATACCAAATCGGTATGGAAATTTTAATTTTCAATTTCAAATCATTGGGTTTTACAAAAATATCATTTGATATTTTACTCTATGATTATGTGTGAAATAATTAATTAATTATTTATGTAATAACTTCTTCTCCACATTTTGTGTATATACTTTTGATACAAATAATCAATCCATTTATAAATTCTCAAGTCGTCGAAATGAACATGACTAGAGTAATCATAACTCAATTTCCATTCGTTGAGATAAGAATCTAGGTCATTTGTGTGTGTTTAACAATAATATGGGTGAATGTCATATTATTTATTTACAATAAATATTCATTAATATTGATTGTATTTATATTTTCACACATTATTTTGTCATTTATTTATCCTTAACCTATAGATACAGTTTTTATAAATGATTTCATCATAATTTACGTTCCTTTGTGACTTATTTGTTGTTATGCTCCAATTCACTTTTATATGGTGTATATATTTCACTTTGACCTTCTATATCATGAATCACTTTATTCTCCTCATATAATAATTTTTTATTACCTATATTATTGGCATTCAAGCGTCTATCATTTGTTTGGGAACTCTAACTAAAATATCATTTTAAATATTATAATGATTTATTCTTCTAAATCATTCTCATTAATATACATTTTTTCAAAATGGTTCTTATGATTTAATTATATGTAAATGAATGTTTTAAAATTAAAATTCCATTTAATTTTTTGAATTATGTATGGGAAACTTTGATTAAAAAAATTATTATTAACATCTTCTTGATAAACAGACAGCCATTTAAATTCTTTCATGAAAAAAGATGATATTTCTCTCAAATAGTTTTAATGATTATGTTCATCTATGTCAATAACATTCATTATACATGATTAAGGATGAATTATTATAATAAAATTTTCTATATTATAATGAATGACTTATGTTTGACTGTGGTTGTGCTATTTTTATACCATACAAGAATGGTGGTTAAAATATTGTCATATTGAAGGCTAGTTTTAATTTGATTTTTATATTATGTTTTAATAATTTCATATGAGTAATGGATTGTACATAGTAAGTGATGGGTGGAGCCCATTATAGCTCATCGATGCGTTGTTATGTCTCATGATAAAAAATAGTTTTTTATCACATGGACATAAAAAATCATATTTTTAGTCTTGGAATGAGGCCTTGACTATGTGGTTATGATGTCTGACATATTGAATTCTATCATTATGAAAATAGGTTTTGATATTAAAAGTTATTATTCGACTAGTAAAATAAATTAGTGAATAAGTAATTAAAATTATTTGATTTATCTTTTCCATATTATACTAATGTTTTTGTTTAAAAAGAATGTGTTTTAATCTTATAGGATTCCTTTAATTCTTTGGTTTTCATATGATAGTTTTTTCTATATTGTTATCCATACTGAGCATATGTTCTCACCCATTTCGTATGTTTTATTTTTACCTGGATGTGAAGAAATATGTTATGTCTGACCCGCATGAATTTGCTAAGGGATATGTGTGTTTTCAAATGAGACACAATGATGTAGTTTTTCTATTTCGTAATGTAATGTAACACATATTTATGTATATAGTACATCCGAAGCTACTGAACTAATCAGTCTCTCAAGACAAGATCTCTAGTGATCATGCCAATTTTATGTAATAATGCACTATCTCACGGTTACTAAGGTCAGGGTGTTACACAATTACTCTACCCTTTGACGATTATTAGCCAGATATATTTGAACAATATGATTTGGTCATGTGGTTTTGGGTTTAAATTTTCATTATAAATTTAATAAAAAAAATTCTATTGATTATTCCTCATTAAGATAATTTGTAATTCATTACTGAATAATATATTAAGGTATATATTTATTAAATTAAATTTATAAATATATTTCCAAGATAAATATAAATATTTTACCTTATATATTAGTATTTATAATAAAATTTATCTTTTTATATCATTATTTTTAAAATTATTTATTTATTAAATGTTGATTTAGTCCTATTAACATTTCCTTAAATAAAAAAATAAATTTAACATCCAAATCTCATTCATGTAGATTCCAATGGACACAATTTTGGATAAAGGATGATTTATGTCGAATCCAACTCATCCAATTATATCAATACATGTGTTATGGTAATTTGATAATATTATTCAAACCCATAATTAGCTGATTTACACTTTTACCAAATTAATAAAAAGTACTGAGGATTCTATTCATAATTACCAAATGAAAAATACATATTTTAAAATACTTTTGACCTAATGATTCTAATTTTGGAATCAAACATTCAGAATTAAAAACACATAAGTTTGAATAAATAATTTAAAATAAATCATGTTTTCTGAATTATAGAACATGTTTTAAAATTTAAATCATTGAAATTGATTGAAATATTTTTACATATGACATCAATTTGAAATTAATTCAAATTCCGTAAATGAGATTAAATGATAAAATTATATGTAATATATAGTTTAATACACTAAAATAATATAAATTATACATATAAATTATTTCAATGAAAGTATATTTTTTCAATTAAAATTTAGTGTATTTTTATTATCCATCAAACCTTGAATATTATTAGAAAAATATCATAAATTCATCCAAAATAAAATTTTATTGCCCACATAAAAATAAAATGTTTATGTTTTCGTATAAAATTTATTAATGTGTCGAAATCATAAATTAAATGTGGTTACCCATTTACAAGGTGAAAATTAAACTTTTGAAAAAATTGTTTTATATACATGAAATAGTGTTTATTAATAACCAGTATCGCAAATATCTGTTGGATTAATATAAAAATTATTGTAATAAGTAAATAAAATATATATTTCACTAGTTTAATTTACTACTGATTATACACTAAATTTATTAATACAATTTGATAATTAGTTTTTAGTTTTCATAAATAATTTGAAGCCAAATAAATCTCCTTTCATTTTAATAAGTTATTTGTAATTATTCATTATAACCTTATAGATTTATTATAACTATCACATTATACTAATGGTGCCCCATAATTCATTTAAACTCATGATTATGTGGATTGTGAACTATTGACGAATTGAAATTAATTAATAAAAACATTCCAGATCTTTATTCACCCCCCATAAAATGAATTTTGACCTCCATGTTTTTTACTTGGATGATAGCATATGAGGATACATATGTCTCCTCACATCCTCTTGTTCAAACATATCTTCCTAAAATTTGGGGTTCTTCCATAAAAACTTAACCTAGCAGGTGATCTTGCTTCATAGAAAATCATTGTCATGATCTAGAATCTCTATCTGTTGTTCTTTGTAAAAATGATATTTTTCAGTAGTATAAATCCCCAATTTTGTACATTTTAAAGAAAATTTATGCACATTCTCTAGAGAGATACATGAAACAAATTATGGACATGAGAGAGATACATTGGAAGCACCAATTGGTAAAATACCTTCCCAACACATTCTATAATTTAAATAGGATGTATATACTTATGGATAAAATTTCCCTTCTTTATAATGTCATTATAATATTTTATTGAGAAATTAATAAAAATAATTTGTTACCCACTTCAAACACTAAGTATTTTCATCGGTTGGTACCGTTAAATTTTAGTTGACATTGTGGTGCTCTTAAGTGTCTTGGAATGGATCCCACTTCCTCTTCCATTTTAGCATCATGATGTGGTCTTAATTTCTTTCCTTCAACAAATTCATCCATTATATTAGGAGTTATACACTATTTTCCATAGAGGAATTCATAATGATCCATATAAATACTCATGTGAAATCTATTTTAGTATGAAATTCCACCATAGGTATGAGTTAATATCATCCACCATTGAAATTCATAGTGAATCCCCTCAAAATGTCTTCATGAGTATGAATTGCACTCTCATACATACATTATATCTAAGGATGATATGTATTTATTAAACATAACTCTGTATATAATGCCAACATGAGACTTTTCCAGATTATTAAGCTAGTCCTCAGATCACAAATGATATAATGGAAAGTAGTAATACATGTAATCTTACCACTTCCATCACATATATCCTAGAAATATGATCAAGAGAGATATCCTCTCTTATAGTGATTACGTGTGATGAAATCATGTATGGATCAAATATAACACATATTTCATTATAGAATTTAGATGGATGTAACCATTTTGGACCATTATCTTGGGTGGATTGAGTAGTGTGAGGTAGCTATCAACATCTACAGGGGAATTTGATTAGTCCACCAGTTATCCTATTTCTTAGGGAAGTGGTAATGATCGTGGTGTTATTTTAAGATTCCCATCTTGGATTGGGAAGTGTTCTAATTCAGCAGTGAGGAGTAATCACTTAGGGCTATATGTAGTAATTTCCCCCTGAACGTAAATATGCAACCCATGATCAGAACCTAGCAGAGGTCATGTTTACCATTTTGTTTTGATGGAATTTCCTTATTGGGAGTGTTTTGTGGCTTTTATTGACCATAAGAGCATTAGGTATATCTTTTCCCAATGAGATTTGAACATGCGATAATAGAGGATGATGCAGTTTTTTCAAAAAAAGATTTTGAAATAACCTACATCTCAGGAAAGGGGAATGATATAGCTGACAAATTGACAAGGAAGTCACAGAGAGAGGTAGTTTGGGAATATGTAGATTCATGTAAGGTTATTAAGTGTTTGGGAATCTTTCACATATATTACTGAATGGATGGTGGATGAGGTTGGCTATTTCAGATGACAGTGCAGTCATCTCTAATGTAGGAAGGGAATGAGTCTCAGTGGGAAGACTCAGAGGTCGAGGTGGTGTGTGATCGCACTGACCAATGTTATATATAAGAGGGATGGTGGAATAATGGTCAAAATCAGATGTTCTTATTTGGGAGGATATATTTTCAGGTGGTCAAGAATAATTAATTCCTCCAGGATTTATATATCTCACCATTGGTGGTTCACATGAGTGTTTCCAAGATTTATCGTGGCTTGAAGATGCAGTTTTGGTGGCTTAGGATGTAGCGGTCTTTGGTCGAGTCGGTGGAAATGATCATACTGTGTGAGTAGGTAATGGATGAGAAATGTGTTACTAGATTATTTTTTCATCCCTAAGATGTCCTCAATTGGATGTTGGATGAAATATCGATGGATGTTTTCATTAGGTTACAGTACCCACAGTGAGGCTATGATGCTACTTTGAAAGTAGTTGATCGATTGACAAAATCATCACAATTCATGGAAATCTAGTGATCAGGCATAGTGGATGTATTATTCGGAAGGAATGAGGATGATGTGGTGTTGGTACATAGAGTTTTGTGGATGATTGTCTCAGGCTGGGATACACACATTACCTCATGAGTCTCGAGGGGATTGTAACATGACTTTGGATATCACTTCCACAATAGAGCTACATTCCACCCTGAAATTAATTGGTAGATCGAAAAAACCATACAGATGGTTGGGGAAATGTTGAGACCATGAGTCTTGTACATAGGAGGGTCTGGGAAGTGACAATTTATCTTGGTAGAGTTTTCATACAAAAACAGATTTCACTTTTCCAATGGCATGTCTCCATTCGAGGCATTATATCAAAGATTGTGTCGTTCACCATTATGCTTGACATAGGATGGAGAGATTGCAGTTCATGGTTTCTATTTGGTATATACCATGTCATAGAATGTTGTTCTTTTCCATGAGATCATGAAGGCATCAGAAGACCAACATATGTCTTATGGTGATCGTGGGAGGAGGTCCTTGGAGTTTGAGGGTAGAGACCACATTTTCTTGAAGATCTCACCTTGACATCGACAGCCGTGGTTTGTCCAGGAGAGTAGGCTATTTCCCAGGATCTTCAGACACTTTGAGGTGTTGGGACTCATTGGCTAGGTGGAATACTAGTTAGTGGTTCAACCTTAGTTGGAGAGGAGCCACTCCATCGATAACATCTCCCAAAATCATCAGTATATTCCCAATGACTCACATGTGATTTAAAAGGGAGAGTTGGATATTCGTGAAGAAACCTTATTCATTCAGTGGTCGGTAGTGATTCAAAAATAATCGAGAGAATGTGATTCATGGGTCTACCATTCTGATGGATTGTGTGTTGGGAGGAATTATCCCAAGAGGAGGGTAATTGGGAGTGAGAAAAAATATGGTTTCCCAATAACCTGAGTTTATTTGAATTTTCCATGTCATTCCTCACATTATGATGAAGTGCATGAACAATTTTTATTGTTAGTTGATTCATTTACTTATTCACTAATGTGACATTAAATCCTATCATATAAAAAATGCATATCTGATTCTTAATCGTTATTCATTAATGAATATGCGATTAATGTCGTGCAGCTGATTCAGTGCCACACAGAGTAGATAATATGTTGATATGGAGGAAAACATTCCCTGAATCATGTGTTCCAGCATTGTAGATTTTTTTCTTTCTGTGGTGTGTCTACAGGTCGGTTAGGTTATTAGATGTTTGAGTGGTTTATCATCGATGCTGAGGTGTCACTCCAGTTTTCCATCAAATAAGGGGATTATCAATGAGATGTATCTCACAAGATGGTTGTTTGGACCCCGCTTTTTCATAAGATTTATTTTTAAATTATCAAGGGTTATAATAGTTTGAGAGATATCTGGTGTAGTGGAATATAACTCTCTGTTTCATTCCCTTGTGAAATCCTATCGTATAGGTGTTCATGTACGTCAATGTGGCATGTTTCAGGAATTTGTTAGATTTCCATTTCATCCGAAGGTTGTTGGAATCAGTGAGGGTCATTGGTGTTTCAGGAATCGGTAGGTAGCATCAATGAATCATTTTCAGCAGGTCATCTCGGTGATTCATTGTCAATATATTTCATCACTGAATCATCTTAATGACACACTATCGGTAGGTCACGCCAGTGACTAGCTATCGATATGATGAGTCGGTTACTCATCCTGATTACTCACTTCCGCTATGTCACATCGATGACTGTCTATCTATAGGTTTTGTTGGTTATTTTTTGTAAATAGGTCGCTTGGGTGACTCGTTGTCGGTAGACCTTGTTGGGGACTCACTATTGGTAGGTCACATTGGTGACTCACATTGGTAACTCCCCCATCATTTAGTCATTTCCAATATTATGTCTAAAATCATTTTTTCCCAGTTCTGGTCATGTTATATTTTATTTTCTGTTAAATGAGTTACCTATTATTTTTATTGGTTTCAAATCTATTATTATGGAAATTTGTGGTATCGTAAGTTCCTATGTTTCGGGGGGACTTCAAAATAGTAAAACAACTTTATATTGATCATCATTTGGAATCAATGGATTTTGAAACCATTTCCCCAGTTATATTTATGAATTGTACCTTCTAAAGATGATACCCATCATTTCATGTTCCATTCCCTTAATTCTGATATTGAGGAACCCTGAATTTTTCCATGTGGAGCTTTGAGTCTATGTTTCAGCCATGGATCATGTTTCTCTAGAGCCTTGCGCACCCCTATATAGTGAACGGAGGAGGTGATGATCGTTTGTTCTTCGATATAGTGATCCTTTTCACTCTCTCTTAAATTGTGTATACCGTGGGGGTGGTGTACTAAAGTATATTTGTGACTACAGTATTATCCTAACATAACAAAATGATAAAAATGTTAATAAGTTAATCTGAACTATAATGATACAATTAATATGGGATGGGGAAAGTGACTCATGCATATGATTTTTTATTACTTTGTTAGATATTGGGAATTGTATGAGCCCTTATAAAAAAGACATCCATTGGTTGTCCTTATTTGCAAAAACGTTAAAAAGTAATAATATTTCTACTAAATATTATTTTTAATGTATGTATATGAATGAATCTAATTAAGCACTTTTAACAAGTTCATTAAATTGAATCCCCAAGATCATAAAACATATGTGATCACCCATGAATTATCAAATTGTAATTGAAGAACTATTGTTGGTTAATATGAATACACGATGCATTATTTTGCGTGGTTGTGTTCTTTGTATTGTTGTTATGGTGATATTATTGGGGATGCGACTGTGGTAAGAGGATTAGATGGTGTAAGGGAATCTCATGCTAATAGATTGATAGAATTTGGAATGGGTGAGTGGTTTTGTGTAGTGGGGATGCAAATAGGTTTCCATTATTTTGTATTTTTGGAATTAGTGTGGATATGTAGTGGGGCTTTAGAGTATGGTTTTGACAAGATATGTTTGTTTTTGTTTTGTGAATTGTTTTATTTTTCTTTGGTTCGGAGGAATTAAATTGGGGAATGATAATTTAGTGGATGTCATGGGTTATAAAAGTGGAGGAAGTCTGAACGGGGTGTTTTATCATTGTTCTCATCATTTTTCTGACTTTTTTTAGGCTTGTTGTGTGCTATGCATGTTAGTTACATTTTTAGGGATCTAATAAATAGTAAATTCCTAATAAACTCAAAATGATTGTGTATTGTGCAACATTCTATTATCAACATCCTATGAGACTATTTCTGGTGTAAATACATGTATTTAGAGTTGGCAACCAAGGGGTCTATGTGGGAAGATTTTTGTTTGAGAACCCATATGTGGGAGAATTGTTATGGTATATATAAATATATTTGTACCTTATTGTTCATTCTCAATGCACCCTGCCCTATCTTGGTACTATATTCCTATGAAAATGATTTTTTATGGGAAAGGATGCCGTTACTAAACATCCTAATGTGATAATGGATGGTTGTCCACCCACCCTTCCATTCTTTCTCTTTCTGGCGGCGATAGACCACAAATCATAAAGAAGATTATGGTTTTTGATGACCATGGGTGTACATAAATGTTCTTTTTCCCAACAATCTTCGAGATGAGATGTGTTGTTCTTCCCAAGTGTCTTTGGGATTATATGAATTGTTCTTCAATGGTTTCTTTAGGATGTTTTGTGAGTTGGGGCCTTATTCTATGTGTGTGAGATGAAATGTGGATATTTCCCAGATGTTTGTAGGCCGGATGAGATGTGGGTTTGATAAATCATTGTCTATCAGAAGGAGGTAGTATGTAATTTCAAGAAGAGGATGGTGTTCAATGACATATATTGTTACAGTGTGAGAGTAGCTAAATGGTGGTAATGTGGTATGGGGTATCATATCATAGAGGTTCATATTGTATTACTTTTTTTGACTCACATTATTTAGGGAGATTACATTGGTGGGAATTGTGGGCTAGTATTCCTTAGAATGTTCTTTAGGGTTTCTCCTATTTTTAGAAAGGGCATTAGTATGCTCCTACACTTGTGAACGAGAGAATTTGTCTTAACTACTGAGTATAATTGAATGCTCACAATACATATATAATACTATTTCTGGAATTCTATGAGGATTTTGTGGACCGTGATCATACTATCTCGGATGTTGGTAAAATTGTAGGGTCTTTCCTTAGCTATGTTATTTTGGTAATTATATTGGTGTTTCTTTTATAATTTTTTCATTTTTACTCTTGAAAATGCATTTGGAATAGATTTTTTTTATTTTATATATATTACATGGGGTTATTCAAGATTTACCTTCTTATCTCAAAAAAAAATCTATAAAATGTGTAATTCCTTCCATTATCATGTTATTACCTACCATTGGTTCTAGTTTCTACTCAGGGGACTGGTGAATGTAGGACACATGGGACATTATATCTCTTATATCATTTCCATCTTTGGAGGTAAATCTTTAGAGGTAGGGGTTCATGAAAAATGTTAAATAACATTATTATTTATCTATGGTTATGGATACAATTAATATGTGGCTCTCTTGACCCACTTTTATGAGGAATTTGGAGAATAATCCATTGAATAATCATAGTGTCTAGAAACATTCCAAGGAACCCATATATAATGAATTTAATGGTGAAATGGAATAAATCCAAATAAAAATTATTATTTTGATTTGAAAACCAAATATATTAATAGTTATAATCATGTAGGTTGAAATCTACTTCCATCATCCTACAGGCTCGATTTATAATTTCTTAATATTTTGGAATTCATAAATTTCTATAGTAATCCAAGTAAATTGATTTAATTCAGATAAATTATTCTCATCAAAAGCATTCAGAAACTAAATTTTTTAACGATTAAATAAATAAATTCACAATTTATTCAATAATTATATATTACTCATGTTCTAACCAATGTTTCCGAATTTTCTAAAAACATATGTTATCAGGTTTTTTGTCAATAAATCAATGTTTTGTGACCCATAAAATCCATTAATAAAAATATTATTATCTCTAGAACAGTACACCCAACTATTGAGGGAGATATTCAATTAGACATACAAATACGGATATCACACATCCTAGACATTTTTTCATAATTTCCAACACATGATATTACTGATGGTGTACACCATGGGAATGTGAAAAAAATCCCTATGATTCTTTGCACCAAATATACATTATCATTTATTACCCTTAAATCATTATATGTATTTATATAAATAATTTTAAGAATTTGTTTCATGGAATGTCTATGACCACATAATAGGTGTGAGCTATTACGACCATTCTGTGTGAAAACTATGCTTAGATAATTATCACATATTATTTATTGTTTAAAAAATCATAATGATATAATTTGTTTATTAATGTAGAAAAATCTTAAAAATAGTTTCTCATAAAGTAAAATAAATTAATTACGTGGGGACCATCTATAATAGTATTCTACTAATAGTTTTGGAGAACATGTGATTAATGGATGGTAATAATTAAAATTTTCTTGATGTTTATTAAAAATGATGGGTTTGGATAAAAATATATTTGAAACTAATAATGTGAATTAAGTTGTATTTTTTAACTGGAAATTTTTTTTTGAGGAAAATGTTGTTTTTATCATCTTAGATGATGTTTATTGAAATATTAAACATATTTTATATATTCAATATAATGTAAATTTATTTAAGAAATAATGATTGTGTTAATTTTAGGATATATAGATGTTTTCATTGAGTTTTTATGGTTATTCAATCTATTACTATGTTTTATGATATTATATGAAAAATTTATTCACATCATTGGAATGTGAAATTTTTGAATATTTTATTGTGACAAATTATTGACAGAATATTTTTTTGTGTCTTATTTTTTTCAAGAATATATATATAGATTCTATGGGTAATCTAATTAGATAAAACATTATGATTATATTTAACGTTTATTTTTGATGTGTTAGATATAATTATTTTTATTTATAGATATTGGATCAATTTTGATTACAATATATTATTTGACAAATATTAATGAAGTTATGAATGAGTTTTCATGGTTTAATTGATTTAATGACCCATTAAATGGTAATTTATATTCATCATACCTAAAGAAATAATTTTTAATTTAAATATATTATAATGAGAGATGATGTATAAAATGAAAAAATAAAAAACAATGGATGAGATTATTCATATAAAATGGATTCAAATAATATATTTACATTTATCATGATCTTAATTTGGATAAAATATGTAATCCCACAAATTTAGAAAAAGGTATCTGAAATAAATATATGATCCAATTAACTACATTTCACATTAAATTATTTTCTATTAATCTATTACAAATTTTATTTATTCAAAAACATTCTCATGGCCCTATTTTTTGTCACTCTATTGGTTTCCACTGGATTTTAGTTTTCTCCTCCATGTATTTATATTAACATCTCATTCTTGTACTCCTGAACATGGAACCAAATTATGTATTATTTTAGAGAGTTATTTATTCTTCTCACATCCAATTTACAATGGATGTTTTTTTATCCCTTTATACGACGTGTTTATGATAAAATGTGTTTTAAAATATTAAAATATTATGACTGAGTTAAAAATATTAATTAAAAATTCATTAAAGGGGGACGAGTGTACCACCAAATAATTTCAAAAGAACGCTAAAATTGATAGCTTATTTACCAAGGAACATAAAAATTAATTCAAATTTTAATACGAAATAAAAATAATGTTATTCTCATCTCACTATTATAACAAAACCAAGGAATACACAAGTAAGAATATAATTAATGACATAATAAAATATATGCAAAATGGTCTTAAAAATTATAAAGGTATAAATTAATTCTTATGATATAATATATCTATTTTAGTAAAGTAATTAAATGTATCAAAAGTTTTTTTACTAAAATATATAACTCATTACTATTGATTAGTGATGATATAATTAATTTCAATATGATTTATAAATTATATTAATAAATTTACAATATTTATTAAATCGTACAATCAAAATTATCTTTGGAAGAAATGTTGTGTGTTTTATAAAATGATTTATTTTATACCAATGGGGATTAATAATGTTCCTTCAAAAATATCTCACTTATTTTAACTAAATCAATTTATTTTAATGTACCATTCTATTTTTAATTAGGTATTAAAATGGTTTATAAATAATATTACTCGAAATAATACAATTAATACCCGTAGAATTATAAATATTCATGATTTTTTTAGTAGTCAGTTTTTCGTTCTAATTTGTTTTAATAAAATACTCAGTTATTAATTATTATGGATTTATATTACAAATAATATCATCAATGTTTTTTTAATTTTATTAAGAAAAATTTAAATTAATTTTTTCAATCAAAATTTCGAAATAATCAAAGAATTATTTCATTAGAGATTCTTGGGATGATTGATTTTTTTATTTAAGGATAACAAACAAATTATTATCATTGTAAATAATATTTTCAATTAATTATTTAAAAAATAACTTGTTATATATTTTTTTAAAAAAAATAAGTAGATCAATTTTAATATTTATAATCATATTTAGGTCTTTATAATAATTTTTTTGTCCATTTGTTCTTATATATATAATTTATAATTATGGAAATTTTTTTTTTGAATCCAACATTTAATCATTTATTGATGGTCACATTTTAATGTTAATTCTACCACCTATGTGAATTTTGTTTTGGAAAATTTATTGATTTTTTTAATAAAAAATTAAATATTATTAATTAGATCAACTATATTTTCATTTTAAATTAATAGTAAAAAAACAAAAATACTGGTATCATGGTGAAGATAAAAATGAGATTAGCATGAGTTTTAAAACAAGGGAAATTGTAAACATTTCAAGGTAAAATATTATAAATCCTTATTAATGGAAATTTTTATAATATATCACATGATATCTTTGAAGATTGTGGAATTTGGATGCAATTGCATTTCATTTTCCTTAAGTATATTTTTATCATATATGAAATTATATTTTTTCTTATAAAGCACATATAAAATAACACCCATACATTATATTTTTAATCCCAACACTAAAATATATATATTGAACAGACCCTATATAATTATATTCAAGACATCCCTATTAATGAACTATTGGTGATTGAATTTCTAAAACGGAATTACAAGGGTCCTTATAAAGGGATCTAAATGGGGAATACCAAATATGAGTTACTCGCCTTACCCTACCTACATCAGTTTAATTATTCTTTCATGTAAACAAAATAGATGGTATTAAAAATTAATTTAATATCCTATTATAATAAATAATCATTCTATATTATAGTTCATTATAAATGAAAAATTATGTTGAAACAAACCATGATATATTATTTTTTTATTTTTATAGACATAAAATATCTATTGAATTTGAAATTTTGAGTAAGATTTATAAAATTTTAATTTATATGTACATTTCATACTAAAAAAGGGTTCATTAACTAATAAATTGGAAATATTTTTTCAATTTTTCGTAATGTGTATAAATTCTAGAAAATAAATATTCATAAAATATGGTATTTTTTTACCCTTATGAGAGAATATTATTTTTAATTTCTATCTATATTAGAAATTTTATTTGATAAAAAAGTTATCATTTTTATTTTCAAGAAGTCAAATTTATTTTATTGTCATATTTACAAATTTCTTCTGAATGGTTTTTTTGAATGTATAGAAAACCAACGATTCATTGTAAATTCATAATTTATTAAAATGACAAGTATAATTAAAATTTGAAATAATAACAAAATTATTATAAGATATAGATTGTTAAAAATAAGATAATTTTTTTCTCTTGTTTTTATAATTTATTTTTTTAATAATCATTTAAGAGCTTCAAAAATAATTTTTCAATATAATATTCATTATGTTATAACCATTGATAATAAAATTAATTTATTTATCATATTAGAATTTTTTTTCTAAAATTAATTTAATGTTGTTTTTCAGTAATTAAATTTTATTCTCATTTAAATTTTCAATTGTTTTTTGAAAAATTATATTTCTAGGGGAATTGTAATGAATAAAATATTTATAAAATTAAAAATATTCTATAATATCACAAAAAATAAAATATGTTATATAACTTAGTTAAAATTTAATTAAAAAACATGTTTGATAATATACAATAAATATAATAAAAATATATAATTGAATATATAATATATTATTTATTTAATGATATATATGAAATTCATTTTTGGTTTCGACGTAGTGCTTCTAAAACATAAGAAAAATCAATGGCTCCATACCGATATTATTTAAAGTAATTTAAGTCTTTTATACACATTTAAAATAAATGAAAATTACATTAGATGTTATATATATGTATATAGTAAAGTTATTTAAATAGTAAAATATATATTTTCTAGTGCAAGGGTTGTGAATGGAATGAAAATTAAAAATAACATATTGAATAAAATTTCCTGACATATAAGAGAGTAAATAAAAATATTAGAATTATATAAATATCAATATTTCACACGACCCGTCCCCTGGGGCCCGTGTTGTGACTACCCCAATCCCACCATCCATAGGCCAGGGTTTGGAAACTAGCACCAGAAAGGCATATGCCTGAAAGTAGGAAGGAATTCCCTTTAAACCAATATCCCACCGAACAAGAACATGATAAGATGTAGACCACAATATAAATCCAAAGTAGTAAAAGAGTGTATTGAATGTAAAGTGTTTGGAATAAAATCCCAACTAAAAATATACCACTACAAAAAAACAACTCATGAGATCTTCCACTAAGGATCCTACATGAATGGTAGGTACAAGTCATCTCCACAACTCTCCACTTCAACTAGTCTCCTCCGTGTACTGCCTAGTCCTGGATCTTGAAGCCTCTACCATGCTTCTTGTCGACTGCACAAGACACAACAAGGTTGGGGTGAAGTCTATGTAGGGGTCAGTATAAAAATATCCAGTAGGGACCTCGAGTCTCCTGAAGGTCTCTCAGAATTCGACAAATGAAAAAACAAATGACATGATCTCAATCACAATGTACAAAAATATACTCAACTCAAACGAGGTAGGGAAATTAGAGATTATGAATGAAGATGATTAGTCTTATGATAAATAATTTTATTCCATTATTAATTTTTCCCATCTGAACCATTAAGAAGTGGTTATACTATCGATCCACATAGGGACATATGTCGCTGATCCACGAAGAGCCTCTATAAGGATATTCCTCATCGAGTCACACACTATTGATCCACACAGGTTCGCTTGAATGTTGATCCACACAGGGTCACTATGATTTTGATCCACATAGGGTCGCTATGATGCTGATCCACAAATGGTCGATATGATGCTGATTCAAACATTGTCGTTATGACGCTGATCGGCACAGGGTCCCTACGATGCCGATCTATACAGGGTCTTCATTAAGTTGAGAGACGTCCATAGGATTCCTCGCACATGGTGCGCTTGAGTTTCATATAATCTAATCCTCATGATATAGGTTGTCCCTCATCTACCAATAAAATCCAAAAAGGAGTAACCCAATGGTCTGCCATGTCATAAGGGTTCCAGCGCGACAGGAAAGATTCCCATCAGATGACGAGTCTATGAGTTATAAGAATTACAGTACGGAGGGCCCGATTGGATTTGTGTTTGTTCCAAACCTGACATACTCCAAATTTTACCAAAACACAAGTGGATTATCTTAATGGGACACTCTTGATCCAATTATCCATATCCACAAAGGGTTTGTCAAATGGATGGTAGGTCTGTGAGATATGGCCTTTTAAGCATATTTGGGATGAAAAGGGTCGTGGTTCGGTCTTCACAAGTCGGACTGACCCGACCAGCCCCGACCAGGGCTGACCCGACCAAGACTGACCTGACCCGGCCAAGGACAGACCTGGGTGTGACCCCTCATAGCCCGAAAAAGCTGGGCCGGTCGTGGAGGGATCCGCCCGCTGTGTCGCAGACTGGCCAGGCGCGCCAGGTGACCTGGCCAAGTCGCTGGCGCAGTCCACCAACTTGGGGGACTTTCCCCCCTTCCCAAATGGCTAATACATTCTGGATTCCTCAACCAGTGACCCTGAATGGTGTTTCCCTTAGTCTGCTACACCCGCTAGGTGCAGGTCCTCCCTTCCATAGCTCGATGTCGCTAATTCACTCTTCAGTGCGTGAAGACGTGCTTCCCGCTGACACCCTAGATAGCTGACATCAGACGCCTTGTCTATTCGATGCAGTGCCACCAGGCGCCACCTCACCTTTGTGGTCGGTGTCGGCCGACCTCTGTCGTTACCCACTGGAGGGACTTTTAAGGGCCATCAGGTGTGCTTCGGTGGTTAGTTTTTACTTCTTATTATCATCTACAGGACTCCTGAGATTCTTTAGTCACTACATTTCACCCGGATTTTGTATTCTGTTGTGTTGAAAATCCACACCCAAAGAACACGATAAAAACCATAGAGATGGAGGGTCCATGCCATTATTTTTTCAAATGTTACCTCTGCATTAGGTTTATATCATGTGGGAAGTAATTAAAACATCACATCGATACTGATTAGCCACATTCAGTATTTTCCCACACAACCAACCAAAGTTTCATACGATTTGCAGATCAAATCATTTTGGTTTATCAACATTCTTCATGCTATTTGAAAATGACGAAAATATATAAATTATATTAAATTTAAGCATAAACAAACCCTACCTCGGATGCATAGGGGATGTAACTGATGTAGAAGGGGAATCTATGTTCATTGAAGCTGATGAAGTTCATATATCTTGGATTGATTCCTCCAACAACATCATTCAAGCATCCATTCTTCGTGGGAGGGAAGAAGGTTTTTTCAGTTCTTCATCATGGATTCTCCCATGATCAAAAAATTCTCCATTCTGCAGTATTTGAAACAATTATAAGGAGGAAGTTAAGTGTTTAACACTCCATTAAATTAATGGTTCAAAAATTCCTATGTTTAATGAATTTTAACAATTAAACAATGGGTTGTTACATAACCTATGTGTAACAGAATATTTAATATCTCACAATAAATTCTTGACCACCTATATGGTCTCTTCCACCTTCACTCAAGAGGATGTATAAAAACAAAATAGTATTTTTTTTGTTATTTTAATATTATTTCAATATTTCGGTAAAACTATCATTATTTTCCAGCATATTATGGTCAATGTTAAGCCTCTTATAAGAAAATCCCGGCACTGCGAGATCAACGGTTCCCTCAGATTTCAGTTCTGATCCACAGTTCAAAATATAAAATTTCCACTCACACTCTTCCAGATAGTACCATAAAAAGTTAAAAAATCCATCCCTGGCACACCGGTCCTTGGAATAAATCTCCATCAAATTTAAAAGACTCGGAATAATCCCAAATAATTTTAAACACATTTATATGGAATTTATTGGTCATTAAATTCCACCCAATTTAGGGATTTTCATCTTTGAAAGCTACAAAACAACTAGGGGAAAATGGGGGTATTGATCACGTATCTAAGCTTGTGGATCCAATGTGCTCTCTTTGATATTTCCATGATACCTAAATACTCACACCAGAGGAATCGACCGCCCATGAAGGTCCCTCTCTTATTGATCTTCTATCTCCACCGGGAACTCCACAAATGTCGCCCTATCATCGATTTCTAGATCTCCCTTGTCAATAACGTTTAATGGATCATTCAAATATCTCATCAACTGTGACAAATTGAAAACATTTTTCACCTTTTGCATCTATGTAGAAAGAGCTAGATGGTACACTGCCTCGCCTACACTATGGGGGATATGGATTTGTTTGATGAATCTCAGAGATAGCTTTTGGCCCCAACCAAACTCTGTAATTCATTATGTGGTGAGACCCATTGGAAGACATGGTTTCTGTCATTAAACTCCAAGGGTATCTATCTTCTGTCAGCATAATAATTCTTCCAGATCTGTGTTGTCTTTATCCTCTTCTCAATGATTTGCATCATCTCAGTGGTTTCTTGTACCATCATTGAACCCATAAGTGGTGACTCCCCTTGGTTGTCCAGCATAGATGTGATCTAAATGGTCGCCCATACATGGCCTCAAAAAGATCCACGCCAATGTTGGAGTGATAAATATTTTTTGTAAATAAACTCCACTAGTGGTATGTGGTCCTCCCAATTGCATCCAAAATCAAGCATACAAGCCCAAAGCATGTCCTCGAGCGTCTGTATAGTCCGCTCTGTCTGACCATCATTCTGAGGATGGATGTTGGTGCTCAAACGTAGTAGAATCTAGAACGACTTATGTAATCCCTTCCTCATGAGGGATGTAATACAAATGTCATGTTCTGATAATATCGTCAATGGAACCCAGTGATGTAATACAATATCATGTATGTATAGGTATCCAAAGCTCTCTACAGATCCCATCTATCGGATGTTTAGGTTTTTGGATGACATGGTGAGTCAGTCAATAATCCCCAAGATGGATTCATGGCCCTAGGACTTATATGGTAGTCATATCACGAAGTCCATGGATATACCATTCTACATCCATTTCGGCACCTTAAAGGGGATGAGATAATCTTGAGGATATCTAATGCTCATACTTCGCTTGCAGGAAAGTGAGGCATCGTGATACGAACTCCACCACTACTTTCTCCAGCCATGGACACTAGTACTGATTCCGAATATCTGGGTACATTATAACCACACCATGATGTAATGCCAAAGGGGATGTATGGAAATCTCTTGACACCTCCTCACATAGAATCACGAGTACCATTGGGTGTCCTCTAAAGATGATGATGTGATACCTAACATAAAAAAAATCCATTATGAGCATGTTTTGAGGATATCTGAGCACATCGGGCCTCAGTGTCAACATCAAAAAGTTCTTCCTCCCCGACTCGCTGATGGAGTGGGGTGTAATTGTCATTGACTGGAGGTTAGATTCACCATCACTATCTAGGAATGATAATAGTAATCCAGCTAGCGTCTCTATCACCTCACTCTGCAACTATAGACCTGACCTCTTGCTAAGAGTGTCTACTACTACGTTCCCCTCCATAGGAAAGTAGACTATCTCAAAGTCATAATCCTAGAAGAACTCCAACCATCGCAGCTATCTCACGTTCATGTCCTTCTGTGAGAAGATATACCTGATACACTTTTGATCAGATTGAACAGTAAAACATTCATCCATCATGTAGTGACACCACATAATCAGTGAAAAGACAACTACTGCTAACTCCAAGTCATGTGAATTGCAGTTGTACTCATTCTTTTCTGACTGTCTTGAGATGTAGGTGATCAGTGCTCACTCCTGCATGAGAACACAACCTAGTAAGGTCTCTGATACATCATATTAGAGTTCATACCCAACACCATCTTTTGGTAGTCCCTAGATGGGGGCACTCATAAGACTCAACCTATTCTCTTTGAAACTCTATTGGCCCTTCTCCTTCCACAAGGAAGGTATCCCCTTCTTCATCATGGATGACAAGGGTGCATCTAACATAGTCAATTTAGGTACGATTCTTTAGTAGTATCCACTGAATCCTGGGAAACTCCTCACCATGGACACACTCCTATGTGTCTCCCAAAAATCACTACATATATCTTCAATGGGCCTACAACAACTCCAGCCTCTGAGATAATGTGAATGATGAATTGGAAATATTGTATCTAGAAGAGGAACTTCATGAGATTTCTATTATGTTGGTACTCTCATAGTGTATCCAAAACTATATGGAGGTGCATGTCGTGCTCCTCCTCTGATGCTGAGTATATCAAGGGGTTAACAATGAGTACTACCTTGAAGAAATCAAGGATAAGCTATAATATACTATAAATGTGTCCCATGAACACTGTTGATGAGTAGGTCACACCAAAGACATCACTAAGAACACATAGGGGCCACACCGTCTTCTGAAGGACATCTTCATTACGTCATCATATCGTACTCTAAGATGATGATAGCATGATCTAAGGTATATCATTGAAAACCATTAATATCGAATTAGTTGGTCAAATAGACAATTAATAAGTGGAAGATCATACATTTTCTTAATGGTTACATGGTTCAAGAACTGATAGTCCACACAAAGCCTCATACTCCCATCATCATTCTTGGAAAAAATATCAGGGATTCCCATTGAAAAACACATGGCCATATGAATCCATTCCTTTGCATATCCACCAAATGTACCCGCAAATCACAGAGCTCTTTGGGAGCAATTTGATATGCCTTTGTAGATATTTATTTTTTCATAGGGTATAGGTATATGTATAAGTCTACCACTCTGCGGGGAGGTAGTGTAGTTCTTCAATTCCATCTATGTTGATGTCACTACTGGACAGGGTATGGGTACCCAATGACCGGAGTGGAATCCCCCTAATGAACAATGTTGCATTTCCTTTACAGCTACATTATAGGAAATACCCACCACTTTATTACCCTTCTAAGGGTCTGTGAATTGGTTCATCATAAAATCTCAGTTGTTGATCCCACTGGCTCACCAGGGGTCATATCACTGATGACTACATTGAGTAACACATATTCACTAGGGATATGGTCCTCTACCACAAATACAATAGTGGAATCCACCTAATGTACTAATTAATGCATTCTCAACATTGATTTTTCACCATCTATCAAGACAGATTAGTAACAATATGTCATTTTACCTTCATATGGACTTACAATAAAGTGGGATTCTTTCCCCCATCTAGATGCAACATTTTTATGCTACCTAAAACCATGAAGGAGATTCAAATCCACCCAGTGATTATTCTATGAAGGTGTGCTGATTTATTCCCTTGGACTTTCATGCTCTCGGAAAACTTATGGGATACTAGGAATAGTTGACTGATACATCATGATCTGTTAGAGACCCTTACTTTCTCGATTGGGATTCCCAGACCTTGTGTGTGTGTATATATATATATATATATCATTTTTTACCAAACATTTAGGTTTTGATTTCTCTTATACTAGGAGATTAGAAGACATTCATGGTATTCCATGTGCATTCCTTGTTTATAATTTCAGGTTAGATGACTATACTCAACTAATATAGGTATAAAAGACTGTATGATAAGTTCATCATATCAATATTTCATGATCATTGTGTTTGGATGAGTTTTCTTCCACTATCTTCTTTAGTTGAGTGGTACCCTTTTATGTACCATGTTCTATCTATTGCTTTCCTATTTAGATGTATCACTTACTATTTCCCCATCTCTTTTTCAAAGCATCCTCTTGAGTATGAATATAGTCCCCTATACATAGTGTTTCCCAAACATATCATCCAATATACAGACAACATATATGTTGATCCCTACATTTGAGGATCTTAGAAATATAGGTTGATATGATCGCATACGACGGTCAATTTTTGTGATCCAAGTGCATGGAACTTTAATATATATTTGTTTTCTAATTGGGAATATTTTTCAATTACATCCCTATTGTGGTACTTTTCGAGTTAGGCTTGTATTTTTTCCTATATTCTTTATAGTTTAAATTACAGAAACTACACATGTAAATATTAGTGGTCGAAGCATGTTTGTGGTTTATATATAGTATTAGTGTATCTTATTAGCCTTCCCCTATTATCTTTTTCATTTATATTTCTATTTTTTATAGGATCATTGGAATCAAAATCCACAAGTTTTATATGCCTTCGGCGCTAATCTCCAACCCATAGACTATGAGGAAGGCTTGGGGTAGTTGTAGATTGATCCTCGACAAGTGATTTCTCCTGAAAAATTGGTAGTGATGTTGGTTTGTTCCATGGGAGGTTCTTTAGACATTCACTAATTAGGAATTTTTTCTGATGTAGGGAAATAGTTTCATGTGTCGTGAGTGCACATTTCAGGAAAGGGAGTCCAGTGACAGTGATACGACTGAAAAATCCCTTCATCAGGACCCTAACTACATTCTTCTCTACTCTTCATGATGGTACACTTTTGTCGGGATACCTGAATCATATTTCATTGATTCTTAGACTACCCTTCCTGGGTCATCTCTCAATATTTGTTGATATTAAAATATTCTCATCTGACTATGGGACTCTTTGATTATATTCAGGATGAATATTCGATGATACCCAGCCTTGATACAATCTTGGGTTCATGATGATGATCAGGCGGGTGATGAGGCCCCAAGTAATGTTCCATAATATGATCTCCTTAATAAGGTAATTTATTAGAACATACACCTTTTAAGAATCATTTATTTATCATATATCAGGCTGAGGACGTGCACAAGATCAGTGCACTCTGTAACTTCTTGTATGAGAGACCACATATATTCTATAGAGAGCTAGATTCATAGGGGTAAGAGAATTGTCTTGAGTCATTGGTCCTCCTCCTCAAGATTGACCATACCCTATATATAAATATGGTGTCTTTCATAGAAAGTTTTTTCCATGGAACAACCTAGTGTCATTGGAGTAAGAGTTCCCATATGGATGATGAGTCAACACTTTTGTAGGATGACTTCCATCAACTATACCATGATGATTATTTCCCATTCTTCTTCGGATCTTCCTAGATTTAAGAGTTTATAAAACATCATTAGGTAGGGATGATGCTGGTAGAGAACACAGATATGTTCATTGAACTGATTTGTTACTCCCTTAACATTATCTATGATTGCTTATTTTAAGCACAAATGTTTGAGCATGGACTCTGTTGTGGGATTTTGATCGAGCGTAGTACAATTATATATCCCCACATATACCAAGGTTCTACATTACTCACTGGTGCAAAGGATTTATCTATAAAATGGATGAAAAATAACTTTCTTTGGATTTTGAAGCTATAGAGATGAGACCTCTACCATAGCTAGTGGATGTCAGTTGTTCGGTCCTCTACCTAGAGGCCTCCCAAAGTTCATACATGGAATCATAATCTGGTATAGGATAGAGAAATAAAGAAGATCAAGGAGGTTCTATGCTATTCATGTGATGTACGAGGTCACATGGATGTTGACTTTCTCACCATAAGTCATGAGCTTTTCTGGTAAATAGAATATGGACCATTATGGTTGATGAAACACTGTGATCAAGGATGTCCCAAGAGTGGAAAAAATGGACCCTATGGAGGTGGATTTGGTAGAGGAGAAAGAGGATATGGCGATGTGTATATTTTTATGAGATCCTTCCACCACCACCACCAGACATCCCATGTCAGGCTCAGGGAGGTAGTGGTCAAAGATGCATGTAACTACATGATATAGATGTGTAAAATCTTGTAAAGAATGATATAATAAGAGATACACTCTCTATCACTTATAACTCATGTATTAGAACTTCACGGACACTGTGTGAGGTGATATTTTCTCCCAGATAATTTTGTGGGTTTTATGATGGAAAATATGGGTGTCGGTGTAACCATGTAGATGTTTAATTTGATGTATCATTAAATTTATGAGGATGATAGGTCATTCCCCCAGTGAGACATATTTTGGTGATGTGAAAAAAACATCGTGGGTGAGTCAATGCTTCCCAAAGTAGATTATATCAAGGTGTAACTGATGACTCTATATGACTTATGTGTTCATGGTGGGGACATAATATGTATTATCAAATGAGGTGCTGAAATTACCATAGGTGCATTCAAAATGACCTTTTTTCATATAATTACACTAGTCGGTGTGCCGAAGTTATTGATTTAGGGTTACCCTTCTTTCAAGAGAGGTGATGACACATGAGGTATTCCACTTTGTTTCTATATCTATCTTCTTATGGATTGATATGTTTACCATCTCTACCTATTCATTTGTACCTTTTCATGCTCATTTAATTCCATGATGCATTAGTAATCATGTACATCTCATGTTTATTGAGACCCATGAAGTGAACTATGTGACTCACTACATGGTGCTGCCAATAGTAGACATCAACCTATGGATGTAGAGAAACTACCTTATAAGAGAAACCTTACTTGTTTTCATAGACCACCGGAGTCTCGGGTATGTCTTCACTCAATGAGACTTGAACACAATACTACGCCACTAGTTGTAATTATTGTATGATTTTGACTATGAAATAGTCTATATTATTGGGATATGGAAGTGATGTAGTATATTAATTTTAGTAGGATGTCACTAGAATTCTTAGTGATTGGGGTTTTAGAGTGGATAGCATATTTATAGTTTCCCATGGTGGAGCATGAGGGACTAGTTATTATTGGGACAATGGTGTTGACTCTATTCCATCTCAAGATTATGAGAGAGTTCCATTTTTGAGTCACTGACTATGATATATTTCATGATTATATATCGATAGGTGACACATAATATGGATAATATGATAGAGGGAATCACATGATCCTTACCGAGGGATATAAAAGATTTTATGGTTCCAATGTGGGAGTTCCACACTTCTCCCACAGTTTTATTCCCAATACGGGGATGATGTATAGGGATCTTATGAAATAGTTTTGGTGGTCCTACATAATAAAAATTATAGATGAGTTCATCTCGCAATGCATTACTTATCAATATGTAAAACCTAGCAACCTGATTCTAGTGGGTTCAGTACAGACTCTTGAAATCCCAAAGTGGATGTGTAATGGAATATCCATAGACTTCATCATATGGATTTCGTTCATAGAAAAGGGTCATGAAAATATCTGGGTAATAGTAGAACAACTCACTATGTCGACGCAGTTCCTTTCAATTAGGAATCTGAGATTTTTCGAATGTTTGGTGTAATTGTATGTATGGGATATAATCCGCCTTCAATAGTTACCCGAGATGATTGTCTCAGATCATGACACGCAGTTTATATCATGATGGTTCAAAGGAATGTAGGATCCATCTTGGATCTTATGTGGATGAGTTCATAAATTCACCCCCAAACTGATGTGCAGATCGAGTGCACAAACAAGGTGTTGGAGGATATGTTGAGGTCTTGTGTGTTTGTTTTTATTAGTTGATGTATGCCATCCCAGAAGATCATCAAACTGTTTGATATTGTGCTAACAGTTTGTGATGTTCCCTACCACCTTTCCAAATACCCATAGCTAGAGTGGGTTCATTATTTATTCCATATGAACTGTTGAGGTGATACGTGCATGACCCTATGGATGTCATCGACATGAGAAATCCATACATGGATGAACCCTTAATTTTTTTTCTTGGTGAGGAAGCATAGAAATGAATAGGAGTATCCCTAAAAATAGAAGATATGACCACCCTGCCTTTTAATACTAACTTAAACATGATTTATTACATAAAACATCACTTGATACAACAAAAAAGATTGAGAGGTTTAGTGTCTTTCGGGCTTAGGATCATTACATAAAAACATGAAACATGAAATACAACATCTTTATTGATAACATCCTTTACATGACCACTACATTCCCTCGTACTTAGCATTTAATGGGATAACATGAGGACATGAAAAAGAAAAGGGTGAGCTATAAATCCCAGTAAGGGAGTACACAAGGAATAACATGAGGAGTACAATACATGTTAGACAATAGTAATATCAATAGAGCATATGAGAAACAAGAACATAAAGGCATGATTAAGCATGATAATCATAACATGTAAATGTGGAAAAAACACTTAACATGGAATTAGCATGAGCCAAGGCTCATTGCACATGGAGCATGGGTAAATTGTAATTGAACATAAATCACGAGTAAAACCTCATTGCACTTTAATTATAATGATTAAACACTCATTTCACATTACATATCATGATACGATACTTTTCCCAATGCATTGGAGCGCTATTAGGGCGTACCCTTCCTAAACATTTCATTTCATGCATAAGTGTGCCACATGGATCATAAAACATCGATTCATAAAACATAATCATTTATTCCACGATAAAGTAATGTGGAATTCATACATGAAACTTTAAAATCAATAAGTTAATGTGCCTAAAGTTGAATACCCTTGATGGAGAAATGGGCATGGTATTCACTACACAATGACATTGGCTTAGAAAATAGGTGTGATTTCGGCTGCGTAACGTCGTGACATAATAATTGATAAAAATGGTTGGTGAGAGAGAAGTGGGTTCCTCATCATATTTACATATAATAGACCGTAATGAGTTCATATAGATACATGTCCCAAAATTTTTAATGTTATTTAGATTAATGATACAAAAGTATTGATTGAATGTAAAAGGGGAGAGAGAAGTTCCATTCAGAATTTCGGCATAGTAACAGGTGTAAATGGGAGGCATTTAATGAGAGAGAAAGGGTCTTCCATCATTCAAACATAAAGAGGGCAGTATGAGAGATGTGTGAATCCATACCCCAACATTTATAATTGAAATTAAAAAGGCAAAACAACTTAAAGAAAATTGGACAAAAATGAGAAAGGAAGAAAAAACCTTTACATGGAAGTGTGCTTCCAACGGATAGAGAGAGGCTTCTGAGAGGCTTCGTGGGAGCTTGGGGAACCTTGGGAGGATTATAGAGAGAGTAGGGAAGAGGTTGGATGAACTCCAAAGGCTTTGAGTGAGGAGGAAGTGGGAGCTTGTGTGGGTTTATATAGGAAAGGTGAAGGAATTCGTTATTATTTAGGTTTGGGACCCCTTATATTAAATTAATCCAAACCAAAAACCATGCCATGTTTTTTTCCCAAGGTTTTTGTAAAATGTAATAGGAAAAAAATATTTTATAAGGCCACAGTCCAAACGTCTTAAATTATTAGGGTTGCTTATGTGGAGGTGAGTCACACTCCCATGGAAATTAATTTAAAAAGGCAAGGTGTTGAATAAGTTTTGTGGGGTCCATTAATGCTTTAAAAAGTAAGTAAAACAAACACAAAATCACATTATTTTAGTGGTATAAAATATATTGGACGAACATAAAGTTTATCGTATTTTATTACATCACTATTGGGTCATTATGATGTCATAAAACACATGATATATTTAAACAGTATTTAATTTTTACCCAAACATTTTACTGTGTCAGAAAATTATGAAAAATTCACAGTTGGATAATTTTGACATCCTGATTCCAGAAATAACATTTATTTTATCCAAATAATTTTCTAAATATGTTAATTTTCACTTTTAAAATAAAAACCGACATTTATAAAAAATTCCCGGGTTTTGACAGAAATAGATTTCAAACATTAATAAAAATTATAATTGCATTCATAAAATTATAAGATCATTTATATTTAATAAAAATTAATTTAATAATAATAATAATATTTTTATTAAAATATTATTCAATTCAACAAAACCTTTATTTAATAAAATAGAATTCTTAATTAAATAATAACTAAAAACACGATTTTTACTTTAAAAACTATTTAAAATTTATCAAAAATGACTAGTAATTATATTCATTATTATATAAAAAAATAATGTACATGAACATAGTAATACTTATTCATTACATAACCCCTTAAAATAGCCGCATAAGACCTAAGGGCAAGGTGTGAGATGGTGACAGACTCTTGGGGTGGATCAGATAACATTGCTCGAGTGGTAATTTCAATCAACTTCCACTTTTCCCGTAGACGGTCACGTTAGAGCTTGACATGATGAAGCTCAGATTGAGCTTGGTCAAGGGCGATGCCCAAAGATGCCACCTCTTTTTTGAGCTCCTAAAAATGGGCTTCGTATGGTGAAATTGTACTTGATTAGGCCATCACTTCCTTCTGATTAAATTGGATTTGTTAAAGTCCTATATTTATACTAATCATGTGATCACTGTTCAACGGCTATATTAGAAACTGTCAAAATTTGTAACATAAAACCAAATAAGATTACATTTTATAAAAACATATTATATAAAGAGACATTTAATAAGATCATGAGGGATTTTCCATTAATGATACTTTGGGTCGTTACAATATTCCCCCCTTAAGAAATTTCTCCCTCGAAATTTTCCTTTTCCCACTCTAAAAAAATGTGTGTAACTCAGCTTCATCATATCCTCCGACTCCCTTTACGCTTCTTCAAACTTGTGGTTTCTCCACAACACCTTGAAGAGGGTAATTGTATTATTTTTTAGAACTTTTTTTATACGCACTAAGATCATCATTGGTTTCTCCTCATAAGAAATATCATCTTCCAATTGTACCACCTTAGAAGAGAGTACATGTGAAGGGTCCGGTATGTACTTCCTTAAGAGGGATACATGAAAGACATCATGTACTTTGGCCATAGTAGGTGGAAGTGCTAGTCGATAGGCTACCGCCCCAACACGATCAAGAATCTTGAAGGGGTCGATGTACCTTGGACTTAACTTCCCTTTCTTTCAAAACCACATGACCTTATTCCATCGATATATGTGATGAAAGACCATGTCTCCAACATTAAACTCAAGGTCTCGTCGATGATTATCTTCATAACTCTTTTGTCGACTCTGGGCTGCCCTGATATACTGTGGAATGGTTTTCAGCTTCTCCACCATTTCCTTGACCATTTTTGGTCCAAGCATCCTACGTTCACAGACCTCATCCCAACATGACGATGTTCTGCACCTTTTCCCATATAGGGCTTCATATGGTGCCATTTGGATGCTCGAGTGTAAACTATTGTTATAAGAGAACTCAAACAGAGGAACATGTTGATCACATCCTCCTTTAAAGTCCACTGAGAACACTCTCAACATATCCTCATGTGTTTGGATAGTCCACTCGGATTGGCCATAGATTTAAGGATGATAGGACATACTGAAGTTCAGTTCAGTATTCAGATCATATTGAAGACTCTTCCAAAAATTAGAGGTGAATCTTGGATCTCGGTCAAACACAATAGATAGTGGTACTCCATGAAGCCTTAACACTTCCTAGATATATATCTGTGCCAGTTGATCCAATGAGAAATCCTCCCGAATAGAAATGATTTGTACAGTCTTTGTAAGACGATCCACAACAACCAAGATTGAAAATTTTACCTTTGGATGTCCTTGGAAGTATAGTGACAACGTCCATGGTGATGTTCTCCCATTTCTATTCTGGTATGGGAAATGGTTTCATCATCCCCTTAGACTTCTGCCTCGCCGCCATTACTTGCTGACACCCCAGGCACATTGATGTATATTCGGAGATCTCCTTCTTTATATTATCCCACCAAAAGTTTTCTCAGATATCTCGATACATATTTGTTCTCCCTAGGTGAATATAGAAATTAGAACTATTTGCATCATCCAAAAATTAAATCCTCAACTTCGGACTTGATGGAACACATAGCCTTTTCCCAAACCGCACAATTCCTTCTTCATTAACATTAAACTCCGAGGATTTCCCCTTTTTGATAGCTTCCACATTGTCTTGAATTCCCACATCATCCTTTTGAGCATCCTTTATCATTTCAAAATGAGATGGCTGAGCATTCATTTTTGAATGTATTGATGATTTTTCCTTCTCTATGATTCTCGTTTCCATCTTCATCAAGTCTAAGAAGATTGGATCCTTCTCAATTCTAAACATTGATAGAATTGTTGGGTCCTTTCTACTTAGGTCGTCTGCCACCTTGTTCACTTTCCCAGGGTGGTAATGTATTGATCAGTCATAATCCTTGATTATCTCTATCCATCTTCTAAGGCGCATATTAATTTCTTTCTGTGTGAATATATAATTAAGACTCTTGTGGTTATTATATATCTCACATTTCTCTCCATAGAGATAATGCCTCCATATTTCAAGGCAATGGTCACAACCGCCAACTCAAGATCATGTGTTGGATAGTTTCACTCATGGATTTTCAACTGCCTTGAGGCATAGGATACCACTTTATCATTCTACATTAGCACACAGCCTAATCCCTTCTTTGAAGCATCACTGAATACCACAAAAGTTCCCCACTTGTGGGTAAAGTGAGTACGAGCACAGTGATAAGCCTCCTTTTCAACTCCTTGAAACTTTCTTCGCATTCGTCACACCAAGAAAACTTTACTCCCTTCCGAGTTATCTTGGTAAGAGGGTTGTACAATTGAGAGAAATTTTCACAAATCGTCGATAATATCCAGCTAACCCCAAGAAGCAACGGATATCCATTACCGATTTTGGCCTCGGACATCCCTCAATTGCATCTGTTTTGGAGGGGTCCATAGATATCCCATTACTTATCATGATATGGCCCAAAAATGAGACCTCCTTAAACTAGAACTCACACTTGATGTAGTTTTCATAGAGCTTCTCCTTGCGCAAAGTCTCTAGTACAGTTCTTAAATGCTCCTCATGATCCTCCTTGGTTGTGGAGTTTATTAGAATATCATCTATAAAGAATACCACAAATTTGTCGAGGTAATATCTAAAGACTATATTCATTAATTCCATGATGATAACTGGAGCATTGGTGAGTCCTAAAGTAATTACTATGAATTCATAGTTCGTGTATCTTGTGCGAAAAGCAGTCTTGGGGATATCTTCCTTCTTCACCCTTAATTGATAATATCCCGAACGCAAGTCCACCTTGGAGAAGTATTGTGCTCCATGCAGCTGATCAAACAATTCATCCATCCTTGGAAGAGGATACTTGTTCTTTATCATGATTTTGTTAAGTTCCCGATAATCGATGCAAAGTCGCATTGACCCATCCTTCTTCTTGACGAAGAGGACTAGTGCACCCCATGGTGAAGCACTTGGACGTATAAACCCTTTATCTAGATTCTACTGTAGTTGTTTCTACAGCTCTTCAAGATCAACAATAGCCATTCTATATGGAGTCTTGGATATTTGTAACGCCCCAGGTATAAGTTCAATGGAGAACTGAGCATCTCTTGTAGGAGGAAGACTAGACAGTTCCTCGGGAAACACTTCAGTGAATTCCCTCACAATAGGAATTTCTTCATGGATGGTTTCTTCCTTGGACTCAATAATATGAGCTAGATACGCGAGATCATAGGGAATAAATATCCACACTTGAGATGATAATGCTAATGAAGATTCATCTTCCTCCTGATACTTGTAAAGAATCGGGGGTCGATTCTTCATATGGAGTGTGATTTCCCTCTCCCGACAATTTATATTGGCTCTATATAAGGAAAGCCAATACATTCCAAGAATTGCATCAAATTCTACTAGAGGGAGTATGACGAGGTTCACCGGGAAATTAAATCCACAGATTATAATAGGGGAGGACTTATATTCATGAGATGCCATGATTTCCCCATTTTCCGTACTCACCGACATCTTCACTTCCATGATTTGTGATGGTGCTGGGATTGTTCTACTAAAAATTCGAGATATAAACGAATGTGTAGAACCTTAATAAAAAGTACATTGGCTATTATTGAATGAATAACTAGCGTACCTATCACCACATGATTGTCGGGGTTCACTTCGGCATAAGTGATGGAAAAAGCTCTTCCTTTCTGCCTTGGAGGTTGTTGGTTGCCTTCGAAAACCCTTGGATTAGGGAACTAATTTTAAAAATGACCCGGTTCTTTGCATTTGTAGCATTGAACAATGCGTTGAGGTTTTAATGGAGTGTTCCTCTCCTCTGTCACAGCCGCGGGTCTTTCTTGCTGACATTTAATATCTAGGTGCCCTTCTCTTCCACACATGAAGCTTTTCCTCATCCCCTTAAGGCAATTTCCAGGGTGCTGCATTCCACACTTTTGGAAAGTGGGGTTTTGGATCTTCTTAGCACTGTTATATTTATCCATAGGACTGCTAGAATTGAAGTCCACCTAACGCTTCTTATCCCTATGATACACCTGTGATTCCCCAATCTCCATTTCGACCTTGAGGGCACATCGGACAATTTCTTCATAGCTGTCGAAGTCACAGATCGCTTATGCTTTCCACATGCTTGGCTTCAGCCCACCAAAGAAGCATTCAACTTTGCATTATGGGGTAACGAAAAAGCCAGAAGCATATCGTGCAAGCCTTGTGAAGTTTTCCTCGTATGCTTCAACAGATTCTTAATCTTTTTGCTTGAGGGAAAGGAAGTCCCTTTTCATCATAACCCGGAGGGTGCACAAGAAATATTTATCGAAAAAACATCTTCTGGAAATCCTTCCATTCCAAAGCCTCGATCTCCTCCTCAGGATTCGTATATTTTATCAAAGTCCACCATTGATCAGATTCACCCTCCATAAGATAAGCATCTAGGAGAACCGTCTCTTGTTCAGAACATTGGAGGATGGAGAAGATCTTTTCAATGGATTTGATCCATTTTCAGCAATTGTGGGATCGGATGATCCACTAAAATTAGGAGGCCCTTGTCTCATGAAGCTCTCGATAGAAACCTGTTCTTTCTTAGAGGGGGTGGGGTTGAACGTTCCTCTTGACCCGTGTTTCTATTCAAAACATGAGTTATCTGAGAGAGAAGCATGACAGATTTCGCGATTCCCGCTCCCATTGGATTTGGCATCTCATTAGTACAGTCATCACACTGATCTCTACAACAGTTTTTAGCCAAAGTCCTCCAATTACTGGCCATTGGCTGGAATAAAAGGAAATTTAGGGGTAACACATAAAGGGTAATCCAATGACAAAAGTTTATAAATTATAAATAAACGTTCATTTCCTTAACTCATGAGTCTATAGGCTTTATTCTATGCTTTTCATGATCTACTTTCTAACATATATTCATAGGGGAATATTTTTTTAAATTCCTTAATAAGGGTTCATACTAAGTTTGTGAATTTATCAAAACATATCCCCCGAGAGTGTCGTAACCTAGAGTGAAGCATGGCCCATTGTCGTGCACCAGTTCCCGTTCGAGTCTATCTCAATGCAGGGTTTTCATGTTTTACCCCTCAGATACATATGTGCCAAAGCCGCCTCTACCTGCTCGTATCCAGACAGAAATGTATTTCTTTGATAAACTACGTACTCAGTACTTACCAAAAAATTGGGATGTTTTTATTATACATATTCTTGTATCTAAGGCTTTACTAGGGTTTCTTAATCCCAAAAATCACTAAACCTATCCTCTGATACCAACTATGACAACCCTGCCTTTTAATACAAACTTAAACATGATTTATTACATAAAACATCACTTGATACAACAATGATGATCGAGAGGTTTAGTGTCTTTGGGGATTAGTATCATTACATAAAAACTTGAAACATGAAATACAACATCTTTATTGATAACATACTTTACATGACCACTACATTCCCTCGTACTTAGCATTGCATGGGATAACCTAAAAATATGAATAAGAAAAGGGTGAGCTATAAAGCCCAGTAAGGGAGTAAAGAAGTAATAACATGAGGAGTACATCATATGTTATACAATAGGCATACCAATAGATCATAACAAAAACATGAACATAAAGGCCTGATAAAACATGATAATCATAACATGGAAATATGGCAACAACACTTAACATGGAATTAGCATGAGCTAAGGCTCATTGTACATAGAGAATGAGTAAATTGTCATTGCACATAAATCATGAGCAAACCCTCATTGCACTTTAATTAGCATGAGTCAAAAATCATTTCACATGAAGTATCATGATATTATACTTTACCCAATGCATTGGATCTCTATAATGGTGCACCCTTCTTAAACATTTCATTTCATGCATAAGTGTGCCACATGGATCATAAAACATGGATTCATAAAACATAATCATTTATTACATGATAATGGAATGTTGAATTAATACATGAACCATTAAAATCAATAAATAAATGTGCATAAAGATAATTACCCTTGATGGATAAATGGGCATGGTATTCACTACACAATTACATTGGCTTAGAAAACCGGTGTGATTTCAGCAGCGTAACGACGTGACATAAAAATTCATAAAAATGGTTGATGAGAGAGAAAAGGTTTCCTAATCATATTTAAATGTAATGGAAAGTAAGTAGGTCATATAGATACATGTCCCAACTATTTTAATGGAATTTAGATTCATGATACAAAAGTATTGTTTGAATGTAAAAGAGGAGAGAGAAGTTCTTTTCATAATTTCGGCATAGTAACAAGTATAAATGGGAGGCATTTAATGTGAGATAAAGGGTCTCCAATAATTAAAACATAAATAGGGCAGTATGAGGGAGGTGTGAAACCATACCCCAACATTTATAATTCAAATTAAAAGGGAAAAACAACTTAATGAAAATTGGACAAAAATGAGAAAGGAAGAAAAAACCCTTACTAAGAAGTGTGCTTCCAAAGGCTAGAGAGAGGCTTGTGAGAGGCTTTGTGGGAGCTTGGGGAACCATGGGAGGATTCTAGAGAGAGTAGGGTAGAGGTTGGACGAACTAAAAAAGCTTTGAGTGAGGAGGAAGTGGGAGCTTGTGTGGGTTAATATAGGAAAAGTGAAGGAATTGTTTATTATTTAGGTTTGAGACCCCATATATTAAATTAATCCAAACCACAAACCATCCCATGGTTTTTCCCATGGTCTTTGGCTAAGGGAAGAGGAAGACAATATTTAATAAGTCAAATGTCCTAACATATTAAAATATTAGGGTTGATTATGTGGAGGTGAGTCACACTCCCATGGAAATTAATTTAAAAAGGCAAGGTGTTGAATAAGTATTTAGGGGTCCATTAATGATTTGAAAAGTAAGTCAAACAAACCCAAAATCACATTATTTTAATGGTAAAACATATATTGGCCGAACAGAAAGATTATAGTATTTTATTACATCACTATTGGGTCATTATGATGTCATAAAACACATAATATATTTAAACGGTATTTAATTTTTACCCAAAAATTTGACTGTCTCAGAAAATAATGAAAAATCCACCATTGGATAATTTCGACATCCTGATTCCAGAAATAACATTTATATTATCCAAATAATTTTCTAAATATCTTAATTTTCACTTTTAATTTAAAAACCGACATTTATAAAAATTCCCCTGTTTTTACAGAAATGGCTTTCAAACCTTAATAAAAATTATAATTGCATTCATAAAATTATAGGATCATTTATATTCTATAAAAATTAATATAATAATAATAATAATATTTTTATTAAAATATTATTCAATTCAAAAATCCCATAATTTAATAAAATATATTTCTTAATTAAATAATAACTAAAAACAGTATTTGTACTTTAAAAACTATTTAAAATGTATCAAAAATGACTAGAAATTCTATTCATTATTATATACAAAAACAATGTACATGAACATAGTACTACTTATTCATTACATAACCCCTTAAAACAGCCGCATAAGACCTAAGGGTAAGGTGTGCGGTGGTGACAGACTCTTGGGGTGGCTCGGATTACATCGCTCGAGTGGTAATTTCAATCAACTTCCACTTTTCCCGTAGACGGTCACGTTCGAGCTTGACATGATGAAGCTCAAATTGGGCTTGGTCAAAGGCGAATACCAAAGACTCCACCTCTTTTTCTATGCTCCGACAAATGGACTTCGTATCGTGGAGTTCTACTGGATGAGGCCATCGCTTCTTTCTGAGTAAATTGTATTTGTTAAAGTCCTATATTTATACTAATCACTTGATCATTGTTCAACGGCTATATTAGAAATAGTCAAAATTCATAACATAAAACCAAAGAAGTTGAAATTTTATAAAAACATTTTATATAAAGAGACATTTAATAAGATCAACAGGGATTTTCCAATAATGAAACTTTTGGTCGTTACAGAAGATTTAGGTGTGAGATCAATATCTTGAGTCATTACCATAAATTTATTTTTGGAGACAAAAATCTCAAATGATGAAATTTTGTAGAGATCCATTTTTTATCTTCTTTGAAATTTGAATATTTATACCAATATTTCTAGTGACAGGTACTAAGACATTGTGCGATTCAATGGAATATAGTGCATGTACTAACATTTATTGACCAATTAAATATACATTATAATATAAACATGATTGAGAGGGGATATGTATTAAACATAATCTCATACTAGAAATACTATGTTATGGTGGAATACAGAATGGGGTGTCTACACTATGAGAAATAACATTTTTTGGTATGATTCATTTTCATAAAAAGTTATCAAAGATGTAACCATAAAAAATATTAAAAAATACATCGAATTTGGAATTAATTCCAAATAAATTATATACAGTGTCATAGATTTGAAATATGAGATCAACGTTCAATTCGTAGCATGGTGTTTATTATAAGTGAGACCTAATGTAAGAAGGTGCATGATTTTTGTATTAGGAATCCATTGGTAGCTTACTTGTGTAATTCTTATAGATTGTTCATTAAAAAATGGCCAATGGTTGGATAATTATTTCCATGGTTGTATGAAGGAATATCCCTTCCCCCATCAACAAATCAACATTAGAATCTTGATGCATTGTGGTGGTGTTGCAGATCCAAGGAAATCAGAGCACGATGAATGAAATCATAGACCCAAAATCTATGTAGGATTCATCCTTCAGATCCTGTATTTCACAATTGATGTTTATGGTTGTAATAATTTTTTATTATCCTTTTCTCTAATTTGAATGAATTTTTTAATGGTCTTACCAACACGACCATCGTCCATTTAAATTATGAATCACCCATTTTTCATGTTCTTCTAGTCTTTTTCACTGTTATTCCTCTTAATCATTTCATCATACTAAAACAGAATCCATCCATTGAGTGAAGCATAATTCTATGTAGTTCATGATACAATAATTTTGGATCTAATATGGCTTTATGTTTCGGTCCCCGGAGATGGTGCTTCTCTGAATGAAAGAGACAAATACTTTTTTCTATATAGAAACATAAATGAATTTTGGAGTGAAGCATGATTCAGTATAGATAAGAACCTAATGATTATTTATCTACAATAAATTTAAAATATTTAGCACTATAGTAGTGTATAAAATTTCACATGGAGGTAACTAGAGTATGGCCAGGATAGTTGCAGGCCACATGGCAACGATGTGGTTGGTTTCACAATAGAGTGTGATGACATAGAAAGGACCAGGCCAGAAGTGATGTGGACCAACACGTAGTGGGTATGGCCGTATGTGAAGTAGACTAGAGCAACATGGGATCAACTGAGGTGTGTTAGGCTGAGAGTCCATACATGTCTTATGGATGTATGTTTAAACCCCGATAACTCATAAAAAGTTTTTCGGTATTTTGTTCCTTCGATTTAAACGATATACTAGCATAGAGATGTATAATTTCATTCCTTTACGAGAATTTTTATTTTTTGGGATTGTGGCTTTGGTCCATGAAACACAACAACAACAATAATATATTATTATTCTTAAAACATCGACAAGCCATAGTTAGTGCATACAATGTTTAGTCAACATGTCGTTTGTGGCATTGTGAACCTAGATTTGAGGTGGATTTTTTTATAGAAATATATGGATTTTAAGGGAGGATATAGGTGTGGTCCCCAAAATCATGGTTTGGGTGTGTTTGGGTGAAAATTGGCATTATCACCAACTATATATATTTGGGTGAAGAAACAGCCCATCTTATATGTATTTAAGTGACCAAAACAAATTGTTCAATCAATTTGATTTCATTCTGGATTGTGGTATAGGCCACACCAAGCAACATTCATGTACGATGATGAGAGATGATTCTTCATCACCGAGTGTCTGATTCAAGTGAATGAATAGTCCATTATGTGGGATTTTCCACAAGGATTCAATTTTATTTATCAGTTTGTTTACCCTAGTCCATTCATGGTGGAATGTCGATAGAATTATGTTTTTCCCATCAAACAATGATCACAATCATGTTCCCAGCAGCCTTTTTCATAGATACTCCATGAACTATTGGAGTACACCAGCACCCCTAGTGGTACATGTACACAGTTTAGTTCCCATGAATGGAAATGTAAATATCCTTGCAATGAGCTTTGGTCAAGCATCATGTTGGGCCCCACACAATGTGAACCACATAAAAAATCTTCGATATCAAATATTCCATCTTTACGACTCGGATTTTGGCATGCGAGTAGCATACCCTAAGTGTTTTCAACATAGAATGTGATTTTACCCTCCACATTGGAATTCAAGATAATATGTGAGATGTTCTGAGCATGGTACCTATCCGAGTGATACACGATGATGATAATAATCATACATGACCTCTAGTGTAGTTACAGGCTCACCCTACAACTATGTTGGGAAGTTGTTTTCCCCAATGAACTTTCTGAGCTTAACGTCAAGTTGGTCTAGCCAGAATAATTTTTTTAGGTATTCCAAGATATACCATCTGACATGGATGGCTAGAGTATCTCTTTAATTCCATCGAAGGGTAATCCACCTACTCGGTATGGTGGGGGTCTACCGTGACTAGAGTTAAATAACGATAATGTAATAGTATTTGGGTCATGTGTAACTACTTTTCAAGAAGTAAAATTCATCATATAACCCTTAGGTAAGGAAGAGTAGTGGGTCACTATTGAATCCCAGATGTTGACTCCCCTAACACACTAGGTCATAGATCCCTTATGTCTTGAGTGGAATCCACCTGATTCTCTATGGTGTGGGTCAAATATGGCTACAAATATAGTGGAATAACACTGACATGATACGTTGTGGGTAACCTACTTTGATATTTCACCATCTGGATTTATGAATCAGAGATGAGATTTTGTTTGAAACCAGTTCTTTGGACATATTATTAACAAGTCATTATGTTGAAATTAATAACATCACATTGAAAATCATGTCATTTTTAATGGAGTGGGAAACACCTTTTGGGATGCAGAAATAACCGTGGCTTTAGTGTACTTCAAGGGTGTTCTTGATAACCCTTGTGAAGCTACTATGGGATTTTATTCATCTCATTCTAAATTTTTTGATGACATCATAAAGATTTAATTTCATGTTTCCCCCATTTTATGATTGTTTTTATCATTGTCATGTCACATTTCATAGTATATGGGTGATCTTAGGTGTTTTAGGAAGATTGGGATCTGAGGACTGGTCATTTAAGTCCGTTCCCACAAAAAGGTTAGCAGATTTCATACATCTGTAGTTGTTCTACATGATGATATATCATCTGTTTCCGATCATATTTATATGATTTTAGATATTACTAATATTTTCTCAAAATAATTCTCTATGATTCCTCCATATATGTAGGTAGAGTTTATTATTTATCTTTTTTCAGGTACATTGTGTATATTGATACTTCTATATCGTATGGAACTAATAAAGATTAATGTACCAATATTCTTTTGGATGGTACGGTGATGAGAGGTGTTTTTCATTATAACATTTCTCTAGGGGTATATTATGTACACATTCTATATAATTTATAAGATAAACATCATTTTTGTATGGTTTAGCAGAAGAATAACCCAGAGATAGATAGAATACATTACCTTGTCATTGTATGGATGACTTTTCTGATTAGATAAAATGTGAAAAATTTATTTTTTATGCTTGATATTTGGTCCTGATATCTTCAGCATGAATTTTTTGAGTTCAATGTTTTGTAAATATATTTTCGTATTTTTCATGGATAAAAAAAATATTTTTTTTATGAAAATCATTATGAAAAATGGTCATATAGTTTTCATGGATATAATGAATTAGATAATCCCATGGAATCATTTAACTATAGTAGAAATTTATGTGGAAGAATTTTTTTTTCATTCATGATCCAATCATGAGAACATGAACTATATATGTTCGGTATTGGAAATATTGATGGGTTACCATTTATATGGAGTTATTTTGAAATCAAAATTATTCATTTATGTAGTGAATATCCGTGGGATTGTGATTTCTAATCATGTTTTATTAGTTGAACATGAGATGTTAAGGACATTTTATCAAATTATGATCCATAGAATGTCATTGAGATGTGAAGCTTCCTTGGTGTTACTAGATACTATAGATGGTTCATGAATTATATATCAATGATGGAGTCATTATTGAGTATACATACCAGAAAAATGTTTAAATTTATATGGGATGCATAGTGCATGTCTTCTCCCATTTAGGTGATAATACTTCTGATATCATATACTATTTTGATCTTACCAAGGATCAACATGTGTTTTTATATAATAATTAATGTATATTTTTGGGATGTGATTTCATAAAGGAAGATCATGTAGTAGATTATGTCCCTCATCATCTTGGACATCATGAGAATAGTTTTACCACTCATCATTTACTTATACCCATATTAATTCATGGACTATGTGTTCGAGGCATTATATTTTTCGGTGTGGATTCATAGTCTTTCGGGACAACACATGTTGGATATATACAATTTCTATGAAATAATAGAATCATAGACATTGATGGTTGATACAATTACAAATTAAATTTGACTTTGATATCATCTACACCCTTGGGGATGGAAATGTCAACATATATGGTCATTGTAGGAAAGTGTCATCCAAATTTTTTGGAATCTATGGAAGAGTAGTAATGTATGGGGATATTTTTTAAATTTAATCCAGATACTTGGAAGGATGCTTCATGAATGGTTATGAACATTTTTTACTTATCATCATCACTAATTATGTCCATTCGATAGAGTTAGAAGTAGGATGTGGATTTCAGAGGAATTTGAGAAAATGTAAATGGTATGTTGATAGTTTCTGATTAGTATCCCACATCATATGGAAGAATCTATTTTTTTGTACTAGTTTTTCATACCAACATTTTTTCAGAGCTAATTTATATTAATTTTACAAATATATTCTGGAATAATTATTAAAATAATTATGAATATATATTATGAAAATAGATAATTATGCTTGTGAATGTGTATAAAGATTGAAATTTATGATTTTGTGCCCCACTATTACACATATATACCAAAACTTCTAGGTAATATCAAAGCATATAGTCATCAACATCCTTTTAATGTTTGTTTTTGAAATTTTTAAGGGGTATACATGGAATGTTTTGTTTGATATTCTTGGAAAATCCAAGCGTGAAATTATATTAAGGTGGTGATTAATTTCTTGACTGTGTAATCTAATTTTATTACAGGCATATATACCAATGAATGTAAAGACATAATTTCTCTATATGTGTATGGTATTGTGTGGTTACAAATTCATCTTTATATTGTTGATTTTAGAACATATCATAAGATTATATTAATGTTTTCTATTAATTTACAGGAGGTGATAGGGGATCATTTTAGATTTAGTACAACTTACCATCCATTAAAATATGATCAAATTGAGAATTTTATTCATATTTTAGATGATACACTTCTTCTTATGTGATATGTTTAGGTGAAGAATCATATAAAAATTTGGAACTAATTGAGTTTTAATATATATTTTTTTGTAAATATTCAATAATGATGCCTCCATTAAATGAATTGTATAGTATACCATGAAGATCAACTCATTATATGGTGTGTTTGTGAGACCGTTTGTTGGTGTGATTGTGTTTGGTTCAAGTGAAATCTATGAGGATTAATGACATACATCAGTGGCTAGTTATTGTGATGAGTTTGATTAAATATTATATAGATCAATGGGATTATCCATTGTATTTTCATATATGTGAGTCAGTTTTATTGAATGTTTCTCCTTAGTTGGGTCACTTTAGACCTAGAAAATAACTAGTTATGATTCAATGATATGTTAGACTATTTCAGGCCACTAAATAGCATGTGTCAGTTTCTTATCGGTTGGAAGTTTTTGGTTCATGATATAGATATTAAAAAAAATTCCATGTATCACTGCTTAGGTAATATCATCATGATCCCTATCATTTTATATGATTATAAGAGGTTTAGTAAAATATATTTTTTTCTATTATTGAATAACCAGTTCAGATAGTTGATATATAATTGAATTTATTGTGTGGGAAGTGAATTTTGTTGGTCATGGTGTTATAGTTATACATGGAATCTCACTGGAATAAAATCTTATGGTGGTTATTTTTTAACATATTGGTGCCCACATTTATCTAATTAAGGAATCAATTATTATTTATTCAATAATTAGGTGTGTCTTATAACTCTCATGTATATAGGGAATTTTTTAAAAAAGATATAATTTTCATGGTTATATGTTTTTTTATCAATGGAATTCAAGAATATTTTTTAACAGCATTGTGTGGTTATCAACATGTTTAGAGTATGCACAATTTACACTATGTATTGAATGTATGATTCATGTTTTTCAACTATGTATTTGGTAATTATATTGAATTTTAAAAGGTTACAAGATATGTTCATGGCCTCAATACACAATTCAATAATTGTGTCAACTATGTTAAAGGAGTAGATTATTTTTAAGTGTTACACAATGTGTAATGTAAACAGATAATGTTTAAAACAAACTAATTAATTTATCAGAGTTTTTAATACACATGGATTTCACAATGTGTTATGGAGTTACACATCATGAATATATTGGCATTTCAACTTTGGGGAAAATTCAACGGCTTATTTTTTATACAATATTTAACATCCCTATTTTCTCTCAACATATGTCTCTTCTCTGGTAATATTGGGATACTGCATGCTAACAACATTCATTTATTCAGAGATATATCAAAATTGTTGTTTGATATAATATCATGGGTCAATAGTCATTTATAATTTTTTTAATATATCTTGGAATCATCATTGCATTTCGTTATCTAAAATAGTTACCCAAGGGGATGTTCCTTATTTTTTCTCTAAAGATTCACTCAATGATCTTGTTCTAGATGAACTTTAATTTGTTTTTTGTGCTATGAGGAGTTTTTTTCTTGAGGATTTCACTAATTCCTCTTATAATGATATCCATTTATTAAATTGAATAAATTTGGAGATGTGTTTATTCGTTTTGGGCTTCAGTTTTTGTAGTTTAATCCTTTCCTGTGGCATGTTCTATTTCATGTCTATGCAACTTGTGTTTTGATAATGGTTGTTCAGTCCCTGGCTTGTATTTTTGAACATCCCTAATCATATTTTGGATAATTGTTTTATGAAATAAATAATCAGTATTAACATTTGTGGGTATGTGTGGAACTGGTTTTTTATAAATGATAAATTTCCATTATTTTTTGTAAAAGGATGAGGCTTCTCATGTCATTTAGATAATGTTTTGTGTGATGTTTTTAAAAAATTTTTTGATAGAAATGCTTATATGTATTGGTTTGTAAGATATGGAACGTGAGATTCCTTTGTCTAAATATGGGTGGTATTGTAATATTTGTCATCCACTATGAGATATTTTGATATTGGAGATTACCTCTGAACCTAGTGCCTGTTGTTATAGGAACATATTTGTGTAGTTGGGGGATAACATGTTTGGTTATTACTCTATTATATAAAGTAAAAAAATGTTTGAAATGGTTTAATTATTAATAAATTTTATATGTTATGTATGAGTGTTTTATCTATCATGACCTTATATAGTCATTATTGTGATGTTACATATGAATCTTCTTTTGTTTTATGTAGATTTAATGTACATAAATTTATTTGATATGATATGTCATTCATGATTAATTTTTTTAATTATATTTCTATTATTATATTTGGTAATGAAATTAATTTAGGCATATTTACCATTATTATTTCCAAATTTGGAATATACAGAAATGTAACTATTTTTTAGGGTTTTGATATAAAAACTATTAAACCGTATAAATTCCTTGTATAATTTAATGTACTACTTGCACGAGTTATTGTGCAAACACGTCATATGTAACAACTGTGTGAGATCCTTTGGATCCTATTAACTCACAACATCTTTACTATATCAATTGTACAAAGACCATTGAATTATATATGATACAAGGGAATAGAAGGAACTCTAGTGAGGCATTGAGGATTTTAATCTGCTGAGTTAGGTATATGATAGTGAGAGGGGTATAGTCTTCCCATGCTATCACATATAGTATATGTTATTTTCTAGGATTCTTTGTACTTTTTTGTTGTTACTATAGTATATGATTTTTTACAATCCATAGTGGATTGGTTTCAATTGTTTGTATTCAATTATTTAATATATTTATCATTTCAATTGTTATATTTATTGAATATATTTTATTTTTTTTCTTCCGCTTGAGTGAAATCGTTCAATATGATTGACATTTGATTCCTGTGTGTTGGTCCCCATCATGTGGGAATCATGAAAACTCTTATAATAAGGTAAGGATTAGTTCATGTATGGGTTTTAGATGGAATTCAAGATGGTTCATTGAATTATAATTTTTACAATATGATAAAAAATCATTAATCATTTTATGAACAATGTACAATTCCTGATGGTGTGAACAATTAATTATTTTTAAAATTAATGTATGGACATGAACTTCCATCCTTTATGACCAGTAATTTAGTATTTGACTACATTATTATTTCTTATTTTTTCATTTCAATGAATATTTTTTCCAAAATATTTTCATAATATTTATTTTTTATTAGATACAATGAATGTGAAAATGGTATTATCATCCATAATTTCATTAATGATATTTTTATTGTACATCGATTAATCAATGAAAAAAACCCTTTATTTAATAGAATATGTTCATGAGATGTGTTGTATTGATACCATTCTAGTTCATTGTCTATATAGATAATAATTCTTAACATATTTTCTTATAATCAATTTTATCCTGATGGGATAAACACTATGTAATGTATTTTTCATAATTTTAATGGTTTTTATGATCAAAATTGAAATCCTCCATGTCTAATATAACATCACTATAATTAAAAAGTTATATTATGATGGGTGAAAATGATTTATATTATTTAATTCGTGATCTTGAATTAATATATATGGAATGAGATCCCTATATTGATTATATTATGGGCGTTCCATATATATATTTCCAAAGCATTTTGTAATCATAATCTCTTTTAATTGATAGAATTATAGTGTTTTCCAAAGAGGATTCTCCTATAGAATAATCTTGGATACAATCATTTCAATTATATTATTTGTACATAATATTCCCTGATAGTAACAAATTTTTATTATTAATGTTTTTTGTTTTTATTTTTTTATATAATCATTATTGGAAACACATAGATCTTGATTATTGATTTCTGTTAAAATATATATATATGATGAATTATGAAATGTCATGTTTTTAATGATATAAATTTTCATGTATGTGTGTTTTTTTAAGATCATGCACTATGATTATACCTGAATGATCATCTTATTCTTGCCTATAACATCAAATTAATTATTCTTATGTTTACCCTTAATGAACATTTAATATCTCCATTATTATTTTTCCCGTTTATATTTTTTTGAAGAATAATGTAAGTGTTTTTTAATTTATTTTTATGTATAATGTAATGGGATATATTGATGTTGTATTTTTAAATTATAAAAGAGGATACCTTTAAAAAAAGCTCACATGACAATATTTTTTTGTTATGTAAGAGTTTATCCAAATTTCTAATAACTGAAATCCATATTTTTTTTGCTTTTGTAAGTGATATATTATTTCCAAATTATGATGTATGATTTTTAATTGATAATGATGGTTCATGTTATTTTTTATCATTCCAAAAGTTTATTTATTATATTTAATCACTATATCTAGGAGAATGTGTTGACGGATGTGGTAGTCTATTTCAAATTAGTGTATCGGTAACAACGAATATTAGGATGTTTTCATGATAGGTTATCACAAAGGTTATATATACCATGTTAGATTTATATGTTTATGATTAATAATAATTAAAATGTTATTAACTCTAATTATATGTTTTTTGTGGTGGGAGTTTAATATGAATATTTTTATTTTGATGAAAATTTACAGCAACAGAACCCATGTGCTTAGTATCTATTTTTTTAATGTTTATTTTTATAATAAATATATTATCTTTCAATGAAAAAATATGAAATTTCCAGGATGATAATAATAATGAATAAGATGATCTCTCATGTTGTGGTAATTATGATTAATCTAGATAATAAGGTTAATACATATTGATGATATATTATTTAGCATACTGATTACCATGGTATTGGATGTTATTTGTGAATCAATTCATAATTTTTTTAAAGTTGATTTGTATTTAAATGAAATTGTGAATAATATAATTAGAAATAATTTTTTATTTAAATATATTTTAATTTGAGTAATAATGGTTGTATTAACTGCATGAATTATATATGATTTTATTAATAATTTATGGTCATTAAGTTTCTTTATTTTAATGAGAAGTGTGTTTTTTATATTATATGTTTTGGGCATATAATTTTTGGTTATATGGATTTATTGGTGACCAGTGTTTAGTGTTAAATGTATAATTAATCACAAAATAATATAATTCAGATATTTAGTTTTCTATTGAAGTCATAAATATTTTCAACGAATTGATTTATTTGTTTTTGTATAATTGTTTTTCACGAAAACATCTTGTTACTTTTTATTTAAGAGATTATGTTATTATTAATTAGTATGTGTAACACCCCATGGATTTAAAAATAAAATGAAATTCATGAAACCATATTTAATAGTGTAATTTAACTTTATTTTATGGATATTATAATTACATAGCTGTTAAACATAAATTTTCCCATATATGATTTGAATTTTCTAAAAAAGAATCATACACTGTTGCGATCAGTAAGATTTTTATAGTGGGGTTGGATCAACACAATTTTTGGTGAAAAGTAACATTCTCTTATGAATTGTATTATTACCATTCATAATTGTAATATAATGATTATGAATATTTAATCAACCAAATGAATAGTAACATCAATCAGGAATGTATAAATAAAATTCTGGAAACATATCAGTGTCAATATGATTGTATTATATGTGTTTGTATTTTTTATAAATATTTATCTAAAATTTTATGATAAATTTAATAATTATAAATTTATTATTTTAATATAATGTTATCGTAATTTATTAGTTAATGTTTTTATTATTATAATATAATGCATTGATTAATGCTTCACAGTGTCATAAAATATCATATAGTTATAAAAATTTTCTATTTTAGAATTATTTATTGTTTTAATTAAAAGATACAAGTTTCATATTTTGAAAATTATATTGATAAAATGGAGTTCTAAATTTAGTTTTTAACATTAAATAATGGTTAGGGTGATGTTTTTATATTTTTATGATAGACATAAATTTTTAGGCAATAGTCAAATACGATAAATTACAAAATATGCTAAATAAATTAATTATAGACACATGGATGATTTTATTTTATAGTAAGAAACATTGGTTCAAAATAAAATTAAATAATTATAGTTTTCTATCATATTAACCAAATATATTTCTTGTCATAAGAAAAATAAGAAAATAATAATTAATGTAATGAAAACCCCCTATCCTCCACTATAAATACCATCCCTCACCCACTCTTGACCTCCCACCTCTCATGCTTTGATCATTGTCTATATTCTACCCAATCCACTTCACATGTCTCTTATACATGTCTAAGAGATAATGTTCTTACCAAAAGGCCAAAAACATGTTCCATAATGTGGATCTCAAGTAGAAGCAATCCAGAGGCCAGAAACCTCATTCATTATCTTTCATTTTCTGTAAATGTTTTTTTTTCTATTCATGTAATATATTTAGAAACCCATGTCCAGGAATTTTGAATAATCCAATATTATATATATAGTGTAATGTTATATTTTTTATGGAAAAAATCTTCAGCAACCCCCTTCTCCTCTCAACATTATTCAAAAAAACATTTCCTATGATATGTCGATTAACCGACATTGTGGACGATGCGGTTTCTATTTCCATTACATCCATCATAAATTGTCATCAATCCATTTTAATGATTTAAATTTTCTTAAATTTTTTAATATAAAAAATTTCATGTTATATATTTATCATATTTTCATAATATTAAATTACATAATGAAACTAGTTTGTGATGATCAATGAACCACCCAAATGATAATAACAAATTTCATTAATGCTTTATCAAATGAATCATCATTGAATCAGAAAACAAAATTTTATATTGTATTATTTTATATTCTCTAAACAAGTAAATAAATTTTAATTCCACTTCTATATTTTTTAATCCATTTGAACCGAAAATTCTTTATTATACATCCATGGAAACAATTTAAAGAACGCCCCTAAAATAAGGTAAATAACAACATATTATTAATAAAATTGTGGAATGATGTTATAAACTGAACACATAAGGTGTTAAAAATGTATTATTCATATGTAATGTATTAATAATACTATATTAACCATTCTACTAGAGTATTAGACACATTTAATGTATTATTAACTCTAGTCAAGGTAATTATTGCACCAAATTCCCATTGTTGGGTTATCATTCTACTTCACTGGTTATTTAGTACTACAAATGTTTTTGATAAATTTTGTTTATATTATGTTGTATTATATGTGTTTACAATATATACACATATTTATTTAAATATATTAATTCTCATATCAATTATAATATATTATTAAAATAATTTCCATTTAAAATAAATTTCAATTTCAATTTTAGAAAACTCAAAAATATTGTTTTTATATATAAAATACACAAGGCATTTCTCACGATTTCATGATTTTTTATTATTATAATGATTCAATAAACTCATTCCATTATTATTTCTTAATAATATCATTACATTATTATGTTTACAATATTTATATTTCCAAAGTTATTTTTTTGGAAATAGGTATTTTGAAATAAAAATGTGTTTTTCTCATAGGTTAATATTAGTTATTAAATTTTTTATTCATGATTTGTTCCAAAAAAATTATTTATGGTGGTTTTAGTCCATTATTTCTCATGATATTATGGGTAGATCCAAAATATATATCCCAATATTTTGGTTTGATCCCATTATATCTCAAGATATGACATGTGAGTTACATTATAGATCATCATTGCATTGGGTAATTAGGATATCGATGTTGTCCAAATAGTTATTCAATTTATAAAGGTGATTTTATGAGTGGTATGGTTTACATTCCCTAAGGAAACTGCATGATATTTCATTTAATTCTAATTACTTTTTATAAAAGGGTATTTATTGGTTTTTATGTTATCATGTCACAAACAACATATTCTTTTATATCCATAAAGGATCATTTTGTGATCACCTAATGTTTTCCAATGTTTAACAGAGGTTATAAGTATATATAAGAGGAATAAGGTAGTTAATTTAAATTTTATGATTTTTTTAATAAAATTATGTTTTATTTAAAAATTTAAATGATTGGGAATAAATGGATATTGTTTTAGTAGTTTCCACTATATATAAATGTAGAATATAATGTTTGTGCTATGTCTTAATTCTATAAAAATCTAACCCTGATATGATACTCAGTTTATACGAATGTATTTTTCGTGAATAATATTCATTATTATGTACTGTTCTAAGGATAGATCATAATATTATGAATGTTTATTTTTATGGGTAAAAATATTATATTTATCTAAACATTATATTTTTAATTAATCATTAAAGGAAAATAGGAAGACATTCATTTCATTCTCTGGGATTTTATGGTCAATTAGGACATTATTTTACAGTTATAAGATTATGTAATTCAACTTGAATACTCACCATTTGGTTTAATATACTATATTTTAATGCAAAACCTCTTAAAGGTGAAAGTGAACTTCTCAAGTACATATATAACTTAATGTTCCAACAGTACCAGGTATAATAATTCCTAAAATCTTGGAAAATGCTCCAAGATAATTAATATTATTCTATTATCTTCATTTATTTTGAATTTATGGAATATATCCAACTCATTGACTTCTGTTTTTTTTCATTAATATTATAATGATCATTTAACTTTTTATTATCAATGTTCTCAATAACTCTTAGTGATTGTTTAGACATTATTTTTTCATCCAATTATTTATTTTTTTACTTCCCACTAGTGTTATCATATTTGGAACCCATTTTTTGATTTACTAAATATGAGTTTTGTTTTTCCATTTCACTCATTCCAAAGGGTTTTTTATCCCTTCTTACTACATGGGATTTTATAGAAGGAATTTAGTAATATAAAACCCTGGATTAACGAAACTGATTAAAATTTAATTGAAATAATTTATTAAAGGTGTTCAAATATAGTATCCCAATATTATAAAATAACCGTATTTTTTATAGTGTATATGAAATGAAACACCAAACATAAATGAACCATTATAAAGGTTATAGTTAAAAAAAATTAAATTAATTGGTGTGTATGAATAGGAAAAACACCATTATGGATTGTATATATATATAATGGTCGATTTCAATACAAATATATGGATTCAACCTCGGGAAATTATACGCAATTTTTATTAATGTTAATTTATTTCATAAAATATATTATTCTCTCAAATATATTATTATTACTTTTTATCATTGAATATAAATTTAAATTATTATGCACAAAAATAAATTTTACTAAATAAAGTACATCATTTTGATGTCAGAATATCAATGTTATCTTATAATGACCATTTTTTTATTTTTAAAAAGAATTAATTTAGAATAAATAATAGAAAATAACTATTTTTTTCATAATCAATTTAAATAATTAAAAAGTCCCTTTATTATTTTAATTTCATTAAAAATTTAGATAAACCTCCCATATATAAAAATTCTAATTAATTACATATGAATCAGCATCATATTTTTTGATTGGTATAAGTATATTTTTTTATCAAATTTTTTTTGGCAAAAAACCATTTTATTGGGTTTTATGAATTTATATAATTGTAAATATATTTATAATATATTTATTTTCAATCTTGAAATATAATTATCTATTTTATAAAATATTTAAAATTAATCTCATTATGAAATTTTTTGATATTTTTTAAAGTTATAGATATTCTTAATAATGGAAAAATATAAATATCTATGAAGTATAATATCTTTATAATATCTACATGAAACAAATATGAAATGATATTTTATTCAATATATGAAAATTATAATGTAATTTAATATAATAAAAATTCCATATAATATTAAAAATATTATAATTAAAATTTTATTTTATAATAAATATAAAAATCATTTAAATGATGAAACAGTGATTTCGAAGAACTAAAAAAATATTGAACCTATGGATACTATTTTAGATGTTTGAATTGTTTGAAAAAATAGGATAATACATATTATATATTATCGGGTATTCTCATTGATAGATTAAAATTTTGATATCATATTATAACCAACATATCAAAACTTTTTTTCAAAATTTGGAAAGGTTAGGAATATCAAAATAACAACTTAAAATTTTTTCCCTTATATATAAATGGGTAAATAATCATATGTAATACATAAAAATAGTTTCAAAAATTAGTTTTTTATATTTTTAATAGTAAATTATTTTTATTTTTTAGTGTTGAAATTATTACATTAAATAAATATTCAACATTGACTCAGATTTTTTATGCCTTTCAATAAACAATATAATGGTATTAGAGACTCTACATGTTATATTTTTTGTGTTATATATAGTGTCCCATATTTTTCATATATTTATATAAAAAATTATTATTACTATAAATTTTTATACCATTAGTATTTTTCAAAAATATTGAATTTATTGTGATATTAAATTAATATATTGAAAACATAAATAAAATATTAATTATGATAAGTAATTATTTTAAGAAAATAAATAAATAATAAAATAACATTAAACTAAGATATTAATATTAATATTTACCAAAAATGTTATCCATTGTATATTGGTAATATAATTTTCTCCTTATAACTAATATTTTACCCTTTAATTTTGAAAATGTCATTACGATGGTTATGGTTACTATTTGTTTTACAAGGTATTGAACCAAAATATATGCTTTTAAATGATATAATACCAATCTAAAATATGATAAAACTATTATATACTAACTATATTATTAATTTAACCAATTAAATGATAATTTTGAGCCACTTTAAATGGGATAGAAGCCTATAATGTTTCAATAGTTCATGTATTCAGAATGATTGTATTAACACTACTTTATAATGACTAGTAATATATTAAATGATATAATATTTATAGAAAACCATTCATGTAAGAACATAGTTCTTATTCATGAGGTACATGTTTGTTCTTTTTCTTTTTTCATTATGTTTTTTTGAGAAAATAAGTAAAATGGGGAAAAATCCAAAAATTTGTGGGTACACGTTGTGTACTTTGGCCATGTGGAATGAGTAGACAGGGCGTGTAGGCCTATCAGTGATGAAAGGTTTAAAAAACTGATTACACTCCCTATACTTGGTATTTACATGCCATGTAATTAGTCGGGAGGTAATCAGTAAGCCAGTGGTACGAGCCTCCAACGGGGTGACAATGCACGCCATGTACTCAGAAATACATGTTGTGAACTCATGTCGATAGATGAATAGTGTGGCTATGCAATGTAGTTGCCGGAGGAACAATTAAAAAATTGAGAGTACACGCAGTGTACTTGATAATTCACGCCGTGTAGTTGGGTTTTATGGTTATAAACCTGATGTAGCCTCCTCTTTAAAAAGTGGAATATTAGATTGTTGGGTAGCAGTTGGAGAGATAGCTGAACCCTGGAAGAGTTCTTGACCGAACACAGGGACACTGATTCCTTCACCGATGATCTCTTTTGGACCGTGTGGGTTAACCCTTCCCTCTCCTTTTGTGTTTATTTATAATTATTTCATGATGGAATGTTATTTGTGTTCTAATGGGAAAACATTTATCCTAGATCTACATCTTTAACTGATGATTTAGGAGGCCTCTTTATCGTATATTGATCAGTGAAGATCGAGGTAGGTGGTCTGGTGTTTAATTCCAACTTTTGAGTGTTTTTTGTACCGTTGTGCTATGCACCCATGTTTGGGGTGTCATATGGTTGAGGCTATCACTGATTAAATTCCTATAATTTCATAGATAATTTAGTGATTTTGTATAAACTATTATTTGGGATCGGTTCTTTGATCTAGGGACACCCTGTGGGTGCATTTCTCTTGTTTAGCTATTTGGCCAGGATACCCATGTGTATGTTGTAATGTTTAGCATTCTCTGAGTTTTCTTAAGAGAGAATGTATATAAATTGATTTCTTATGTGTTGGTCTTGTCCTGGTTACTTTCTTAGCCTGAGGGAAGAGTTTTTTTAGCCTGAGGGTATGTTTTTGTTTAAGCCTGAGGGAAACATTTCTTATGCCTATGGGCAGTAGCTTCCATGCTTGAGGGAAATATCTCATATGTCAGAGGGAAATAATCTCTCAACTTGAGGGAAATAAACTGAGGGTTGCAATTCGGATTACCTTTGGGTAATTTTTTCCATGTCTGAGGACTCTGTTTACTTGACATATTCAATGTGGTGATTTCTTATGTTATACCTGCCATGTTAATGCACATGCTTGTTATTGTTTTACCTTCTACTTGTTAGATAGCCTGTTGAGGTTTTTGCAGAGACACTATATATGAGATTTTTGGCTGAGGCTTAGTCTCGAGAAGATATTTTTCAATTATATTGAATTGTTGAATAATAATTATTATATGGAAACATAACTGGTAGTGATGCATACTTTTGGGTACTGCTTTGTTTACTCTATTTTATTATTGCATTGTTGTTGCACATAATCTTAGACAGTTGGGTACGAGCCTTTGGTGGTTGCCTAATGGGATTTATTTGTCACACCCTATTTGTCTTAGGTCTTTAACACAAAAATATTTTAATGTTGTAGGTGTGGATAATGGAAAGAGTCTCTATGCAGGTATTTGATTGTTGTTGAGGTGTAGGGGAGCATTGGACAAAGATTATGGAAGATATGCTACCGAGTTCCTACTGTGATGTTTTATTTTTCATTTTCATTATTTTATCATGTATTCTATTGTATTCCAATCCAGTGTATCATATTTTGACTTCTTACATATGATATTACATATTGCATCATCATATTTATATGACTGTTGGCATCATTTACGTCTGTATTGTTGTCCATTTCTTTTTAGTATTGTTTAGTTCTTCCTCTTTTAGTATGTTTTTGTTTTCTCCGCTATGCTACACTTTTAAAACGAGGGAATAGATTCCCCATTATCAAAACATGGCCCCCACTGCTAGTCGACAGCCTCTGGGATTTGGGGAAATGCGCTTGTGGTCATGTGACCAACCAGGTTCGGGGAACCTGTTTTCTGGCACCCGGATCTGGGACATTACAAAGTGGTATTGGAGGGAAGGATTTTCATTTCCCTATGTTATTTTATTATTTGGAGAAAATGTAAAGAGATAGATTGTAAAGGGATTCGGTAATAATTGTGTCCGAAATTAGCTACCCTTTGTACAGGTAAAGGAAAGATAGCCTCAATTTAAATTGTGATTTTCTGTTTATGGTTATTACAATTGATTTGGTTTTCAGAATTGTGTGACACACTTGTTTTGTGTTATTTATATTTTTATATGCGGGTTCTATTTAGCTGCAACCCCATCTCATGCATCATTTAGGCACATGTTTGAATCGCATACCATGTATAGTTCCCATGCCATGGAGGTTTATTAGAAATTGCATGTTGTTGTGATAGATGTTGTGCTATAAAATGCATGTAGTTGTGATAGGTACCTTGATATATACACCTATTTTTTATTGGGTGTTGGTGCATTTTATGGATTGGTTGATGGGAGCTAAACATTGGTTCTTGAGAAGTATTGGCACTCTTGGACCGGAATCTAGAAGATCATACTCCAGCCTTTTGTTGCATTTGGTACTATAATTTGAAGGTCAGATGAAAAACATTGATTCATGGCGAGTATGAGCCCCCACAAATCAAAATTTGGCATACCAACGATTGAAATTAAAGAAAAAGGGGCTCCAAAGTAGTTTCTAAGGTCTACTATCTTGAAACACAGACAACACGGTGTGTGGTTCTATGAATACACTCCATAAACACTTCTGATCAGGAGGAAATGAAAATTTTTAAGTACACACTGTGTAACCTAAGTACACGTCGTGTAGCCTCTAACAGTGTCATAGGTTGTGTGGGAAGAGACAAAGATGTTGATGTTCTAGAGGGAAAATGCAGTGTACCGACTGTATACGCCGTGTTGTGTTGACCCTGTGTCCACTCGTGTAACTAACAACATAGATGGAGGAATCTTTGTTTATACACATTGTGTCAATGCCGAACACAACGAATAGTTTAACCTAATAATCCATCTGTGTAACTAACAACATGGGTCTACATTATCCTTCCTTATACACACCATGTGCATGTGGGACACGCCTTGTAGTCTTGAATGCTGAGTGTCGTGTAGACTTGGCCATGTGGCTAGGGAAACGGGGTGGTGTACACGCCGCGTGCGGGTGTAATTCTTCGTGTAGTGTCAGTTGAGTAGCCGACCATGTCACTAACAACATGAGAAAAAGTAATTTAATATGTACACTCTGTGTCTATCTGAAACACGGTGTGTAGCTTGATCAGTTTACATGGATGTGTCTCAAACAAAACGGGTCGTGGAAGCTCGTCGATTACACTCCATGTAGACGTTATACATGCTGTGTAGTCTCATTCAATAGAGATCTGTGTGGCTAATCCATGTTGAAAGATTCTGGAAGGGGAATAAAATTCATGTACATGTCGTGTGTGTGGGAAACATGCAGAGTTTTGGGGCTGTTACACGACCAGTAGTGGAATAAGTACACGCCCATATGAAAATCCTAAGGGAACACATAGTGTAGTTATTACAAATGCCTGGTTTTATTGTTTTGTAAAACATGAATGTTTTCTTTCTCTTGTTCCCTTATTTAACTCATTATTTTATATCCTTGATGAACATAAGTGGAGGTGTGTTTTGAACTTGTACAGTCATGCCATCGATACGACCACGAGTTGTTTTCAAGAGAGCAGTAACGATTATACTCCAGAGAAGGTAGCACACAGGCTACCGATGGATCCTCCAGAAGAGCCAAATGTGGTTCCAGCCATTATACTAGATGCAAGAGCAGAGGCACTATTCCATGATGGCTTCAGGTGGTTTATGCAGACTTTCTAGGGACCACCACCTGCTGCCACATCTATGGTAGAGAATACGCATATATTCCAGCAGTAGCATCTGCCTACATTTTCAGGGGATAGAGGACCATAGGTGGATGATTCTTTCATGGGTTCTATGCAGAATATTTTCTAGAATCTAGAGATTCCTCCTGGGTGGAGGGTCAAGCTAGATACTAACATGTTGCATGATTCTTCCAAGAGATGGTGGGATGTTACCACCCAGACAGAGCATCATAGATACTTGGCGTGGGAATATTTTCGGGCAGTCTTCATTGACTTTTTCTTTCTAGAGACACTGAGGGAAGATCGAGCATGAGTATTCATGGATCTGCAGCAGGGAACCATGTCAGTGATGGAATATTCTTCCTCCTTCACTGAGCTACAATGTTTTTCACTTGTTCTTGTGGGACATGAGATGCTGAGGGATATAAGCTTTAAGGATGGTGTTCGATATGACATTCGAGAACTCGTGAATGTTTTCAGGTTGCCTAAATTGCATGATATTGTGAACCAAGAACTTATTACTGAGAGGAACCTATTGGAAGCGAGTGGTGCATGCCAGGGCGGTTCAGCACCAGTTTCTGGTATGATATATAACTATAAGAGGAAGAGGTAGATTGATTTCTCTCATGATGGAAGTACTATTAAAAATCATTCTTCAAGTTTCCAGGTGACGTGCTAATAGTGTGGTAAGGAGGGGGAGAAGACACTTCAGTGTCCACGTGAAACAGTGGAGTGCCGAACTTGTGGCATGATGGTTCATCTCCTGTGTTTTTAGGCTTTTCCTCCAGTGGATAATGAGAATATTTCTATGTAGACTCCACGTGCATGAGTAGGTCCAACAGCTTCTTTCCAGTCAGAAAATTAGAATACGACAGGAAATTCAAGCCAGTGTGGTGGTCGTGGTCATGGTAGCTAGACACTAGGATCTCAGAGATAGCAGGGCAGGTCAGCTCAGGGTATACAGGCTGTGTGTTAAGGCCGCAACTCATGGCAGGTATATGTGGTGCAATCAAACAAACATAAGCAGTATCTCAAACCTTACACTGTCAGAGGTACTATTCTAGTTGCTTCTTTTTTATCATTGATTCTTTTCGATACTGGTGTTACACATAGCTTTATATAATTTCCCATTGTGGAAGTCCATGGAATCTATGTTTTTTCATCTTCTGAATTCATGATGCTAGACAATCCATTGGGAACTATAATGGATGGTGTGAATCAGTGCCGAGAGAACCCCCTAGATGTTGATGGGTGTCACTTTCTATGGGAATTATATGTCTTAGAGATGAAGTTCTATGACATCATTATCAAGATAGACCTATTGGTACCCTTTCGAGCCTTTGTAGATTGCAATAATCGTAGGGTGAGTTTCACATCACCATAGGGAATGTATATTCTAATAAACAGTGAATGGGATGTCCAAGAAAGTTGAGCAGGAACCGAGCATCATGGGAATGGTTTTGTAATAGCTCAGATTGCGAGTTAGTATCTGGATGAACATGGAACATGTAAGATGGATTTACCTCTAGTGGTTGATCGTTTCAGGGTTGTATCCATGGATGACTATTCCGGTCTACCTATGGTGCGAGAGATGGATTTCTCTATTGATCATATTCCAGGATTGGCACCAATGTTTATTCCTCCTTATAGGATGACTACACCAGAATTTCAGGAGCTCAATAGGAAGTTAGAGGAGTTGCAGGCATATGGTTTGATCTGACCTAGTACTTCTCCTTGGGGTTCACCTGTCTTGTTTTCTAAAAACCTATATGGTACCGTCAGACTCTGTTTGGATTATCAGAAATAGAACCAGTTGAAGGTCATGAACTAATATCCCTTTCCACGGATTGATGATATTTTTTATCATGTTCGAGGAGCACGAGTGTGCTCGAAGATAAACTTCAGATCTGGATATCATCAGTTGTCTGTCAGACCATCAGACATACCACTTATATATTTTCTGAGAAGATATACTCTATATGAGTACTTGGTCATGTTGTTTGGACTCATGAATGCACCTGAAGATTTAATGGCTCTGATGAATCGTTTGTTACACCCATATCTGGATTCTTTTGTGGTAGTCTTTATGGATGATATATTTGTGTACTCTCACACTCGACATGACCACGCTACCCATCTTGAAATCATTTTCACTACACTGATAGAACATTAGCTATATGTTAATATCTCAAAGTAGCACTTTTGGATGGACCATATAAACTTCATAGGTCATATTATCTCAGAGGCAGGAGTTGCGGTAGACCGAGAGAAAGTGGGAGTAGTGGTTTCCTGGGAGCATCCTTAAAATGTGTTTGAAAGAAGGAGTTTCTTGTGGCTATAATGTTACAATAAGAGATTTATACAAAACTTTTCCAACATATAAGTTCCATTTATGTGTTTGGATAAGAATGGTGTGAAGTTCTTTTGGTCAGAAGCTTGTGAGAGAGCCTTTCAGGCGTTGAAGGGAAGGTTGATAGAAACACCAGTCCCATGACTTTTAGAGAAAGGGAAGAGCTATAATGTTTAATGTGATTCATTATCTATTGGGCTGGTAGAAGTGTCGATGTTGGGCTATCGAGTAGTTGTGTACGCGTCTCCGTAGTTAAGGCTACATGAGAGTAATTACTGAACGTATGATCTCGAGTTGGCTGCAGTTATTCACACATTACATTGTTGGTGAAATTATCTCTTGGGAGAACATTTTGTGGTGTTTACAGACCAAAAAAGTCTTAAATACATATTTTCCCTACATGACTTGAATCTGAGACAATGAGTGTGGGTTCAATACTTCCAGTCCTTCGACTTCGAGATTTCCTATACACCTGGTATGTGTAATGCAGTAGCTGATGCACTGAGTGGGAGGACTCAGTTACACACCGTGCAGGAAGCTAGTGGTGAGTGGAAATGTTTGGATATTTTCTTTAAGATGCATTTGGAGGTGCATGATAGTTAGGGGAGAGCCAATGTTTCTTCTATAGCTTGGACTGCTACCCTTTAGGATAGAGTGAGTATGATACAACTATCAGATTAAGAAGGACTAGTTCTACGAGAGTCAATGGAAGTGAGGTCCCTCCTCCCGATTGGACGATAGGTAATGATGAAGTACTACGTATCCATGGACGAGTGTGGGTTCCAGGGGATATATGGAAGGAGTTGATGAGGTAGTTTCATACTTCACCTTGGGAAGTGCATCCTGGGGTTACAAAAATGTACCGTGACTTGAGACGTCGGTATTGGTGTCCAGGTATGAAATGATAGGAAGCTGGTTTTGTTATGAGATGTTACACATAACGATAGTTGAAGGCAGAGCATCAAAGGCCAGTGGGATTGTTACAAAAGATACCCATTCCGGTGTGAAAAAGTAATTCTGTCGCGATGGAATTCAAGACCGGGATTCCGAGGTCACCTCGAGGCTGTGATGGCATATGGGTTGTTGTGGATAGACATACGAAGGTAGATCACTTTTTCCCGATCAAGGAGACATCGGTTGTTGACTATATCATGACTTTGTATATCTAATAGGTAGTACGTCTTCATGCAGACCCCCATTCCATAATTTCATATAGGGAAACCCATTTTACATCTCATTTCTGGAAGAGTTTTATAGGGAAATAGGTACAATGGTGCTTCCGAGGACAGCTTACCACCCTCAGACCATTGACCAGTTAGATTGAATGATACAGGTTCTTGAGGAAATGCTACGTGAATGCATGTTGGACTTTGGGAGCCCTTGGGAGAGGCACATTTCACTGGTCATGTTTTCCTAAAATAATAGTTTCCAGGAAACTTTTGAGATGGAACCATACCATGATTTATAGGGTAGGCCATGCTGATCAACCCTATGCTTTTTGGAGGCAAGTGAGGAAGCTTTATTTAGACCATGTCCCGTGTAGGAAACTTCAGTGCAGGTCCACCTGATTCAGAAGTAGATGGGTACTGCACTGTCTCTTCATAAACATTATGTTGATCACCACAGACGGCCCAGAGAGTTTGTGGTCGAGGATCAGGTTTTCTGGCATGTTTCACCAAGGTTGTGACACAGGAGGATCTGGAGATAGGATAAACTGTCATTGAGGTATGTGGGGTTGTTTGAGATTGTGGAGAGATTCAGGTCAGTTTCCTATCAGTTGTAGTTAACACAGAGGTATCGGGCTATTAATGACGTCTTCCATGCATCTCAGATATTCTATTATCTCTCTGACCTATCTCGCATCTTTTATCTCGTGGAGGTTGAACATTCGGCCGATGCATCCATTGAGGAGAATCCGATTCGTATTGTTGATAGGAGCACCATGGATCTCCGTGTCTGGACAGTTCCTCTTGTATGGGTGCTATGGCATCATGAACAAGTGTAGGACGAAACCTGGGAGCAGGAGATAGACGTACATACTCTGTGGCTAGAGTTTTTCTCAGTTTTATCTTCACCACCCTTGGATGGAAAATTCGGTGACAAATTTCATTAAGGGAGATGTTTGTAAGAAAATGGTTCTTATTCTTGAGGTTCAAGTTTCTTTTTTTCATTTACACTGAAGAGTTCTATAAAAAATAAGGAAAATTGGGAAAAATCCAAAATTTTGTGGGTAAATTCGATGTACTTTTCTACAAGTTGTGTACTTTGGCCATGTGGAATAAGTACACTGGGCATGTAGGCCTTTCAATGATGAAAGGTGTAAAAAACTGACTACACGTCGTGTACTTGGTATTTACACACCGTGTAATCAGTCGATAGGTAAATTGTAAGGGATTTAGAGTACCCAACATCGGAGCGACAGTACACTCCATGTACTCTGAAATTCATGTCATATACTCATGTTTATATATTAATAGTGCAGCGGTGAAATATAGCCACCAGAGTAACAGATAAAAAATCTAAAGTACACTCTGTTTACTTGAGAGTACATGCCACGTAGTTGTGTTTTTTTGTTATAAACTGGATGTGTCCTCCTCTTACAATATAGGAAGCTTAGAACACCATGAATTCATGGGAGAGATGGCCGAACATTGAAAGAGTTCCCAACTGAACACCAAAACACTAGTTCCTTCACCAACGATCACGTTTGGACCGCGCGGGTAATCCCATCCCTCACCTTGTGTGTTTCTTTTCAATTATTTCATGAGGAAAAGTTATTTGTGTTAGAATGGGAGAACGTTTATCCCAGATCTACAACATTCATAGACGATTCAAGATTATTCTTTCACGTATATCGATCAGTGGAGATCGAGGTATGTGGTCTGGGGTTTAATTCCAACTATTGAGTGTTTTTGTGTTCCATTTTACAACGTGCCCATGTCTGGGGTGTCGTATGGATGATGCCTTGATTGATAAAATGCCTATAATTTCATAGGTAATTAAATTATTATGAATGAAATATTTTTTGGGATCGTTCTTTGATCCAGGGCCACCCCGTAGGTGCGTTTCCCTTGTTTAGAAGTTCGGATAGGATATCCATGGGTAAGCCATTATTTTTATCATGCTATGAGTTTTCATGAGGGAAAATGTATATTAATTTTTTTCTTATGTGTTCTTCTTGACCCAATTACATTCTTAGCCTGAGGGGAGTATTTCTTTCATCTTGAGGGAAAGTGTTTCGAATAGCATGAGGGAAACTTTTCATATGCATGTGGGCAGTAGCTTCCATGCCTGAGGGAAATATCTCGTATTCCTGAGAGAAATATTCAATATTCAAGAAGGTAATAACCTGAGGGTTTCTATTCGTAATAAATAATGATAAAGTTTTGCTTGTCTGAGGACTTTTTTTTAATGCATATTCAATGTGGTGATTTCTTATGTTATACCTGCCATGATAAATCACATGCATGGTATTGTTTTACATTCTACTTCTTAGATAGCCTATTGCAGATTTTGTTGTGGCACTGTATATGAGAATGTTGGATTAGGATGATTCTCAAGAACTTATAATTCAATTATATTGAATTGATAAATAATAATAATTACATGGAAATGTAATTGGTAGAGATGGTTACTTTTGTGTATTCCCTGGTTTACTACATTTTATTATTGCAATGTTGTTGCACATTTTTATAGAATGTTCGGCACGTGCCTTTGGTGGTTGCTTAATGAGATTTATTTCTCACACCTTTATTGGGTCATGACTTGGGCCCAAACATATTTTATTTCTACAATTGTGGATATGGACAGGAGTCACTATATTGGTACTTGATTGTTATAGAGGAGTTGGTGGGCGTGGGACAAATCACTAGCTTGCGATGCGGCTAAGTTCCTGATGTGCTGTTTTGTTTTGCTTTGTTGTACTTGTATCTTGTACTATATTGTATTTGATTATAGTGTATCCTATTTTGACTGCATTCATGGGATATTAAATATTGCATCATCATATGTATATGATTGTTTCTATCTTTTACTTCTATATTGTTGTCAATTTCCGCTTAGTACTATTTACTTCTTCTTCTTTTAGTATGTTTTTATTTTTTCTGCTGCACTACACATTGAAAAATGAGGCCATTGTTTCCCCACTATCAGACTTATACCCTCGCTACTAGTCACCAACATTTGGCATTTGGGGAAATGCGCTTGAGGTCATGTGACCAACCGGGTTTGGGGAACCCATTGTTTTGCACCCAGATCCCAGACATTACAAATCATCTCCCATGTAAATTATATATTGTTTAGAATATCAACCATGGTCCATTTAGTTGTCACTATCTCTTATAAAAGGAAATTTATTGAATTCTAAAGAGTCATAAATATTGATATCAAAAAAAAATTCAAAAGGGTTAATGCGGGATTTAATCTAGTAGATAAGGGTCTAACATATTCAAAATTGGACAAAATTTTACTATATGATAATTTTGAGACACATAAAAATCATAACAAATAATTTCATCATTTTTAATTTTTTGTATCATGAAAATTTAGTTATATAAATTTAATACATTATCAAATTCAGGAGTTAATCTCTCATCTCATATCAAATAATACCCATCCACATTCTTTTATTTAAATAATGATCCATTTTGATTAAAGTATACAAGAAAATTTCTCTTAAAATAAAATAAAATGACTTTAGGTATGTATGATTTTGGGAATAATTGGATACATAGAGGGATTGATGTGTAAAACAAAGGAGGATATTAGAAAACCACCTGTAATATTTAACTCAATGTTTTAGTTTTATGTCATATTATACCTCCTATAATTTTTATAACTATTGACGCTCCATACCCTCATAGAGTCTAACAACTGAAAAAGGGGAATACCATAGGACAAATAGATTCATCCTTTGAAGAAACATCAAAAATTGACAACGGCATGAACAAGGATTTGTTTACACATGGCTCGGGAAAGTTTCATAACGGTTGCCCATGTATACTTCTGTGCCCCATATTGGTCGCGTAGGTAACTTTCACGCCCTATTTGATTTTTTTCAAAGGTCTTCAATGGCCTATTAATATCCCCTATGGGCCCTGCATTTCAGGGACAAAAAAATCCAGAAGTCAAATTTAACCTCTCGACTCCCTAGTCTCTACATGAAGTCTATCGATCACTTATAAGGTAATTTATTACCTTGAGTGGCAGATCTAAAGAGTGGGAATAAGGACTAAGTGTTATAATTCATCAAAACTTGTGCGCCTAAGAGTTCAGCCCTTAATTGAAAATGAAGTCACTTACGCGCCGCCTTATCCCTTCAACAGAACTTGCACGCCACTCTTTTGAAAGCCTTTTGTAATAATACTATGGTCTTGAGCAAAGCCTCACCCAAGTATTATCCTTTGAGTTAATCGTCGCTCTAATATTCATGTGTCGCGCAAGTATATGTGCGCGACCAGGACTTGCACGCCCAAACAGGACTTGCACGCCTGCCTCTTTTTGGGTGCCCCTCCAATCTATTCAACTCTTCTCTTCAAATCCACCTCTCCTCTTCAAGATTTATCCTTCAAAACCCTCTACAATGTCATTTATGGAATGGTTTCTTTGTTCCCATCCTTATTTGAAAGGAATTATGTGGAACATATCTCAAAACCTAGTGATTTACAAATTTTTATGTCTCCAAGGTTAGATATTTCATTCATTCAACATCATACTTTAAGAAGAGAAGATTTTTAATACCCGCATCCTCCTTAGGAGTAAGCCCCAATCGTAATTTTCCTCCTAATCTGGGCCTCCATTTTAGGGGTATCCCCTAGTCATAATTCCCCTAACCTGGGCCTCATTTTCAAGAGTTTTCCCCAGTCCATGTTCCCTTAATATGGGAATCCTCTTCTGGAGTAAGCCTCATGTTCCCAAATCTGGGTATCCTCTATAAGAGTAAGCCCCAAATTCCGAATTCCCTTAACACGGGACTCTACTTTATGAGTAAGTCCCAGTCTTGATTTCGTTTTATTTGGGAATCCTTATCAGGAATAAAACCCAATCATAAGTCCCCTCTAATTTGGGAATCCTTCTGAGGATTAATTCCTAAGTTTAGTATCCAAATCACCATGAAGCACATATACCTTTATGGACATTGTTCCTGGGTTTCTACACAGAACTAAATCCCAATCCCCATCTATCATGGGCAGTCATACATACATAATCCCCACATTACTTCTAATGATTACATATTTTGTGGCACAATCGTCATGTTTTACCGATACCTCTTTTTTCTCACACATAACAGGACTCACATGATCATTTAGTATAAAAGTAATTATTATATCTTTCCATTGGGCCATCAACCATGCATAAACTCCATACATTATTTCTCGAACTATGTGGGTTCTGATTCCTTTTCTAAACAATGATACCTAGGTAGCCCATCTGTGGATATGTTCCCAACTCTAAAATAATCGATATCCTTCTGAACGACAATAAACTTCAAGTGCCCCACTGAGTGGCTTTAAAAGTAGTATGGTTATCATAATGACCATGATATTTCTATAAAATTTGTTGAAGTATAACATTGACTAAGAACCTCAAAACAAATACATATGATTCTCTATAGATGAAGAACCTCAAATACGTATAAAATATTCTCCGAATTTCATACATATTAATCATTTATTGTCAGATCTAAAGGAAAGCTCGTTTTCATACTTGGAAATTAAATAAGGATTCAATAACAAAACTCATATCTATAAGGAGAGTCCCAGAGCAGACAATAATCCCCCCCAAAAAGGTGTGATGAGTCCGACCTACCATCCTTTTGACCAATGCAAATTCTTAAGCCTCATCGGTCCACAACTAATGAGAAACTACATTTGGAATGTAGGTCCAAATGGATATAGAATCATTGGATGTTTTTGGTTCTACAAATAAACCTGTTAGAAACCGATTGGAATGTTTGATCCTTAAAAAAATAAGGTTATCCCTATTTCCAGAGGAAACAAAAAATGGTGAACCCGGCGTGAATTCATAACCAATATAAAATTATGTTTTACTTATTTGTTATGACCTTATTTAAACTGAATGAGAGGGAAAACAAAACAATGAATACCATATTTTCTCATCAAAAATATATAGTGGATGAAATTATCAAGATTATGTGTGTTATATCAAACAATAACTCTTTTCCATGATCTTATGCATTACAGAAATGGCTTCGCTAAATTTCACACCTGTGAATGCATCTGTTGCTACTCCTGCTAGATCCTCGTCCGCTCTGAGGACGACATCACCTACTCAGAGTTTTCAACACTGGGTCTCAAATGCACCGATTAAAGAATTCCATCCACACGGTACCATTACGACTCTAGAGGCCGCTCGAAAAGCCCTCCAAGTCAATAATTCACCCTATTTGTCTGGACAACAACGACCAGTGATCAAGAAGAAGGTGGTTCCAACCACTGTCTCCAACCGTTTTGCGTTATTATCACTAGAACACAATCACCAGTTCCTCCCATATTATGAGGAGGTGAATGAAAAGGTCTTTGAATCTGTAATTCAAGGAGACTGCAGTACATCCTGAGGGCTCCCATCAACAATCGCCACCAGACACATGCGACAGTGGACCCTAAACATTATTAGGGTATCTCCTTTAGGGGTTCGGCTTTGGTCCCTCATACTCGAGTCAGAAAGAGTAACTTCCAGAGGTGAAATCTAGTCAACAGAGAGCTGGTCCATACTTATTCCCCCTCTAGAGAAGTCCATCAAGACAACTTTATGTCAAGAAACAAGTGGGCATATACACCAGTCAGTCCTGATGTTACTACCCAGCAGACTCATCTGGAAGTAACACGCCAATCCCGCCAGGTAATTCCAACGGATTATTATAGGCAGGAATTTTCACCAGTTTATAACTCATCATTTAGTCAGTAGGCTCATCTGACTATAGATAATGAAGCCCTCCAATCTAATATTGTGGAAACTGATAAGTAGGTACATACACATGTTTACAATCAATAATTATTTCAGCAGTCTCGTCTACACATATTGAAATAATGTCATCAACCATACTTGACAGATAATAAACAGTAGGCACAAACACCTGCCAATGTTAATCAAGCCTTCCAACAGTCTCTTTTTGTAGCACTCGAAGAAGTTAGTCAGAATGCTCTGACGACAAATTTGGTGCAAACTCAACTCCCTGCCCGCAGACAAGAGTACTTTCAGAATTCACTGAAAGAAAAAGTAGGATAGGAGCAGGAATAAACACCTACATCAAGCACGAAATAGAAATATATTTCTGTTCTGGTAGCTGTAGTCACCAAACACATTCTATCAATGGTGAAAGAGCAGAAGCAAATCCCTGGTCATATTTTGGATGCTTTTCAGAATATTATAACAGCTTCTGCAACATCACAGGGAATGACTAATAAATCTATCCCAGTTAGTGGAGTGTCAAATCAACATATCACTCCGGAACAGATAAAAACATCTATTCCATTTCAAGAGGGTTGTGGTGCATACTCCCCCATGTCATATGGACATTAAGTCCGGAACATACACCTGATTTGAATGGAGATAATCAGCCTAACCTGACTATTTCTCCTGAGCAGGCACATACACCTGCCCATAATAACGACTTTCGTCAACAAGTGGATCCCAGTTTGAGAAAGAAGTCGTCTAAAAAAAGACAGATCCAACAAAGTCAAGAAATCAAGGGCCAATCTGTAATAAGGCATTACTTGATGTTGGAGTTCTTGATGCACTTATACAATTATCTGTTGGATCTCAAGATTATACTCTCTCATTTATCAATAGTGGGGACATTAATCTCGAAGTACTGCATCAGAAACTTCCTCATGAATGCTTTCTTCATGATAGTTTGGTCGATCTCGAACTATTATCTTCAGACAGAAGTCACGATAACCCCCTGTATGGGTACAAGATCAAGGAGAAAAAGGTTTCAACTTGTTCTATAACCCACCATGTTGGACCTCCCCATGATGATGAATTTAGCTGAGAAAGACCTCTCAGTAGTAGTAATTTGCTTTATCTAGAAAATTTTTCACAAGAAAATACCGTAATGTGAAATCCATCTTATCTTGAGGCACTTGAAAATGTGATGTCAGTCATGTCTGATGCTTTACCAACAGTAGGTGAGATACTTTCTCAGTCAGAAGATATCCCAGGATATAGGTCATTTTCCGAACCACCCTTGGGTCATTAATCTTCTAGTTTGATAAATTAATTTTCTACCATCTTGTTGAATCAGATTAAAAAACAAAGAAAGACCAACTCTGGTCTAATCAAGTAGAAGAATCTTTATCGAATGATAATGTGGAAGTGCTGAATATGATAAAACAACTGGAAAAAGGTGAAGTACTAGTAATTATTTTTCCTTTGGATGACTCTCAGTACGAAATTCCAGAAATGTTGACAGAAGATTGTATTCATTATATTCATCTCAACATGTGGAAAAATCAATGTCACTTGAAAGAGAAAATATTATCTTATGATGAATATAAAAATCATGTCAAGATAATAGAAGGGATACAACAACAAATTGATTTGGAATCTCTCTCATTTTCCTGATATCCAAAGGCTAAAAAACAGCAGAGATCCCTTCACTGTTCACGCCTTGGCACACTAAAAAGGTTGTGCCAGTTATTTTCCAATACCCTATCTGATATTCATATCAGGGGATAGGGTCTTAATGGAGCACTACATTTAACTGTACTATCCGGTCAACAAATCCCACCAAAGGTGGTCTCATGCAGTGTTATTTCCCAGAACTGGCCACATCTAGGTGATTTTTTCTTAATCAAAGGCTTTCTCAGGAACAAGACTCAACTAATTCTTCTCCAAGTAAGGCATAGAGAGAACAATTTTTCTAATTACTCCTTCATCAGTCAAATGATAATTTTGAACAGACTTATCATTTAGATTGTTCACATCATTAAGAGACAGAAGTGTCTGAAATCATCCAATGGTCTTTTAAGCCAGGTGATTTGAGTGGATGTAGGTTGATGCATCTAGCCAATTTCCGTACTAATGTCTGCAAGATCAGGAGAGTTTTTAAGAAAGTATCATATGTAGAAACTCAAGAACCACCCCATATTGCCAGACTAGGGACTCATTTAGCCCATCTCTCGGAATCAACAAATAGGATTTGAGGAATTGAGAAGGAACAATAGGAACTACCCCAGTCCCTATGACTGGGGAATTTTTCAAATCCTCAATCTCTTCCTCAGAGATAGTAAATCTTCTCTCAATTAGGCAAGAATCCACAAGTAGAATGTAGAGCCAAATTATCAAGAGATTCTCTCCAAATTATGGTTCGTCAAGAAGATTCTGAGGGATCAATTCCACAAAAGTAAGTGTCTCATCAGGGTCATGTAAAAAAATCGTATCGCTGAAATGCCGATAGAAGGGATGCAATTTGTTATGCATCACTAAATTTCATAAATTCCATTATTGATGATACTCTAGAGTATGAGTCTCACTTAGATGGATATGATGAAGAAGTTCTCGCTTAAGAGGTTGTGTACACAGATGAAAATGAAAAGGTGTGCTTAAATGAAACCAAATGCTTACCTAGAATCTAGGTATTTCTTCAAATAACCAACATCCACCTCTTCGAAAGGTGTCCAACAAGGAGAATGGAATGAATCAGGTTACATTACATCCTACCTCTTGAGAAGGCTATTCACTCTCACTAGGGAAAAGATTTACACAAAAGGAGGATAAATCTAGGAATTAAGGTGGTCGACTAAAGAACTACTTCATGGTATTCTTCCCCTGAGCATGCTAGAGTCAGTCAGCCAAGGGAATTTTTTGTAGCCACTAAGATGGATCAAGATTATCCACTTTTACAAGTACACCCTCATTGTTCGAGTCCTATGGTTCATGCACAACAACAATCGGGGGTTCTACCTTTAGTTGCAGTACCAGCCACCACACCTGTCCATGCTCTAGTGATTGCACCTGCTCAGGTCCAAGCTCAACCGAATGATTCTCAAAAGTTAATAAATACCATTGATTCATTAACATCTTGGTTGGAGGATATGGAAGGAAAGCGTGCACATGTTCAACCAGAAAAGAGATCTTACCCTAAATGGGTTGATGCAATTCCTCCCACATTAAATTTTGCAAATACCATATTCCCAATAGTTAATGGTTCGGGAGACCCATAGCAATGAATAACGCATTTTGTTTCTCGTTGTCATCCTATGATGGAAACCCTCAGCAACAACAAGCAGTTAAGATCAGGTTTTTTGTACAGTCATTAAAAGGGCCTGCTTTTTTCTAGTATACAAACATGCAATCCCAGTCAATTACCCGGTGGAAGGATCTCCATCAATGATTCCTTCTTCAATTCATCTCAACATTTGGAAAGACAATAGATTATGATCTTAAAAGGTATAAGAAAAGGGAGAATTAAATAGTTTCAGATTTCATTGCTCACATGAAGAGATTAACATATTAACTAAGCTTAGAAGTCCCTCAAGAAGTGTTGTTGAAAATCTGTGTGGAAAAATTTGCATGATGAATTACACACAGCGTTGATCCCTGCGAAATACACAGGAGGGTTTCGAGACCTTACTTCGATCGCTCAGCAGATCGAAGACTCTCTTACAATGATTAAGGATAAAACTCATGTAATTCAATCACCTCCAGGAAAGAGAATGGGTAAAGCAGAGACTACTACAGTTACACTTAAAAAATCACATGTACCTGCTTATACTTCAAAACCTTAATCTTATCGAAGGGATCTACCTCCTGAGCTTCAACAACATAGGCCATTTTGTCAAGATGATCAAAGAGATCAATGAAAAAAACAATTTAAGGAGTTAAAGATCAATGTTTATTCTTTATGAAATGAACATGTTTCTAGTTACTTCATTTTGGCACTGGAAAATAATTTGGTTCGGTTTCCAAATACCAAAAGATCAAAAAAGGAATGACATGAAGATCATCCCAACTATTTATCATTTCATAAAAATGTTGGGGAATCCCATTCAAGAGTGTGTTGTATTCAATAACCTCCTACAAAAGATGGTGGAGTCGAGATAAGTAAAACTGAAATGTTTTTCAACTCAGTTATCATGTGTTACTGGTACAAATCTAAAAGAAGAAAGTGAATGGCTAGATTTCAAAAGAAAAAATGTGCAAAAATATGATGATTGGATGGTTAGAAAAATGATCAACTAAACTCATTCCATTTTATGAATGCAATAGAAGAAACAAATTGTGTCTTCTAATATGAATGTCAAAACAAAACCACCTTCTTTAAAGGGAATACACTCAACGAAATGGAATAATTCAAAGAAAGAGGAACGGTCAGAAGAGTTGATATTTTGTTATATTAACATGAGTCACATAATTGATCCTCATGCCAGTCACAGTTTCGATCATGATGAGCCTGAGTTCCCAGTTTCAAATAGAGGAATTCGAGGGAGTTCCATAGGTCTAGGATATAGAATAAGACATCGATATCCTAGAAACCACTATTCCAATTCTACCCCTGCTAAAACTATGTATGAAGAAGAAACTCATGGTAGAGCCCTTTTGCAGGATCAATAGGAACAAAAATGTTCTTCCATGCATGGAGGATTCAGTCCTGGCACAATTATATTAGAGGATCGATTAGAGGTTATACATTCTTCCTCTCAGTATGTAAATATACATAGTCGGTCTAATCTTCCAAATCCAATAGTATTTCCAACTACTACCCCTATACAAGAAGAATCAACTTCCAATGCATCAAATTCTAAGGAAATTATGATACAACATGTTCTTGTTGGGAAAAGCATACCTTTGGATCAAAAATATGATGTCTTGAAACATTTGGCCCAATTACCAGCCACGTTATCAATTTTGGATGCCTTGAATTTATCAAAGGATCTTCGGGATGAACTCATTGAGGCTTTGTCAAGTCCTCAGGAATTGAAAACTGAAATTGCTGCAGCTGAAGTCTACCATGTAGATAATGATCTTGCAGAATGTCATGCAGTGCTTTCTTTTACAGATGAAGATGAAGATGATGTCCTGCATGGACATATTAGACCTTTGTAATTATCTGGAAAGGTCAATGATGTGGACATCTAACCAGCTTTTGTTGATACTGGTTTAAGATTCAACCTCATCCCCATTTGAAATCCTGGTCTATTGGGCCTCACCAAATCACATTTATCTCCTTATACTTTGATGTTGCATGGATATGATAAAAATGAACAAGAACCTATGGGCGAGATCACACTCATAACTCAGTTTTGAGATCTTGTGTCAAATTCAAATTTCATGGTTGTTCGACAAGACACAACCTTCAATATTTTTCATGGATGAACATGGTAACATCAACATGCGGATATCCCTTCATCATGTCATCAATGACTCAAATATTGTTTCAATGGTCAAATTTTTACATTGAATGGGGATAATTCCCCATTCAGAACATGTGAATCTCAATACATTGAGGCAGAATTCTATCACATGGAGGGAAAAGATAAATCCACAACAAGGGAGGTCACCAAAGTCAATGCTCTATATGGTTTGGAAAATATTCTAGTAAACCCATTCATACATGTGAGTACAGATTATGTGTTGCCTATCTGTCAAATTGACATGACAGACCCGAATATAAATACTCATATGGAACCTTCTATAATTTCAATTATGGAAATCAAGATAAACAGCATGGGAGAAATTGGTGATTCACCAAGAAATGATGAATGCTCAAATATAGATTTCTTCATTTCATCCGTTGAAATCCAGACACTATATACATCGACAACCATGCAAGAAGAAGTTATAACAATGTCAGAGGTGAATGATAATGTTGAATCTCAATCCATCATCTCAACATTATTACCCAAGGAAGACCCTTCATCATTAATAGGGTCAGAAATGGAAACTTCTTCATCAAGATGTTAAAATTTTAAAATTTCTCCTTATCAGGGAAATTTTTATTCATAATATACTATTTATGTAGAAACAAAAGAGATAACACGTGTTGAAGAAGAAGAGGAAGATCTCTGGGATGCTCCTCCAGCTTCTGAAGAGGGTATCTCTAGCATTGTGGACGAACTAAGAGAAATAAATCTGGGTACAAAAGAAGATCCACGCCCCACATTAATTAGTGAGTCTATGACTCATGAAGAGAAAGAAATGTATATTTCATTTTTAAATCATAATCCAGATATATTTGCTTGGAAATATACAGAAATTTCAGGGCGTGATCCTGATGTCACTACACATCGTTTGGGTTTTCCAGAAGATCATCGAGGATTCACGCAAGGCGGAAGAAGAACACACCCGACTTATGCTTCCAAAATTTAAGTTTATATGTATTAGCTTATCAAAGCTAACATCATTAGAGAAACTAAATATTCTAAATGGTTTTCTAATATTTTCCCTGTGAAAAATAATAATGGACAAATTAGAGTTCTCATTTATTTCAGAGATCTTAATCGGTATTGTCCAAAGGATTATTTTCCAGTTCCGATCACACAACTCTTAATTGATGAAATAGCTGGCTATGATGAACTTTCCTTCATGGATGGATATTACAAGTATAATCAAATCCTAATGGCTCTAGAAGATGTAGAATCTATGACCTTAAGAGCTCCCCAGGGTGTGTTTTTCTATCGTGTAATGCCCTTTGGCCTGAAGAATGCTGGCACAACATATCAGTGTGTCATGCGTCATATCTTCAAACCCTTTTTAGGGAAATATGTTGAATGTTATGTGGATGATTTGGTGGTTAAATCCCTACAACATTATAATCACTTGGCATATTTGGAAGTCATATTCCACAAACTTCGACAACACAATTTCAAGATGAACCCCTTGAAATGTGCTTTTTGGGTAACCTCAGGAACATTTCTCAGCTTTGTTGTACGCCATCGTGGAATTGAAGTCGATCCTAAGAAGGCAAAGTCAATCCAAGGTTTTCCACCTCCTATAAATTTGAAAGAATTTAGAGGAATTCAAGGACACGTGTCTTATATTTGGCATTTCATCGCAAATTTGGTAGGCAAAAGATAACCCTTCACCAAATTGATGCAAAAAGGAGTCACTTACCAGTTGACTGAATAATGTCAAGAGGCATTCAATATTTTCAAGAATTATCTCTTGATTCTACTAGTATTAATTAAACCTGTTGAAGGAAGACCGATTATTCTTTATGTGTCAGCTTTAGAGTGATCATTGGGTGCCTTCCTTGCCCAAATAAATGATGATGGGAATGAAAACAACCTTTACTATCTCAGTTGGACTATACATGAAGAAAAAAATTGATATTAAAGTATTGAAAAGTTATTCATAGAATTAATATTTGTAGTTCAGATGTTGAGACACTACATGAAACATCATGAGGTCCAATTGGTATCTCACAATAACATTATCAAATTTATCATTATTCTTCCAATTATTATAGGACACCTGTCAAGGTGGGAAATTATTTTGCAGCATTTTGATATCTAGTATGGGTCTCAAAAGACAATAAAGGGCGAAGCTCTGGCTGATTTCCTTGATGAACATTTTTCAATAGAAGATACATATTTAGATACTGAACTACCTGATGAGGAATTATTCTATATTCAAGATAATATTCAAACATGGGTAATGTACTTTGATGGGGCTTCAAGAAGTCCAACAGGGAAGAAAATGGAAGATCCTAAATTCAAAAAAGATGGGTTAGGAATTCTACTTATTTATCTTGAAAAGGCAGCTCTACCCTATTACTTCTTATTATGGGATGGTAGGACAAATATTGAAGTAGAATATCAATCTCTCATCACAGTATTGGAGTTGGCGCTTCAAGAAAAAGTGAATCACTTAATGGTGAAAGGTTATTCAGACCTAGTAATCAAACAAGTCATTGGGGATTATTCCATCAGAAAAGAAGTGCTAATCCCTTTATATGATTAAGTCTGAGAGTTAATGGTGGAATTTCCTTTGGAACTGACATTTTCTTATGTCCAGCCATCACAAAATTCTCATTCTGATGCACAGGATAATATAGCCACTACTGTGGCAGATCCAAATTGGGACGATACAATCATCAGTATTTCCCACCGTCGTACAATGTCAAATTATGTTCAAACCAGATCAGAGAAAATCAATGAAATTAGTCACATTTCTGAACCATATGGTTATACTACAGGATGGGTGACACCTATCAGGGAATATCATCAAAAAGGAACACTCCCACCTGATAGATCCAGGAAAGAACATGTCCGGCGACATGTGGTCAATTTTACTCTTTATGATAGCCCAGATCACCTAGGGAAAATTATCTAAAAAAGTGGTTTTGATGGAATTATCATCAGATGTATTGATGATGAAGAGACAATGGTTGTCATGAAAGAAGTTCATGCAGGAGTCTGTGGTGCCCATCAATTCAGACATAGACTATATGGTCATATTCTAAGGCTTTGATAATTTTGGCCTTAAATGATACATGATTGTGTTGATTTCACAATGAAGTGTCATTCTTTCCAAGTACATTCCAACATCGTCCATCAACCCCCAGAGTTGCTTCATACAGCTAAATACTCATGGCCATTTTCCACATGGGGAATAGATGTAGGTGGAACATACCCTTCGACTACATCCAATAAGTTTAAGTATATTCTTACTACTACTTAATTATTTTCCAAATGGGAAGAGGCAACACCTCTCAATGATGTTAGTTATAAAAGCAATGTTAGATTCATCAAGGCTAACATCATTACCCGATTTGGTATCCCACATACCATATTGACGGACAATGGAACCAACTTCTATTCATACGTGGTAAGGAAGTTGTATCAAGAATACAACATCAAATCCAATCATTCATCTCGGTATCATGCAGTGGCTAATGGCCAAATAGAATCCCTCAATAAGACTCTTTCAAACATATTTCAAAAGATGGTGGATAAAGATAATAAATCTTGTGCAGATAAACAGTTTCAAGCATTATGGGATTATCAGACCAACATCCACACTACAACGCGGTCAACTCCATATTCATTGTAATATGGAACGGAAGTAGTCTTGCACATTGAGGTTCAATTACCCTCACTCAAAGTAGCCATTTTTGATCAGTCATCTATAGATAAAAAATCTCAAAAGCAATTGGATTAATTGGAATGATTAGATGAAAAATTATTGTGCACCCTACACCACTTGGAAGTCTATCAGAATCAAATAGCATGATATTTCAACAAAAAAGTTCATCATCATTCATTAATTCAAGGAAATTTTCTATTGGTTCTCAAAACTCTAATGATACCAAGAAATAAAGCTCTAAAGCTTAAGCCAAATTTGTAAGGACATTACTCAATACATATGGTCTACTCCAATGGATCTTATTACTTAATCTCAATGGATGGAGAACTCATCACTAATCCATCTAATGCCAGATTTTTTAAGAAGTATTTTGGGTAACACAAATACTATTCGTCCAACATGACATTAAACTATGCCATCCTCTAACATGACGTTAAACTGTATTGTCCCTCTTACGTCCTAGATACATGACGCTAAAATGTAGAAATCACCAGTGTCCATCATGACATTAAACTGAGTCTTCCTAGCTATACGGTGTTAAATTGTTCACCTCTTCATCCCACATGACATTAAATTGTGAAAATGTCCCTAGTACGTCCATCATGGAGTTAATCTATGTCTACATTGTCCTCACTGTAATACATTAAACTGCATATCCATACGTCCTAGCTACATGCCGCTAAACTGTACAGCATATGTCCTTGATATATGATGTTAAACTATACAACCCCTCTTTTTTCCATACTACATGACATTAAACTATATACCCCCAAGTCCTTACTACATGACATTAAATCACACAATCCCTTGTTCATCCAACATGACATTAAATTATGCATTGTTAAGGTTGTTGCTACCTCTTGTTTCTCAATCCAAGTATGACTCACGTGACCTTAGAGTAAACTTCAACTATAACACCATGTTGGGGATGCTAACCATGTGCATGTCCCGATACCATTTTTTAGGTTGTTTTCCTCAAGAAAAACTTTATTACCAATTCATTATTTAATAAATCTATGAGGACAATTATCATTTCTTCTAGTATGGGTACGTTGGAAACCTCTTGAGGTTCAATTGCAAAAACAATATCTTCACATCAGTTAACTTCCATCTCATATGATGCTTATTAATGATGCTTTCCACAGAACCAATATTTTTTACATTGGTTAACCATCGTCCTTGTTATATGTAGTTAAACAATTCAAACTTTTAGTCATGTATGACAATAAACAACAACATTCTTTGACACTCTCACCAGAGAAGGAATCATTATTTACATTGATATCTAATCATGTCATATTCCAAAGACTATGTTCATACATGGAAATGTCCAATCCTTTAATCTTGAGTCAGACCGTCATTGCACTAAAGTCCACTTTCACCTTTCACTTGTATGAACCAAATTGGTACAAAGGGTATTTACAAAACTATGTGCGGATTGATTCCAATCCTTATGGTATATGTAGGAACGTTCAAGCATCCCTCAAATCCAACCCCGAGTCTTTGGGCCTAAACCCAAATTCCACTTTCAATCCCTTGGCTAAAAAGACCCATTGTGAAAACATGAATGTGGTATGAAAACCCTGGTCTTCGTTCACATCAGGTTCATCAAACACAGAATGTGTATTACTCATTATCGTCCGAGCTCTATAACACTAAACTAAGATCTCTTTCATTCTTGTCCCACATGACGTTAAACTATATTTCAAGAACTATGTATGGCTTCATTCCCTTCCTTATGGGATACGTAGTGAAGTATAGAACTTTAATTCAAGACCCAACCCCAACATGATTATGGTCATCATTGGTCTATGTATATCTTTCATGCATTAGACAATAGTCATTTTGATGTATCTTACTCCTAACCATAAATTCATCCAAATCTCTATAACCCTTTTCTTTGCTTCTAGTCAGAAAATTTCTGTTACCTGAGTGTTCTTTTGCCCCACTATGCAGCACGTTCCCTTAGGCGGCCTTGCATAAAATTTCTACATAACAGACATGTCAGAAAAAAGATGATATTATATGACTATGCAGCCAATGAAATTAGATGTAACTGTATAATTCAACCCCAAAAATTGATTTTCCAAATAGTGGTAACATAATTATTAGGAGGAAAACCTCTTTTTTTCTTATTTTTCTTAATGAAAATATGTAAGGATCCGCAAAAATAGCCATAACTAACATATTTTTCCCATACTATTTTTCATGATCTAAAAGTATTCAACTCTATGGTTTATAATTCCCTTCCCTACATTTGGGTTTGACCTTTGCACAAGTGAAATTAATACAATTCATTGATAATATTGTTGGAAATATCCTCCACATATTCAAGTATCTCTCTCCATACAACAGACTCTATGCTTTGGAAAATTTGAATATCCATAAACTTTCATTAGCTTTTTAGCAATAGAAAAGTAAAATTTCTGAGAGTTCTTTTTCCAGACTATGCAGCACGTGCCCTTAGGCAGCCTTGCATAAGTTTTCTAAATAATAGAACTCTTATACGTAAGATGCTAATATTTGACAATGCATCCAATGCCCTTAGACGACTATGTATAATTCAACCCTATAACGGGTTTGTTAAATAGTGGTAACTTAATTCTTGGAAAATAATTTTTCTAATGACTTTAAGCCTTTTTATTATCATTACTCAAATTCAAAATTACTTAATTCATAGTTTACATTTATCTTCCCTCATACTTTTAGATGGTAATATGTTTTTAGATAAATTATCAAGGAATTGGGTATATTTTTATCCATTCAGTCAAATCTATTTCGACCATAAACATTATCCTTTTATGTCTGACATGCATGACTTTAAACTTCACAAAAAAGACAAAGGATCTTTAAACAAAAGTCAAGTGATAGCTCACTAAACATACATTTTGTATGATTTAGGTAATATTGAGCAATAAAAAGATTCAAAGTTGGTAGGGTTATTTTTTATAATCCTATCAAAAAGATCAAACTATGCTTACTAAGCCCATTCACTTAGGTAAAATTTAATACATGTAACATGTCAAAAGAGGCAGAAATGAATGAATATGAATGTTTTTTTCATTGATGAACAATGAGTTAGAACAACATTCACATATTGGAATCACTTCTTTATTTTCTAAGAATTACAAGAGGATTTAAACATAACACTTCATTTTATTTACAGCATCTCGAGCATCATCAGCAGCCACATGAAGCTCATACACTCGACCATCATCACTCTTTTCATCTTGAGGGAGTGATTTCTTGGAATCTTTAATGGTTTTCATACCATTCATTTGATCTCATTCCAGTGAATTGTTATGCTCGTCAAGTTCCCCAGTAACAACATGTAACTGTTGTCGAGGGCTCATCTTCCTGACAAGTTTCTCCTTGATCTTATGTTTCAGCTCCTTCAACTTGGCAGCATGATTAGCCTCATCTTGGGACACCACATCCTCACATTCTCTGATATTTGCCAACAGTATAAGGTCCCAGCCATAAACCTTATTTAATCTTGTCTTTTTACAAGATTACATATTGAGGATCTTTTCAGGTTTAGAGTTTTAGATAATTAGATCATGAAACTTGCATTACATTCCACATTTAAATAAATTGGTTACATAAAAGACAGTATTCATTCTTCCCATCAATGGACACATATTTAAAATAAAACATAGATTGTTTCTTGACACATCCTTAACACTATCATCACATCATGTACCCTTCCCTTGAACTATGAAAAACATTTCAAAAACGTCGGATGAGCATAAAAAGCTCAGTAAGGGATACAAAAATATGGAAAGGAAACACGAGTACATGGATACATAAGAATGAAATCATACTTTACCCATAAAACATAAGCACTTTAACATACCTCATAAAATCATGAATAAATCATAGAAATCATAAGACATAAAAGGTAACTTGAGGGATTCATAATATTCTTACGTAGGGAGTAACCCTCTTGGTTACGTTTGGAATACCCACCATAGTATATTCCCTAAATCTCTTTGGTGAAACCTTAACGTTTCACTCCTTTGTATTACCCAATGCATTGGAGAGCTATATCGGGCTCACCCGCCCTTAGTTTATCACCGAACCACCCGTCTTCATAACAATTCCCAAGAACCATAACATAATATTATCACATAAAACATGCATAAAGGAAACATAAAATTTCCACCATTCAATAACAAGATATCAATACTACACATTGATATAAATACATTATGAAAACCATTTTCAATACCAAAATAAAATAAAAGTAAATCATGGTATTTATTTTTCTTTAAAAAGATGGTATGGCTTGTAGATGAAGCCGAAACTCAAATAATGGTCACATCGGCGAAGAAGTCGTTGTCGCCGCATACGTATGACAAAAACATTCTCTTTAATCATTTAGTAAATGCTTCGTATAAAAAGATTCCTTTCGAATAAACATAAAATTCAAAGGGGTTTATACATCATATAAAAGACGGTTTTGTAAAAAACAAAATATGCCTCAATGAATGGAGATTGATACGACGTCCCATACAAAGACGATATCCTTCGTTTAAGGATAAATCAATTACATAATTATGTGTGAAAAATGAATACTACAAATATAAGTGGATATTAAGTGTAAAATAATCAAAGGTCATTCACACATATTCAAAGGATGACATATTCAATGACTACATGTTGAACCCAAAGAAATCGAAATTGGGTTAAGAAGTTCCCTTGACAGCCTAACGACGTCACATAAAAAAAAGGTATCTCATCACTTCGATATAAAATTTACATAAATAAGGATATATGAGAAAATATGCCAACATAAAAAATATGTAAATTAAAAGACCCAACAAAATATGTCTTTTAAAAAGAGGAGGGTGAAAGGTTCCCTTACCGACATTGGTATCTTTCGAAACATACGCCCCGTGAAAGAAGGAAAATACAACATTGATGTAAATAATCATAAATGAAAGAATATTACACAATGAGTAAAATAATGGTCAGTACATACACCACTCAAAGGAAATTGTGGCAAATTTAGCATAAATCTCATAGGAATAAAAGTGAGATTCAAAATCCCTTACGAAAACTCGGCAGCCTAACGACGCCACTAAAAACTCCCAAAATTGGATTGATGAGATAAAATAGGGTATCTAATCACATTAAAATAAAATGTTCAGCAAGAGAAATATAAAATGACATCCCCAATCATAAAAAAGAGGAGCTTAAAATAAGTGACATAAAGGAGAGTACTTAAAGAGAAAGAGAGAGGTTAGATCTCTTACCAAAATTCGGCAGCCTAATAGCGCCACTCAAAACATCCAAAATGGATTGATGAGAGAGAATAGGGTATATCATAATATGAACATAAATATTACAGTAAGTATAATATAAAAGAAATTCCCAATCACAAGAAAGATGAGCTTAGAAGGAATGACATAAAAGAGTGTACTTAAAAAGAAATAGAGGAGTAGGATCCCTTACCTCAAGTCCAACTTGTCTTATTCGTTTCTTTATATTCCTGAATAATAAACTTCAGTCAATTAATAATTTCCTAAGTACCTATATTAGAGATTATTATTCAGTTCATATCACTTATTATAATGTTATAATATTTGTTTAATAATGTTAGTTCATATCAGACGTTTTTGCCGATGTTTGGTACATGAGTCAAAAAAGAAGTTGTTTGAAAAATGATTGCCCACGTAGTTATAAGTAAATAATTTCCAGAATAGTATTAATGATTAAAATATAATATATATCCAGTAAATATTCATTTTATACTATTCCATATCCTTTGGAGATAAAAAAACGAAAATCACTGTTCATAGAGACGGTAGGCCGTGCGTACGCATGAACGCTACTTTCATTTTTTTGTCATATTAATGGAATTAAAACAAAATGAGAGAGATATAAATATATGTTATAATTACAGAATGATATGAATAATATAGATGTAATATATTACATATATATCCATTATATATATGTACTTATAATATTACATAACATTTTGAGATAAGAAATGAAATGTACCGTTCATTGAGACGGTAAGTCGTACGTACGCATGAACGCTACTTCCATTTATATTTCATATTTAATGGAATTAAAAAATAATGATACATAATAGTATTTTAATTCCAGTATGGTATCATATATAATATCATTAAATATATCCTTTATACGTACCACATATGGTATTAACGAATCAAATCACTTTGAGGGGGCGGTAGTCCGCACTTCCTTAAATGATGATATCGCGTTTACCCATAATGGAAACCATAAAGGTACGCCATAAATGATAAATACAGAAGCATAAGTAAAACATAAAATATTAGATATCATATATAAATATAGTGTCATATTAATGTCCACCTTTGATGGTTTTAGAAGAATGTTGACCAATTATCGTATCGGGAGGCAGAAATTCACCATCCACGGAAACAGTTTGTTCTTTTACCATTAGATGTAGGTGTGTGTAAGTGTAGATATAATACTTCTTATAACAAAATCCTAGTATATTTAAGATACTGTATTTGTTACAAAATAAATGAATAAAAAGAGTTTAGGGGGTTGGAGAAGAAAAATAAAACAAAAGGACACAAGTGAAGTCATTACCTTAAAATCGGGTAACTCCCTTTGGTTTGAGCTCAAAGGCTTCCTTGGAAAGACTTATGCCCAATGTGAGGCTTCAAATAGTAAGAGAGGGAAGTGGAGTGACAAAATGGGCAGGGTTTGGCCGAGCCAAAGGCATTGGGAGTGTGGGTAAGGAGGTAGAGGTGGGGGCCTTTTATAAGAAGAGAGGAGGGGCACTCTTGTAAAGTTACAAAATGTTACTTTATTTTCAAAAGAGTTTCAGATTTTAGAGGTCCCACATAGATGTATATCGAGTATAAGGTGGTAAGGGTTCAAAATCCACTCATACAATAGGTTTTGGTAATGATTAGGATTTAGATATTACATTATCATTCCATTTTATTTAAATCGTTAAATAAATAGGTCATCGATGCATCATCATGATATCATAAATAATTTAATTTATTTAATGTATAAAAATTATAAAACAAATACTATGATGTATGAAATATTATTATCTTTAGAATGACTATTTATATTCAAAAATATGACTTGTATAACCCCATTTAAAAATTATTTTAGTAAAACACTTCATGTTTGTGTCATTTTTACTTTAACATTAAATAAAAAGATATTTATGTCATTTCCCAACCAAAGTGGATCCATTGGGTCCCCAAGATGACCCATGGATTTTCTTGGTCTTACTTGACACATCCAATGAGGGTAGGACATGTGTCTAGGTCATATCATTTTATTAAAACATTATTCATACCATAAACTACACTAATTACCTCTAATCGTGATTAAAAACTTAATAAGTTACTATTCACCAAAAAATTATTTTTATCCCATTGAACCACATATTACTTCTTAATGACAACCATTTATGTCAGATTTTTTAAGTTCAAAACACAAATCTGGCAAAATTTCATTTAAATGGAAAAATCAGTTTTTATAAGTACCACTTAGTGGTTTCACTATTCATCAAAAATTGAAGTTTTTCAGAAAAATCCCAAAAATTCACCCTAAGCTATATTTGATATTCAGAAATCAAAAATGAAGTCTATTTTACAAAATTAAAAACATATAAGTCACAGTAATTAATTTAATAATTAATTCCCGCTGTCAGAGAAAATAGCCTGTTTTTATGAATCAATAAGTATCGAAAGATTGACACTAGTTTAAGTCTGATTTCAAAGTGAAATTAATTCCAAAAACCACTATTGTATTTAATGGTAAAAATATATTCTAATTTCACTTTAAAACAAAATTAAAATATAATCTAATCATATAAATAAATTAGATTAAAATGAGGTTTTGAATTAAAATACAACATTTTACACTATTCATTAAAAAATGAACTTTATCGGAAAGATACCAAAAATTTACACAAAGTAAATTTTGATGTCCCAATTATTAAGAAGAGTTTTATTTGGTCTAATAGAATGTATAAGAGTGAAAAAAAAATATATTTAATGATGGTTCGCCATCAAAAGGTGATAAGTGAACCTTTAATGAAAACTAGGGCATATACGCCTAAAATTAAATTTGTTCCGTATTTTAAGCCATTATCTTTTATTGGATAAATGTAAAAAAATTTAAAAACATATATAATCATATTTTAGTTATTTCTATCAATTCCCTCCAAAACAATGGCTACATGTTAACTACCATTTAAAATAATATTAAATTATTATTAGAGTGCAACGTAAGATTTCCAAGAAACTCGTTGTTGCGTGTTGGGTACGCCATCGAGCATAGAGTCCCCTTTAAATTCATATTAATATTTTATTCAAAAATATGGCTAAATATGAAAATGTCATATTCTTTATTTACCTGGGGTGTTACATCCTTCCCCCCTTTTGGGAATTGTTTCCTCGCAATTTTTAAAATTGAGCTTTGAATCATCCTTGAAAGACCCACATCGGAACAAGAGTCGGTAAAACGATCACATTAATATAAAGGAAGATAATTATAGAGGTCACTCGAGTTAACCCATACTAGGATTCAATGTATAAAAACATGGGCATGGAAGAAAAAGCAAAGGGTCATGTTCATGAGGGAGAGTGATAGTAAACATGTCTAGGAGAAAGTTAACCATAAGAAAATCACAAACTTGTGATGGGTTAAACGGTATTAGATTAACCAGTAGGAAAAGTTAATAGACAAAATTTTGTTTTAAGTTACTTTTTATTGAGAAATTTATTCATAAGGAAACATAATCACTTATCATGTTGACTTTCAACTTTTACTAGATTCCTTAATAAAACTCATAATTTTTTCCAAAAGACTAGTATTTAGGGAGACTTGTTTTCATTAAGAGTACTATAATCAACTTCTAGAGAGTCACCTAATCCAAAATAGAGAAATATATAGTTCCCATTCCTTTAGAATTTATCCAAAACCAAAACCAAAAAGGTTAGTACAAGATCAGATAATCTAGAAATGGATAACCCTTTATAAAATGAAAATCTATTCTTAATCTCCAAAATTTGTGCAACAAAACCCAAAGTTCAATGAGGACCATTCTATAATCAATTTGTCCATAAAATTATTCAAAGTAAACCAAACTAAGATTGAAACCCAAATATTTGATGGATTTAGTCACATAGACATCCAAGTTAAATCGTAACATTTATCTCCAAACAACATCAGTTTCTCCTAAAGTCTCGTATTGAAGAGTAATTAACCTAATCAAATATCCTCCATGATAGGTTAATAATTTTCATAAATAAACCAAAATCAACATACTCTTAATTAATAAAATCATATAACTAAAAAGAATCAGTCAAACTAACCAGGGACTTCACGTTGTCCAGTGGTAGGCGATAAATACCAGTCGCACTTTGGTTGTGGGTTCGATTCCCGCAGATTTCTCCGATGCGATTGGTAGCCACACATTCTGCATGTTTTCCTTTTTCCAAAACTATATAATTCTCAAATCATTCCCCAAAAAGGGATAAAATCATCAAAAATAACCATAACATAATTTAACCTCAATTTTATCTCATGCCTTTCACTTCAATCATAACATATAGTAACCCATAATTACCTCAAATGTAAGGATCATATAAACCCAAATGGTTCTTTATAACTATGTCCACAAAAGAAAAGATAACTATTCCTTTAATAATATTTTAATATATTAAACATCAGGGATACACATAATATAAAAAGTCTTCTAAAGTAACCCCATCATCAAAAGAGAGTTAATACTCTTAAGAATTTCACCATAACTCTTGAAGCCCTTATATGTTGACATCTTACTCATTCAACATTATTCATGATCCATTAACAATTCCTTTCCAAATTATTCCAAAATACCTCTTTCCTACAAACAAAATCATGAATCATATCCTATGATTCCAAAATAGGAAAACAATAGTCATGAAATAATACATAACTTTGATTGGTCATTGTCAGTTTATTCATCCTCAATCGGAATGGAAATAGGTATTGGTAAATGAACACTTGTACTCTCTTGGTGATCCCATTCACGAAACTTCTTCATAGGACATGTGTTTTCATAATGACCATGAAAACCACATTTAAAACATTAAATTTATCCCTTGGAAGGAACTTCTTTCCCTTTCCTCGAGTAAACTGGATGCTTCCTTTTTCCATGGCAGGTTCTTTCTTTATGAACTTCATTTCCACATCTATAGCATATTTATGTCCCTTTGAAACATTTTACTAGGTGTTTCTTTCCACATCTTTGACACATATGTTTTTGAACACATTTACCTTTATGATTATTACATGTACTTCCGTAGGGATATTTTTCTCGCATATATGATGCCTTAGAAAAATCACCAAGGTTTAGGTGGTCAATCATGACTCCAGATAGTTGGTTGAGGATAATAACAAGAGTTCTCATTGCAGCTCCCATATCATTCAATTGCTTGCTCAAAAAACTCTCACAGTTTCCTTCACATCCACAGTTACTTTGGTACCTTCTAGATCTAGTCATTTACTAAAACCAAAAAGGTCAGTGTGAGTATATCAACAAAACCATCATTTACTAATGAGGAAGATAAAAACTAAGATATACTTACTCATTCACTTTATCTAAAACTAGGACTCTTTCTGAAATCTTAACCATTATGGTAATGTCACTTATGCATAAATAATACCCTAACCTCTAAAGATATCTAAACCGACCTTTGATACCAACTATAAGGCCCTAGCCTTAATCCTTATTTAATCTTGAGTTATTACAAGATTACATATTGAGGATCTTTTCAGGTTTAGAGTTTTAGAGAATAATATCATGAAACTTGCATTAAATTCCACATTTAAACAAAGTGGTTACATAAAAGAAAGTATTCATTCTTCCCATCAACGAAAACATAATTAAAATAAAGCATGGATTCTTTCTTGTCATATCCTTGACACTATCATCACATCATGTACCCTTCCCTTGACCTGTGAAAAACATTTCAAAAACATGGGATTAGCATAAAAAGCTCAGTAAGGGATATAAAAATATGGAAAGGAAACATGAATACATGTATACATAAGAATGAAATCATACTTTACCCATAAAACATAAGCACTTTAACATAACTCATAAAATAATCAATAAATCATAGAAATCATAAGACATAAAAGGTAACTTGAGGGATTCATTACATTCTTACGTAGGGAGTAACCCTCTTGGTTACGTTTGGAATACCCACTACAATATATTCCCTAAATCTCATCAGAGAAACCTTAACATTTCACTCCTTCGCGTTACCCAATGCATTGGAGAGCTATATCGGGCTCACCTGCCCTTAGTTTATCATGGAACCACCCGTCTTCATAACAATGCCCATGAACCATAACATAATCTTATCACATAAAACATGCATAAAGGAAACATAACATTTCCACCTTTCATTAAAAAAATATCAATACAACACATTGATATAAATACATTATGAAAACCATTTTCAATAAAAAATAAAAGAAAAGTAAAACATGGTATTTATTTTTCTTTTAAAAAGATGGAATGGCTTGTAGAGGAAGCTGAAACACAAATAATTGTCACGGCGGCAGAGAAATCATTGTTGTTGCATACGTACGAAAAAAACATTCCCTTTTGTCATTTAGTAAACCCTTCGTATAAAAATATTCCTTCTGAATAAATGTAAAAGTCAAAGTGGTTTATACAATATATAAAATAAGGTTGTGTATAAAACAAAATATGCCTCAATGAAAGGAGATTGAGACGAAGTCTTATACAAAGACGGTATCCTTGGTTTAAGGATAAATCAATTACATAATTTTGTCTGAAAAATGAATACACCAAATATAAGTGGATATTATGTGTAAAATAATGAAAGGTCATTCATACATATTCAATCACTACATGATGAACCCAAAGAAATCGAAATTGGGTTAAGAAGTTCCCTTGACAGCCAAACGACGTCACATAAAAAAAGGTATCTCATCACTTGGACATAAAATTTACATCAATAAGGATATATGAGAACATATCCCAACATAACAATATGTAAATTAAAAGACCCAACAAAAGAATTATTTTACTAATAGGAGGGTGAAAGCTTCCCTTACCGACATGGGTATCTTTCGAAACATACGCCCCGTGAAAAAAGGACAATACAACATTGATGTAAATACTCATAAATGAAATAATATTACACAATGAGTAAAATAATGATCAGTACATACACCACTCAATGGAAATTGTGGCAAATGTAGCATAAATCTCACAGAAATAAAAGTGAGATGAAAAATCCCTTACGAAAACTCGGCAGCCTAACGGTGCCACTTAAAACTTCCAAAAATTGATTGATGAGATCAAATAGGGTATCTTATCACATTACAATAAAATTTACAGAATGTGGAATATAAAATAACATCCCCCATACTAAAAAGAGAGGAGATTAAAAGAAGTGACATAAAGGAGAGTACTTAAAGAGAAAGAGAGAGGTTAGATCCCTTACAAAAATTCGGCAGCCTAACGGCGCCACTCAAAACTTCCAAAATGGATTGATGAGAGAGAATAGGGTCCCTCATCATATGAACATAAAAAATAAATTATGATTAATATAAAAGAACATCCTAATCACAAGAAATATAATCTTAGAAGGAATGACATAAAAGAGTGTACTTAAAAAGAAAGAGAGGAGTAGGATCCCTTACCTCAAGTCCAACTTGTCTTGTTCGTTTCATTATATTCCTGAATAATAAAATTTGGTCAATTAATAATTTCCTAAGTACCTATATTAGATATTATTATTCAGTTCATATCACATATTATAATGTTATAATATTTGTTTAATAATGTTAGTTCATATCAGACGTTTTTGCCGATGTTTCGTACATGAGTCAAAAAAGAACTTGTTTGAAACAAGATTGCCCATGTAGTTATAAGTAAATAATTTCCAGAATATTATTAATCATTAAAATATCATATATATCCAGTAAATATTCATTTTATACCATTCCATATCATTTGGAGACAAAAAAACGAAAAGCACCGTTCATGGAGACGGTAGGCCGTACGTACGCCTGAACGCTACGTTCATTTTTTTTGCCATATTATTGGAATTAAAACAAAATGAGAGAGATATATATATGTTATAATTCCAGAATTATATCCATAATTTATATGTAATATATTACATATATATCCATTTTATATATGAACTTATAATATTACATAACATTTTGAGATAAGAAATGAAATGTACCGTTCATGGAGACAGTAAGCCGTACGTACGCATGAATGCTACTTCCATTTCTATTTCATATTTAATGGAATTAAAACATAATGATCCATAATAGTATTTTAATTCCAGTATGGTATCATATATAATATCATTAAATATATCCTTTATACATACCACATATGGTATTAACTAATCAAATCACTTTGAGAGGGTGGTAGTCCACACTTCCTTAAATGAAGATATCGTGTTTACCCATAATGGAAACCATAAAGGTACTCCATAAATGAAAAATACAGAAGTTTAAGTAAAACATAAACATATTAGATATCATATATAAATATAGTGTCCTCTTAATGTCCACCTTTGAAGGTGTTAGAAGAATTTTGAACAATCATCGTTTCGGGAGGCAGAAATTCACCATCCATGGAAACAGTATGTTCGTTAACCATTAGATGTAGGTGTGTGTAAGTGTAGATCGAATAATTATTATAACAAAATCCTAGTATATTAAAGATACTGGATTTGTTACAAAATAAATTAATAAAAAGAGTTTAGGGGGTTGGAGAAGCAAAATAAAACAAAAGGACACAAGTGAAGACATTACCTTAAAATCGGGTAATTACCTTTGGTTTGAGCTCAAAGGCTTCCTCGGAAATACTTCTGCCCAAAGTGATGCTTAAAATAGTAAGATAGGGAAGTGGAGAGACAAAATGGGCAGGGGTTGTCCGAGCCAAAGGCTTTGGGAGTGTCAGTAAGGAGGTTGTGGTGGGGGCCTTTTATAAGAGAAGAGGAGGGGCACTCTTGTAAAGATACAAAATTTTACTTTATTTTCAAAAGAGTTTCGGATATTAAAGGTCCCACCTTGATTTATTTCAAGGATAAGGTGATAAGGGTTCTAAATCCACTCATCCAATAGGATTTAGACATGTGTAAGATTTATATATTACATTATATTTCCATTTTATTTAAATCGTAAAATAATGAGGTCATCGCTGCATCATCATGATGTCATATATAATTTAATTTATTTAATGTCAAAAAATTATAAAAAAAATACTATGATATTGGAAATCTTTTTAGAATTCTAATGAATATTTATAGTCAAAAATATTACATTTATAAACCCATGTAAAAAATGTTTAAGTAAAACATCTCATGTTTGTGTCATTTTTTACTTTAACATTAAATGAAAAGATATTTATGTCATTTCCCAACCAAAGTGGCTCCATGGAGTCCCCAAGTTGACCCATGGATTGTCTTGGTCGTCCATGACACATACAATGAGGGTAGTACATGTTTCTATGTCATTTCATTTTATTAAAACATTATTCTTACCATAAACTACACTAATTACCTCAAATCACGATTAAAAACTTAATAAGTTACTATTCCCCAAAAAATTATTTTTATCCCATTGAACCACAATTTACTTCATAATGACAACCATGTATGTCTGATTTTTTAAATTCAAAACACAAAGATGGAAAAATTTTATTTAAATGGAAAAATCAGTTTTTATAAGTACCACTTAGTGGTTTCACTATTCATCAAAATTGATGTTTTTCAGAAAAATCCCAAAAATTCACCCTAAGATATATTTGATATTATGAATTCGAAAATGAAGTGTATTTTACAAAATTCAAAACATATAAGTCACATTAAATAATTTAATAACTAATTCCCACTGTCAGAGCAAATAGCGTGTTTTTATGAAACAATAAGTATCAAAAGATTGACACTAGTTTAAGTCTGAATTCAAAGTGAAATTAATTCCAATGAGCACTATTAGATTTAATGGTAAAAATATATTCTAATTTCACTATAAATCCAATTAAAAATATAATCTAATCATATAAATAAATTATATTAAAAAGAGGTTGTGAATTAAAATACAACATTTTACACTATTCATTAAAAAATGAACTATATCGGAAAGATACCAAAAATTTACACAGAGTAAATATTGATTTCCAAATTCTTAAGAAAGTTTTATTTGGTCCAATATAATGTATAAGAGTAAAAAAACCATATTTAATTATGTTTCTCCATCAAAAGGCGATAAGTGATCATTTAGTGAAAACTAGGACATATACGCCTAAAATTGAATTATTTCCGTATTTTAAGCCTTTATCTTTTATTGGATAAATGTAAAAACATTTAAAAACATATATAATCATATTTTAGTTATTTCTATCCATTCCCGCCAATAAAACGGCTACATGTTAACTACCAATTAAAATAATATTATTTTACTATTAGAGTGCAACGTAAGATTCTGAAGAAACTCATTGTTGCGTGATGGGTACGCCATCGAGCATAGCGTCCCCTTTAAAGTAATATTAATATTATATTCACAAATATGGATAAATATGAAAATGTCATATTCTTTATTTACCTGGGGTGTTACAAACAGCCTCACTCTGGTCAGGTCTGAATGGTACCTCTGCTCATGCTCCCTCCATAAAATGGCTTGTTTCACCACGGCATGGATCTCTTGATATCCAAAACCTCCAAGTCCCCACATGACGAATAGGGATGAAATACAAAGGATCTTAGAAGACATATCTTCAAGGGTCACTTCAGATATGATCTTCAATATGTTCTTTCATGCCTTATGTGGTGAAAATTGGAGCGCCTTTTTTACATCCAGGTTAGACTCAACATCACTGTCACAAGTGCGTATATAATCTGGGATTAATGCACATAGAGAAGTTCCCTGTTCTACTCCTTCCCCACCGACCCTTGTAATTTCACTTTTTATTCTGGTTGGAGCGGAGGCTGAGGCTTCACCTCCATATCAGACCACTGAAATTTATGGGCATGCATAGTCAATTGAAGGTTTTGGTTTGTATCAAAGGATAAAAATGGTTTATTAAGTTGACATGAAAATTAAGTGCATCCACAAATATTATTATCTCTTACCCAAATATAGATCTGCAACATGAGAAGGATCCTCCCCACATTTCTTAGATTCAATAGTATTTTCAGGATGAGTTTCACGAAGCTATGTCGGGTTAATCTCCACTTGAGCTAGTGTCTCTGCAATAGTATGGTTGTCTATACCACCTTCTGGCATTGGCAGTCCAGTAGCTTTCTCAGATGGAACTGCACATTTTAAGCAATCATAGTCAGAGATTTAATAAGATGTTATTTTAAAAGGACGAAGGATAACACTCACGTCCAAAATATTATAAATTACATGGTAATTTAACAGGATATAAAATATCTTCAAAAGATGTTCCAAGATTCATCAATTCATCCAAATATATATCGGATTACTAGTTAGTATCACTAGTTGGAGAATTATATGTATCTTTTTGGAGACCCTCATCCAAAATCCTTTGACCCCAGACGGTTAGTTCAGATAAAATTACGACATTACTTCTAGTGGCCTCCAAATGTTTTGGTGCAGGCGTTGAACCTAAAGTTTCACAGAATAGAGTCAGTCGATTTTTTCATTCAACACCTTTTGAAGCATTCTTAAATTACCAAGAACAAGCTCTTCTCTCCTTGTAGATGTAGTAGGATTAGTACTTGGAACATACATGGATCTTCTCCAGGAATAGCCATGTCACCATGAACTTGTGATTGTCCACCAGCACCATCTGTCATTCTTAGAGGATGGTCAATCCTCTCCCTCAAAGGAGAAATTGAATAATCCCCTACAATCCCCACATGTTTGAGAAATCTTTTCATGGGATAAGACTCATGAATATCTGAAGTACTTACCACTACTGATGAAGAGTTTAGCTACAGAATTCTTCCTTCAATGCATTTGCTTCTTTTTCTTTTTTGATGTGATGAAATCATCATCTCCAAATACAGGGATTGGAAAATGAAGATCTATGTATAACTCCACATCTATGGCTTGATGGCCTGGAGATATTTCACCCGGATCATGAGGAAATTCATTAGCCCCGATGGAAGTACTAGCAGGGCTATAATGTGGTGAAGGAACCTCAGCAGTTCCTTTCTTTGCATGCTAAAGGATGAAGAATGTAATTTACATAAGTAACAATGCTTTAACTGGAATCAAGTTGCAAAGTAAATAACTAAAGAGGCTTACATCTTATGGTGCCAGATAATCATGCCACTCCTCATCTCCAGAAGCACCAGTCCCCTCAGTGGTGCCACGATCGATCATTTCCTTCACCCTCTTGGTGACAGGAATGGAATAATCGGTGGAATATTTGAGAATCACTAGCTCTCTAATATAATCCCGCACTTAATTGTCGTTATCCTTGAAATGGATATCAGTAGAGGCATAAAGATTCCCTATTACATGGATGTGTAGCCCCTCACACAGGTCCATCCAGACTGTTTCAACATCACAATATAAACTTTTCCATGTCTGGATAGCCTCTAGTTGTAGATATTCAGCATGTGTACCAGATGAATGCGAGGAGGGTCCTACAATCATGGACTTCAACTTCTTCCCATCTCTTGCAACTACAGGTAATGGATAAGAAAATAAAATTTATTGCTCTATAGAGTAATGGAGATTAAATTGCCTCAATGAAGTAACTAACTAGGAGTTGATGGAGTCGGTCTCTTGATTCTAACAGGAGGATTATATCTAGTATGAGGCCGCTTTGACACATGATGTGCCTTATCATCCCCATCCTTGGAATTTGGTGAGTCAGCACTATATGAGGAACCCAGTGAATCAACTCAGGATGTTGAAGAGTCACCTTCTAGATGAAGTGCTTCATTACCTACAGTTATTTTCTTTTCCCCCACCCAATGAACCAGATGATTCAGTACCCCTTCAGGGTATGATTCTATGCAATTCTCAGCATACCATGTATTCATGTTACTCATCGCTTTAGCAACTGGTAGATCAACCACAACCCTAGTCTTCTCCATAGATGTTGGCCACCATAGTTATAGTGACCCGGCCTTTTCATTAATTACTATTAAATCATTTCGAAGAAAAAGAAAAAAATAGTATTACACATAGACGATCCATAGGTTTAGTGTCTTGTTAAAACTAGGACCATACATAACAAATACAAAATCAACCATAAAAATTTATTTAATTTATTCTTCACTAGCATCTTAGTGGCACTTTTCCTCTCCTTAGTACATGTATCAACCTAAGGATATACATCAAAAGGGGTGATCTAGAAGCCCAGTAAGAGGATAGATAAGAACAATATAGAATTGGTTGAGCATAATCATGACGTAGGCAAAAGATCATGAACATTAGAGGAGCATAAACAATAAACTTGAAATGTGGCAATGCATAAAAATGAACAATCATGTCTTAGTGGATAACTACCACACATACTTGTGAAAAAAGCTAGAATCCTGTTCACACATCATTTCACATATAATCATGAGATTCATCACTTTAAACAATGATTTGGAGTGCAATATAATTCCGGCAACACCCGTCACATTTAAACATTCATATTATGCTATATAATTTCGGGCGCACACGTCACATCATAACATTATCATTATCATGATTGCCACATAGAACACATATCAAAAATGTACATAAATAACCCATGGAATGGAATGGTTTTCATCTCATAATAACACATTCATAAGCTTTGGGTTCCCAAAATAAAGAGGGAACAACATACTTGATACAAGAACCATCAACCTTGAATGAGAGGTAAAAGGTGGGATCTTGAAAGAAGAGTTATTTTGGAAAAAATTTTGTTGGACATAAAAACCAGTGAGAAACATGTATATCCCAGAAAAGTAAAGTAAATGATGAACAAATGATCTTTGAGTAGTAACCATATCAAAAATGGAGTGAAAGAGGGAGAACCTGAAGGAAGAAAAATTGGGTTCGAGATTTCCCCTTACCTTGTACTCGAATGCCTCCTTCTCCATAATGTCATGTATAATGAAATTATATTCATTAATTAGAAATTAAAGTACCTTTTATACATTAATAGGGTTCATTCTGGTTTCATTATTTCATATTATGTTCCTTTGTATGACTTATAGTGTTTAAAAACATTGTTTGGAGATGTTCATTTTTATGGTTTTCTTGAGTGGTTCACTTGTATTCTTAAATTGTTGTTTGGGTAGATCATGGGTAAACAACCAAAAATTATATTACATGTTATTTATGATATTAAATAAGCTTGAATGATTTTATAATGAGTTATATTAGATCCATGTGGATGAATCATTAGATAAGAATTAAATGAAGATTATTTGTGCGGTTTTTGGATCACAACAAACTCGTTTTAACATTTAACTTAGTAATATGGCCATAGGTAATTTCCTGAACTTAAAATAAAACATAATACATATAAAATATTATCTTTCAACCATAAAAATGGTTTCATGACCATATTGAAGGTATAAATGGAAGAATAGAGCATGTTGTTTTTGAATGTGATAAATTATCACCACATGAACACTGTTCTCTTTAATAAAATAAAAGGAAGAGGGAAACGGTATGGGGTGATATAATATACCATTAGAATCATAATATTACATTATATGTATAATAATGGAGTTAGAAAACAATTTTTATAATGATAGGTAGGGAGGGATCAAGAAAGGAACTTGAACATGAAAGGAAATTAAAGGAGAAGAGAGAGAGAAATTACCTCTAGAATATTCCTCATGAGATCCTCCTTAAGGAAGATAGGCATGGTCTTTTCATGAGACCAGAAGCTTTTGGACGTGGGGGAGGATCTAGAGAAGATGTTTGGGAAGAGTTTAGAGAAGGTTTGGAGCTTCAGAGGTGTGAGCAAAAGAGGGAGTGAACGGTGGCTTTTATAGTGGACGGGAGAGGGGTTTCCTTAATATAAAATTGATTAGTTTATTAATTTCACCTAAGACAAGGAATTGTGAGTCATGGATGAAAAATAATAGTAATTTTATAATTTAATCCCGAACCTAGTGGGCTTACATCAGTGGAACATCATCGGTGACTCAATTAATACATTATTTAGCATCTATTGTGAATTATCAGTTTCCACTATTCATCAAAAATTCAAGTATCTCAGAAAAATATCAAAAATTTACCCCGACCATTTTTCGAAGGGTAGAATCCAAAAATTAAGTACATTTTTCAAAAATAATTTTCTATATATTAATAATTTAATAAATAATAAAAATCATAATTTTCTTAAAAACAGTTTTTAAGATTAAAACTGAATTTTTAGTTCTTTTAAAAATTAAGTAGGGTATTCCAAAATTAACTAAAAAATAGTAGACATTGATTAATTAATTTATGAATACATTACAGGAAGATAAATATTCTTTTAAATTAATTAATTAATTATAATTAATTATTTATGACTTATAAAATACCAAAAACGTTTACTAAGGTCAAATTGTCACTTTCTAAGATGTCTAAATTTTATTTTATTATTCATAGGTAATGTTCCTCTTATTTACTATTAATAAGGTTCATGTTACTATTTACAAGGGTAGGTTACTATTCATAAGGGTATGTTACTATTCAACAAAAATTATTTATGTTTCATTAGACTCCAAATACCATCTTAAACCCAACCATGTATGTTGGATTTTCAATATTCCAAACATATGGGTGAAAAAATTATGTTTAAAGGTCACTTATCACTTAGTAGTTCATTTTGTTTTGTTTTCATGATATTTTATGACATATTTATAAGAATATAATTTCCATTTAAAATCTTTGGGTCGTTACATTATTCCCCCCTTAAGAAATTTCTCCCCTGAAATTTCACTTTACACAAACAGTTGAGGGTACTTCTCCTTCATTGCATCTTCTGGTTCTAGAAAAAAACATAAGTAAACAAGTCATGAATAACTTCTTGATTTAAACAATTATACCAAAAACATTACATATGGGATACCTAGGTAAATATTCTTATGTGCATATTTTTACTTAGTCTCATGTTGTAGGTTTTCTCTAGGGTTCACTAATCCTAATACCCAAATTAACTAAACCATTCCTCTGATACCAACTATAGTGACCCGGCCTTTTCGTACATTACTATTACATCATTTCAATGATAAAAAACATAATAGTATTACACAGATAGGATCCATAGGTTTAGTTTCTTGGGAAAACTAGGACCATACATAACAAATACAATATCATCCATAAACATTTATTTAATTTCTTCTTCACTAGATTCTTAGTGGAACTTGTCCTCTCCTTAGTACATGTATCCACATGAGGATATACATCAAAAGGGCTGATCTAGAAGCCCATTAAGAGGATAGATAAGAACAATATAGCATGGGGTGAGCATAATCATGACGTAGGAAAAAGATCATGAACATGAGAGGAGCATAAAAAATAAAATTGAAATGTGGAAATGCATAAAAATGAAACATCATATCTTAGTAGTTAACTACCACACATACTTGTGAAAAAATCTAGCATCTTGTTCACACATCATTTCACATTTTCTCATGAGATTCATCATTTTACACAATGCGTTGGAGCGCTATATAATTCCGGGCGCACCCGTCACATTTAAACATTCATATTGTGCTATATAATTTCGGGCGCACTCGTCACATCATAACATTATCATTATCATGCTTGCCACATATAACACATACCAAACATGTACATAAATAACCCATGGAATGGAATGAGATTCATCTCATAATAACACATTCATAAGCTTTGGGTTCCCAAAAGAAAGAGGGAACAACATACTTGATACAAGAACCATCAACCTTGAATGAGAGGTAAAAGGTGAGATCATGAAAGAAGAGTTCTTTTGGAAAACATTTCGATGGACATGAAAACCAGTGACAAACATTTATATCCCAGAAAAGTAAAGTTAATTATGAACAAATGATCTTTGAGGAGTAACTATATCAAAAATGGAGTGAAAGAGGGAGAACCTGAAGGAAGAAAAATTGGGGTCGAGATTTCCCCTTACCTTGTACTCGAATGCCTCCTTCTCAATAATTTCTTGTATAGTGAAATTATATTCATTAACTCGAAATTAAAGTACCTTTTATAAATTAATAGGGTTAATTCTGGTTTCATTATGTTATATTATGTTCCTTTGGAAGACTTATAGAGTTTAAAAATATTTTTGGGGATGTTCGTTTTTATGGTTTTCTTCAGTGGTTCACTTGTATTATTAAATTGATGTTTGGGTAGATCATGGGTAAACATACAGAACTGATATTACATGTTATTTATGATATTACAGAAGCTTGAATGATTTTATAATGAGTTATATTATATCCATGTGGATGAATCATTAGATAAGAATTAAATGAAGATTATTTGTGCGGTTTTTGGATCACAACGAACTCCTTTTAACATTTAACATAGTAATATGGCCATAGGATATTTCCAGAACTTAAAATAGAACATAATACATATAAAATATTATTTTTCAACCATAAAAATGGTTTCATGATCAGATTGAAAGTAGAAATGGAAGAAGAGAGCATTTGTTTTTGAAGGTGATAAATTATCACCACATGAACAACATTCTCTTTAATAAAATAAAAGGAAGAGGGAAAGGGTATGGGGTGATATAATATAACATTAGAATCATAAGATTACAGTATATTTATAATACTGGAGTTTCAAAACAATTTTAATGAAGATCGGTAGGGAGGGATGAAGAAAGGAACTTGATCTTGAAAGGAAATTAAAAGAGAAGAGAGAGAGAAATTACATTTAGAATATTCCTCTTGAGATCCTCCTTAAGGAAGATAGGCTTGGTCTTTTGAGGAGACCAGAATCATTTGAACGTGGTGGAGGTTATAGGGAAGTTGTTTGGGTAGAGTTTAGAGAAGGTTTGGAGCTTTAGTGGTGTGAGGAAAAGAGGGAGTGAAGGGTGGCTTTATAGTTGAGGGGAGAGGGGTTTCCTTAATATAAAATTGATTAGTTTATTATTTTCACCTAAGACAAGGAATAGTGAGTATTGGATGACCAATAATAGTAATTTTATAATTTAACCCCGAACCAAGTGGGATTACATCAGCGGAACATCATCGATGACTCAATTAATACATTATTTAGCATTTATTGTGAATTATCGGATTCCATTATTCATCAAAAATTCAAGTATCTCAGAAAAATATCAACAATTTACCCCAACCATTTTCCGACGTGTAGAATCAAAAAATGAATTCCATTTTTCAAAAATAATTTTCTAAATATTAATAATTTAATAATTAATAAAAATAATAATTTACTTAAAAAAATGTTTTTAAGATTAAAACTGAATTTATAGTTCTTTCAAAAATTACGTAGGGTCTTATAAAATTATCTAAAAACTATTAGAAATTGATTCATTAATTTATGAATACATTACAGGAAAATAAATATTAATTTAAATTAATTAATTAATTATAATTAATTAATTATAACTTATAAAATACCAAAAACGTTTTATAAGGTCAAATTGTCACATTCTAAGATGTCTAAATTTTATTTTATTATTAATATGTAATTTTCCTCTTATTTACTATTAATAAGGGTCATGTTACTATTCATAAGGGTATGATACTATTCATAAGGGTATGTTACTATTCACCAAAAATTATTTTTGTTCCATTAAACTCCAAAAACCATCTTGAACACAACCGTGTATGTTGGATTTTCAAAATTCCAAACATAGGGGTGACAAAATTATGTTTAAACGTCACTTATCACTTAGTAGTTTATTTTGGTGTGTTTTCATGTTATTTTATGACATATTTATAAGAAGTTAATTTCCATTTAAAATCTTTGGGTCGTTACAATAGTTTTCGGGCATCCATTGGATGCTTCTCTAACATGACATGCACTGGAGGGGATATGACAGTCTGCTGCAGACACCTGAATTCGTGTTCAAATATTTATGGAGCATAGGCCTCACATATAATCTCTCCGTCAATCCTGGTGGCCAATACACCATCTATGCAAGCCAGTATTTATGACCTCAATTCCAGGCCGGTTTTTCCATCATCAACAAACCGCCCAGTTGGCAGGATTCCATAAGGAAAGAAATGGAATTCCTTGAACATGCTCAGTCTCACCTTCATATCATAGGAGTTGAGAGATGAAAGAGAAATTCCAATAAATGCTTACACTAATGGCCTGAATGAACATCCAGGAACCTATACTCTGTTCTGTACAACATATGCCATGAAATGAGTGGCGATCCATCCCCCCAAAACATGTAATGGCCTCACTATTCTAAAAGGAGACTTACCCAAAAAGGCATGTTGTACGCTCTTGTGAATCTTTGTGAAAATTGGGGTGGCCAAACCAACCATTTTCTTCTCATCCAATTTGGTTTCAACAACGAATTTCCCAGACCTGAATCCTACCTTCGAATCCTTGACTAGAAGAATATAAACACTGTTCCAAAAGGATAAAAAGCCCACCATATGGGTATTTTATGGGGTTCTCTGATCAACTTCGTACCCCAACTTCTCAAATTCCCCCACTTCTAAAGTCGGCTTGATTTTGCCAGAAGAACCCCTATTCTATGTTCTGGGGCATGTATTATGACGATTATAGGTGGGAACCTTCTCCTCCTTCATGGTATGAAACAAATACATCCACTCCTCAAGATGAATATCCTTTATAGAATGAGTTTTGGAGGTCTTTGAGTTCATGATCTTCTAGAAAATTTTCGATACTTCTCGACCCAAAGCCAGAGTCTTCTCCAAATCATTCCATGTTTCCTTGGGGGGGGGATGAATTAATCATACATATCACCCAAAATTGGAGCCCCAGAGATCTTGTAGACATCCTACAAACTAATGCCTACTTCTCAATGAGTCAGATAGAATGAATTGGTTTCTGGGCTCCAGTGGCTGATTAGCTCCGACATAAAGTCATCATTCCTATAAAAATATGTCTACCCAGCCCAAATAGCTTCTTATATTGCATATATTTTCAAATCCTCGACAAAATATGTGCAGGTTTGTCGTACCTAGTATGGACACATCCATCTCGGCTTCACACATCCTCCAGGATGGAAGTACAAACTCTTCTTCTAGCCTTTGGATTGATCCATCTGAGTGTTTCAGAATATTGAGGGATGCCAATGTGGTTTCAACTCAGTCTTGTGAGGTTTTTGATCTGGGAAACATGTGCTATGATGCATTATGTAGGCCTTCTCTACTCTTCCAGCATTTATAAATGATCCTCCAATTGAGATATTTTCTAAAGAAAAATTGGTGTAAGTCTGAAACCAAGAATGCGGAAGATAATTCTTTGCCTTGGGAATGTTGACTTCTTGCAGATGATCATGCCCATACAGAGGCAAGTAGATGCTATGTGGAAAATTAAGATGATATTGCTTCAAGTACTTGTCCGAATCTGGGAGATTGATGTCACATATATTGTAACAATCATGGCCAACGATAATCATCATGTAATCAATCCACTTGCTAGACCGCTCATTAGTAATTACAATTCTTTGGGTAGCCATTTAACTTGCGCAAAGTTCGAATAATTAACTATTATGTAAGTTGAATTTTAATAAAATTTTTTATGAAAAGTAAAAAATGGCAAAGTCATTATGGCACGCAAGTCCAATGTTGGCACGCATGTGTATTTTTGTTGCGCATGTTTGGGCGCGTAGGTATCACAAATTATAACGACTTAAAAAAGGGAATACGTTAGCCCAAAAAGATTCATCCATTTAAGAAACATCAAAAATTGACAAAGGAATGAACACAGATTTGTTTACACATGTGTCACGGATGTTTTATCATGGTCGCGCAAGTATACTTGGGAACCCCATATTGGTTGCGCAGGTGACTTTCACACACTATTTGATTTTCTCCCAAGGCCTTCAATGGCCTTTAAATATCCCCTGTGGGCCCCCCATTTCGGGGATGAAAAAATCCAAAATTAAAATTTAAGCTCTCGGCGCCATAGTCTCTTCTTGAAGTGTTTAGATCACTTCTATGATAATTTCTTACCTGGAATGGAAGATTTAAAGAGGGGGAAGAATGGCTAAGTGTTGGAATTCCCCAACACTTGCACACCTAATTGTTCGACCCATAAGGGAAAATGAAGACACTTGTGCGATGCATTATCCCTTCAAACGAACTTGCTTGCCATTATTTTGGAAGCCTTTAGGGATAATACTAAGGACTTTATCCAAGCCTCGCCCATGTATTAACCTATAGGTTGGTCCTCACGATAGTAAACATGTGTCGTGCAAGTATACATGCACGCCCAGGGCTTGCGCGCCCAAACAGGACTTGTCCGCCCGCCTCTTTTTGGGTGACCCTCATATCTATTCAACTCTTTTCTTAAAATCCACCTCTCATCTTCATGATTTTTCCTTCAAAACCCTCTTCAATTCCATTTTTTTCATGGAACATTTATTGGCTTCCATATCTGAAATTAATTCTATGGAACATCTCTAAAAACCTAGTGATTTACATATTTTCATGTCACCAAGGTTAGAGACTTCATTCATTCAACCTCATCCTCTAAGATGATAAGATCTTTAATACATGCATCCTCCTTAGGAGTAAGCCACAATCATAAATTTCTTCTTAACCTAGGCCCCCTTTTCATGGGTAATCCCCAGTCATAATTCACCAAACCTGGGACTCCTTTTCAAGAGTAAACCCCAGTCCAAGTTCTTTTAATATGGGCATCCTCCATAGTAGTCAGCCCCAAGTTCCCAAATCTGGGCATCCTCCATAGGAGTAAGCCCCAAATTCCAAATTCCCTTAACCTGGGCCTCCTCTTTATGAGTAATATCCAGTCGTGATTTATTTTTATTTGGGATTCCTCCTCAGGAATAAAACCCAATTATAAGTCCCTTCTAATTGGGGAATCCTTCTTAGGATTAAGTCTTATGTTAGATATCCAAATCTAGATAAAGCACATATTCCTATATGGGCCTTGTTCCCAAGATTGTTCCCTAATGAAAATCCAAATTCTATATATCTTGGGAAGTCATATATACATAAGCCCCACATTATTTCTTATGATTACATCTTTCATGGCACAATCGTCAGGTTTTACTGATACCTCTTGTTTCTCAAACCGAGCATGACTGACATCATCTTAGAGTGTAAAAGTAATAATGACATATTTTCTTTGGGACATAAAACATGCATAAACTACATAATTTATTTCTCGAACTATGTGGGTTCTGATTCCTTTTCAAAACAAGGATACTTAGGTAGCGCATAAGTGGGTATGATCCCAACACTGAAATAATCAATGTCCTTCTGAACGACAATATACTTCAAGTGCCCCACTAAGTTGGTTTAAAACCAATATGGTTATAATAACAACAAAGAGATTTCTATATAATGTGTTGAAGGATACCATTGACTAGGAATCTCTAAAAAAATAAAGATGATTCTATATCGATGAAGAACCTCAAATACATTTTAAAGAGTCTCTAGATTTTATGCATATTAATCATTGATTGTCAAATATAAAGGAATGATCATTTTCATACTTGGTAATTTAATAAGGATTCATGAACATAACTAAAATCTTTAATGATAGTCTCGGAGTAGACAATAATTCCCCCCCAAAAGGTGTGATGAGTCTGACCTCCCATCCTATAGAGTAATGAAAATTCATAAGCCTCATCGGACCACAACTAATGAGAACCTACCTTTGTAATGTAGGTCTAAATGTATATAGAATCATTGGATGTTTCCGGTTCTACGAATAAACCCATTAGAAACCAATTGTAATGTTTGAACCTTAAACATATAAGTTCATCTACATTTCTAAAGGAAACAGTAACCCATTGGGCACAGTTACTGTAGCAGTACTGTAGCAGTACTGTAGTGGTTACTATTGCAGCGGTGTATTATTGATCGGCGGGTACTGTAGCGGCGGTGGTGCACTATAGCGGCGGTGGTACTGTAGCAGCCGGGTTACTATTCACAGAATATGAATTTGGCCAAAAATTTGGGCCTACGGGTAATGGAATCGGCATCAAGCCCTCTTGGCCTTCGGGCTATGTAATGGGTCTCCCTCTACCCAGTTAAAAGAGGTCTTTGCTTTGCTTTATTAATAAAAATGAGGCTTCAGCCCCAACCGTTTAAAAAAACACTAACCTAATTACACTATTAGATGATACATATGAAGATATTTTTTAATTGAATTCCTTATATCATTATCTTCTTCAATAAAATTTGAAACAAAACTATCGTTCGTTTGTACAGTGAACTATATCCATGAGAAAATTGTAATTCATTTTCCAACACTTAGTTTTAGTACTAGATATACTAATGTATTATATATATATATGATAATAGTGATATAATAAAATATTATATATATAGTATTTCATATTTTAACTTTTCATTCAATTAATTGAAAAATTATGACAATATTCATGCATTTATTTTCACTACCACCTCTATGATGTGATATGATTTATTTTAATCCCAAATATATCAAGGATAAAATTAAAAAAATTATATAACTATATAATAAGATATTTATCACTTAATAATAATTTTATAATGATAAAATAATACAGAACATCTTTCCATCTTGGTTATTTAAAAACAAAAATGTTAATGAATTTTATATACACACTACCATCTCTACTATTGTTACAGAATTAATTTTTTATACCCATATATAATGATTTGTTTTAAAAGATTTATTAGTATATGATAAAAATTATATTAATATAATTATTTTGGAAATATTAATTCAATAATTAAAAATTTAACCATTGTAAACATACTGATGTAATTTTCCAACTAAGAACGAAAAATCATCAAAGCAAACAACCTATAATCTAATTCTTAATAAATGAACATGTCACAAAATTAAATAGATTAAATTCTTTAATGATATAAATATTTATATTTATTTTTTTATGTTATAAATTTATAAAATAAATTTATTAAACATGATTAAAAGGACTTATATGGATTGTTTAGAGACAAGGTAAAGGATATCATCTTTGTTTCAATATATCCATGAATATGAAAGTTTTATACACATAATTTATTTATTATCATATATATACATAAATATAAAATGTTATATAATGAATCATTAATAATTAATGCCATATTTTGTTTCAATTCATGTGAATTTATACAAGGGATTTTATTTGGAATTTAAAAAAATTAAAAGAGACTTATTAGCTCAATTTCCATTCATAGTGTTCATCATCTACATCATTTAAATTTTTATGAAATTTCATTGTGTAAATTTATATCAAAATGATTTTATTATTAATTTCGGAATATTAGTTTTGTATTTTAAATTTTACACAGAACTTATTAATTGATTAACTCTCTATTCAAATATATGACAATTATATTGATTTTTGCCTAAAATTCATTTTTTGGGAAATAAGATTATGTAATGAACAACTATTCATTGATTAGTGGTATATAATATATCATTGACAAGTTATATCCTTAATATAATTATGATAATCATATTTAATTTTTTATTTAAATTTATTTTTTCATGGATCTTATGATTTAATTGTTAACAATTATGTAAGGTATTTATGTTTCAATCATATTTTAATAGGGATCATTTTTTATTAATGTTTAATTTAAAATTATAATGTTCCAATTTTATAAAAAAAATTCTAAAATTTATCTTTATAATATTGTGTAATTTTAAAATAATTTTAATCACTATGTTACGTAAAATGTATAAAACATTTCATGAAAAATAAATTTTATTTCAACACATTTATTTTGAAAAAAAATTCAACTATTTATTTTTTTTATAATCAAATTAATATCAATATAATATTATTTAATGATTTTTAATTTCATTTTACACATGATTCAATAAATACACAAAATTTTATTGAATTCATTATTTTATTTTTTGAATAGGTATAGTTTTACCAAATGCGTGATAAGAATATTTTTGTAATGGTTATAGAATCAATTAAAATTAAAAATGTTATGGGAACTTAATTCATTGAACCATATATTAAAATTATCTATTGATCATTTTAATAATATTTTTTAATATTATCTCAGTAATTATATGTTTATTAATGTTATTTTAATTTTTAGAATGTTATTTCAATCATAAAGTTTTATACTAAATTTTATGATATATCTAATCATCAACAACCAAAAATAGTTCCTGATATTATTTTCTATAGGGGATATTATGTAATAATACCATTCATATTTGTTTTCCGGACATATTATTAATATATTAGCAATATTTACCTAAAAAATATTAATTTTTAATGCGTAAAAAAAGATATAATGGAATTGGGATTTTATTTAATGGTTTAAAGTGTGAATGTGAATGAGTATATGTGTTAGATTCAAGTTTGATACATAGATATTATTAATGATGACCGGTGAGCTAGATAAAGCATTTAGGTTTTGTGTTCCTAATATATATTTTATGAATGGTGAGCCTAATATAGTTATTACCACTAGTGGTCATGATATAGACGCCTAATAAATCAGGTAATATTTATTACCATTAATGTAAATTATGAAGTTTTTAATTGTTGGGCTTTATTATATGGGTTAAGATTCAATCTAATTATTATTTAAACAGGTTATAAAAGTATTTTTTCATGATACCAAATCATTTCATATGATTTCTATCAGTTAATATTTTTTTCTTTCATCATGAGAGAAATAAATAATAGATATTCATTCCTTTTTGACATTTCATTAATATAATAATACATAACGTGATATTTTTCCACATTATTTATTATGAGGTGTAGTATTGCTTAATATTTTGAAAGTATATTAAGATATATAAAATTTCTATTACTCAATCTATTTCTTAATAATACATCATCCTTGTATAAAATAATAACTTAAATATTATTTTTATTAATTAAATAAATAAAATGAATTGAATACATTTTTTTCATTTTTATTTTAAAAAATTCAAAATATTCTTCATACTAATTGTATTTACAATTTTAAATTTTATATAAATTCCATAATAATATATTTATACAATACTTAATATATTATAACAACATCCATTATTCAATAATACATTAGAAAAATGAACAGAGTTTTAAATGGGTATATTAATAAATAAATTATCATTTCTATTATAGTTTTCTCAAAATTGAATATTCTCTCAAACCCATAATTTGAAAGAAAATAATTATTGATGATATTGAACAATGTTTCAAAAAATAGCCACAGTCCATGTACATAATATTCAAATTATGTTTAATAATGTTTTTTCATGATCATTAATTAGATATTATTATTTTTGAACTCCTGTGAAAATTAGTGCAATGGGATTAGTAGAATATTTTTTTGGTCTTAGACAACATAGAAATTGAAAATATTAGGTAATATTGAGGAAAATTACCTAAAAATAAATGGTTTTTTAAATATATGGAAAAAAATAATGAATAATATTGAACATAGTGACCTTCCATTGAACATAAAAATCATGAGAAATTTTATATATATTTATAAAAAATCTAAAATATTATAGTTCATAAAAGATGAATTTTTCATTCATTTATAATTTTCTTAGGTATGAATTATTTTTCTTAAAAAAATTTCATATTTCTATATTTTAATTCTATATGCTACTCCCAAAATTATATTTAAGTAAATATTTCAGATACATTTCCCTTGATAGTAAATAAACATAAGGGTTTTTTATATTCATAACCATATCATGGACTAAATACAAAATCCAGACTAATGATATTTTTTATATCTATTCATATACATTATTATGATCCATTTTAGTTCATTATTCATTACTAAAATACCATTCCTCTCTGAATATGAATTAATGTATAATGTATATTTCCACATATTCATATTCATTTTATCTTATATCGCATGCTTTTGTTTTCAGATGTTCTCTTAAAATGGACATTGTCAAATAATTTATCAAAAAAATTATACTAATATGTCATTTTATAATCATGAATTTACTTTCATATTTGATATTAAATTATTTTTTGTTATTAGTTTTCAATATCTTGATTAACCATTATTCCTTTACAATATTTTGAAAGAACCATTCCCAATATTTACAACGTTAACTTTTTCAATTTACTATATTTTAAAATAAAAAAGACATATTCAACAATTATCATTGATATTAATTTTAAATAGCTAAATTTATTAAAGAAATTATAAAAAATTTTCCTTCACTGATGATTATTCAATTGGTTAAATTTATAAGATCAACAATCATGGGTATAAAAAAAATATCCCAATCATCTTCTTTTACCCCCATTAAATTTCATTTTATAGTTATGGATCATAGAACTATATCAACTAGAATTTGTTTTTTATGAATTCCCCAATATAACTCATTCAATTTAATATAATTATAAATCTATAATACAATAAATTTATAGATTCCACTTCTCACATATTAATTTCGTGATATTATACATGATTCATTCCAATTCATGTTCTCGTCAGCTAGTTTGATACATAGTGTATAACCAAAAGATTCCTCCATATATATATTGGGCACTTTATAATATTGAAACATCACTATAATCAATTTCACCTATATAATAATATAAAATATTACTACCTTTATTTATTTAAATCATACTATTATTTATCATTAATATTTGTGGAATAACGATCAAATTCTTCTTGATTAAATCATTATATGAATTTGTAATCAACATTTTAAAATATAAACATCTAATTGAAAACAAAATCCATCAGAACATTGTTTTGAAAATGTATAGTGGTTGATTTAAACACTATGTAATACTATATCATGTACACTATAAAATTCATTCTGAAGGCATTATTTTTCATAACGACACAAATAATATTACATCCCTATACTATTGGGTGTTTAAAAAAATTATATATCATTCATCATATGTATATTTCATTTGTATAAAAATCTATACTAGGAGATTATATGAGTCATTTAAATAATTTGTAACAATAAAAATAATTCTATAAAATTATTTTTTACATATATATATATATTATAAAATTAACAATTTATCAAAAATTATTTGGAAGAAAAATTAAATATAAACTGTTGGAATTGGTGGCCAGAAACAAAATCTTTTTACAGTATTCATTAATAAATAATGCATGACATCTTGATTTTTCTGCTACGTGAAAATTAATTTTATAATATCCTAAGGATATTAATTGCACCAAAGGGTCATAGAAGATATATGTTGTGATGGGAACATGGATGTGGCATAACAATATTCATAAATATATATTCTAGGTCTAGATGATGTAATTTTAGGCACATAAATAATACATGTCATTAGGGATAAGGACTCATAAAATTTTGAGGCACCTTTTCATGGTGTGTTCCCATGGTATTGTCTAGGAGGATATTATAAGAACAAGACCTGCTAGTAGGAAATCCCCCATTGAATGTGTCATTAGATGTTCCTATCTATGGACGTGAGTATTGGTTCTTAAACATTAATAATATTATTGAGGGGTATTACAACATTCTCAGTTATATGTTTTGATGAAAACTATGACAAAACTAGTTTCGTAGTTAGGTAGGATACGTTGGGTGTGTCCCCAGTAAAACACTAATAATAGATAACAGATAAAAGATTTTCCCTTTTTTCCATAACGAATGTATATATCTTAGGCCCTTAGATGGAAATGATATAGCCTAAATAAATCCATGGCCATGGGGAGAAATAGGCTATTTCAATTACGGATATTCAAAAAATAATAATAATTGAGAACATAGGTTGAAGTCATTAACATACAACTAGCTTGAATTGAGATATTCGGACAATGGGAATACATTGCACGATATGGTTCGAATGCGGTGGCACATCATTATGGCATTAACATCATTCTCCATGGCTTCCTTGGAATGATTCTAGATACAAAACAAGGACATTAGGGAGGTCCCCCCTAATCCCACATTGGAAGAGTCCAAGAGGGTCACACACTAACTATGTCCATGTATATGAGTTAAATATTTAATTAACAAGATGAATAAATATTATTCATCATTTTGGATTAAAATTTATTAAAGAATTCGTGATCGCATTTATTTTGAAACAAGTTAGTTGAGAGAATATATTTTCTGTGAAATAATATATTTACTTGTGATTAATGAAATGATAATTATTAATTAAATAAACAGTCATAATTCAAAGTCTAATAATTTTGGTTGAGGAAATTAAGAATTTTATAAACAAACGGTACATGCTCTATATATCAATATATATATATATATATCATGTTGTTTTTATGGAGATTTGGGAGAAATAATATAATTTATTTCATTAAATAATAATTGGATCAATTTTCATGATGCATGTCAAGTGATAATAATAGTCAACTATTATTATTAGACATGGGGTATTTATAATAATTAAATGAAATAAATAAATGAACTGGGTAATTATTTCATTTTATTATTCTATTTATTATAAATATGAATTACATTATTCTCATAATATTTATACATTATTTTTTGTTGTGAAAAACAGATCTGGAAAAGCTCTCAAGCCAAGAGGGATTTCTTTTTTCCACCAATAATGCACTCATATTTCGATAGAGAACCTAATCCACCAAATTAAGGAGAGTTCATTGAATGCATCTCTCAAGGAAATCAATGGAGGACATCTCAAGTGGATAATCGTCCATAATAGCACCCAGGGATCCATTCAGTGATATCCAGAGATACTTGGAGCATGTGTGGATCACCGGTAGAAGAAACCTACACCTAACTTATAGGATGCAACATAAAATCGCATTGGACCTTGACCGGAAACATCAACAAAAACATAATTCCATTAAGGTAATTATTTTCATTGAATTAAATTAATTATAACAATTATGTGATGAACCTATCTATGGTGCTCATACTCACATATTTTCATTCATTCTTTGTTCCATTCTAATGATACGGCATTTTATCTTCTTGACAGATCTTAGATTGATTTTTGTATATGTAAAAAATACAAAGTTGGGCATACCCACCCACGTTCTTTCGCAATACCAAAAACCTACAATTGGTTTCAAATGGAGCATATAGTCAGTTATAATTATTCATTTTTACATAGTTATTTTTTTCATTTAATAATTTAGTTTTTTTAATTCAAGTTAATAGTTCTGTAAATCTGAATATCAAGATCCGTACCAACAATCACATTTCTTTTCCACATTACAAAAATTGTATTTTATTTTATTTTTTATTAAAATAAAATATAGGATCTCTTCCAGAGTTTCCAAATGTTTTTTGTCCGTACTATACCATAACACATGCCATGTATTCGACAGTACATGTCATGTAGTCAAGGTTCAATGCATCGGGTCTGGTCCACCTAAACAAGCCATGTGGTGGTGTTTATCTAATTCCTAAATGACTTCTTGTGTTGACACAGAACTAGTGCCTTACAGTTTCTGGATTACATTTTTCGTGTCCAACTGAATACAATTTATATTCCCATTAGGATAGGGTTGGACCATGTACACCATACATGGATTTCCTAGCTGGAGACTTGGTAACGTGGACAGTACATGATGTGGGTTCCACAGGACACGCCGTGTACTCTGAGGATTTCCAAATTACATTTACACACTGTATCCTTGAGTGTGTACATTAGATGAATGGTGAATGATAGTACATGATGTGTAGTTAGAGTTACACATCATGTACTCATCTAAATTATGAGAATTTATTAAAATTTGTTATAATATTTTAAAAAACAGTGATATCCGAACCATGGTTCATGTTAAAGCTCTACCACAACATGTGATATGTGTTATATATATATATATATTTATAAGAGTGAGCTTAATTTTACATCTATGTGATGTTAACTTCTACTCATTGGGTAGCTACGAATGGTAATTCACCAGGTGGGATCCTAGGGACAAGTTACATAAAAAGGTAATTCTAAATGATTTTAATAGTTTTAATTATGATGGATGAGAATCTAAAGAAAATTTTGAAAAAGGGATTAATATAAAAATATCGATTAATTAAAGATAATTAATTTATTCTGGTGTGATTTATCTTAAACAATAATGATTAATGAATTTAAGGCCAGTTTTATTTATTTAAAAAAATATACATGTGTGGATGATCATGACCTAGACTAGGACCTTTGTATTTGGATAGTTGGTTTTAATTTATTTTTTTAAACTAAATTTGTTGGATTTTAAGCCTTCTCCTCATTAATATGTAGTTCATGAGGGCCCATTGTTTCTTATATTTAAAACCCCTTTTACTCCTCACCTTCATGTGTGATAAAATAATGTCTAATGGATGGAGCGCCCAATATAGTAGAGGTGGTATACCTTAGGAGTTGAGGAGAAACCAACCCATGGATATACAAAGGTGGGCTTGTGGAAAGCGGTTAACACAATCCCAAGAGGTTCAAATTGATTCTCCGCTAGGTCTTGGGATATTTTATGTACATCTAGATAAAAAACCAATAAAACAATATCATGATCATACCATTTATTTAATTTCTTTTAGTTGTATGGTTTATTTATTTTGTGTGTGTTATCACAATCATTAAATTAATGATTTAAACTAAAAAGAAATATCGAACTAAAAAATGATGAGATTATACGCAAATATTATTTTAGAGATGGATATGTCTTATGTATATTCCATTTAATTTTAACAATAATCTAATAAATGATAATAAAATGGAAATTATGTATATGGATAAAATCCCTAAATGAAATATTAAGTCGGATTGACCTTCCATAATCTTGGTTAGAATCGAACCATATATCAATGTGACTGAACTACCCTAGATGGGGTGCATTCAATTTTCGTTTTATTCTAATTCATGGTTTTGGGTTCACATAACATGATTGACATCAATTGTTGACTTCTGCAATAGGACTTAGTGTCACAATGAAGCAAAGTTTGTGGAAATCCAAAATAAAAGGATTTCACGATTGAGGAGTCCACTCAATGGATCAAGGAACTATGAGTTAATGTAGTTGGCATTTGAAATGATTACAGAAAACCCATCAAGATTATTGACCTACACTAGTTGGGGTAATGTGGTATAAATATTGATCATTGCCACAAAAATATTTAGGCAATATAGTATTTTGTAGTCAATGGTGAGGGCTATTTCATTTTTGACAAAATAGTAAGTGGCTAAAAAGTATTAATTTTTTTATTTGTCTTTATCTTATCATGATATAGAAGTAAAATATTATGTAATCGTAATTTTAATAAATGGAATGGAAATGACATGTAACATATTAGTGTGAACCGTAATTGAGAAGGAAAATCTTCTCACCGAAAGCAATTTCTAGCAGTGGCAGAGGCATTTAAGTTTCATCCTTCACAACAAGAGAAAATTTCCTATGTTAGAGTATCATATTAAAGTTTCTACTAGAAATGAGTCTTGTGATAAGGAACTATATATCTATGTTAATCGTATGGATGATGTCACAAATGTCCAATGATTCATTCTATAGGCCATATCTAATGAGCTCTTGAAGAATCATCAAAACATGGACCCATATAACCTAATGTCACACCTTGTGGATCTCTATGAATAGAAGGTGTGACAGAAGAGATATGAGATCTCAAATGCTTAGTTTACAATTAATCATTGAGAGTCTATTCAAGTAGGTCGTTATGTATTCATGCTTATTGTCTATATTGAAGGCCTTGAAATCTTATAGATTACATCCCCGAATGTGTTGTTTGTTGATAGGATCCTATCATCACTTCCTAAGACCTTATCTAGGTTTATTATCAACTAAAACGTGAGAAACAGTGAGAATAGTGTATCAGAACATGTAACCTAAATTCTCCAGGTAGATAGGGAAATGAGGCACAAGAAACCACTATCTTTATGATGAATAAGAAAAGGAAGGATATTGAAAATGGGATAACGATCTATAAATGATTTAATTCCCTAGAGAACCATCCCTCCAAGAAGGAGAAGATCCATAGGTAGGGAAAGTAATGTTAGGTGGTATGTAATCAATGTGGAAAGATAGTCCACTGAAATAGGATCTACATACATAGAATGGGGATGCTAAAGGTGTGTTCGTTATCGAGTGTAATATATTCATTTTTATACATTGAATATTAGATACATATTGGGGCGCTCACATATTTATTCAAATAAAATAATTGAGTATATTTAGAACGGTTTATAGAGTACAAGTGGATCTATGAGCATCAAATGGAAAAAGTTTGGTTGTGTTATCCCTTGGAGATTACCATCTCTCATTGAAAATTGAGATGCTTTTGGTTATAAATAAATGTTTTTATGTGCCTTGTCTTACAATGGACATAATTTAAATATCATGTTTGTATATGGATAGATTCTTTTCATGTTTAGAAAAAAGGGATGTTAATTTTATAAGAAGAACATATGTTCTGATATGACACATTTAAATAATTTTTCATATGTATTAAATTACGAAAACGAAGTGTTGGAAATTGATAATGAAACATACTCACATGACTCATGAAACACCCAGTTGTAGAATCACAATATTGGTCATGTAAATTAAAACACATTACAATTATCTTACATGATTTTTATTTAAAATATACTTATTTAAAACCACATTATTTATGTCACGCTTGTTTGAAAGACAAACTGACCAACCACGTTTCGGTGGAAAGGGTGATTAGGAAAAAGAGATTATTGGATTAGCTAGAAAAAATGTGTGTGGAACATTATTAGTATAATATAGATGTGTATATTCTTACTTATTTACTTTTAATAATGATTTTAGTAGATATGTCTATATATAGATAATGATATATAATTAATATTCCATGTGGAAATTTAAGGAATTCATGAATTAGGTATATAATTAGATTGGTTTAGAAGTAAATAATATTTGATCGAATAGAGGTGGGGAATATCTGAACTAAATGTTCATCGACCTTTTACGTGAGTCTGGGATTTTATATCAACTCACCACTCCTTATACACCACATTAGAATTGTTTTATTGAATGGAAGAACCACACCGTGTTGAAAATGGTGACGTCGATGATGAGTCATGCAGATCTCATACTTTCAATTTGGGGATATGAATTTCAAATTGTAGCATACCCATTAAAAAAAGTACCAACTAAGGTGGAAAATGCATTTTCAATTGAGTTATGTAATGGAAAAAACCCATTTTATCACACACACGTGTATGGGGATGCAGAGAGTTTTTAAAGGACTTCCTGGGAAATAAACTAGAATAGTGGAGAACAAGGTGGTTCTTTGTTTGATATCCTAATGAAAAAAAGGATGTTACTCATATAACCCTTCAGACAATAAAGTGACAGTTTCGAGACAAGTCTTATTTTTTGAGAGAGAGAACATCTCCAGAAAGGATAGTGGGATAAATATTGACTATTGTGATGTTGATGCTCAATATGCGCATGAGTTGGTAAAGCAACAAGTTCCACAAGTACCCATGGATGATGATCCAAAAACACAAGTACTGCATAAAATATTGAGAGAGGTAAGGGAACTAGAGAGATTTTGTTACCTAGTCACCGAGAATGGTGAATCATTAGTTTTGGACGATAATGATCCTTTTTACAATAAGGAAGAAGTATGGAGCATAGAAGCTGCATGATGGATTCCAGATATAAATTCTAATATGGATGTCATGTATTAGAACCATGTACAGGTTCTGGTTGATGATCCAGTCGATGTAAAGCCTACTGGATGCAAATGGGTATTTAAGTGGAACATGGACATGGAAGGTCATGTTAGCACCTATGATGTAAGGCTAGTGGATAAAGCATTCAGGTAACATTAAATAATTGACAATGATGAATATATCTCACCATTTTACATTTTTAAATCCATAAAAATCATACCTTCCATAAGAAGCTTACCAGGACTACAAGATTTGGAAACTACATGTGAAAAAAACATTACATAACAGAAATATATAGTAATATCACTATTGGAAATGACAATAAGGGATTGTGACAATAGGTGAAGGCATAATGGATATCATGTTGAAAAAATAAATTTCTAGATTAATGATATCATCCAGGTCATGGAACATTCAGTTGGATGAAGGCTTAAACGAATTCTCTTTTATAAAGAATAAATTTCTTCAATGTGTTTATAAGTAGTGTCATGCTAATGAGATAATTATTGTAGAAGTATATGTTGATGATATATAACTAATTGGAAATTATGTACCAGTATTACAATAATTTAAAGATTGGTTGAACAAGTTTTTCTCCATGAAGGACATAGGTGAATCAGCGTACATTATAGGGATAAAGATAATTTGTGATAGATCTAATAGGCTCCTTTGACTATGTCATGGAAAATAAATTGACTATATAATTATAATATTTAGTATGGAACAATCCAATTGAGGATTGAATCCTATGTCACACAAACAACATCATTCTATGAAAGTGTGTCCTCATACACAATAAGAGAAATATAGGATGAGTATGAACCCAGATTCTTTAGCTATTGGATCTATTATGTATTCCATGTTATGTACCAATATTGTTGTTCCCTATTCACTATGAATGGTAAGAAGATATAAAGAAGATTGAATATAACATCACTGGATTGCTGTTATGACTATCCTAATGACTCTAAGAAGAACTACAGATATGTTCCTTGTGTATGGAGGAGATGAGGAGCTTTCCATTAGAGGGTTTTCTGATGATTGTTTTTAGATAGATCAGAACTATCTAAAGTCAAAATTAGGATATGTTGTCTATCTCTACAGATGAGATGTGAGCTGGGAGATTGCAAAGAATCTAGTTGTAGCCGATTCAACAGTAGATTCCGAATATATAGCATCTTTTGGCACAACTATGGACGTTGTTTGGAATTGGATCTTTTTCTAGGATCATGATGTGGTGAATATAAAAAAACATTTTATCCCATTATTTTGGGATAATACTATTGTGGTATATCTTGCAAAATAACCAAGGTCACATCAATAGACAGAGCTAATTCTCTATAATTCTCACCTCTTGAGGGATTTCTATCAATATGGAGAAGTATCAAAGAGCTTAGTTTCCATTGAAGGGAACATGTCAAACCCCATGACTAATGGCTTATCTCAGGATAATCATGAATATCATGTGAGAGATATCGGGTTAACGGTTGTTAGCAGTTGGCTATAATCCTAGTGGGAGCTTGTTAGAGTTAGTTCCATAGAACCAACTTCATTGTACCATATTCATTCATATATACCTTATCACATATTAATTGTTCTTCTGTGTGACATTGCATGTGATAATATCCAAAGGATAGCTTTTTCACCAAAGGTTTATTGTGGATCCCTGCTGTGATGAGAATCTAGAAGTACAATAACAGTATTCATAAATATATGTTCGATGGAAAGATGATATTATTTCAGGGACACAAATAATACAGGTCATTAGGGGTGAGGGATCATAAAACATTGAGGCACCTTCTCATGGTGTGCACCCTTGATAATATTCACGAGGATATTATGAGTACAATACCTGCTAGTAGAAAATCCAAATATCATAGTGTCATTAGATTCCCCTATATACTGATGTGTGTATTTATCCTTATACATTATGATTATTATTAATGGGTTTTACAACTCACACACATAGATAATTAAGTATTGTACTGGAGTTCTATGTAGGTGCACCCATCATTTTTTCTATATTGGGACCCCATTGCAATCATGGTGCACCTATTTTATATGTTTTTAATATTCTCAACTTGAGTTTTATAGACACACCAATCATATAAGATAAATTATATGTACCCAATGCTATTTTGGAACACCAATAATTTTAGAAATATCTGATTGACCCAACACCCATATAATTCTCATGCTCCATATTAATTAAAAAAATTCATTATTTCAAATTTTCATCATAATTAATTACAAAAACTCTTTTGAACTCGGATGAAAATGCCTTTTGGATATCTAAATAATAATTTATTTTAATGAACCATTTTCATTAGAAAAGAAACATATTTATTTAAAACCCCATTTTTTATTCAAAAAAATTCATAGAAAAGATTTTATTTTATAAAAATTGGAATTCTTGTAAACGATGAAAAAATCATGTAAATGTTGTTTTATCATGAAGACATATTATAATTTTTTACATTTAAATAGAATATTAGATTTTATATTTGTATTAATTTTAACAAAATCCATACAATAAATCTTATTAGAAAAACATTGAATGTACTAAAAATATTAAATTTATAAATCTATTTTTAAATTTCATTTCCTTCTTATGGTCAATATGGAAATTTGTAAATATAAGATAATGAGTGTTTGAAGGAAATATTTAAATCTCACATAAAATTTATCTTAAAATTTTGAAACTATTTAATCATTTGTCAAATTAATGAATAATGATAAAAAAAAGTTAAATTCTACTGGAATATGGTTATTTATGAGAAACAATATCATTGGGTGTCTATAAACACATCATTTTTTAATATAGGTGCATAACGCCAATATACACCTTAGTGAAAGAAATTTCATAAATTAAAAAAAAATTATAATTTTATTATTAATAGAGATAAATACTTATTATGAAGAATCGATATACACCTTATCATTTTTTTAATTTTATCTATATGCCCCAATGTGAACATATATATTGTGGGAAAATAATTATTTTTATAATTAAAGTAAAACAGTGAAAAATAATGATCCCAATGTACCTGGTTATCCCTTAAACAATTAATTTACAAATCATCCATTGTCTATATTTTTTTCTCAAAAATCAATCAGATTGATGATGAAAAGTTGTGCTGAAATTGGTTTTAACACACAATTAATGATTAATTCATTTAAAAAAATATAGATATAAACATGGGATGATGGTATTATATAATGGAGAGAGGTACTCCATGTGACATGACTATTTCTTATAGATATTGTCAAGAAATATTATCTAAAAACATAGTATCATTAATGGGATGGAAATATGAGTATTTAGATTATTAACCAACCATAACACAAATTACATTTTTTCATAATTAGGTATTTGATAAATCTCACTATGAAATCCATGAATATATTTTCCTATTTCCATATTATAACTAGAAATGTCATAATCATTCGCTTTGGAATTATTCATTATAATTAAACATGATGAAAAGTCGAAAAGATCATGATAATATAAACAATAACTATTTTTCACACCAACACTACATTTATATTCCGAATGTTCTCTAATCATCATAGATTATTATAGATGAGAAGGAAATGGAGAAAAATGGGTATCACCCAAAAAATCATTCTTTACATAGGAATCCAAAGGAAGATGTAATCATTTTTTATATCTAATTAAACCAATTCCTCAACATTATACTCAGGAAACATACCCTTCATGATGGATTCTGCATTATATTGTATATAATGACCTTCCATGTCATGCGTAATTAGTTATGAAAATGTTGACTACACTGAAATATAATCAAAATAGAGGATGTCTGAACACCCACTTATTTTAGTCCTTAATTAAAAAGATAATTTCCAAAAAATGAAATGTTCTAAGTATAATATGGTTATTTTTCCATTATTTTTTTGACTCATAAAATTATATTTCATTTTTATATTTTATAGGATGGTAGAGAATCATTAACTCATAATGATTGATTATTACAAGTTTTATTTTTCGGTATCATCTTAAATGTTTTCTGAGTAAATATATTAAAATAATTATGTAGAATATATCTCAATGATCAAAACATGTTTATTATTCCCTTAAATATTTAAATAAAAACCCATAAAGTGAAAATCCAAAGGATATATAACATAATTTATTTCATGTGGTTTCAAAAGAAATGATAAATAATCAATTACCTGATTATTCACCATCATGAAACAATAATTTCCATTCAAATAATGTATCAATGTAGGTGAAAAGTATTCCATTTCTAAAAAATTGGACCAAAACATAATCTTTCACCAATATTATTTTTATTTCTAGAAATTAAATATCATATTATTTTTCTAATATGAAATTATATCCTTTATGATTAATCTTATTTTGTGGTCTAAAAAATAATGTTATTTTTTCCAAAAATTTCTAGATGTAACCCACTCTTCCACGAAAAATAATAATCAATTAGACAGTTTTCATTCATGGGGATCTTTATCATCATTTTAATTATAACGTAAAATATTAATTCAATATTTAGAAAATGTATTTCAATGGAATTATATTTGTTGCATCTAAAATTCAGACATAAAAAATATTCAATTTTTTTTTATTCAGTGCTTGTAAAATAAAAAATAAAAGATTTTGTTATTAATATAAAAATTTCTAATAAAAACTATGTAATATATAAAAATAATAAAATTCATATTCTATAAATCATGGAATTTTTTTTATTTCAATAAATATTTCATTTTTAATAGAACACCAAAAATGAAAAAAAAAGTCATAGTGCCCATATATTATAAAAAATATGGTGTTTAAAATTTCAAACTTCTTCTCCTTAATCTTACGGTACTGGGATATTTGATCATAATTTGAACAATACTAAGATCTAGAGAGATAATCAAACAAATAATTAATGTGAGGAAATGTATTTTAATATTTTTAACAGTTTTTTTATTTATTTCTCAGTAATCAATAGACTTAATCATTGAACAAAACTTTTATTAAAAAACAAAATAGCATAACCCATTTGTGATGTTTTGGGAAAATTGGAACAATAATTCAGATAATATGACTATTTTTTCCAATTATAAGTTTTCAGTATGATCCATTCAATAAAAGTTTTTGATAATAGTCATAGAATGAGTATTTATGTTTAATAAAGAATTACAATATTTATTAATGAATGAATTTGATGATCAAGAGTCAATCAATGGATTGGTTAAATTCAAATTAAAAAGAATCAATATTCTCACTAAGCCATTAATGTGGTGATATATCAATATTAGTAGTATACATTGACATTAGAACATCTTTTTTCAATCAAGATGATTTAAAAAGTATAGAACTGTCCTTAGACACATGGGAAAATAATTCAAAGATTTATTTAAAATAATCACCATTGGATATCTATTTGTTACCCAATTAATTGGTTGTTCATGAATCTTTTAATTAAAGATATGTGACCTATAAACAAACAGACCATTGTCGAAAAACTTTACAGATCCTCCCGAACATTCATTGAAATATACTTTACCATAGTTGAAACAATTTCTGTTATTCAATTTGGAATTATTAAAATTCCTGAACACCATATATAGATTGTGTCAATTATTCTATCACAACAACAAACATCTTTGTTACAATTACATGAATCTGATAATTCTAATTTGGAATTATATTTTACTCTCAGATCATTCCCACTATAGCTCACATATTTCTATTGTGATAATCTATTTTAAACTAACAGAATTATGGGTAAGAAAAATGGTAGTCTTATAATTCTCTATCATATCAACATAAATATAAATTTAATCATTATTGGACTTGATTTTATTATTCTCATAGAATCTAACTTTATCTAATCCATCATCTCATTCCAACTCTAATGGATCATCCATAATCATATAATATCAAATATTTTATTTCTCTAAGTTATTATGTAACATCGTATGATCATTTCATGTTTATTGAATAATAAAATTTTCTATTATGAAATATAAAATAGATAGAATTATTTAGACACTTTCTATAATTATCCATTTTTTCCATTAAATAAATTTTCTAAAAAAATTCAATATATATTTTTAATGAAAATACTAATGGCAGAAAACGTTACACTCTCATTAACCATACCTATCATTAAACCCTATGAAAAACATTTAAAAAATTTATATACTTTATTTTATGATTGATTAATAAATCCATAAAATAATAATTATTTATATTCTATTAAATATATTTATTATTATTATTGATTTAACATACATTAAATTTTTTAGTAAAAAACAATATTGTCACTTCATTGGGAGGTATTCCACCTTACACACGAGCATCATTACAATACATCGCATTGAAAATTAAGTGCGAAATTATAAGAGATATAATAAAAATAGAATTATAAATTTTTCCAAAGTGTTATATATTTTATTTAAATTTACTATTATAACAATTTTTTTAATGTCTAATATAAATTAAATTTCATTTCCTGGGAAGGTCGTAGATTTCCATAATAAAAAATTAAAATTTTGTGTCCAATTTGATTGAGTCAGAGATATATAAGGTTATTTCATTAACATAACTACATCCCAGTATATGATAGATACTTGAATTAGGATATTTTCATTATTTTGGTGTATTTGAAATATGTGGAAGAATAAATATAGCATTTTTTGGTAAATCACATTACCTCGTATTCAAAAAACCTCCTTAGTGTAACTCAATAATCCATTGATAAGTTTTCATTAGTATCAAACCATTTTTTATGTGATGGGTGAGGAAATTTAGAATCATTTTAGGGAAATTATTGGCTTATATAAATGGATTTTATAGTGTGATGGGAAGAGGAAAATGGGTGGCCATTTATAATTACGGCGAGTACAACTTGTGCAATTTTTTGAAATGAAAAAGTTATTCCCATGTTTTAAACATTCCATAATTATTAAAATGGTATAATATCTATATAAAAATTAGTTATTAGGCCAAAATATGGTGTCAAAATTAATTTTAGAAATGTTATTTTTCATTTTTACAGTTAATTTTTTTCTCTCATATGTAAACATTTTTTTACCTTAACCATGTTATTTATTTTTTTAATTACAATAATTATTATTTTCAAAAATTAAGATTAAATTATTATAATAATTTATATATAATGATTACAAAATATAATAAGTTTTTCAATTTTAATTTATAAAATAGGAATATTTAATTTCAAATTAACCTAACTGATGTGATGACAAGAGGGGTTTCAAGTAGATTGCTTTTCCAGGAAAATATATTTTTATGTTAACACTATGAATAACAAAAATATATTTGAATTAATATTTATTGATATTTAATATTGGCCATTTATTCAAATAATTCCCCATTTGTATTTTTTTAATTACATAAAATAGAGAAACATTATTCAGTTTTAAATTGTTAAAAAACCATTTTTATACCCAAAATATTTCATTTTTATTAAATACAATATAAAGATGAATCAAATGTAATTATGTGGATTAAATGTGAATATTTAATACTTATTTAACTTTTAATAATATTAATAATATAATGGGGCTATTAAATTTAAATAATTTATCAAAAAAATTGATATATTTATATAATATTGTATTTTCACTATTCAATGAAAAATAAATATTATCTTAAAAATACCTAACATTCAGAAAAAAATTTATTTGATTGAAAATTTTATAAAATTAATTTATTTTTATCAAATATATATTCAAAAATATATGAAATTTATTTTAAAAAAATTATTGTATATCAGCAAGTATCATTTCATATGAAACGATATTTGTACGAAAAAAATTAGTTTACAAAAAATGGAATTACTATTTTCTAATAAATCAAAAATAATTTATATTTACTATGAAATTAAAATATTAATTGATAAGTGTATTTAAAACTATTTATAACAAAAAAAATTTACATATTTATATACATATTTTCTTCCATTTATCCTCAGTTTTTCTTGTTGAATCCTATATCGGTTGTAGATTTTATTTCTAAAATCATAGTGTGGTAGAAGTTCACCTTCACCACACCTTTAATAAAATGTTCATTATAAATTTTTAATAAAAATAATTTAATAGAAGGTTTTTAATTTTATAAAAATAACTATTATATAATCACACATAGTAAAAAGTTTTAGTAAAATATTATCTTGGAAAAGGTATAATATTATATGAGGGTTATCCTGAGTGAAACATAATATGTTTATATATATGTGGCCTAAAGATGTAGTTAAATATATGTACATGGAAGAAAATAATAAAAAATTATTTATAGTGAGGGAGGTCAATGGTCATATTAAATTTATTTACCAATTTAATGATATGTTTTAAAACAAAATAAATCAGTGTTAAGTGGAATTTCCATATATTCATCCGAAATTTAGGTACACAGATACAATTTCTGTTTCATGTCATTTTTTAGGGTTTGATATTTATCTACCATATAAAACCAAAAAGTAGTTTAATATTCTTTCATTACATGTAGCCTTTCCTAATTTAGTTATTTCTCACAAAAAAATCATCTTTATATCCAGATGATGAGTATTCAAGATGAATGTTAATTTTCCTTAAATAATAAATAAATATTGCATTTCATGGACCACATAACTGTGAATGATATAATAATGATAATCAAAATTGACATAAAAATTAACCCAATCAAATAAGGTAAGAATATGGTCTAATAATTTCCTGAATTAAAAACCCGTCATAAGATACATTAATCTCCATAAATTCATATTAATCCTAAATAATTAAATCTTAATTATTCCAATGTAAAATTACCATATATCTCTTCACCCAAAATATCCTCATCATTAATGTCTATTTTATCAAAATTGTTATCTCTTACACTAAATAATATATTAAAATAATTATATTGATCATTTTATAAAATTACATTAATCTATAGTTCATTAAATCACATTTAGAACACAATGTATTATCTGTGATAAATCTTGTGTCCCCATTATTAAATTGCATCCATGATCAAATATACCATAATTTACACCAACTAAATTAAAATATATGTACAAAAAATTCCTTAAAAAAATAAATCACATTAAAATTAAGTGTTACATATACCTCAAACCAGAAAATGCCTCCAGAATTTTCATCAATAACTTTAATGTCTCATCAATTGAAACCTAAATATAGTTGTATAAGACTTAAATCTTATTTTAATTTTTGAACCCTTGAATTCATGATTGATTTAGTTTGTCCTAAAATAGAAACACATCAAAATATTCTATACTCTATTGTCATATAAACCCAACAATGATACCATATATAAGAACTCTTAAACCAAAAACAACAATCTGATTCTAAAATCATAATCGTTTACATTTCATTTTATGATAATGAATAATTTTACACAATTTTCAACATAAAAATCATAAAAAATTTATATGATAAAATTGGATAATATATATTCTTAGAAATATTTAGGTATATTATTGATGTTTTTAGTGTTATTTGTATTTTGGGAATAATTTTATGATGTTTAAATGAATTGGGTTTTGTAATAAAATCATTATTCAATAACTTTCATTGTCAATTGGACAAAAAAATTTGTGATAAAGTAACATATGTATTTGAGGATGTTGTAAAAATATATTATCTTCAAGATTGAAATAATGTTATGAAACTTAATATTTTTGAACACAAATTCAAATATTACATTTAGGTGAAACATGATGTGAACTATAATAGGAAATTTACACATTGTGTAAATATTAAATGATTTGATTTAGTTAAGAGTGATTCATCACCACAATAACATTATGTCATGATAATATTAAAAATATCTTGATTTTATAAGATATTTCTATAAAAGAATAGGTGAAGTGTTTGGGATATAAGAAATACTTAAGGTGATGCCACGAGAAAAATATTCACATCATGTACTTATTACATATCATGACCTTTTTGGGAAACTGAAATTTAAATACACATTAATGATTAATATATATTATTAAATATTAAAATACACTATATGATTCAGAACTAGATGTAACGAGACCAGAGTGAGTGACACAAATGCCTTCTATCAATGAGATCAACCATGGAACCATGCTTCACCAGCTTTCTTGATGTCCTTTCTTCTCTGAGTATCCATGATACTCATTGCCACGATTCATATCTTGATCGATTTTTTTTCTGAGCTGTGATTGTAGGGGGATTTATTGTTAAGGGTTTTTAGAAATATTTGATTATATTTGTGATTGATATAACTCTTTTTATAAATTCATACTATCTTTATTTTTAAATTAAATGAACATTTTTTAAAAATTTGGATTTATAATTTTATTAATTTGATTTAATGAATTCATTTTTGAATTTTCATTACAAATTCATAGTTAGTTATGTTTAAATAGGGTTTCGATAACCTTATCTCACAAAACTATGTACAATAACACAACTAGAAGACCAAATTCCATATTTAATCATAACAGACCCCGATTGTGTATTGGTCATAATGAAATAAATCAATAAATAGATGAAATAATATATTACTACATGATTAAAAAAAATATTATGAATTTTAAAAATAAGTTTAATTTAAATTATGAAATAGAATTGATGTAAACAAAAAAATTGAAAAAAATAGAAATAATCCCAAATAACACATCCATATTCATTGACACCAACCCACAAAAAAATAAAAATAATATCTTTCTCTAGGACTAATGTGAATTATAAACACGGATACCCAACAAAGAACAAAAGAGAATACTGTTGGAAAAGAAAGGCTCTATTATGACTATCATTGATTATAGTCATTTGATTCACTCCCTATGATCTCGAGTTTTCTACTATGCATATTATAGTAGATTTTAATAATCCATTGAATTGAACCCTCATATATTATTATATGACATTAATTTTAATGAATGTTTCATTTTGTTAAATAATACATGATATATAACATTTTCTAGTGGAATCTCTTTCATTCATGAATCTATCATGAACCTCTCACATCATTTCTGTTATAGATTGTGTGTGAATTTTCAGAGAGTTTTTATTCTAAAAAAATTTATCTACGTGGAAATAGATTCTCTCTTGACTAAATCACAAATTATATTATTTAAATTAAATATAATTTTCCAACTGAGGTTGGGTATTATGTTACTCATTTAGGTAAACTTTGCATTTCGATTTTAAAATCAGGGGTCAGGCTGCGGTCTTATCACTCCAGAAAATTCTTTTTTTAACTAAATTTTCAAATAAAAATTATATCTCACCAAAAACACTAGGAATGTTAAACAATACAAGAAATGACATTATTAATAATTTAAATATTATAATAATTGCACTAAATCACACAAAAATATATTCATAAAATACAATTATCAATTAAGAACAACTAATATAGAAAAATATTGATGTCTTTAAATGATAATTTATCTCACATAATCTATATTTTTTATTACATATTATATAATAAATGGGTATACATATGATACATATGTTGAAAAAAATCATTTCATGTAAGTCATTATAACCTATAGAAAAGGTGTACCTAAAAATTTTATATTAAAATTATTTGTAGGGGAAATTATATGAATTAGAAATAGATGATCATCAGTGAGAATTTAGAGAGGATAATGTTATATATACATAATGATTGTGATTGAGATTAAGAAATTAATTTTCAGGATAATCAATTCATAGATCTTCATACATGATAACATGTAATATTTCATAGTAATTTTACCTATTAAAAAACAATTTTAAAAATATAGGATTTTTTAATCTTTATAAAATTGAACATTTATAACGCACATAATTATTTATGAAAACCAACTTGTAGATTTGGAACATTAACTTCAAAACATTTTTCAATCCTACATTAGATATAACTTTATCCTAGTTAAATATATATGTGAAACCCTTTTATGACTCCATCATTATGGGCCATTGGGATAAGAAACATTACCCAATGCATTCGAGCATTGCCTTGGAACACTTTTCATATAAGGTATATTGGGGTGACCTGACACAATGTAGACATGACCATCATATATTCTATATCTTCCTCAACATTAAATATCTAGGAACACCGATTTTATATATAATATTAGGAACATACATGATTATTCATATTTTACATGTACTATTAAAGGATAAACCAATTAAAAAATAATATTGTTCAACATAAAAATATTCATTGTTTTTCACTACATGAATCAGCCATAGAAATGAGTCATGATCAATGTAATCATCATATTCCATCCTGAGAAAGAATAAATATTTACTCAATACCACATATCCATGTTGTAGAGTATGTAAAGTGAATGAATTTTATCATTTCTGAATGGAATCACCATTAATAGGTCATTAAAAATATTTTTGATAAATAAAACATTTACATCTTTTAAATAAAATTTAAACATTAAAAAATAGATAAAATATTTTTAAAAAACATTTAATTGAAAATAAAAAATTTATATTATAGTAGACGATTCCTGTGAAATTATATCTTTAAGGACATGAAAATTTTTCAGGTTTCAAATATTTATAAAAAAATGTTCTTCTCAATAATTTTTAAAAATAGTCATCATAGAGCATTTTTTAAAACATGGATTAATTTAATTTAAAAAAATTTTACAATATGGCCAATGAACATGAAAAAAAGATTTAATAAATAATTTGTTTTGGAAAATAACAATTTTTATATGTTTTTTACAAATATATATATGGAATCAGAATATAACTGATCTACAAGAAATAATAATATCCATATAAATTATAAATCACTTTTTTCACATTTATTAAATTACAAGGGGATAAATGGAAATTAAATAAGTAATAAAATCATAACTAGAATGAATTATTTTTTTATGATAAATAATTTTACTCATTGGGATTATCTCATTCAAAATCTCCATCAATGAATAAATCCAAATAAAAAATTAAATATCAATAAAACCATTATATTCATGATATTAAATTTATAATAGTATGTATATACACCTGATAATATAATATTCACAGTTAACATAATAATATGAATCCATGATATGAAATTGATACAAATCCCCCTTCGACTTTTATAATCTCTTATGCAAAACCACATGACTTAAGGAATTTCATATAGATTTTTTAACCATCTAAATATTAATGAAAAGAGTAATAAAATGAATTAATTAAAAATTTAGACACCAAAAAGAAATTTTTTTTTTCAATATTGAATATTTCACAAATAAATTAATATGAGATAAGAAAAAACCCTTAACTCCTGGTTGACTAGCTTATATTCCAATTAATCATTGAATAATTGGAAGACATTATTTATTTTATTTCATTAAGTCAATATTAATTTTTAATATCATATATTAGAATAATATATATTTATTATTTTTAATGACATATTGAAATACTAAATCGGTTAAGTCTACCTTGAGTGTTTCAAGGATGTTATTTTCATTATTTCCAAACTACTTTGTTGTGTTGATTGTGGTCAAAAACTCTATAGATTAAAATCCTCTAGAACTATTATATCGAAATATTAAATATTTTTATAAATAAATTATTCTTTCAATACAATTATTTAAATATGGTTATGTGAAATGAATAATGTTACAATCATGGAGATGTTTGGTCATAAATACACGTTACATACATTTCTATTTTCAAAATATCATTAAGGGAAAAAGATAAATTGTGTATTATTATTAAATAATTATAATAATTTAATAAATAACAATTTATATCATTAAATAAACATAACTATATCATCCATTGTTTTTGGTGATGAAAAAAATATCGTATCTCTTCTTATTGGTGGTAGTCCATAGGTGAGATTGAATTGAATTATAATTTTTTCATAATAAGAAAGAAAATAAAATAATACATTTTTATAATGACCCAAATTTCAGGAATGACAGAATTTATTATATAAATTTTATATATTAATTATTATTATCTTTTTTAGATTCAATGTAACAATTTTTTGAATATTGAACGACACTGCTTCATGAGGTGACAATCGGATGTTCACACAGGTAAAGTTAACCTAAACAATTGAATGAAATGTAAGAAGGTATATGTGATATCGTAAATAATGATGTATAAATATATATAAAATAATATATATATATATACATATATACACATACCTCAATTTCAATGTTATAAAACATAGTTATAGGTGAATATAAAAAACCAATCACATCATTACATGATGTGGTAGTTTGTCATACACGTGAATGGTGATTTAAAATTACATTTTATTGAAGGGTATAAGTATTTAGATTATTCTATTAACAAAATAAAATATAAATATATTGTATAAAATGGTGTTATTATACTAAAATATTTTTATAATATTATATGATGTTTTAAGGAGAAGGAAAATTAAAATTCTTGATTAATCATAATACCACTTCTTTAGAGAGTCACATTAGAATAACAACAAGATATTTCGTTGGATGAATTTCTGACCACAACAATTATTCATCGATGTCGTTGTGGAAATTATTAAATAATTTTTGTAGGTATTAGATTATCCGAATGTAATTTAGACTGTAAAGAGTATATGAGAGGGGAAGACATTTTATAATGTGGTTTGTGGCACATATTAATTTTTTTTAAATAAAATCATTCACCAACATTTTGACAAAAAAAGTATGAATAATGGTCCATAGATAATATATTTACATTATATGTTACTAATTTAGAAAAAATAGATGTGGTACATATATGGAGGTCACTTTGACCATTCACAGTTTACAACCCCCACATATATGGGTTTTTTTAATAACTGAATGAATACATTACTACCCTTTTAAATGTTCAATTTGGTCAAAAAAAGTGTTTCAATTATTATATTCTATATATGGATTCCAGTTTAACAAATTCAACTCCTTAAATTTTGAAATATTAATTTCAAATTAAACATACAAAGAACATCAAAAACTGGGTCTCAAATACTGTGTTTAAAATGAAAAGGGAATTTTATATTAACTATTTAAATAATAATAATATTTATATATAAATGATGTATAATATATAATTATTTATAATATTAAATATTTCACTTATAAAATTTCTCATTGGGGGGTAATATAATGAATTAATATGGATAAAGACATTGTCATATAACCTGTTTTAAAAAAACGGTTTCCAAACCGAAAATTATACTTATAATAAATTCCAATATAATGTTGAATAAAAAATTATGAAGTTGAATAAATGTATCAAATTAATAATTATTAAATATTAATTTATATTATAATAATAATGTTACTTTTAAATTTTCCTATTTTATTGAAGATAATTTTTATTCATTGAAAAATATATCTATATAATATTCAATGAAAAATCAATATTTTCCAAACAATACCAAAAAATAATCAAATATAAATTTTTACATTATTATAAAAAAAATTACATTCATTTTATAAAATTAATTTTATAATAGTAAACAAATTAATAAATATATTTTTTCACAAATGTAATTAAAATAATTTTTCAGAATGCATATTTTTGAATAATATAATTACTTTTTAAATTAATAATGATTATTTAATAATAATAGATCAATATATTAAATTAATATATTTTAATATATATTGTAATGTGTTTAATTATATTCATTCCCACAATTTTAGTATCCGGGTTATGAAAGCTATATAATTTTTGGGCACTTTAGGCACAATATTTTCTGTCAAATACACCATCGATCAATGTTTTCTTTTTTAGTAAAATGGGTTGTTATAGATTTCATTCATTTGTATCCAATAGAAAAGTAAAATATTTCTTTTAAAATTCCCAAACAAATTTCTAAATTCATTAAAAAAAATGTTCCTTGGGCCCTTAAAAATATTAGTTCATCAAGGGTGGATTGAAAACGTAGTGCTTTGAGTTTCCCATACAATTCCTTTCTCACCGTGGGTTTTTGATCCAGGGGTTGGGACTCTCTAGCAATGACCAACACCGTTTGACTTACTTTGATGGGGTGGGAATCACGCACAACTGATCTGTTCGGCGAGGGCCGGTGGTGTGGATGAGCAGTTATGGTCTCGTGAGGCGGGACGCTGATTAGGGTGGTGTTCCCATTGGACGAGTTGATGAAACCGACAGGCATCGACTTAGGTGTCTGTGAGGAGGTTCAAGTTAAGGCAACCACGGACCATGATGATCTTGCAGTGCATGCAGGGATGACCTCGCATTAATAGTAATAATGTTATATATTTAGATAAATTTTCTGGGTCATGAATTTGGGTTACCAAATTCATGATCATAACTGTTCGGGTAAAAAGCCTCAGAATCATACACATTAATAGTAACAATACTCTTTCATAAATATTATAATCTTTCATCGATGCATCGTAATATCATTATAATATTGTTGTATAAAATGATACCTAAGACAAAATATATGATGAATATACATATAATTTTTTCATAGAAAAATAACTGAATAATTATTTAAACAATCGTATTTCTATATACAAATATTCTATTATTAATTATCTTTTTGACACATGGGAAAATATACCAGGTTATTATTACTTGGATGATAAGGAACTATGAAATTGTCAAACATAATTAGTTCTAGCCATAATATTTACCTCATGGTGAAATCTTTTTTATGAAAATATATAAATTTAACATTCATAATTAATATAAATTTCACATTTATCGCAGTATATTGAATTATAAAATTTTATTAATGTAAAACTAAAATATAAAACTAATGTTCATGTGTAAGATATTTATACTCATATGGATTCTATTCACATGTTTCATTTGAAATAACATTATAATTGTGTATAAATACTTATCCATGCCCCATTAATGAAGCATAAATATAAATAAAAATTATATTTGTTTATTAGAACTGATAAAACTAGAGAATAAAAAATTTTTAAAATAAATTTTAAAAATCATTCATAAAAAAATCATATCATGATTTTTTTAGAAACATTTTGAGTTAGCATAGTTTTCTTATTTATAACATTTAAAATATCTCAAAAAAATAAATATAGTAAACCACTAACAAATTAAAACATTGATTGTCAATAATATTTATTGGAAATGGGAAACCATTTACCACTTTTGATTTACCATGAACATTAGTTAATCCTTTTTTTAAATAATATTCCCAATAAAAGTAAAATATTATTTCAAAAATACACAGGTGCAAAAAAATCAATGCATCGTCTTTTCATTTACAATTCTAAATTAAATATATAGTTGTTTCTTAGGAACATAATATATTTCATTTTATTATATAATAAAACTAAAAAATCACTTGAATTTATTTCAAAATAACCATGTAATACTATTTTAGTTCACTCAAAAAGTAAAGAAGTTATGTTTGTTAAACATAGGCCAATAATGGAAAAATTGATATTTCCATAACATGTGAAGAATATATTCGATTTAATATATCTCTCGTCCAAAATAAATGAATACTAGTCACAAATAATATCAATATTAAATATATATTTTCACATTGAGAATATTAAAATAATTAATTGTTACTAGGGAAAGAATATATGATCTTATGAATTATTTTATTGAGTTATACGTATTTAATTAAATGTGTCAGGGAACTGTTCTTATTTTATACATATAAAATATTATAACCACAATGTGAAGTGTTATGGTGGATGTAACCCTTATCATGAAATTCTTATAACTAAAATTTCATTTTTAAAAAAATCATATGAGGAAATATAATAAACGTCTACAAAAAATGTATTATTATCTTTCATTATTTAAAAAATAATATTGACCTACAAATATGAAATAACACTATATTTATCATCTATAAAAATATTAATATATTCCATTAATATATCTAAATCATAAATCAAAATATAATAAATAATTTTATTTAATAGTATGAGTTATTAACCCCCAAAAATATGTATTAAATTATATATAAAGAAATATAATCCATGTGATGGTATACCATTTTCAAGAATATATTTATAATTGAAGAAAAAATGGTAAACCTTGTTTTTATGACATTTATATAATTTTCCAAATATAAAATATTTGGTTTCACATTAGAATGAAATTTGTAGGAAGTTTAATATAAAAATTTTAAAAATAAATTCCATTCAAAACAATCTCCAGTAATTTATCATTAGAAATAAAATATGTTTTCAAAATGTAAATGTGTGGTGGGAGATATTACACCTGGTTTTGAATTCAAAACACTTTAGACATATTGTTATAAATTGGATTAAAACCCCCACAATAATTAGATTGATAAATAATTCAATATATTAAAAATTAATTTTTATAGACTATTATAAAATATGATATTGTTAAACTCAAAATAAAATATTTGAGTTTACAATAACCCATTCAAGAAAAATAACCCATGAATTTAAAACGATTTTACTAAATATTTATGTGAAATGAATTAATATAACTAAATAATATAAGGTGAATAATAAATAAATGGACAGTATGTAAGCATCTTAAAGGATATAACTTCAACTGAATCATCATATCTCTAAGAATAGAATATATGTTACCAAAAATCAGTTCAACTAAGTTGACAATGAAAATTCAATATTATGAAAATGAGATATTTTATATTAATTTATGAAATAAATAAAAAAAATATGAAAATGATTTGTCCATGGTTAGTTAAAACACCATTTTAGGGAAAATGTCATGAAAAACACAGGCATATCTTGTAGAAATAATATTTTTTTATTGTACAATGTATATTATGTAACATTTTAATAAAAATAACCTAATATTTGAAGATTTTAACAGAACATAAAATTGTATTAATAAAATATAATTAATTATATGATATATAAAATTGGAATTATATACCCCACATCATTGAAATTTGTCTCTTAAAACCATGCATATCAAAAAGTGTCAAAATTTGTACTAAAACCCCTTAAAACATACAAGAATCATTATATAAATATCACTATCGTCATTAATAAAAACATTTATTTTAACATATTCCTTATTAGAGTCACTGTAATTATATATATAATATAATATATATAAGTTATTATCATTATTTCATTATTTAATGAGTTTTTTTTTTCAATTTTTTCATGAAAATTTAATCATTGTCAGGTTATTTAAGTAATCATATAAATCAATGGTGTTATATAATAATAATTTAAAAATATAATAAACCCATTCAAAATGTAACCCAATGTAAAAATATCATAAATACTAAATTTCTCCCATAATTTAAATGACCCATCACAAAAATAGTGTAACATTGCATACTGTTAATGCGATTAATGATTAAATATATTACACTTGTAGAAAAGTTAGACCATTTTTTTCCATATCGAACATAACTACAACACTATATTTTCTTCATTTGTGACATGGATTATTATATATGTTTAAATATCTCGATGTAATGTCCTCTAGATTGTGAGTGGTGATGAAACACGCTGAAAAAACATTTGGGCTTGTGGGGGAAATATAAGGCCCCAGCCTTAAACCTTACTTAATCTTGAGTTATTACAAAATTACACATTTAGGATCTTTTCAGGTTTAGTGTTTTAGAGAATTAGATCATAAAACTTGCATTACATTCCACATTTGAACAATGTGGTTACAGAAAAGATAGTATTCATTTTTCCCATCAATGGAAACATATTTAAAATAAAACATGGATTCTTTCTTGACACTTCCTTGACACTATCATCATATCATGTACCCTTCCCTTGACCTGTGAAAAGCATTTCAAAAACATGGGATGAGCATAAATATCTCAGTAAGGGATATAAAAATATGGAAAGGAAACATGAGTACATGTATACACAAGAGTCATTGAAATCATACTATACTCATAAAACATAATCACTTTAACATACCTCATCAAATCATTAATAAATCATAGAAATCAAAATACCTAAAGGTAAAATTAGGCATTCATAACATTCTTAGGTAGGGAGTAACCCTCTTGGTTACGTTTGGAATACACATCACATTATATTCCCCAAATATATTCTGAGAAACCTTAATGTTTGACTCCTTCGCGTTACCCAATGCATTGGAGATCTATATCGGGCTCACCTTCCCTTAGTTTATCACGGAACCACCCATCTTCATAATAATTCCCAAGAACCACAACATAATCGTATCACATAAAAAATGCATAAATAAATACATTACATTTCCACCCTTCAATCACAAGATATCAATAAAACACATTGATATAAAAACAATATGAAAACCAATTTCAATACTAAAACAAAAGAAATGTAATACATGGTATTTATTTTTCTTTTAAAAAGAATGTACGACTTGTAGAGGAAGCTGAAACTCAAATAATGGTCACGGCGACGGAAAAATTTTGTCACAGCATACATACGACAAAAACATTCCCTTTTGTCATTTAGTAAAACGCTTCTTATAAAAAATATTCCTTTTGGATAAACGTTAAAGTCAAAGGGGTTTATACATCGTATTATAGAAGGTTGTATATAAAACAAAATATGCCTCAAAGAATGGATATTGAGACGAAGTCCCTTACCTCGGGTCCGATTTGACTCGATCGTTCTTTAATCTACTGAATATTAAACATGAGATAATTTCCACTTACTTAAGAACCTTTTTCAGGTTCATTATTCCTTTTATATCACTTATTTCCATGTCATGAACACTATGTTATTATTTAAGTTAATGTCGGTCGTTTTAACGATCATTGGTACTTGAGTCAAAAATAAACTCTTTATAATTACAATTTTTTTATGTGGTAAAATATCCATTATATCGAGAATTTTATTCATGATGTAGATACCATATATATCATATATATCCGTACATGCATACATTTATAATATTACATAACATTTAGAGGTAAGAAATGAAATTCACCGTTCATGGAGACGGTAAGCCATACGTACGCATGAACGCAACTTCCATTTATATTTCATATTTAATGGAATTAAAACATAATTATACATAATAGTACTTTAATTCTAGTATGGTATCATATATAATATCATTAAATATATCCTTTATATGTACCACATATGGTATTAACGAATCAAATCACTTTGAAAGGGCGGTAGACCGCACTTCCTAAAATGGAGATATCGCGTATACCCATAATGGAAGCTATAAAGGGATGCCATAAATGAAAAATAATGAAGATTAAGGAAAAAATAAACATATTATATATCATATATAAATATAGTGACATATTAATGGCCACCTTTGAAAGTGATAGAAGAATATTGAACAATCATCGTTTCGTGAGGCAGAAATTCACCATCCACGGAAACAGTATGTTCTTTAACCATTAGATGTAGGTGTGTGTAAGTGTAGATATAATCCTTCTTATAAAAACATCCTAATATATTTTAGATACCAGATTTTTTAAAAAAAGAAATTAATAAAAAGAGTTTAGGGGGTTGGAGAAGCAAAATAAAACAAAAGGACTCAAGTGAAGACATTACCTTAAAATCGGGTAACTCCTTTTGGTTAGAGCTCAAAGGCTTCCTTGGGAAGAATTATTCCCAAATGGAGGCTTCTAAGTGTTATAGAGGGATGTGGAGAGACAAAATGGGCAGGGTTTGGCCGAGCCAAAGGCTTTGGAAGTGTGGGTAAGGAGGTAGAGGTGGGGGACTTTTATAAGAGGAGAGGAGGGGAAGTCTTGGAAAGTAAAGAAATGTTACATTATTTTAAAATGAGTTTCGGATTTAAAAGGTCTCACATTGATATAATTCTAGGATAAGGTGATAAAGGTTCTAAATATACCCAACCAATTGGTTTATGACAGATTTAGGTCTTAGATTTTACATTATATTTTCATTTTATTTAAATCGTTAAATAATGAGGTAATCGATGCATCATCATGATGTCATTAATAATTTAATTCATTTAATGTATAAAAATTATTAAAAAAAATACTATGATGTAGGAAATCTTTTAATATTTCCAATGACTAGTTATAGTCAAAAATATGACTTGTCTATCCTCATGTAAAAATTATTTTAGTAAAATAACTCATGTTTGTGACATTTTTACTTTAACATTAAATTAAAAGATAATAATGTCATTTTCCTTCCATAGTGGCACTATGTGATCCCCAAGTTGACCAATCAATTTTCGTGGTCGGTCATGACACATCCAATAAGGGTAGGACATGTGTCTAGGTCATTTTATATTATTAAAACATTATTCTTACCTTAAATTACACTAATTACCTCAAATCACGATTAAAAACTAAAAAGTTCATATTCACCAAAAAATTATTTTAATCCCATTGAACCACATTTTTCTTCTTAATGAAAACCATGTATGTCGGATTTTTTGAAATTCAAAGCATAGAGGTGGTAAAATTTCATTTAAACGAAAAATCAGTTTTTTAAGTTCCACTTAGTGGTTTCACTATTCATCAAAAATTGAAGTTTTTTCAGAAAAATACCAAAACATCACCGTAAGATATAATTGATATTACGAATTAAAAAATTATATCTATTTTAAAAAATTCAAAACATATAAGTTTCATTAATTAATTTAATAATTAATTCCCGCTGTTAGAGCAAATAACGTGTTTTTTAGGAAACAATAAGTATCAAAAAATTGACACTAGTTTCAGTCCAATTTCAAAGTGAAATTAATTCCAACTACCACTATTAGATTAAATGGTAAAAATATATTCTAATTGATCTTTAAATCCAATTCAAAAGCTAATCTAACCATATAATTAAATTAGATGAAAAAGCAGTTTTGATGTAAAATGCAGTATTTTTCACTATTAATTAAAAAATGAACATTGTCAGAAAAATACCAAGAAATTATCCAATGTAAACATAAATGTCCCAATCATAAATAATAAGTTTATTTTGACAGATAGAGCTTATAAAATTTTCAAAAGATTGATTTAAAAATGGTTTTCCATCAAAAAGGCATTAAAACAATCTTTCAAAAATAATAGTGTATTCCATGCTTAAGATTGGATTTATTCTCATTTTAAGCCTCTAAAACACTATCTAATTTATTAGTAGACATCGATAAAAATATCTATTATTCATTACTTAATTGGGATGTTACATCCTTCCCCCTTTAGAAAATTGTGTCCCCACAATTTATTTACTTATGGAATAAGTGGGGGTATTTATCCCTCATTGCATTTTCAGATTCCCATGTTGCCTCTTCAATCATGTGGTTTTCCCACAAAACCTTTACCTAATGAAACACCTTATTTCGTAACACTTTCTCCATGTGGTCAAGAATCTGGACCGGGTTTTCCTCATAATATAGGTTCTCTTCCAGCTAGACTACCTCTGGACTCAAAACATGAGATAGATCTGGCATATACTTTCTCAACATCGAAACATGAGAAACATTGTCTACTTGAGATAAACTCGTAGGTAAATCCACTCGGTAAGCAACTGATCTAACTCTCTCTAGAATTTCATATGGTCCAATGAACCTTGGACTCACTTTTCCTTTCTTACCAAATCGCATCACACTTTTCCATGGTGAGACTTTGAGAAAAACATGATCACCTACCTCCAAAGAGAGATCTTTCCTCCTGTTGTCCGCATAACTCTTCTACATGCTCTGAACTGTTCTCATGTGTTTCTGTATCAGTTGAACTTTTTCTACCAACTCTTCTACCAATTCTGGTCCCATCAGCTTCCTTTCACCCACATCATCCCAAAAAGTGGGAGTTCGACACTACTTCCCATATAATGCCTCAAATGGTGCCATATGTATACTGGAATGAAAACTGTTATTATAAGAAAACTCAACCAAAGAAAGATGTTGGTCCCAAAATCCCTGATAATCCATAGAATAAGCACGTAGCATATATTACATATTCTGGATCGTTCGTTCTGACTGCCCATCTGATTGAGGATGATAAGCTATTCTAAAATTTAATTCAGTACCCAACGACTTCTGAAGGCTTTTCCAAAAGTTAGAAGTGAACCTGGGGTCATGGTCAGATAAAATTGAGGGAGGAACTCCATGTAACCTGACTATCTCTTTAATATACAAACGGAAAAGTTGATCTAGGGAAAAATTATCTCGTATGGAAAAGAAATGAGAAGATTTTGTCAAACGATCAACAATAACTCAGATTTCATTATTACCACGAGGTGTCTTCGGCAATCCCACAACGAAGTCTATGGATATATTTTTCCATTTCCACCCTGGCACTGGTAAAGGATGAAGCATTCCTTTCGGTAACTGTCACTCTTCTTTAACATGTTGACATGTCAAACACTTCATAGTAAAATCAGCAATATCACTTTTCATTCCATCACACCAGTAATACTCCCGCAGATCTCTGTACATCTTAGTACCACCAAGATGAACTGAAAATAGAGAACTATGAGCTTCACATAACAAATCTCTCTTCAACTATAAATCGAAAGGCACACACAATATCTTCCCAAATTTCAAAACGCAATCATTATCAATGTTGAATTCAAGAAACTTACCTTTCTAAACCAGCTCTACATTTATCTGCAACTCACTGTCTTTCTTCTGTGCTTGCTTGATTCTGTCTGATAGATAATAGTTCACAGATACCTGAAACAAAACAGAAGTACATCATGTACCAACAACTTATATTCCAATGTTCATCAAATCCTTAACCAAAGGATCATGTTCCAAATGAAATATTTCTAATGACGCATTAGATTTTCGACTTAAAGCATCAGCCACTTTATTTTATTTTCCCAGATGGTAATGAATTGTACAATCATAATCCTTTATTAATTCTAGTCATCTCTTCTATCTCATTTTTAATTATTTCTAAGTGAATATATACTTTAAAATTTTGTGATCGGTATATATTTCACACTTTACTCCATACAAAAGATGCCTCCAAATTTTTAAAGAAAAAACTACAGCAGCTAATTCCAAATCATGTGTAGGGTAATTTACCTCATGAGTTTTCAACTGTCACGAAGCATAAGCAATTACCTGATCATTTTGCATTAGGACACAACCAAGTCCTTTAAATGAAGCATCACTGTAGATAACAAACTCACCATTACTGGAAGGTAGAGCCAAAACTGGAGCATTCACCAATCTTCTTTTCAATTCCTGAAAACAATCATCACATTCTTTTGTCTAGATAAACTGAACACCCTTCCGAGTTAGCTTAGTCATTGGACTAGATAACCTTGAAAAATTTCTAACAAACCTTCGGTAATAGCCTAGAAATCCAAGAAGCTACGAATATCAGTTACATTTATGGGTCTTGGTCATTCTTCAAGAACCTTTGTTTTTGATGGATCAACATTTATCCCATATTTAGAAATAATGTGACCAAGGAATGAAATTTGTTGCAACAAAAACTCACACTTGCTGAATTTCCCAAATAATTTCTTTTCTTTTAAGGTTTGAAAAATAACCCTTAAATGTCTTTCATTCTCCTATTTACTTTTATCAAACACCAAAATATCATCAATGAAAACCACCACAAACTTATCCAAGAACTCATGAAAAATTCTAATCATTATGTCCATGAATACAGCAGGTGCATTGGTTATACCAAAAGGCATTACTACAAATTTATAATGGCCATATCTTGTAAGAAACACAGTCTTCATAACATCTACTTACTTTACCTTCAGCTGATGGTACCCCAATCTCAGGTCAATCATTGAAAAATACTATGCTCTCTGGAGGTGATCAAACAAATCATCGATATGAGGAAAAGGATATTTGTTCTTAACAGTGATGTTATTCAAGGCTCTATAATCAATGCAAAGTCTCATTGAACCGTCTTTATTTTTAACAAATAAAACAGGATCACCCCATGGTGATGTGCTAGGTCGAATGAAACCTTTCTCTAATAAATCTTGTAATTCCTCCTTCAACTCTAAAAGATCAATTTGAGCCATTCGATAAGGGGTTTTGAAATTGGCATAGCATCAGGAACTAAGTCAACAGTAAACTCAACTTCCCGATCTGGTATTATTCCAGACAACTCATCAGGAAAAACATCAGGATACTCATTTACCTATAGCACATCATTAATCTTAACAGTTCCCTTGTTTTCAATAATATTTGCAAGGTAACATTCATTTCCATCTTTTACATGTTTCTCGGCCTCTTGATACATTATCAACAGTAAGGGTTTATTCTTGTACACACACTGAAAGTCTATCAAAAAAATCTTCTTTAGCTCTACAGTCAATCTTAGCATGGTAAATAGAGAGCCAATCCATACCCAGGATAACATCAAACTCTACTAGAGGTAAAACAATAAGGTTTGAAAGTAATATCTTTCCACAGATAAGGATAGGAATATTCTTTTAAATTATTTTTGACTCAACATTTCCCCTAGGTGTTTTTACCAAAAGTTAAAGAGTAATTTCTTGATATGGTATTCCCATTTTACTAGAAAATTATTCAGAGATGAAAGAATGTGTAGACTCCGAATCAAACAACACACTGCAATAATCTGAAAAACAAACAAAGTACCTGATACAACATCATTTGATGGCCCGACATCTGCTGAAGTAGTTGCAAAGGATTTCACCACCCCTTTCTGCTTGTAGTCTAACTGCTTCCCATCAATCAAGCTCTTTGTCGGACACTCATTTGCATAGTGACCCATCTCATTGAACATAAAACATTTCACTATCTGTAAATCAAATTTGGTCTTACCTTCAACTTGATCGTTTTCAGTACAATCATGAGCCTTATGTCCCATCTTACCACATCGGTAACACTTTCCAGAATTCAGAAGACATTCCCCAGCATGCCTTTTACCACATTTATCACAAACTAGAAACATAGTTTTCATACCATCAGACTTTTTTGAATAATTCTTTCATTTCCCCTGCCACCTCAGTCTCTTCTTTTGTTGGTTATTGTAGAACACTTTATCATAGGCAAACACCATTTCCACCATCTCATCACATCGAACAAGCTTTTCATAACTTTTGACCCCACGAGAAGCTAAAGCCCTTCGATATTTTCGCATTAATCCTAAGAAAAAACGAATGATTTTACTATCAAGGTCTCAGATAAAATTTGGAGCATACCTTGCCAATCGAGTGAACCTTTCTTCATAGGCAGCCACTAAGTCTTCCTCCTTCCTCAATTCCAAGAATATTGTTTCCATCCTAAGTCGAACATCCTTAGGAAAATACTTCTCAAGAAACATACCTTTGAATTCATCCTAGTCGAGAGCATCAATATCATCAGCGTCCTTGATATTTTTAACCATCGACCACCACTAATCTGCCTCACCCTCTAAACGGTAAATACCAAGACTAACCTTTTGATTTTCTGAACACCCCATGACATCGAAAATATTCTCCAGTGCATTAATCCACCCTTCAACTAGCACAAGGTCAGATGATCCTCTAAATGATGGGAGAAGTTGCCTCATGAAATGTTCGACCACAAACATGTTCTTATGTAGTTGATCTGGCTGATCTCGTGCATGGATACCACCACCATTTATCGCTTGATTCAATTACGCCGTTACTGCAACAAAATGTTCAGTTCCAATTCCGACCATCTCAGGATGCTAATTCGGAAGGTTATTTCCTTATGTATGCCTTCATAGCACTGCTTCCCGGTTTCCTCTGCGGAAAACCATTCTGAAAAAACATGTCTGAGTTGAAGCAACATAGTAATCTTCAAATACTATATCATTCCAATTTGACCATAAAAAAATATTTTTGGATAATCATTTAATAAAATTATAACTCATAAAGTTATCTAAACCAACCTCTAATACCAACTATAAGTCCACAGCCTTAAACCTTACTTAATCATGAGTTATTACACGATTACACATTTATGATCTTTTCATGTTTATATTTTTAGATAATTATATCATAAAACATTCATTACATTCAACATTTAAACAAAGTGGTTACATAAAAGATAGTATTCATTTTTCCCATCAATGGAAACATATTTAAAATAAAACATGGATTCTTTCTTGACACATCCTTGACACTATCATCATATCATATACCCTTCCCTTGACCTGTAAAGAACATTTCAAAAACATGGGATGGGCATAAAATGATCAGTAAGGGATATAAAAATATGGAAAGGAAACATGAGTACATGTATACAAAAGAATCAATGAAATCATACTCCACTCATAAAACATGAGCACTTTAACATACCTTATAAAATCATGAATAAATCATATAAATCATAAGACATAAAGGTAACGTGAGGCATTCATAACATTATTACGTAGGGAGTAACCATCTTGGTTACATTTGGAATACCCATCACAGTATATTCCCTAAATCTCTTTGGGGAAAATGTAACATTTAACTCCTTCGCGTTACCCAATGCATTGGAGAGCTATATCGGTCTCACCCCCCATTAGTTTATCACGGAACCACCCGTCTTTATAATAATTCCCAATAACCACAACATATTCATATCACATAAAACATTCATAAAGGAAACATTACATTTCAACCTTTTAATCACAAGATATCAATACAACAGATTGATATAAAAACATTATAAAACCCATTTTCAATACCAAAATAAAATAAAAGTAAAACATGGTATTTATTTTTCTTTTAAAAAGAAGGTATGGCTTCTAGAGGAAGCCAAAACTCAAATAATGGTCACGATGGTGGAGAAGTCGTTGTCACCACATACGTACGACAAAAACATTCCCTTTGTCATTTAGTAAAATTCTTTGTATAAAAAAGATTAATTTTGGATAAACGTAAAAGTAAAAGGGTTTTATACACCGTATAAAATAAGGTTGTGTATAAAACAAAATATTCCTCAATGAATAGAGATTGAGACGAAGTCCCTTACCTCAGTTCCGACTTGACTAAATCATTCTTTAATCTCCCGAATAATAAACATGAGTAAATTTCTACTTTCATAAGAACCTTTTTCATGTTCATTATTCCTTTTATATCACTTATTACCATTTCATGAACACTATGTTATTATTTAAGTTAATAATGGTCGTTTTAACGATCATTGGTACTTGAGTCAAAAATAAACTCTTTATAATTACATGTTGTTATTGTGGTAAAATATACATTATATCCAGAATTGTATTCATGATATAGATATCATATATATCATATATATCCAGTACATTCATGCATTTATAATATTACATAACATTTAGAGGTAAGAAATGAAATGCACCGTTCATGGAGACGGTAAGCCTTACGTACACATGTATGCTACTTCCATTTATATTTCATAATTAATGGAATTAAAACATAATGATACATAATATTATTTTAATTTCATTATGGTATCAAATATAATATCATTAAATATATCCTTTATACGTACCACATATGGTATTAACGAATCAAATCACTTTGAGGGGGCGGTAGTCCGCACTTCCAAAAATGATGATATCGTGTATACCCATAATGGAAGCTATAAAGGTATTCCATAAATGAAAAATACAGAAGCTTAAGGAAAACATAAACATATTATATATCATATATAAATATAGTGACATCTTAATGTCCACCTTTGAAGGTGTTAGAAGAATATTGAACAGTCATCATTTCGTGAGGCAGAAATCCTCCACACACGGAAACAATATGTTCTTTAACCATTAGATATAGGTGTGTGTAAGTGTAGCTCTATTACTTCTTATAAAAACATCGTAGTATATTTAATATACTTTATTTGTTACAAATGGAATTAACAAAAATAGTTTAGGGGGTTGGAGAAGCAAAATAAAACAGAAGGACTCAAGTGAAGATAATACCTTAAAATCGGGTAACTCCCTTTGGTTTGAGCTCAAAGGCTTCCTTGGGAAGACTTCTTCCCAAATTGAGGCTTCTAAGAGTTAGAGAGGGATTTTGAGAGACAAAATGGAATGGGTTTGGCCGAGCCAAATTCTTTGGAAGTGTGGTTAAGGAGGTATAGGTGGGGGCCTTTTATAAGAGGAGAGGAGGGGCACTCTTGGAAAGTAAAGAAATGTTACTTTATTTTAAAATAAGTATCGGATTTAAAAGGTCCCACATTTGTATAATTCGAGGATAAGGTGATAAGGGTTCGAAATATACCCAACCAATAGGTTTTTGACAAGTTTATGTCTTATAGTTTACATTATCGTTTCATTTTATTTAAATCGTTTAATAATGAGGTAATCAATGCATCATCATTATGTCATAAATAATTTATTTTATATAATGTCTAAAAATTATAAAAAAAATACTATGATTTAGGAAATATTTATATCATTCCAATGACTATTTATAGTCAAAAATCTGACTTGTATAACCCCATGTAAAAATTGTTTTAGTAAAACAACTCATGGTTGTGACATTTTTACTTTAACATTAAATTAAAAGATATTAATGTCATTTTCCTTCCAAAGTGGCTGCATGGGGTACCCAAGTTGACCCATTGATTTTCTTGGTCTTCCATGACACATAAAATAAGGTTAGGACATGTTTCTAGGTCATTTCATATTATTAAAACATTATTCTTACCTTAAATTACACTAATTACCTCTAATCGCGATTAAAAACTTAAAAGATACTATTCACCAAAAAATTATTTTAATCCCATTGAACCACATTTTTCTTCTTAATGACATCCATGTATGTTGGATTTTTGAAATTCAAAACACAGAGGTGGTAAAATTTCATTTAAACGAAAAATCGGTTTTTAAGTACCACTTAGTGGTTTCACTATTCATCAAAAATTGAAGTTTTTCAGAAAAATACCAAAACATCACCCTAAGCAATATTTGATATTCCGAATTAAAAAATGATTTCTATTTTTAAAAATTAAAAAAATATATGTTTAAGTAATTAATTTAATAATTAATTCCCGCTGTCAGAGCAAATATCGTGTTTTTTATGAAACAATAAGTATCAAAAGATTGACACTAGTTTAAGTCCAATTTCAAAGTGAAATTAATTCCAATGACCACTATTGGATTAAATTGTAAAAATATATTCTAATTTAACTTTAAAACCAATTAAAAAGTTAATTTAACCATAAAATTAAATTAGATGAAAAATACGTTTTGATGTAAAATTCAGTATTTTTCACTATTCACTAACAAATGAACTTTGTCAGAAAAATACCAAAAAATTATCCAATGTAAATATCAATGACCCAATCATAAATAATAAGTTTATTTTGACAAATAGTGATTATAAAATTGTCAAAATGTTGATTTAAAAATTGTTTTCCATCAAAATGTCAATAAAACAATCTTTTAAAAATATTAGTGTATTCCATGCTTAAGATTGAATTTATTCTCATTTTAAGCCTCTAAAACACTATCTAATTCATTAATAGACATGGATAAAAATATCTATTATTCATTACTTACTTGGGATGTTACAGTCAGTCATTAGTCTATTGATCATTTCAAGGATATGAGAGGGACATAAGTTGGGTAACATGCATCTAAAGGTAAAATAGGCATTCCTACTATTATATGACATAACTACCAAGTTAATGCGGGGGTGAATATGCATGTATAATGGCATATTAGTAACATTGGTAATATAAGTTCCACCCAATCGGTTGTGTTGTGGCACTAACTGGGTTGAGATGTTTAGTCTACAACTACGATGCTTTAATCTAAGGGGAGGGGAGGGTAAATGTATATCTCCCTAGTTTAAAAGGGTTAAAAGGAGAAATTACATGACTAATTTAAAAGAAAATTCTCTTATATTTTATTGATTCTACATGATTACAACTCCACAATAAATCAACCTCTTCATAGCGTAGTGATTTTGATGGGTAACATCATGGGATGTTTTCCAATAATGTGTGTGAAAAATAAAAATGATACTAAAAGAAAAAGTGTTGGTCTTTAGGAATATAATTCCTATGATGATCCATTCCAATATATAGGTGGTATCATGGTAGGGGACCACATTTCTACTGGTCAAAAGGTTAGGCCATTCGATCGAGGACCCAATGACACTTTCAACATAAGAAGTCTATGATGTTAGTGGGGCCCATTTGTTACAAATAGTCACACATCTAAATGATTTAAAGGGATAGTGTATTATTTATTAGAAACAAAAATATATTAATATATAATTATTTCCCAAAAATAAAACATCTCCAAACCCTCATATAGTATTTCTATAGCTTATACTAATCATAAAACTGATGGAAAAGAAAATATATTTTATCGTTGAGAATAAATTAACAATATGGGAAAACATATCAATATATCATGAAGTGGTATATCATAACTAAATGTGAAATCAAGATATTGGAATAATGTTTAATTAAATAGTACATTGAAAATTATGAGTTGAAATTAATGATTGATAAAAGTACATGTAATTGCAAATGAATAAACATATAACCAAGAAAAAGTGTGTTCAATAATGACACCTTAAACATGAGCCCAGAATAATAAACCCAAATAATGATTATTTCATAATTATTTTTAATGAACATATTTATAAAATCCATATATCATGTCTACCCACTACGACATTCTTTAGATAATAGTATTTGGATAAACACATTTGTATCTTAATGGGCATGGGATAATCCTCCAGTGTACAAATTGTAATGGGATAAAACCTCCAATGAATGGCTTTAAAATTTTATAAAACTACTAACATACAATATGGTTTAGGAAAAATCCAAAAATTTACCCCTTTCTATAATATAAATCCTTCAGTGTGTCCTTTGGTCCTGGGTTAAATCCTCATACATACCCTATTTTCTCATGTGATGTAAACCTAAACCAATACATAAAATGTATCAACCCACTAGTGTTACCAACAATTCTCAATAATGGAATAATTATCTATAGTTCATCCAATGATTCATCATAGGAATATGATAAAATGATGTAATGGGATAAAATTATTGTTAAATAGAATATTAAATAATAATAGTTATAACTAAGAAGTGATAACTATAAAAGTAATATGATATGTCTAATCATATACCAAGGAAAATGTGTGAGAAATTATAACTCATTAGACAATAGTTATGGATAATTATCAAATGAGTAATATTATAAAATAATATTATTGAATTAACATGATCTAATATTACATATATCAAGGAATCCAACCAAAAAATTCTTTTCATATTGGACATGGAATAATAACCTATGTATCTTAATGAGATTGGGATAATCATATAGTAAACCATTGGTAATGTCATAAAACATCTTCTATACCTCCATTGGAATTGTCTAAAAGTACCCATGTTCTCTTTTTATTTGGATAAAACCAACAGTGTATCCATTGTCCTTGGATAAATAATTTTGTGTACTCTTTTGGCATGGGTCAAATCCTCTAGTGTACCCTTCTAGTATATAATCATAAACAAAATACATTGGGGGAGATATATAAACCTCTATATATATATCTATTCATATTTATTCCACTTAATATCAACCATAAAACTATCTTAATGAACCGTTGAAAAAATAATGGGCTTCATAAAAATAAAGAAACAGTTTACATATAAAAATAATAAAAAATAAAAGGATATGAAAACCCATATTTTGGTAAAAGAAGACATTTCATAATAAAATAATTTGTGTGGTCCAAAACATACATCCTGATTGAAAAACCACTGTGAATAAATATATTTGAAAATAAATTTATTTTCTAAAAAACATTAAAATATTGTTATAACTAAAGAATTTAAAATTATATTAAAAATAAAACTATAAAAAATGATTATGATTTTTAAAAAATTATTATACAGAGAAAAAATATATAATGAAACGAACATAATGGTAATCAAATAATTTATGCGAATAATAAAACATTTGAATATTAAATGATGGAAAACAATGGGAATATTTTGATATTCCTTTTTTGAACAACAAAAATCATTAAAAAATATTAGATGGTGTTATTTTAGAAATAATAATATAGAATGTTTGAATAATTTGAGAGAATTAAATTTTTTCAACTATAGATATTGGAATAGTCAAGGAATGTAATAACATTGATAAGGAAGAAATAACCATTATAGGAATGGGGGGTTATTCATAATGAATTTTCATTTAAATGGAAAAATATATTCATAGAGGGAGAAGACATTAATAAGAAAATAAATTTTAAATAAACTAATTCAGATATATAACATAACCTTTTTATAATTTATAGCACTTAAATATAGTAATATATTAGATAAAGTAGGATGATTATTATGCTAGTAAAATATTTCAGTAATGAAAACCCATTATAGCCTAGGTAAAAATTTAATCAAAACCCTCTGAGAGGATTATATTTAAATAGAACAATTAATATAATTAAATATATGTGGATTTTTGTAACGACACGAAAATTTGAAGGAATTTTTTTTTAAATACTTTGGAAATTTACAAGTCTGCGGTTTCTGACAGCACCTGATTCTGAGGCCTGGTGTGCCCAGAATCAATTTCTGAAGTCTTGTTCGGGTATGTTCAGTAAACGAACTTGCGTTTTTTTCTATATTTTGAACCGGTGCTCGGATTTGAAAACTGAGAACACCGATGAACTCGCAACTCCGGTATTCGCTTAAGGGGACCTTTACCGCAGTTTTATTTTATGCAGGTTCAATGTTTTGTTTTTAAGAATTCATACTAAATTAATAAAATTTTTGGTACACAATTTTTTTATTTAGTGGAAGTTATTTTCTCCCAAGGGGATTTATAGGTGAGTCCCACTCCCACAGAACCTCCCATGGAAGGATTTAGTGTGGTGGGGACCACACGAACCCCTAACCTTTAAAATCCATTAAACTCCATGTTATTCTCCCCTTAATTAATTTAAAAACTCTCCCCTTAATTAATGGGATCTCTTCAACTCCCTCTCTTCCATTAATTTTTTCCAACACTTTTAATTAATGAATAAAACCCTATATTTAATTAATTAAAGAGTTTGAATTTTGAAAATTCATGAGTGAATAAAATAATAGTCTTAGCTATTATTTTAGTTTGCCACTCGTTGTGTGGAGAGAATTTTGGGAGAGATCTTGATAAATAATAGAATAGAATTCAACTTTTGACGAAGAAACACCGAAGAACGATGATTATCTCTTTTGATCGTTGGCCAAGCCAAAGGATAAGGATCCACCTACAAGGAATGACGACGACGCGCCATCCTCGGCCCCTTCTTCCCCGACGTCAATGAGTTGATGACGCCTCCATGCGACTCCATCTACGAACGAACCTTATTTCGAGGTAGGGGGTTTGTTTCAATTTTAATTTAATAAAAGTGTTCTTCATTCTTCATTGGAACCATGTTTTATCTTCAGCCATTTGATACCGCCTAACACGGAGGGCGCGTGGTGAATGAACACGGCCTGATGATGCTCCGTTGAACCTTTTTTTATTTCGATGGAGGAAATGACAGAAGTGGTGGCAGCGACCGGAGGAAGCGATGGATGTATGCTGGCCGTAGGGAGAGGAACTGTGGCCCACATCCGTGGGCCGCTCGTCTGAAGAAGAACCAGCCGGCCGAAGTAGGCTGGGCTATAGGACTTCGACTCTTATAAGGCTTCGTGGGGCGGTGAACCACGGCCAGCGCTCTGCAGGCCTCTTCGGTGGCAAACCAGCAGTCTCATCAACCAGCCGGGTTGAAGAGGCCACGACACCCACAAGTGCTACTTGGGAGGACAACAGCCATCATGGGCGTGCCGCCGGATCGGGAAGCCCCCCCCCCCCACTCCGTGTCGCTTGGGCAGCCGCCGAAAACAGCCGGTCGGGCCGCACCAGATGGGCCGGGCCGCGCCATCTGGGTCGAGCCGCTTGCCACCGACCAGACCGTGCCCCACTAGACCTGGCCGTGCATTATCTGGCCGGGCTGACCCCTTAGCCGGGTCAGACCCGCTGAACCAGAACGGGGTGACCTGCCAGCCAACCGGGCTTGACGGACCAGACCCGCTTTGCTTAAATACGAATAACTTCTCGACTGTGCATCTGATCAATGTGTCATCTGTGGAAATAGGATTATCATGATTAGACGGTCCTTTTGTGATACTCTAAGTGAGTTTTAGATGACATTAGAAAAATGGGTGGGTTGGTTCGAAACCGAAACGAACCGGGCCCTCGGAGTGGAAACACTTATAACATAAGGACCAGACATCTGATTGACATGACATAAACTACATTGGTTTCCTTTTTATGAGAAATGTTATTTTGGAATACTCTATTTGAGGTTCAGACATTTTTGGATTACGTTCATGTGGGTTTGAGCCTAAAAATCCACTGGGCCCCTCGAACGGAAATTCCAATAACTCATAGAACTGGCATCCAATTGATGTGATGTATGTTGCGTTGAGACCCCTATGAAGTGGTGGTCCTTCGTGATACTTCAATGTGATACTTCATGACACTTGGAAGTAACCACCAGTAGCTTATGGAGTGGACCCTCTCGGTGAAGTGCGAGTAGATTGCAGAGACCTTGTAGCCGGATGAGACATGATGACTGCTGATCGATCGACTCAGAGTGATTCAGATGTCCATGTGGGGAGGACATGGTTGTAGCTGCAGACCCATGGAGAAGGAGTGCTTTTTTGTAGTAGAAGACCCGTGATACTCGACAGAAGGATTACCTTCGTAGGATATTAGGGGGAGCGCTTGGTTGTAGCGGCAGACCCCTTGTAGGATGCGCTTGGTTGTAGCAGCATGACCACATTACTCGACAGGTGGAGTACATCAGCAGTCCAAGGTTAGTGGGAAGCTGTTTTTTGTAATGGTAGACCCAGTGTACTTGACAGAGGAGGTGTTCTCCTGCAGCCGTGGTTTCGACATCATGAATAAAAAACCTGGTTTGAGCTGAGTCAATGAACTTGGTGTTTTCCTCATGATTAAGATGAGTTATTTGATAACATATATATATGTATGGGAATATTCCTAAGTAATTGAAATCCATTGAAATCATACTTTTTGGTTGATCCTTATTGGATTTTTTGATACCTTGAGGGTATTGGGGTCCCTACTGAGTATTGTTATACTCACCCCTACACGAGATATGCCTGCACCTCGTTGTGTTGGATGCAGAAGACGGACATTGTTGACAGACGACAAGAGTGTCGGGACTGGATAGTACCGGGAGGAGGAACTTACAACGTATCGGTACACGGTGGAGTCTGACGGACGTGGAGAGCTGAGGAGGCCATATGTTCCTACCCTTCTAGTAGGAACCTGGAGGATGATCCATGAGCTGCTTTCACCATTCAGTTGTTTGTATTTTTTAGTTGTACTTTCTTAAGTTGTAGTTTTACCTTTTTATTGGGCTTGTATTACCGGCTCTATTTTACTTTCAACACACTTGTAATACTACATTACATAGTGTTTTCTTCTGTTTGTAGTCTGGTAGTGTGAGTTACATTTTATAAAGTCAATGACTTCCCAGTTTTTAGCGAATTACGCCTTTGGTGGTAGTTGCCAGCCCCTTGCCTATTGAAGGTGGGCTTGGGGTAGTCACGATACAGGCCCCAGGGGACGGGTCGTGAAAAATTGGTATCTGAAAAAATTGGTTCTACCGCAGAACTTATGACTCTGATTTTTATTTTAATGAAGCAATAGTGTTAAGGGTACTAAGTGTGGTCTTTAGTTCATGGAGTCCAGTATTGGTGTGGGCGGCCGATGTATCATACAACAGGACCCTAGAGTCTGATTTCTGACTCAGTGCACGAAAAAACTGATTGCATGTGTGTTTTCAAAAGTTTTTTTAAGTCATCTCAAACCAGGTCGGCTCACCATGTATAATCTTTGATCCTATCGCATCTGTTTCTTTCAGGATCCCTTCCGACAGACGACCAACTAGAGCCCCATGAGTTGTACATATTGGATGGTCGTCGAGCGACGAAGCCTCAGTACAGGGACCTGTTTCAGTTGAGGCACCAACGGAGGCACCAGCGGTACCACTTCATGTTGGTCCACCGATGCCACCAGCCCCAGTAGCAGGTGATGCATGCTGCTTGAGCGTGCTGCATGAGTTCCAGCACCATAGGCCACCCAGGTTCTGGGGAAAGATGGACCCACATGCGGTAGAGGATTTGCTGGAGGTTTTGGTGAGATTTTTTAGACTTGTAGGGACACCAGCAAACATTATGGTGATCCTTGATGCCATCCTCCTTCAGGTAGCAGTAGGTAGATGGTGGAGCGTGATTCTCCAGGTCCACGACGATGTGTCACTTCTATGGGAAGACTTCGAGAGGCTATTCCGGGTGGAGTTTATACCAACAAACCTTCGAGCGGTGCCTATACAAGAGCTAATACATCTACAGTAGGGTAGCATGACTGTGGCGTTGTACTCTGGGAGGATCACAGACCTCTGACGCTACTCCACTGATATGGTATGGGACTCATTCATCAGGTCCCACACCTTTGAGAAGGGACTCATGCGATAGATTAGAGCTTCATTTATCTCCCACAGCATCCCGACGCAGACATGGGTGTTAGAGTGAGCCCTCCTAATGGACAGTTTCCTTGCTGAGCAATCTCCAGCAGCAAGACTCACCACTAGTCAACATGAAGCAAAGTCTTCTACAGCTGGCAGTAGACAGATGACACAGAGGTCCAAGAGGACCAGACCCAAAGGTGGTCGGCCGTATGACTCAAGATCATGTGTGCGAGGCACCCGAGGTGGATAACGACTTACTAGGAGTGGATAGTGTTACTCCTGCGGTGGTCTTGGTCACATGGCTTGTGACTATCCGACCCGCCTTGTAGACGATCAACATATAGATGAAGGACCTCACAAGATGAGGCATCGTTTCGATCGAGGCATACCACAAGGAGAAGGATACTGAGGCAGAGGAGCTGGTCATGTAGCAGGAGGTGGATGAGGCTTCGAGTTGTTGCCACCCCCACCACCAAGAGGTCTACCCCGACCACAGGGAATCGATGGACAAGGGAGAGCACAGCTTTAGGCAGCTGAAGAATACGACTATGGAGCTTTGAATGTAGGTGGATATGAGCGGGATTAGTTCCAGGCATGGATGACTTTGTTCATGGTTCTTCTTGCTTCCTTGATGTTGTTGTGTGTTTTTGTTATGTTTCTTTGTACATTGAGCTCTAGTAATAAAGACACTTTTATGTGACGTTTTCTTTCTTTCCTTTTGTGTGGTAAATACTAAGGGGGTCTGGATAAAAATATTGACTTGACGCTCACTTTTGAGATTTCTACTGGACGAGACCCAATGTCCACACACTGATGCTGATATTGCGACTCAACCCTTTGAGACGAGAGTGATGGATGGATCTCTTAGTAGTAGTGTCGAGGCCTTACGATGTCGTCCTTGGCATTAATTAGTACCATTCATGTCTAGATTGATGGTATTAGGAAAAGGACGTGGTTCATCTAGGGGATGAGACCAGATTTCGCTTATTGGAAAAGGAGAAATCTAAGCATCTCTTGTAGAACGTAGGCGAAGAAGGGTGATGTCGAGTTCTTATAATTCTCTAGTCTCGCCCATTGTATGTTTAGTGAAAGATTTGTGGTTTACTCTAATCTCTATAGTATCTGGTGTATCTTCTCTCAGAAGGACCTGAACCTGAGACAACGGCGATAACTTGAGTTCATCTGGGACTATGACTTCAAGATTTTCTATACTCCCGGGAAGTGGAACGTTGTTGCGGATGCGCTCAGCAGGAGGTCTGGTTTTCAGCTGCTAGGAGAGCACATGGGATTGGGAGGCTCAAAATGTGTGCATAGAACCCACCTTTATTTTCCCTATTGTGTATTTTAGCATTATGGGGACGTAAAGGCCTGAGGAGGGAGTAATGTAAAGCCCCACAAATTTCAAGGATTTTTTTTATCAATACATTTGAATTCTACAAGTCTGAAGTTTCTAACGGCACCAGATTCCGAGGCCCGGTGTGCCCTGAATCAATTTCTGATGTTTTGTTCAGGTATGTTCAGTAATCATACGTGCAGGTTTTTCTATCTTCTGAACGGGTGCTCGGAATAGAAAACTGAGGACAACGATGAACATGCAACGCCGATATTCGCTTAAGTGGACCTTTACAACATTTGCATTTTATGCGGGTTGAAAGTTATATTTTGAAGAATTCATATAAATTAATAAAATTATTTGTACACAATTTTATTATTTAGTGGCAGTTATTTTCTCTGAAGAGGATTTATTGGTGGGGCCCACACACACACAACCTCCCATGAGAGGATTTAGTGTAGTGGGGCCCACACGAACCCTTATCCTTTCATCTCCCTTAAACTCCCCATTAATCCGCCCTTAATTAATTTGACAACTCTCCCCTTAATTAATTTGATCTATTCACCTCCCTCTCTTTCATTAATTTTTGTCAACACTTTTGATTAATGAATTGACCCCTACAATTAATTAATTAACTTTTTTGAATTTTGATAATTTATTTTTGAATAAAATAATATCCTTAGATATTATTTTAGTTTGGCACTCATTATGTGGAGAGAATTTTGGGAGAGCTCTTGAGAAATAGAAGAGTGGAGTTCTTTATTCGATGAAGAACTGATAAAGCGTTTGCTCCATCCTTTGGAGGCTTGCCACACGAGGGACACACCTCCATCGATGGATGTTAGCCGCAAGGGGAAGCAGGTTTTGGCAAGGAAAGGGGAGGCTACACCGGGTGAGAGCCCAGAGGTTTCTGTTAAAGAGGGTATATCCATGGAGGCTACGGGGACAAGAACTAGGGCTTTCTTTAGGCGAGTCATGTGGCTAAGGTCCTCCATAAGGATGCTCATAAGGTGGAGTTTATGGATGGTCACATTTCTGAAGCTCAAAGAGATATGGAAATACAAGGTAACCCAATAGTGGCTGAGGTTTTCAACAGGTTACAGCAGGATTTGGTGGGCTCTTCTAATCCCTCGTCTCTGAAGCAGTCCGGTTCGGGTTATAAAGAGGATTGATTAGATCAGAGCATGGAGAGGGGGAACACAATGAAGGAACAAAAGGTGGAGAGACATGGGGCTACATGAGGTGTGTCCAGTCCGAGTAGTGCTAGGGGTCCTAAAGGGTTAGACCCCTCGGCGAGACCCTTCCTCACCCTGACTAACATATTCGAAGGCCTTTCGGATGACAGTTTTGAAGAAGGCTTGGAGTCTGGTCCTATGCCCGGTGGTGATGGTGAAAGGGAATGTGCAGGATGACATGATACAAGAAGGTTGAGGAACGAGGATGTCCCAATGATAGGAGAAGAGGAAGCTACATCGGTTGGGTATCTTGCATCAATTGATAATAGGACACCAGTTAATAGGAGGGGGAATACTTTAGATTGCAAGGTTAATGACCTGAGGGGCATAGGGAGAAATTATTCTAAGGGAAATAATTAAAATATGAGTTTTCCATGCTTCCTGTCATATAGTGATATTGTACAAAGTGGGACTGGAAGGCTGACTGAGTGTGAAGGAACTCTTGCAGCCACTCCAAGAAGATGAACAAGGAAAGACTTCTCTTACCTTCTACGACCGATGTGTACCATATCATTCCTTAAACGGGACAAAGGTGTGATTCTCTCCTTCAAAAAATACATATTGATCAAGAAACCTTGCTAAACACAACCATTAATGGATCAGTCGAGGAACTTTGAGAAATGAAATTACTTATTGAGGTGGCATAAATAGGCCTCTGAGAGGGAATCAGCTACTAAAGAAGTGGAGTCCTGTCTGGGATGTGGAGATGATTGCAGGTATTATGATATGTAGTTCTCTGGTGTGCTGGTTGGTTTGTTGTGGTTCGAATTTTGTTAATTTTGTGGATGTTTCAAGTAGTGATCTGTTTTTTTGATAAAGGTGGTACGGTTTATCACTTTTCCTAAAAGTTTTTGGAAATAAAAAATTTAAATTTCAGTCATGGAACGCCGACGATGCACCATCCTCAGCCCCTTCTTCCCTGACGTCATTGAGCTGGCGCCGCCTCCCCGCGACTCCATCTATGAACGAACCTTATTTCGAAGAAGGGTGTTTGTTTAAATTTTAATTGAATAAAATTGTTCTTCATTTTTCGTTGGAACCTTGTTTTTTCATCATCCATATGATACCGCCTAACGTGGGGGGTGCGGACCGAATGAACACTGCCCGCCGACCTTCCATTGAACCTTTTATTTATTTCGGTGGAGGTAGTGACAGAAGTGGTGGTGGAAACTGGAGGAAGTGGAAGCAGTATGCCGACCGCATGGAGAGGAACCATGGCCCACATCCGCAGGCCGCCCGGACAAAGAAGAACCGGTCGGCTGAAGCCGACTAGGATGGTGGACCGCAGCACCTCTAAGACGACGTACTACAGAGAACCGGGGCCCGCGCTCCGAGGGCCGCTTCGGCAGCGAATCAGCCAGGTTCGTCAGCTGACCGGGTTGTAGAGGATACGACGCCTGCAGGTCCCACACAAGAGGATAGTGGCCCGCATGGGCGGACCACACACTCCTAGAAGACAGGACGACTTCGGACGACCAGACAGGAGGGCGAGGCCACTAGGCGCTGCCGGATCGGAAATGTGTAGGGCCACGCCCCCCACCCGCTCCACGTCGCTCGACCAACTGGCCGAGTGGCGGAAACAGCCTTTCGGGATTCCTGCCACGTGCTAGAACAGGCCCCAACGGACCGAGCTGTGAATTTTTGGGCCAGGATGACTCCTTAGCCAGGTCGGACCCGCCGAGCAAGAACGGCGCGGCCTGCTAGCCCACCGGGCTTGACCGACCGGGCCCATTTTTCTTAAATGTGAATAACATCACGACCGTGCGTCTGATCGACGCACCTTCTACAGAACTGGTATTCTCATGATGAGGCTGTCCTTTTTTGATACTCTAAGTGTGTTTTAGACGAAGTTGGGAAAAATAGTCTGGTTGGTTCGAAACCGAAACCAACCGGGCCCTCGGAGCGGAAACACTTATAACTTAAGGACGTGACATCCGAATGACGTGTCGTCCACTACGTTGGTTTCTTTTTAATTAGACTATTCTCTTGGAATTATCCACTTGAGGTTCAGACGTTGTTGGAGTACGGTTTGGTTGGATTGATCCTAAAAACTAACCGGGCCCCTCGAACAGAAATACCAATAACTCACAGACCGGACGTCCGATTGATGTGCCGTCTATTGAGTGGAGACCCATATTACATGGAGGTACATTTTGATTCTTATGCATGAGACTTAGTGACACTTGGAAGTAAGGACCAGTATCTCGTGGAGTGGACTCTCTCGATGACGAGCGAGCAGATTGTAGAGACCTAGTAGTTGGATGAGATTTGACGACTGCTGATCGATCGACTCAGAGTGATTCAGATGGCCCAGTGGGGAGCGCTTGGTTGTAGCTGCTGACCCACAATGGAGGAGAACTTGGTTGTAGCGGCAGACCCGCGGTACTTGACAGAAGAAATACCTTTGTAGGCTAAGAGGGGGAGCGCGTGGTTGTAGCGGAAGACCCATGGTGGGAAGCGCTTGGATGTAGAAGCATGCCCACAGTACTCGACAGGTGGAGTATTTCAGTAGTCCATGGTTAGTGGGAAGCGCTTGGTTGTAGCGGCACGCCCACTGTACTCGACAGAGGAGGAGTTCTCCACCATTCGTGGATTCAACATGATGAATAAAAATCCAGGTTTGAGCAGAGTCAATGACCTTTGTGTTTTCTTCATTATTGATATGGGTTACATGATAACTTAGGTATATATATGGGCATATAACTGAGTAATGGTTATCCATTGAAATAATACATTGTGGTTGATCCTTGTTGGATTTTGTGAGACCTTGATGGTCTCAGGGACTCTACTGAGTATCGTTATACTCACCCCTGCACGGGCTATGCCGGCACCTCGTTGTATTGGATGCAGACGACAGATAGCGCAAATGGAGGTCGACAGCGCCAGAACTGGAAAGTTCCCGGAGGAGGAACTTATTAAGTATCGGTACACGGTGGAGTCTGACGGACATGGAGATATGAGGAGTCCATTTATACCTATCCTTCATGTAGGAACCCAGAGGACAATCCAGGAGCTTCTTTCACCATTCAGTTGTTTGTATTTTTCAATTATACATTCTTCAGTTATAGTTGTACCTTTTTATTGGGCTTGTATTTACAGCCCCATTGTACTTTCAACAAACTTTTTATACTATGTTACTTAGTAGTTTCTTCTGCTTGTACTCGGGTAGTGTGAGTTACGTTTTATAAAGGAAATTCCTTACCATTTTTTACAAAATTACACCTTTGGTGCTAGTCGCCAGCCCCTGGCATATGATAGGAGGGAATGGGGTAGTCACTGTACGGGCCCCGAGGGATGGGTCAAGACAATTTTTATAAAAATGAATATGGCTTTGTATTTTCAATATTTAAATTTAATCATGTTGTATATTTTAAATTTTTCTTAATAGACTAATTTTTTATGACAACGAACAAGTTACCTTTATTGAAGCTTTTTTCAATTTCCCCTAATGTACTATAAATAAATATATTTATTTTAATAATATATTTATTATCAAAATTATTACCTAAAAAAATTAATCATCTAAATTTATAATCATTAACTTCCATTACATTAGCCCGTTTTATCATTTATATGACATCATGTATTTATTGTTTTAAACATTTTAGTAAATTCATATATAAAGTGTCAATATTCATACCACTTAGGAATTTTTTCAAAAAATATGAATTAGTTTTGTTATAATAGATTATTTATAATGATTTATGTTATTTAGACATCCTTTCATTAAAAAATTATTCATTTTCATCATTGACGATATTTACACTGAACACTTTTCTGTGTTTTCGAATAGATGATTTGTCTTTTGTTACTATTGAGTTTTATATTGATGTATATTTATAAAAAAATACTAAAAATTACTTATATTAATATTTATATAGTAGTTTACTAGTATTGTTTCTATATTCATTCATTATATAAGTTCTATAGACTAATAGATTATGGGATCATACCATTTCAAAAAAGAACATATAATGATAATTAATGATAAAAATGTGATTTAGTAGTTTATATCACTACCCTTGTATTATAATGATATCAAAAAGAATATAATATTGTCTTTATTTATATATTATTTATATTATAAGAAAATGAAATGGATCTGATATTGTTATACAGTTTGAATAAATTATTTTCTTCATTGTATGATTGTAATAGACAATTTAGTTTAGAATAATTATTTGTATATATTATTTTTAATTGGATAACCAATTATCAATAATACAAAATTAATGAAACCATATACCTTTAATTTATTTATAATGAATATTCAAATGATATTCCATGTTTATAAGTGATGAAATGGAAATCATTATTCTTTTATTCCATGGGGGTAATACTTTTCATGCTTGTATAGATGATGATTTTATTTTATATAGAAATGGAAAAAGAGAAAAAAATCATCATTTATGAATATAAAAAATATCATTAAATTTTTATTTTTATATTAATATCCATAATATGACCATATTTTAATTGCAGTAACTGAAAATGAAACACTCTCTTTCATGGAGTAGACAATTCTCATATTGCACAATTCTAATTTTCATTTTTCATACTGTGAAATTGGAGGGAGTATAATGAATTAACCCTGATTATAAAAACATACAATTATAAAAAATAATTATATTATAATTAGGATATTATAAATGAAATTTATTGAATAATAAAATCATATAAATAAAATAAAAAAATTAATAGTGGGAACTTATACCTCACTTCTTGTAATATATGTACAATGATCGGGATAACAATATATATTGTTTGTATTTTAATAGTATAAAGATACTTAATATTGCAGTAGTTTTTGTGATGAATTTTTTGATAATTTTTAATAGAAATGTAGTGGATTTTGTTAGTGTAATTGACTATGTGAATGCTCTTTTTATAACTTAAAAGAAGTGGAGTGTTTTGTAAATAGAAAATATTATTTAATATTTGTACATGAAACAAAAATAATGTGGAAAAATTAATCATATGTAATTTAGTAATGAAGTGATAGATATTATACATGAAATTAAAAATAATTTTCAACTATTATTTCATTTTAACCCAATGTTTAATCATTTTTAAAAACTATTGTTTCACTATAGAAATAAGTTTTAACAAAATTTTCAATCCTTTACTCAAAAAAATGTTAATTAATATATAATTTGAACATAATTAATAATATTTTTTAATTATTTTTGTTTTATTTGATTTAAAAAAGTGACATAATTTATTTTTGAAATATTTATTATATAATATATTAATTAATTTTAATCAAATATTTCATGAAATATAAATTATCAAAATATGGGTTTTAAATAAAATAAAAACTCAAAATTTATAAATAAAAAACGGATATATATATATATATTGGTATTTTAGAATGATTAAATAAAAATTATATTATCTCTCAGATAATAATTATTTTATAAAAGTCATGTCATTTGATAAAAAACACTTTTCAATGTATAAAATAAATTAATATTTATATAAAATTTGGAAAAAAAATATCAATGATCTATATTATTGTTTTGATCAATAAAATTAAATTAATTTATTCATATTATTTTTTGTAGTCTTTAGTGTACAATAATTAAATATAATCCCAATATATACATAAAAACTCTTAATAGATTGTTATAATGTTTTTTTTATTATTTTATATCAATTACGAGTTAATTAATTGGCTATATATTATTATTATTATTTATATTTTTTATATTTACATAATCATAATATATATCAATTATTTGAATTAAAAAAAATTTGAAAAAACTTATTCCTATTCATATAGTGATTTTAATTTTTGCATATTTATATAAATAAAAGTTATTATTATAAAATGTATAAATTAATTTAATTATACCATTGCATCATAATTTGGATAATATTAATCATCCCAAATAATTCATTGTATATGTTATTAAATTTAATGTTTATTTCGTGAATTTTAATTTACATATATATCATTTCTATTCATTAGTGGTTTACATGGATTTTGAAGAAAATTTCAGTTTAATGTATATATTTATGGACATATATTAGAATTTTATAGTTTGTAAAATCCCATTGCCCTATAAATAAATTTATTATTACAAAAAATACATTTTCACTAACCATTGAAGACAAAATATCACATTTAATAGATAAACTCAAATAATTCTATAAATTATGGAGTTTTATCAACAAATAAAGTAAATTTATATTTTTCCCCTAGTAAAGGTCATCCAAATAATCTATTTTTAAAAAAAAAATATTTACTAAAACATTCCTCGTGATTGGGTACCTTTACATCTATAATAAAATAATTTTTTTAAGAGGCCTTATATTCATACATATATAAATATATGATCAATTGTTTTATATATGAAATCTGATTTCATTATTTTTTCTAAATATTAAGGATTTATTATAGAAAATATAAATTATTTATCAACATTATACTGAATTATATTAAATCATGGATAATAATACATTCAAGTGAAATATTATATAAAACATACCACGAGGTGAAAGAATAAGATATATTTTTTTATTTATACTCTCAAATAATTAGGGTGTAGATTTGATGGAAAACATCTTCAGTATACTGGAATTACTGGAATTATAATCCAATAGTACATCCACTAATATATATTGGCTGATAAGTATTAAATAATAATTATTATTTAAGTAGTTATGAAATTATAATTCAACCATTGTGATTTCATAGGATTTCCCCCATTCTCTTAACTTAGTTTAGTGTTGGAATTGATTTTTTCCATCAAAAATGAATTTCTGAACCTATTACTGTAACCCTAATAAATAGTTTAATTGATGAATTTAAATGAATATTTATCATTATTTGGAAAATAAAAACATCTATTTCCCCAGTTTCCCTCATTATTTCTCTTCAGAAGTATTCTCCCCAATAATCTTTTCTTCCTCACATGAACCACATTCTTGTTCTATCGTGACAATACCTATATGTTTCTTCAAATATTTTCTAGGAGTAAAAATATTAATATTCTCTTATTTGATTTTTTTTTCACATCAATTTTTATTGAAATCTATTTGGGTGTTATTTTATCATGGTACCTAAAATGACGAGTCTCTAGTTTTTAAATTAACCTTAATGTAATATCAATCAATATCTTCATAGCTTCCAAAATCCCATAAATCCAAATATTTTAAATATTCTATATTAATCAACTATTAAAATCAATTATAGTATTTTCATTGTTAGTTAAAAAATAATAGTATCTCCTTGAATGTCATTTGATGTTTTTGTAATGGTGATAATGGAGTAACTTTCATTTTATTTGACTCATGAAATTATATACAAATTTTTAATTGATATTTCATTGAAAATTTTATATAATGGATTCCTATTTAAAATATTCAAATTTAATCAAATATAATTATTAATTTTTTCAATTGGTATTGAATACGTTCCACTATTAACCATATTTCCCCTCTATGTTATATACAACATGAAAACTATTCATTTTATAATATCTATCTAATGAAAAATATCATTTCTCGTTTATTAATATGTTTTGTAGAATTTAGTGGATCAGGATAGACACTAATGATCCGTTGTTGATAACACATGAAAATATTGAAGTAATATTTCTCGTTTCATGGTCTGTGTGGGATATATGTAAAGTTTGAATTATTTTTAATAAACATTGAATATATTTTCCTAAAGGTTCTGACTTCATTAACATTACCATTAGGTTTCCTATCAGAAAAAAAATTCAATAAGTTCAATTACACCCTGTTTCGAACCAGTTCTACCAATTCTATCAGTTATATTAAATAAGAAAATTATAGAAATGATAAATTATTCAATTTATAAATTGAAAAGTATGATATAAAAAAAACAAATAAATGAAAATTATAATGTAAAATTTGACTATATATAGGTTTTAATAAGCATTATCCTTTCCATTACCCTATACATTTTTATCTCATTGCATATTAATAATCTAAATCCCCAATAATTGTTCAAAATAAAAATTTTGAGTAACTAAAAAATATAACCAAGATGTTTCAATGTAGCTGTTATGTTGGGAATATCTTTCACCGACCATGTGATTATTAATATAATATCCATCATCATTTTTTTGGAGTTATTATTCCTAAGTACATATGTGATAGAGGCTACATCCCTTTTATATATCCAAAAATATATGTAATTAACAATAGAAGAATGTAATCAAAATTTTACCATAATATTAATACATTAGCATTTCTATAATATTATCAATTAATCACATCCCTATGGTTTTATATAATGACCCATATATAATTCCATAAAATAAATACACCATCAATATGTGCCAACTAAACGAAACCAATGTTACAGATAAATTGAATATTATATAATTATTATGAATTTAATAATTTATCTTTCAAAAATTCAACAAATAGATGGACATAAATTTATAGTTCCTAGGATATTAGCTACAAACACATCTTTATCTATAATAATTGATTGATTTTTTAACTCATCTTGAATCTAATCTATACTTATTCTATGAAATATTTATTTTTAAAATCATGGAAAGGAAAACCTATAATGGAAGTGTGTTCATCAACTTAATAATGGAAAACACATAATCATTTAATCATGTTGTAGATTATAATTCTGAAACCAAAAAACATTATAACACTACTCTTGTTTTATTTTCATAACAACCAAAACTAATTTTTATGGGAACAATGTTATACAATTAGAATATTACAATTTATTATGTCAAATATATCATATTAATTGAAATGATTTTTATGAATATGATTAACCATATTTAGAATTATTTATTCAAGGTTCATACTAAAAAATATAATAATGAGTAATTAGGAAATCTGAACTCAATTCATAGTGTTGTTATTTTGGGCTAAAATAGTTAATTTTTCTAAAAACGATTATTTTATATAATTTTATGCATAATGATTTTAATTAATTTAATCTAGTTTATGAATTTTTTAATGTATTAATTTAATTCATATGTTGGGAATTTCAAAATTACCATAGGAAATAGTTTTGGGATTTGTCTTAAATGGCTGAATTTTTAGTGAATAGATAATAATAAAAAATATCCAAATAATATTATTTAATAATTTAATTCAAAAAACACATTATATTTTGTATTTTTAATTAATTTTATAAATGTATCATTTTATTAAGAATAAAATAATTAATTATATTTTTTGATGAATTCATGATTTTCATATTTTTAGATTTTTATTATTAATTTTTTTCTAAAGATAGTTTTCATTACTTTCTATGAATTTTTTATAAAATTGTTTTCTCTAATATAATGAAGTGAGTATTGATAGATTTGTTTGATATTTCGAATCAAGAGGTCCAAATGTTGAATATTTTAAACATTCAGTTTGGACATTTTAAATATTAGTAATGTTAAATATTTTCCCCACTCTATGGTAAAAATATGAATGAGATATTTAAAACAATGAGATAATGTCTCAAAATAATCCCAATGTATCCGTATATGTTATTTAATTAGAAAATTTGCAAAAAAACCCCTCCAAATTTAGTAATTTTAGTGTTTCTTATCACATATTTTTTATTATATCATTTTTATAAAATATAATTCCAAAAAGATAATATGTTTTTTAATATATATAATATTATGAAACCGTTATAAAAAATAAATGGTTAGTTATATGTGGGTATATTAAATATGAAATACTTTTTATCATATAAATTTATTTATAATTTAAATTGATTAAATAATGAATTAGAATTCATTGTGAATTAAATGAAACATTTATGTATTTAGTAAAAAAATACCAACAAAATATTTTAAAATAAAAATGAAATAATTTTCATTGAATATAATGTTTATTAATAATTATATAAAATAATATATATTATTATACATGTTAAAATTATGAGGATTTGAATAGAATACTCTACAATTATGCATTCAATGTCAAATTTAGTTAATATTTATTAATCTAACCTTTACTCGAATTTTATATTTAACCTATTTTAAAAAAATATTAAAAACTTGAAGAGGAAAATATTGATGATAAATTACATAATTTTTTTATCATTGATAATTATGATCCAATTATCATCTTATGTTTACAATAATTAATAATTTATATTTAATGTATCTAACAAAAATTAATGATAATATTAGATAAACATATGTAAAAAAAAATGATGAATTTTGAAATGTAACGTATACCTATCAAAATAATAATTACTATTTTTATTATGATCTTATATTTTTTTAACATTGAAAACATTTCATTATGAACCGATTTTATATTTTTAGTCATGTATTGTTTTATAATATTTGATGTATTTCATAAAATTAAAATAATGATTTTTATAATAATCAATATTCAATTGAAGGATTTAAAAATCATAAAAGTCTATAATCATTTGATTGTGTTTAATATGGATTGAAATATAACACATGTATCATATAGGGCTCAATATTTGTTGTATGGAATCATTCTTCGTACTTATGTTTTAAAAGAACATTGATATCACTCTAATTATTAAAAGAGTTCGGAACATGTTAAAAAAGATATATTTTTTTGAAAACATTGATTAAAATTATAAAAAAATTATTGGATGAGAATATTCAGTTCTTTCATAAAATTACATTCAATCTATATCATTTTGGACCGATTTTTATTTAAAATTAAATTAATTTATTTTATTATTTTATGATATTCTTAGTATGCCCCTCACCTCTCTTCGTCAATGTAACCACAAAATTTTATTCTTCATTTATTTGAATAATTATTTATTATCCAATAACAAGAATTATAATGTTATTACATCATTATAAATGTCTTTTAAAACATTTAATTTCCAAAATACCATCCATTCAAGGCATAATTTTTATGAAAAAATATTTTATAAATAGTGAATTAAAATATTAATCAATTATTATCTACATTTTTCTTCTAATAGAACGTATATTTTTGTGTTATTCATCAGAAGATAAAAATTTATTTTTCATAAATATAAATAAATTATATATTTATTATAATTCAATAATTAATTAAATACATTTCAACAAAAAACGAGTGAAAGTATATCTTTTGTGAAAAAGTTGGCTACCACATCCATATAGTGATAAAATTCATTTTACATCACTACCATTATTGAATTTATAATCATATTGAATTTATATTTATGTATAATAATTATTATATAATTATTATTCTATGAATGAAATAAAAAATATATATTCATATGTTTACCTCTATTTGAAAATTTTTACTTGGTCATATCCACAGACTAGCACATATACCAATGTATGTTATCTGTTTTTCATCACCTCATTTCTGGGATATACAATAAGATATATTTAATGAGTATATTAAATACATATGACCTAATATTTATTATATAATATTTAGTTTTTATTTACAATTATTTTTTTCATATATTGAAGGGTGAAATAGTTTTAATTCGAATGTATGGTCCACTGTATCCATAAATGATGTAATTTGTTTTTCTAAATCTACTATATATACAGACACACACACATATATATAATAATATTTATATGATGATTAAAATCATGGTGATTTTGTAAACATAATTAAAGAATGTGGACATAAAATACCATACTGAATTTCTACTTTAAAAATAAAATGGTAAATACATGGAAAAGATGATAATAATTTAGAATTATGAAAAAAATTATGTTAAAACTATATAATTGAAACTTATTTGATATTATAATTATGTACATTAATCTTGAATAAAGTTACAATAAATATAAATATCAATTGAACTCAAACATGAGGTAGGGTAGTTTGTCTCAATTTCCCTTCTTTGGGGAATGGTTTAATGTTATGAACCAAATTTATTTTATATATTGTATATTCAGAAAATTTAATTACTATATCATGGATCTTTCATACTAAATGTTATTAAATAATCCAATTCAAAATATTTCATCCAATTAGAAATTAAAATGACCATACCACATGGAAAGGGATTTCTTTTAAATTCACATTTATGGTTAGGATTATATACATTTTAATTTCCATTGATGAAAACAATATAGTATCTATATAATAAAAGAATATTTTTTTATATAATGGTTATGAATTAAATTTTATGGTAATAGTTACAATTTATTATCTTTGGTAATTAAAAATATTACATTATTTTTTTAATGAAACCCAAAATATATTTCTTTTTTTGTGAGTACCTATTTTAATAAAATCATTATTTCTATTAAAATAATTTCTATATTGTATCTAATATTCGGTTATGATTTATTATATTCATTGTTAGCCATCATTAAATTTTAATTTTTTAAAAATTGAATCATCATTCAATTTTTATAAAAAGGTACTACTGACAATTTACCCAAAATATAAATGGAATTATTATTTTAAGTTAAATAGCATGATTGGAAATTTCAGAGGTCTTAACTACTCAACGATTTGATGAATAATTTAGTTTTTTTTTGGTTATTTTCCAAGAAAATGTTTTACATAATATCATGGAAATTTATACATTTTAATAATTTATTTTTGTGACACCGTAAAACTTCATTCTCATTCAATAATAATATTATGGTCTTATTCTGTTTCATTTTCATGCTATTTGAACAAAAAATGAAAACAAAACACAGGGAATTTTATTTAATTAAACACAAAAGTGTTTACATTACAAAAAGATAAATGTAAAATTATACTACCCAACATTACATAATATGAAACTATTAAAATTACATGGAGACATCCCAATAAAATAAAAACAGCCAGAAGAAATAAGGGTCCTTCGGATAAGTATTAATGAACATAAGTATAGACATATCCATTGAAACCACACTGATTATCTATAGAATAATTTTTACCATATTTTCCATGCCGTTTAAGAGACGGAACACCATACATATTGTTTTTATAAGGCCTCAATTCAATTGATTCCCATTTGGTGATCGTTGAGTTTCTAATGGTTATAAGTATAGCCATTGGATATTTTTTTGGTTTAAATTAAAATATATAGGTGTAATTAGTTTTCCAAAATAATTATGGAATGTATTGAAATTATAAATCTAAAAATATAAACTCTTTTTATAAACATTAAAAGAACAATGATTTATTATTTTAGCTAAACATAGTACAATTTCAAAATGAGGTATGGATTTTAAATAATTTTCAAATTTTAGAAATGTGATGAAAATAATATATAAATGTTTTCATTCTTGATGTTTGAAAGAAGGTAAAAACGAAATTTTTTAATGATTTTTTGAATACTTGTATATGGTTTTCATTATGTAGTATTAAAGCTTGATTAATAACATTGTTTATTAAAACATTAGTGTTTATTAAACTACGAACAATACTGGTTTTAGGACATTGTTATGTTATAATATAGATATTTTTTATTTGAAGACAACTATCCATGTATATAATAATTTTTTTTATATTTATAAAACAAATTACTATGCTAAAAGTTAGGTGAGTACCGCACATATGCAGAGGGCCACCTCTTAGGTAGCCCTCAAGGCCTTGATGGGCTTCTCACCCCCAATCCATTGGTGATCACCAAGTGGCTATAAAACCCAGAGATTTTATGTTAAATATAAGATTTAATTACTTTGATGTCTTCTATGGTATGATACACCAATATTATCTTGCGCTATACGCAACACTGTAATAGCTTGTAGTCTATGAAAATAGTATTCTTGGCCTGGGTTGCACGCAAGAGTGACCTACCTCAATAGTGTGTGATGTACGGAATACAGAGTTTCACTAAACCACAAAATATTATGAACTAGACATTATTAATATTATTAACCACATTTTGAATTTTATTAAAATAACACTCATCTTACACATAATCTATAAAATGGTTTGAAATAAAATAATTTTTTCGGTTAAAATAAGTAATTTTGAAAAAATTCAGTTTTTCCGTCTTTTGATGGCTCACCCAATGTAAATCTAGTTTATGACATGTTTATATGTAAAATTTTAAAAATAAAACATCTTCATGAAATCAGGATATAAGAATTTACTTTGAATAAAATTTTGACATTATTCTGATATCCTTCATATTTTGATGAATAGTTAAAATACGATAAATTTTAAATGAAAAAATCATTATTTATTGAGATAATTTATAAGGTTAGATTATAATACTGAATGGTTTTAATGTATAAATAGAATATATTTTTATAATTTAATATAATGTAAGTAATTAGGATTAATTTTACACTGAAATCATAGGTAAAAACATTTTAATATTTAGCAATGTTTTAACTTTTAAAACCAGTTTTCTCAATAGCATGATTAATTTCAAATTACATACATCCACTTCTATGAATTGAATTTGGAATAATGGATTCCATATTCGGAATACATAGGTCCAAAATATGTTAATATGAATTTTTTTAGGCATTATGATTAGTAACTACTATAAATTTTATTTACCACTGTTAAAGGTAAATAAGGTAATTGATGGTAAAAATATGATTATAAAATTACCCTAACACCTTCCTAATTTATATTTGATTAATAAATGTCGACCCATATAGCCTAACAGTTAGAATAGATTCATTTCATGGTCTTTTGACCTTGAAAAGGATGTAATAATTATTAAAACCAATGAAAGTGACAGCATGTCAGTATCTTATATCTTATATGTTTAATAATTTTCATTTAGTGATAAACATCATAAAACATCAAAAATAAATAGTCAAAAGAAATCTAAAAAAATAACTACATCATTTGAATTTATTTATAATTTTTAGGGATTAAATAATTATCATTAATGGTGACACAATAATGATGTAGAAATTATTTAATTGATTGAAATATCAAATAAATGGTTTTAAAAATATTAAAATAAATAATATATGAACCATTTAATGTCCTCCAGGAACATTCATCATAAATATGACATGTTATGAATCTATTTAATATTTTGGTTCTAATATATCCTCTCTGTGGATTTTATTTAAATTCTAATAAATGAATAATGACAAAATTGACACTATTGTTATTTTATAAAAATAACATATTATTAAATTGTTATATAATCATAAAATAATTTAAAATTTATAAATTAAAATTTGTATGGTCGATAATGACATATAGTATCCAATTATAGAAAATTCACAACACATAAGTAGTTATTTATAACAATTTATAATATAGAATCGCATTACCAAAAAAAAAATTAAATAGATTAAATAAGGATAAAACAAAATGATGAGGTTTAAAATAAGTTTCTAGCATATCCAAATTATATTGGTTGATGATATTAGAACCATATATCTTCTAATATTCGTTGTTGAGTCATGTTGAAGGGTTTCTTTTGGTGGGGTTTGAGTTTATTGTAAATTAATATTTTAGAGGTTTCCAAAAGTGCCTCTCTCACCACTTATAAAAGGGCACCTCCTCACTCTCATTTTCACAACATTTTGAGCCTTCATGATCAGACAAACTCTTTCCATTTCTCTTCTCCATTTCCCTATAAAGATATTAGATATCTTGGTTTTCTTCAACGACCATCTTTATTTCCCTAAGAGGAGAATTAGATGAGTGACGTCGAAGAAGCAGTAATATCCATTACCGATTATTTCAAATTTATTTCTTCTTCTACTTCCACTTATTTAGTTTTTTCATTGTAAAGTAATAATATCATTATAAATAATATAATTATATGTTATTATAAATATGAAACAACCCTATTTGACGTTCTATCCATCTTACGAAAAATGAAATCATCGTGCGTGCTTACATATGACCCAACGCCCTATTGATGCGCTGCATGTTGCATTAAGACCAATAGACGCGATGGACCTTTGACATACTCTATTTTGGAAATTTGCGATAGTTGGAGTATTTTCCATTATCTTGGGGAGCGGATCCTTTATGTGATGAGAATACAGAGTACGAAGACCTAGTAACTGACATACCTGATGACTGCTTGAACGATTCTACTAGCCCAGTGGGGAGCACCTAGAATATAGCGGCAAACCCATGGTGGAGGAGTGCATGGAAGTTGACAGCAGTCCCATGGTACACAACCATATGAGTACTTCAGCAGTCCAAGGTTAGTGAGAATAGAAATGCTGTCACGACAGCACCACTTTTCTCGACTGAGGAGGTGTTCCCCAGAAACCGAGGTTTCGATAATGAAAATCAAAGTTTGTGCTGAATCAATTATCTATGTGTTTTCTTCATAACTGATAAGGGTTACTAGAAAACTTAGGAATATATAAGACCATATACCTAAGTAATGGTTATTCGTTGATTCATACATTGTGGTTTATCCTTGTTGGATTCTGTGAGACCGTGAGGGTCTCAGGGACCCTACTGAGTATCATTATAATCACCCCAGAACGGGATATTCCCACACCTCATTGTGTTGGATGCAGATGACGGAAAACGCTGACTGATGCGGAGTGATCGAGGATTGGACGGTTCCCGGAGGTGGACCTAATGACGAGACGGTACTCGGAGGAGACAGACAGACATGGAGTGTTGAGGAGGCTATCTGTACTTACCCTTCAGGTAGGATCTGTGGTGGATGATCTAAAAGCTACTTGACACCTTCCAGTTGTTGGTATTTTTGTTGTACATTTTTTGTCGTTTTCTTGTACTTTATTGTTGGCAATGTATTTTCCATCCCCATTTTCATCCTAGAACATCTTTTTTATACAGTTTATATATAGTTTTTTAATTCCAGTTTTGTACTTTGATTGTGTTTGTTTACATTTTATAAAGGCAATTCCTTCCCTGTATAGGGATTTATGCCTTTAGTTCTAGTCGCCAGCCCCTGGCCTATAAAAGGCGGGCTTAGGGTAGTCATGACACAGGTCTCGAGGACGGGTCGTGAAAAATTGTTATCTGAGGAGTCAGTTCTACTGCCGAATTTACGACTCTGATAATTATTTTCTGTGAATCAATGGAGTTAATGGTACTGAGTTTGGTTTTCAGTTCATGGAGTCTAATGTTGGTGCGACGACGGATGTATCCGTACACCGGGACCCTGAATACTGATTTCCAACTTAGTGCACGAAAACACTGATTACGTGTGTGTTTCAAAAGTTTTTCTTTAAGTCATCTCAACTAGGTCCGCTCACTAGGTATAATAGTTTGACCGTGTCACTTCCTTTTCATTCAGGATGTCTCCCCATGGACGAACAGTTAGAGCCCTATGAGTTGTACGTATTGACAGCCTGCCGAGCGACGAGGCCTTAGTGCAGGGCCCCTTTCCAATTGAGTAACCAGCGAAGGCACCAGCGGTACCACCACCCATTGGGCCACCGATGACACCATCCCCAATAGAAGATGATGCACGCCTCTTGAGTGCACTGTATGAGTTCCCGCGCTAGATACCACCCAGTTTACGGGGTGAGACATACCCACATGCAGATGACGATTGGAATGAGGCTGTGGTGAGAGTATTCAGGCTAGTAGGGACACCAATATACTACATGGTGATCCTTGTTGCCAGCATCTTTCAGGAAGCAGCAAGAAGATAGTGGAGCCTGATGCTCCAGGTCCAGGATGAGACAACACTACTCTGGACAGACTACGAGAGCCTGTTCCGGGCGGGGTTTGTTCCAGATAACCTATGAGCGGTGCAGATACAAGAGCTACTTCATCTGAAACAGGGCATCATAACAGTAGCACAATACCCAATGAGGTTCACCAAACCTCTCGCGTTACTCCCATGATATGGTAAAAGACCCATACTTCAGGGCCCAATCCTTAGAGAAGGGGTTCAGGCGAGATATTAGAACATCGATGATCTCACTCAGCATCCCGATGTAGGCGAGGGTGGTAGAGAGATCCCTCATAGTGGAGAGTTTCCTTGCTGAGCAGTCTCCAGCAGAGACACCCATCACTAGCTGACATGCAGCGGGGTCTTCTGCAGCTGTCTATTGACCGATGTAAGAGTTGTCCAAAAGGACCAGACCTACAGATGGATGAAAACATGACTCAGGATCAGTTGTGCAAGGAATTCGGAGTGGTGACAGAGCCAGACATGCCGGGAGAGGACAACGTTACTCATGTGGTGGGCATGGTCTCATGGCACGTGACTGTTCGTCCCACCATTCAAGTGGTCACTAGACTATTGAGGGACATCTCAAGTAAAAGTAGAGGTTCGATCGAGGTAGTCCGCAGGGCATAGGCGGACGTGACATATGAGCTGGTCGAGCAGCTGGTGGCGGTCAATGTTTCGAGTTGCTACCGCTACCACCACCAGGAGGTCCAACCTAACTATAGAAAGTGGCTGGACAGGTGAGAGCTCAACATCATGATGCTGAGGAATACGACCATGGCGCTCTGGATATGATTTGAGTACTATCTGTTTCTACTCCACCATAGCTATCAGTTCTTATAGACATAGGTGTTAGTCATTCTTTCATTGCCACTACCGTCGTTTGGAGCTCGGAGATTCTGACGGAGCCATTGGCTCAATAATTTGGGATAGAGGCTCCTATGGGAGTAGACTCGATGATTAAACACATGTTTCAGTAGTATGAGAATACTCTAGGTGGTGAGAGATTATGTTTTGATCTCCTCTTAGTGGCTTTGAGGCCATACGATGTCTTCGTGGGTATAGACTGGATATCTACAGTCCATGCTCAGATCGACTGTATTAGGCACAAAGTGTAGTGTGTCTGCATGGACAGTACCACGTTCACCTTCACCGATGAGAAGGGAACCATTGCACCACATGATAGACATACCCAGAGGAGGGTGTGGCCGATCACTCACCAGCTGGCCTTACATACCCTCAGAGCAGTTGATGTGGAGAGTCTGAATTATCCTATAGTGGTTAATTAGTATACAGTTGTTTTCACTAATGATGTTCCCGCACTTTATCCATGTAGAGAGGTGAACTTATACATTGACCTGTACATCGGGATGGCACCGATATCTACTCCAGCATATCGGATGGCTCCTGTTGAGGTTCGTGAGCTGTGGGTATAGTTGGAGGACTTGTAGGGGAAGGGATTCATCCGACCCAGTGTTTCTCCCTGGTCAGCCCCAATTTTTTTCTCTAAGAAGGCGTATGGGAGCATGAGGATATGTGTTGACTACTATCACCTGAACCAGGTGACCATGAAGAACAAGTACCCACTCCCGAGTATTGACAACCTCTTTGATCAGCTCAAAGGTGCATGACGGTTCTTGAAGATAGACCTCAGATCAGGCTATCACCAGCTTAGAGTTCGAGATGAGGATGTGTAGAAGATGGCCTTCAGGTGTTGGTACGACCACTATTAGTTAATGGTTATGCTCTTTGGCACAACCAACACTACAGTAGTGTTCATGTGTCTCATGAACATGATCTTCTAGCCTTACCGCAATCGCTTTGTTGTAGTCTTCATCGACAACATTGAGATCTACTCGACTACTGAGGAGGGGCACACCTACCATTTGCAGGTAGTACTGGACACACTCAAAGAGCACCAGTTGTATGGTAACCTCTAAAAGTGCCAGTTTTAGATTCGATAGGTTCAATTTTTGGGGTATGTCATCTCATAGGCTGGAGTTACTATGGATCCAGCAATGATCAAGGCGGTACATTCTTGGGAGCAACCCAGGAGTGTGACGGAGTTACGAAGTTTCCTAGGATTGGAAGGTTAATATCGGAGATTCTTTTTAGACTTCCCCAGAGTTTTAGAACCACTATCAGCCTTAACGAATAAGGTGAAACCCTTCGTGTGGTCGGGGAGATGCCAGTAGAGCTTTCAGAAGCTGATGTAGAGGCCAACTACTGCCCCCATATTGAGGCTTCCAGGGGAAGGTTTAGGGTACGTAGTCTACTGATGGGAGAGTTTATTATTGTATACTCTTATCACAATTTTCATAGGTATATATTCTCATAGAAGGACATGAACCTGGGATAGTTTAATTGGCTTGAGTTCCTCCAGGACTATGACATCGAGATAGTCTAGACACCTGGGAAAAGGAACATTGTTTCGAATGCTCTAAGTAGGAAATTGGGCATTTAGCTTCTAGGAGAGGCGAAAGAGCAGCTATCTACCTTACATATATCTTTTTTGGATAGTGATGGAGAAATATATTTTCAGTCTCTTATAGTCACACCTCCACTTATTCAGCAAGTTAGGGAGGTGAAACATGAATATGCTTACTGTGATATGAGACTTGCTCAAATATCCACAGGGCATGCACCAGATGGATTTTCTGATGGTGGGGATCACGTCATCTTCTTTAGAGGATGTACCCTTGTACCCGTTACACTTCAGGAGGTAGTTTTGAGGTGGTTCCACACTTCCACTCTAGCGGTACATCCAGGAGTGGGGATGATGTTTTAGGACCTTCGACGAAAGCATTGGTGTCCAGGTATGAAGATAGCAGTAGTGGAGTTTGTCTCACAGTGCCTCACTTGTCAGCAAGTGAAGGCGGAGCATTGGGTACTATCAATCTTGGTTCAGCCTTTAGAGGTTCCATTGTGGAAGTGGGATAGGATATCCATGTAATTCGGGACAGGACGTCCATGTTCATTGAGGAGTCACGACAAGATATGGGCGATCATTGACCGACTCACCTTGTTGGCCCACTTCCTACCGATCAGAGAGAAGGCCTCAATATAGATCATGGGATGCCTTTATGTGTAGGATATTGGTCTTTTACATGGATTATCTTCTTAAATTTTCTCTGATGGTGACACACAATATTCTTCCTGGATATGGAAGGTGTTGAAGGAGGCTTTCGGGACACAGATTTGTCTGAGCACTACCTTAAATCCTCAGACGGATGGAAAGAATGAGAGGACCATTCATACCCTCGAGGACATGCTCTGTGCATTTTTCCTTGACTTTGGTCATAGCAGGTAGGACCACATAACATTGTGGGATTTTTCATACAATAACAGCTATCACTACACCTTAGGTATGACACATTTCGAGCTGTTGTATGGTCGACCTTGCAGATCACCACTGTGTTGGGAAGACCCTGGGGAGTCAGCTCTAGTGGGACCAGACATGGTACAGGCTATGACGGAAAAGGTTCAAATCATCCAGGAGTGGATGAAGACTACACAGAGTAGGAAGAAGTCGTATGTTGACAGGAGATGGGGACTTATGGAGTTCGAGGATGGCGACAACATCTTTCTAGGGTCTCACTTCGATGAGGTTTGTGGATATTTGGCTAGGGTGGAATGTTATCTCTGTGGTTTATCGGACCATTCCATGTCCTCAGAAGAGTAGGCAAGGCGGCATACCACCTGGTTCTTCCACCTCAGCTACATCGGGTGCACGACGTCTTCCACGTATCTCAGCTGAGGAGATGCGTGCACGACCCATTCCACATCATCGATAATAGAGATCTGGACATCGATGGCATGGAGACCTTCACAGAGGATCCAGTAGTGATTGAGGATCGAAATCAATGGGTCCAACGTGGACGATCGATACATCTGGTGGATGTTCGTTGGCAGCACAGGAACCTCCAGGAGAGAAAATGGGAGCTGGAGGCTTAGATGTGTTCTCAGTAACCCCATTTGTTCCCTTAGTTTGAGTTGTGGATTATGAGGTTGTAAATCCCATTGGTGGGGAGAATGTAAAGACCCAAAACTTCCAAGGATGTTTTTTAAAATTCATGTGAATTTTCCGAGTCCACGAATTCTAACAGCGCTTGATCCCAAGGCCCAGTGTACCCAGAATTAGTTTCTGATGTTTTGTTCGGATAGGTTCAGTAAATGTACGTACGATATTTTATATCATTTGAACTGGTGCTCAGAACTGAAATCTGAGGGCACCATTGAACTCGCAACGTCAGTGATTATTTAGTAAGACCTTTATCGCAGTTGCGTTCTGACGAGTTTGGAATATAGTTTTTGGGGGTTTTAAATGAAATTAAACAAAATAATGTTTTAGATTGATTTTATTTGGGTGGTTAAAACCTCCAAGGGGAGGTTGGAGGTGAGGGCCACCACACCCGAACCTCTCATAGGAGGTTATGCTGTTGGGGACCGCCCGAGTACAACCTCCCTTGGGTGGATATTATTAGGTGGGACCCAGACGAGATACAAACACCCTAAACCCCCATTTAATTTTTTGTGCCAAATTCCACCATTAATTAATTGAACTTCTTTTAATTAATTATCACACCATTTGAATCCATTTTAATTCATTCCAACCATTTAAAATAAACGTTGTTCTATTACTATATTTCGGTTGGCATAATTATTTTGTGGAGCCTTGGAAGAATTGAGAGAACATCATCTCAACAAAAAACATGAAGAACCATCACCATCTCAATCCTTATTCAACTGCCGAAAGAAAGGGAAGAAATTCCCAAGAAGAATTGTCACGTCGTCTTCGAATTCATCATCTTCGAACGCTCGTCCGCCAACAACGAGTACCCTTTTTCCTCCGACATCATCAGAACGACGCCGCCTTCCCGTGACTCTGTCAGTGAATACCGGAAAGCTAGGTAGGGGGATTTGTGTTGGGTTTTCCCTATTCTCTGATGTTCAATTTATGGAGTATGTTATGCCATATGATATCAACATAACGTGGGGGGGGGGGATCGGACCACATGAACACGACCGACCCTTCTTCATTGTTTGATCTCATTTGATGACAACAACATGGAAAAGAGGCGACATCGATGAATACTGTGAACAAAGACCACGCTACCCGGTGCCCCGCGCCATGCCGGCACCCCCGTGCCCCGCCGGCGGCCTTCTTGGCCCCTGCCGGCGCCCTGCCCTGCATAGAGGTTCCATTCTCGGTGCCCCGCGGCCCCCTGCGGTGGTTTTACCAGAGCCCTGGTGCACTGCCCGTGCCCAAAGGCCTAGCCCGATGTGCTGCCCCGCACCCTGGCACCCTGCCCGATGCACCTACGGCCTTCCCGATGTTCTGTCGGCCTGCCTATGCCCTGCAAGGAATACCGCTGGCCTCCTGACTGCTGACCTCTGGAGCCGCACCCCTCATGGCGTTTCCCAAACTGGACCCCACCTTCGGGCTGAGCTGCCTGCGTGGTGGCATTCGGGTCGAACTGCCGCCCAGCGTACCTGGTCTAACATAGCGGGCTGACCCACCCGACGGGCTGGGTTAGACCCATCAGGTCTATCTGAGTTGAACCGGACTGGGTCAGATCAGACTGGGTTGGGCCGAGTCGATCCGACTCGGTCGGACCGAACCCGGGCCCACTACCAACTTTTTGCTTACTTTGGCCATACCTTTGACACCAGACGTCTGTTTGACGAACCTTCAGCAGTGCTTGTAATCTCGATGAGAGACAACCCCTTTCAGAATACCCCAATGGAGTTTGGGGTAATGTTGAGATACAGTCAGGTTGGTTCATACACGAAACCAACCGGGCCCCCGTGACTAAAAGGCTAATAACTCACAGACCGGGCGTTTGATTGATGTGCCACCTATTGTGTTGAGACCCCTATGACATGGAGGATCATTGAAATACTTCTTTGTAGAACTTCACGACAGTTGGAGTTCTACCTAGTAGCTCAGGGAGTGGATCCTTCTAGTGACGAGCATACAGTATGCAAAGACCTAGTAGCTGACAAACCTGAAGACTGCATGACCGATTCGTCTAGCCCATTGGGGAGCGCGTAGTACATGATGGTAGACCCATGGCGGAGGATGGTATATAGCGGAAGACCCGCGGTACTCAACAGGAGGAGTGCCACTATAGGCTATTAGGGGGGAGCACCTGATAGTTGGCGGTAGACCCACATCGGAGGAGGGCCTAGTAGTTGGCTGTAGACTCATGGTACTCGACATGAGGAGTACATCAGCAGTCCAAGGTTTTTGAGAAGCACCTTGGTGTCGCGATACCACCAATGTTCTCGACATAGGAGGAGTTCTCCACCACCCGTGGTTTCGATTATGAAAATCCAGGTTTGAGCAGAGTCAATGATCTTTGTGTTTTCCTCATGATTGAGATGGGTTACTAGATTACATATTTATATGTATGGTCATATACCTAAGTAATGGTTATCTCTTGATTCATACTTTTTGGTTTATCCATGTTGGATATTTTGAGACCTTTAGGGTCTCGGGGTCCCTACTGAGTATCATTATACTCACACATTCATGGGCTATGCACGCACCTCATTATATTGGATGTAGACAGTAAATAGCTCAGACTGAGGCAGAGTGTATGAGGATTGGATGGTACCCAGAGGTGGATCTCATGACGAGACGATACCCAGAGGAGGCGGATGGACATGGAGCACTGGGGAGGCTATATGTACCTACCCTTCATGTAGGATCCCTGGTGGATGATCTAGAAGATTCTAGATACCTTCCAGCTATTTGTCATTTAGTTCTACCAGTTTTGTCTTTTCTTTCTACATTACTGTTGGGCCTGTATTTCTAGCCCATTTTACTTTCCAGCACGTCGTTTGTATTCCATTTCTACTTATTTTTTTACTTCCAATTCTGAACTCTGATAGTGTGTGTTTAGATTTTATAAAGTCAATGCCTTCCCAACATAGGGATCTACGCCATTGGTGCTAATTTACATCCCCTAGCCTATGAAACAAGGACTTGTGGTAGTCACGACACGAGTCCCAAGGATGGTTTGGGGAAACCAATTCCATCAATAATTATGGGAATGATTTAATCACTTGTGCGTATGTACAGATTTCCATCTCCATGATGCAATGAGATTCATTCTCCATGTTTACCATTCAAGAATTATTATAAAGTATATATAATAAGTAATCAAGAAATATATTACATAATAATACTACTGTATTTATATATATATGTCATTTCATCCATTCAATTTAATAAGGATACGAAAACATCATTCATGTGTACGTATGGCCTACCATCTCCATGAACGGTGTATTTCATTCCATTTATCGGTAGATTATATATAGTAATATATATAATATATTTTAAATATAAATAAATTTTTACCTTATGAATGTAATTAATAATTATCTGTGTAATATTATGAAAATAATTAAAAGTCAAAACAGATTCGATAAATGAAACGATTTTACCCAAAACACTACATTAACATGGAATTGAAAAAAGAACGGGTAATATAAAGTCATAAGTGAATCATATATGGTATCATAAATATTATTATGGTTATTTTACAAGTAAATAATATGTTTAAACCAACTATACATGAGTTTGAAACATGTATGGAAGAAATTGGAACTAATGTAAGGTATAATTATTCCGATCTCATTATTATCACATATTGTTTATTCGTAAGTATTTACTAGGGTTATGTTTATCATCAGTGTATATGTTTTCTCAAAATGTTTTCATAAAATGTGTATTATTATTCCATGTATGTTTAAATTAATTTTTACCCATTTATGACATTTACCAAAAGGTATGGATGGAGTCTTTCCTTTGTTTCCCATACGAGGTACTTTTTGTATTTTCTAGAAAAAGTAAGAGGATAATGTTTTTAAAATAATACATCATGAACATATTTTTATGTTTTCATAAAACCTTGTTTTAATGAATCTTCATGTACAAGTTTTCATGACTATTTTCAAAAAAATCCTTTTCATTTAAAATTTCATGAAATATTGTGAAAAGATAATGATTTTGATGAAGAAATAATATTTTCCTCAAAAATTCATTTTAAGTGTTTTATCAAAACTATTTTCCATATAAGATGAAAATATTTAGTATGATTATGTTTTAAGTATAATTTATCTATTATTTATATGGTTTGATGATTAAATGATATCCATTTGTTTTATTTGGATTATGTTATGATGGGATGATGTTTATGAATCCCATTTTATACTTTGGGTTATGATGAAGGATTTGGGATTGTTGTGTGGCCCACGTGAGAATGAGTTCAATATGAGATGGGTGGGGACTATATCTCCTTCCAATGCATTGGGTAATTATTTATATCTCATGATATAAACATGGATGGAATGGTATGTAAATCCCGTTCGGTAATACAAGGCTTGAATGTCATGTAACCCAGGTTCAGTAATGAACTTCGTCCAATATGATGGTATTGGAAGCAATGCCTTGGCTACTATGGAAATCATATCATGTGCTTAATGGTTTTCAATAATTACATGTTTTATTCCCATGCAATTTTATCATGATTGATGTTCTTTTATGATCTATGTCTTACATACTTCCAAGATTTATTTCCCAACACAATATTTTGAGGTTTAAAATTTATTTTCATGTTTTAATGTTCAAATGTATATGGCTTGTATTATTTTGTCCACGAAAACCATTACTCAGCATTTGACCTCACCATTTATTTGTTTTCTTTTCCCAAGGACATAAAGAAAGGTTTTATTTAAGACAACAGAAGAAGAATATCTTTATATGAGACATTGATAATATTTCACCATGATTAGAAGATTATTTTCTAAGTTTCCAAAGACACTAAACTATTATGGTCTTTGGGTGTCTATTTTTGTTATGTATTTATTATTCCACAAAACTAATATAATTTCCATGTACATTAAGTTTGGGTTTCTACAGGGGATGTTAATGAAAAGGGTGTGTTCTAGGTCTAGAATGAATAGACGGAATAGTTACCCCAAAGGGAACACATAGGTGAATGCAAGGAAACAACACACCATCGTTAGAGGGTGCACAATGGCAGGGGTGGGCGCAGAGTGCCCATGCAGAAGAACTCGTTATAAGGCTGTACTAGGAGGGGGAAGGAGTATTCTATCACAAGGATGGATTCCCCAGTCTTATACGGGAGCTTGGGAAATTACACTCTTTGGATGTGGGATGACGAATATCAGACGAGATCAGACATGGGCTATCCAATCTCGCCTTATAGAACACGGGCCGTTTGATCAGTCCAGCCATCGATCCCAGCGGCAGCTATATATCATCCATGCATTATTGCACCATCTAATTCGATCATGATGTAATCATGACCATTCAATACTTTTAAAAAAATCATTTCACTCACATCCATCCGATCACATATGATCTAATCCAGACCTTCAATCACCTTTTAATTTGGCATGTTGCACCGTACATGTCTAATATACTTCTACTCTGATATCAGTCGTTCATTAATTTTCCATATTTTCTTCCCCACAAGGTCTTCTTCCTCTCACGGGCACTGTTCCAGTTGTGCTTAGCCGACCCACTTTCAACATTTTCCACGCCTGTGACTCTAGTGGCCATTCCTTTATCTCGATATCCACAATGTCTGACACCCTCAGTCATATTATAAACTGACGATGTCTCTATTGTCCAACAATTGGTATTAGAATTATAACATATGTTGGTTATATATTATATCTCATTTTTCATTGGAACCTTATGGGTATTCATCTTCTCCAGCATCTTTTTCAAGCCATGTTCGAATTCCCTCAGACTTCTCCTCCTACATCAACACTTGGAAGATATTTAAATAGTCATTATTTATTGTGTTATTAATATACACAGTCACACCCACACACATGATATATATATATATATATATATATCTGTGTTTGTGTGTCTGTTTATAATCATATATATATATATATGTTTATAACCTTACAGTGTAGATAAATACTATCTTATGACCGATTGTAGGTTGTCTGGATATTAGTTTTATTAATTATTTAAAATCCCGATAGATTATATTTCTCATGCAAAAAATATTCATACACCTGGTATATTTGGTTATACATTTTTATATATATTTATATAATTTAAAAACAAACCTTTTATATTTTATGGCATGATTTATTATTTCTATACCCCTGATTAATTAATGTTCCTAATGTGTTTGAAACATGAAAGTGTCATTAAACATTTGATTTTGGATTAATGATATGCTACATACACATTATATAAGTGGTTCTATATATATATATATATATATATATATATATTCATACAGGTTTAAATAAACCACTATAATGCTTTATTTTTGAGACTCCTAAATACAAAATTTCAATGTTTATGTAGTTTTGTAAAATGTAAAGAAATATTATTTTGTACAAAACTCATATATATTTATTTACGGATATATGGATATGCATATTTTGGTTTTAATCATAAACTAATTACATTTTCATAAAACAGTTTTTTTGTGGTCTAAAATGGTTTGTGATATGTTCAATTATTTATTACACCATGGGTTATAATACTTAATATTTTTAACCCACATTTATACAAGAAAAATAGTTACCCTTGTATATTCCATCCTAATATTTATAGTAGAATTAAATAATCCATTTATTTTTCTAAATAACCTAAATCTGCAGAAATAAATGATTTCAATCATTATGTTCAGCTATGTTAAATTTTCCCATATATCAGCATCTATTTTAAATATGAATGAATATTGTCCTAATTTTATTATTGTGCATTCTGAAATTTAAAATGATTACATTCATAATATGGATTTTAGGGATTGTTAATTTATGTGATAAACCTGTATTTAACATTTTTAGTTAATGAGACATGTGTTACCTACCCTATTAGTCATTTTTTGCCATGCAGTTGATAATATTGTTATTAACACTTAAAATTCATTATTCACATTGTATATGAAAATTATTAAAAATATAATCTAACTCATGATAGCCTTTTATGGGAAAAAGAATTTAAATTATTGAAAGTGGTATGAGACACATAGAAATATATGATACAAGAAAATATATAATTCATGATTGTATGAGAGACATTGAATAATAGGAAATATGAATCGAAGTAATATTTGACCCTTGGATAGTATCTAATTTAATAAATCAATGTTGTATGAGAACATTGATTTATTGAAATGAGGAATTCATTGGACTTATTATGAGATGGGTGGGGCCTACTATGGACACCTGATGCATCGTTTGGTCTCATGAGACAAACATGATGTGGAATCGGTAAGGCCTTTCCTGATTACGATTTATTGCCTTGGAACGAGGCCTTGACACATAGTTTATGGTATTAGAATGCAGCCTTGATACTGTCTGACACATTCACATCCCTCATTATGACTGTAATTTAATTAACCAAATGAATATTTGGCATGTAGATTATTTTTGGTTAAAGATATTTTGTTTATGAGAATCCGATGATGTAAAATATTAGGTCTTATAAATTATTCAGCACTCAGAGATTTATCATCCAGTGTGTGATTCATAATTTTAAATGATAATCTAGAGGTTATTATGTTATTTGCAACTATGATCATGTGTTACTATTAGATTTAAATTATGTACTTGCATTTTCACATGTCATGCCCATTAAAGTTTGAATTACTTTTTCTTATTACTCTGTACACAAAAAAATCTATATGAACATACCTATAAATGGAACATGTTTCCTTATAAATCTGTCAGTACACCTTGAAATGTGCTCATATAATTCATAGAAATGGTTTTATGTTATGAAACAAGTGTTATTACATTCCAAAAGAAAATGTTTTATGAATAATTTTAAAGGAATTATTTTCGAATGGTTTTAATTGGTATATTACCTTATTTTAATACCACTTACTGTTAATTTGTATACTCACCCATCATTTTCAATCTATTTGTTTAGTATATTTGAGTCCCTCGAATTGGTGACTGATTAATGACGTCATTTTTGTTCAGTTTTAAGGATTTGTAATATTTTTATCTAATTATCCAAAACAAAAACCAAAACTATCCACTCTAGTGAAACATGTTTGTGCATTTTCAGCAGTTTGTTTCTAAAAGAATTATACACCATGTTTTATTTATCGCTACACCAGCATCGGGGATGACCGAGTGCCGGTCATGGCAGTTGGCATCAAAGGATTGGTTTAGAAAAACCTGGAAAATTAAAACAATACTAATTTATTTTATTACTATGTAGTAGTTTCATTAATATTTTCAGATGGATGATGAATCATTCCATCTATCTCTTCCAATAGAAGTATTAGATACCATATAAGTAAAATCATGTGTAGAAAACAATGTGACTTTTGAAAAGATTTGTTAAGTAGGTAAACCCATCTACCAAATATCCAACGCACATTGTGTACTCCAACTTCACTGAGGAGCATTCCTCGACTATATTTTCATGATGAACGCTCAATTATAGTTCTATGAAAGGAATGAAATTTTTTTTGAGGGTTTGTTTAAGTGTTTTACTATTGTTGATAATGCTTCTTCACATGAGGTCGTTCCATGCAGGAGCATAGGAGTGGGACCTTTTCGCAACGTACATATGTCAAATTCTGAACTACAGTATTTGTGGACATGTTATGGACATTGAATCACTTAAGGAGGAGCATACAAATTTTTTATCAACTTCAAGTACATATTGATTTCACCTAGCTTCATACATGTCCTAACTTTTTCACCCTGAACATTTGATGTCCACACCTGATTAATCTGGACTGCCAATGTTGCATATGGACTTAGAAGATTTAGGTTTTTGGAACTACATTGGGAATCCATTTGACTTGGAATTTGGGAAATCAAGAACACCGATGAATCTAGTGAGGTTCCATCTTGGAGGATGTCAGGAAATCCATACTAGTGTTGTGAGAGTGCGTGTGTATTTATGTAACATCTTGAGTATATGAAATTTTCATTACTAAATAACGTTACATATTTTGATACTTAAACATTATTTTACAAATAAATTCTGTATTTTAAATGGTTATTTCTTGCTGAATAAAACATATCTCTTGAAATTTTAGGATATAAGATATGAGTTCACCAACTAATCTCCTATCATATCCTACAGAACGTTTAGAGATTATAATTATCAAGACATGCTCAGAGGAATACCTACCATATTCAAACATACATCTGACCAGCAAAAATCTCTATCGGGCGTGAAACTGGCCAAACAACCTCCGTCTGAACCAAGGATAAAATTATGCCTATTACAGTATTGCAAATGCAAAATTATTATAATATTGATGGAGAGGAAGATATCACATAGGTAGTTTTCTTTTCTTCACATTTCATGATAACTACCGAGCTGTAGGTATGTTTCGTGAAGCCACTTTGGAAGGTGGCGATCGAGCAACCGACATGTTCTTGGTACTGAGTTTTAGTATGTACGTGGAACTCTACGACATCAATATTTTCATGAACTATGTGTTATGATGGATTTATAAGAAATGGATCCACTCTGAAATCTTCGACCTCCACACCTCTCATGCCTCTCAACGATGAAGAAGTTCATTATTCACAAGTTTGACTCTAGTTGTACATAGTGTATCTGAACTGAAGAAACTGATCAGCTGAATACTACCATTGGAATCCATCATAGGTTTTCCCCAAACAATCATCGGTGATGGTCCCAATGAAGGGATGTTAGAATTAATGATTGTTTTTTTTCAGCGGGGTTTGTATGAATATTTTGGAATTTGTGAGGAAACAAATAATTGTTGGGGGGGATAATGTGATGCTCCAAAACTTATTTCTCAATTATTATATTATTATTGTTTTATTATGTTTTATTTTAATTCTATCTGAAAAAAACATGCAATCTAAACACAAGGCCTTTTATATAATTAATCTCTGAATCATTTACATTACCAATAGATCAATGGAAACCCATACAAACCAAAAATACATATTCAGTGACCTAATGAAAATATAGGGATACCACACAATACAAAAATACAGCAAGAAGACATTATGTGTCATTATATATATCCAAATGAACTTTAGTATGGCCACAACCACTGAAACCACACAAAGGATCAATGGAATGATAATTCCCATTAGGTGATTGTTGAGTTTCTAATGGCTATATGTATAATGGTTGGGTATTCTATTGGTTTAAATGAAAATATCCTTGTATAATTAGTTTTCCAAAAATAATAATGATATATATTGAAATTATAACTTCTATCCAATAACCACTTTTTATAAACATTAAAAAATACAATGATTTAATATTTTAACTACACTTAGTATGATTTCATAATGAGGTATGGATTTCAAATACTTTTCAGATATTCCAAATGTGATGAAAATAATTTATAAATGTTATTTTTATTAATGTTTAAACTAATGTATTAACTAAAAATATGTTTTCTATTTTTTTAATACTATTATATGTTTTTCCTTATGAAGTACTAAACCTCGATTAATATCATTGTATTATACAAAAATTATGTTTATAAAATAAAGGAAAATACTAATATTTTTAATTTATTATGTCATAATAGATAATTTTTATTTATTTGATGATAAATATATATGTATAAGAAAAAATAATTTTAAATTTAACAAAAAATACACTTTTACTATGATAAATGATATCTGAGTTCCCCACCTAACCGAGAGACACTCCTTAGGAATCCCTCAAGGAGTTCATGGGAAAATCACCCACAACACCATTGATATGGCCCAGGAGCTGTGTGCAGGAAGTGTTCATGCAAAGTCTAGTGTGCATAAGGGTCATAATTACCCCTAAGGGCACACAGAAGTTCATGTGAAATGAACCAGTGGGCCACTATGCGGGGCGACATGATGCTAGGGGTGGGCGTAGAGAACACCAACAAAAGAACCCCGTACGTGGTGGTGCCTGTAAGGGAATCGGAGTAATCCGGCCCATGGTAAGATGCCCTGGGCAAATATGGGAGCTCGGGAACATCCATTGTTTCAATGTGGGATGTTGAAATTTTGTCGGGATCAGATCTGGGCTTTCAGATCTTTACACACGAAACACAGGCAGTTCGATCAGTCCGGCCATTGATCCATAGAGGCCACGATATATCCTTCATATTTTTTTTTCACTTTTCTATCCGACCCTGATCTAATCTTGAATGATCAAGCCATCTATAAATCATGTATCCTTCACGGCCTTTCGATTACATATGTTCTAATCTGGAATGTCGGTAACTTTTTAATTCTTTCTGTTTCACCGTGGATGTCTGATATACTTATTCTGTAATATCAGCCATTCATTTATTTTCCAGATTTTATTCAATGTGGTGTCTTCGTCCTCCCGCGAGTGTCATAGCAGTCTTTCTCATCCCTCCCACATACACCATTTTTTCACACTCGTGACTCTAGTGTCCCTTCATTTTTCACGATTTCCACAAAGGCTGACACCCTCGGTTATATAATAAACTTAGTAGGTGTCGGTTGTCCCACAAGTGGTTTTAAAATTATTATATATATTTTCTATATAATATCCCGCTTTTCAATTGAACCCTAAGGGTGTTCATCTTTTTCATTGTATTCATCAATCCTCCTTTGATTTTCATCGGACTTATCCTCCTCCTTCGATGCATTTAAGGGATTTAAATTGACTCGATTTGTTCTGTTAAGAATATATATATATATATATGTATATATATATATATATAACTCTGGGTGTGTGTAATCATATATATATATCCTTATGTTATAGATAAACAGTCTACTATGCTCGGTTTTAGGACATCTAGATTTTAGGTATAGGTATTATTTAAAAACCTATGGGATTACATTTCTCATGAAAAACATATTCATAGCCATTCAATATTTGGTTATACATTTGTATATAAATTTATATATTATAAAAACCAAAATTTTAATATCTTATGGCATGATTTTTAATTTTTACACCCCTGATTTACTAATGTTCCAAAAGAGTTTGAAACATGAAAGATTCATTAATCATTCTTTTTTATTAAAGATACTTTATATACAATTTATATAAGAATTTTCGAGTATGTACATATATATATATATATATTCATATTGGATTAGAATAACCTCTATTAATGTTGATTTTAAAACTCCTAAATACTAAATTCCAATGTTTTACTAGTCTTGTAAAATTTAATGAATTATACTTTTTACAAAACTCTTATATATGTATATATGGATATTTGTATATGAATATTTGGGTTTTAATCATAAACTGATTAGGTTTTCATAAAAAAACAATTTTGGGTGTTTTAATAAGTTTTGAGATAATCAATGATTTTTTACGCCTTGTGTTATAGTATATATGATAATAACACACATTTAATCAAGAACAATAGTCAACCTAGTGTATTCCATACTAATATTTATTGGAGAATGAAATAATCCATTTATTTTTCTAAAACACTTTAATCTACACCAAAAAAGGTTTTCAATCATTTATATACGCGTTATTAAATATCTTCATTTATCATCATGTGTTCAAAATATGGTTGAAAATAATATTAATTTTAGAATTGTGCATTATGAAATATAAAATGTTTAAATTCATAATATATATTGTAGTTATTGTCATTTTATGTGATAAACCATTATTTAATGTGATTTAATTATCAGAAAATGTTTAGAATACCATACTTGTCATTTATTGCTATGCAGTTGATTGTATTCATATTCCAACATAAATGAATGATTCACTCTATATGTGAAAATACTTATGAATATATTATAACTCACAATGTCCTTTAATGGGATAATAAATTTAATGTATTCGAAGTGGTGCGGGACACTTTGAAAAATATGAAATGAGAAAGTAAATTATTATTAAAGGTATGGGGCACTTTGAATAATATGAAATAAGAAACCATTTAATATGTCACACTTGGATAGTAAGTAATTTAATAAATCAATGTGTTATGAGCACATGTATACACATAAATTTGGAATTAATTGGACTTATTATGTGATGGGTGGGGCTCACTTGAACCACTTGTTTTATTGGTAGGACCCATGAGACAAATTAGACATGGAATTAGGCAAGGCCATTCCTAATTATGATTTATTTTCTTGGAATGAGGACCTACCACAATGTTTATGGACTTCCCACGAGGCCTTGACATAGTCTGACATCATGAATTCCCTTATTATGACTATGTAATATAAATAACCAAATGAATATTTTACTTGTAGAATATTCTTTGTAAAATATCTAATGTTTTTTTGGATTTAATGTAGAAAAATATTATTAATTACTAATTAATCAACAATCAGATATTTATCATCTAGTGTATGAATCACAGTAGAAAATGAGGAAATTGATGTTATTATTTTTTGTACAACTCGGATAATGTGTTACTCCTAGATTTATATTATGTACATTCATTTTCAAATGTCATACCCATAAAAGGAAGAATTACTTTTACTTATTACTCAGTACACCTTAAAATCTGTATTTGCATGCCTATAAAAAGAACATGTTTTATTATTACTCTGTTAATATACCTTGAAATGTGCTCATATAATTCTTATAAAAATGGTTATGTTATTATACAAGTTTTATTGAATTCATGAAGATAATTTTTTTAATAATTTTAATGGAATTTTTTTAATGTTTTTAAGTTGTATATTATGTTATTTTAAAACAACTAACTGGGCATTCATATGCTCACCCAAAATTTCCAATTTGTTTTATTTTACATGTTTAGTAGATTTGTGTCCCTATATTTGGTGACATCTTAAAGAATTCAATTTTATATAGTTTTTATGGATTTTTTAATAATTATATCTGCTTCTCCAGGACCTAAAACAAAACTATCCACTGTTGTGGAACATGTGTGTTTGATTTCAGCTTTTCATTTCAAAAAAAATTATACACCATGTTTTATTTATCACTACACCATCTTTGGGGATGACCAGGTGTCGGGGTGTGACATTTTCAATTTCAAAAGATTATTTTTTGTCACAAATATCCATTGATAAATTAATGGCGTTTTCAACTATTAAAAACACTATTGATTTTACTCGAGACATGATCACAAGATTCCATATATATTATTTATCTAGTTGGTCTATGGGGAATAATTATTGATGTTATTGTATAATCAATTTTTTACTTATAATTTTATAATAAAAAAATGATTTTGATATTCAATTATATTGTTAATAGAAATATAAGGAATCCATTAGACATGAATGTTTTATGTGGGGTCCAATTAAATAATTTCAAATTGTGGATATATTCTTCTAATAATAAAAATTAGATGGAATTCCATATTAGAAAGGTACTTGGTATACCAATAAAAAATAATTTAAAATAATGTATTGGTGATATTGATAAGGCTTGATTAATTATATCATTGTAAAATGACATTAATCAAGAATCTATATAATTATGAATTTCAATGGTTATTAATTTCATTTCATTATTAATTTGTACTACATATTGTTATTATCCATTGATACTCATTGAACTCTATTATTGATTATAAGGAATGTGCTTTGATGATCCACAATGTTATATTGATACTTCCATCATTACCCATTATGGTTTATACTCTATGGAACATTACAGAATATCTAAAACCATCCATAATTTATTTTCATTATACGTGATTTTAAGAATCTTATTATGAATGATATCAATGTTGAATTAATTTTTTATATTCCATGTAGTTTTTTATATTTAAAATGTAATATGGGAATCATGTATGTATCTAATTTTTCTAGATAAATTAATTTATTGATCATATGATATTTGATTCCATAAATCATTTACTAATATTAAAATTTATACAAATAATATGGGTTACTATAGATATGGTCTTTATATTTGGAATCTAATAATATTTATTTCAAACCATGGGGTCTGGATTTAAGGAAAAAAGGATTTGGGAGAATCAACACATGAGAAACATTAATAGTCTGTCTAAGTGTATAATAACTTCCATATGTTACAGTAAGTTATAGATTATAAGGTTTTTACTATATATAAATCCCTATTAAGATTTGAAAATGTTTATTGATTCGTTATAGATTTATACATGCATTATAATCTAAACATGACTCCATCAAATATGTATCATCTACCATTACAGATTATTGGTAGTCTTCCCTTATTTCCCTTGTGTCTTACACTCCTATGGTGTGTATATGGGTCAACTATAAATTTCATTATAATTTATTTTGATGAATATAATTACATAAAGACGATGAATTACCTATGAAAAAATTAAGTTGATATTAATTAAATAGTGGTTATAATAATTTTTATATAAAATGAATTACTTGTCGTGAAACTTCAATATAAATATTTTTTCTTACTATTACTTTTGATATTATTAAATGAACAAAATATAAAGGAATGTATCAATGATTAATGTAATAGTACATGTATTTATTATCTCTTTAGGAATATATTATATCTGAGATTTTGAATATTAAAACCTCTTATTATTAATAAAATAATATATCATTAGATGTTTAACAATAACAAATATTGTGAGATTTATGGAACACCTAATAAGAGAAAAATACAGTATCATTAATACCATATGGTATAGATGATGTGGCATTCTACATGAATAGAATGTGGAAAAATACAAAAATAAAATTTCATACATGTACATTAATATGTTATTGGTGTGGAAAATAAGTAATATGAGAAATTAATTATTGTGGGAGAAATAAAATTTGTGGATATTGTAAATTATTGTAAAAATGGTTTTCCAATGGTATGATCGATATGTTAATATTATAAATGAAGAAGGTATAAGAATTTGGAATATTTGAGTTCTATAGAGAAATATCATGAAGATGATTAAAATGGTTATATGTGTAGATGAATTATTGATGATGATATAGATATTTTAAATAACTTATGGATAAAAGGAATTATTAAGGAAAAATATTGCAATGTCTTGTTAATGGATTACGAAGAAGTGGAATGATTGAAGTGTTCTTGATTTGGGATATTAATTTTTTTGTAGATTTTATATATCATTGATATTATAACTATATTATCCATATATAATCTATTTATTATTATAAAATATTTTCACATCAAGAATATGGGAAAATATATTGAATATGTGTGATAACCATGAATAGTGGTTTAATTGCATGATATATTTTAACAATAAACATGATTATGGGATAAAAAATCATAATATGTTCAATATGTTTAGTTAAAAATAGAACGGTTTTTTACATTAGTCAATCAAATGTGATAGTATTGGGGACCTGGAAATTATTTAGTGATTTGATGGTAATTTCATTTCGAAAATAGTGGCTAACAATTACATGATTTTGTATTTGTTGAATGTATGAGTTAATATGTAGTTTTTCATGGAATAAGGATTGAGTTAATTTTTTGAAGAAATTATGTTTTAATTAACATATTAGGTTTAATTAGTTTTTTATGAAGATGGATTATAAAATTTTATGATAATATATCATCCTTGAATTCCAATTTTTTTTGTGCCCTTATGAGCTACATTATTTTATCTTGGAAGAAATTCTAATAATGATAATTAATATAATAACCTATAAAATATATCATATTAATGGTGTTTCAATTTGGGGAGACATATTTTTTAAGATTTATAAGGTACTATGAATGTTTAATGGAATAAGAAGATATTATGGGGATATTATGGTTGTTTTAGAAAATAATGTTTTTAATTTACCCCAACAATATAACTAATAGTAGATTTTTTTGGAAAATAATTATAGACATAAGGAATTGATTATAATTAATGAATGGATCTTAATTACTGTAATATATTAATTTTAGTACTTCATAAAAAAAATATACAGGAATATTCATTTTACGTTTTCGTTTATAAACTAGAATGTAATTAATGCAAAACCATTAGAGGGGATGTTTATTATGAAATCGACTTGAATTGACTAAGTAATTTTTTCCATTATATCTATATTCAATGATTTTTAATAAATTAATATATTTGAAAATATATGTGAAACAATAAATTTATAAAGTCACCTTCATTTTTGATTAATTGTTTTTCTTTATATTATCACTTTTTTATGGTTATGTGGTTGTCATATTTATCATTTTTTGACCTATGTAACACTATATCTATCCATATATGTTATTTTTCACCTATATGTATATATTTTAACTTCACAGAATTTTTATCCTTATCACGGTGGCTGATAAAGAGATTTTTTTCTATTATCATTTTTCCATTCCTCTTCCAAATATTAAAATTATATTAATAATTCTTTGGTATGTTCTTCATTTTAAATAATTGTAATATAAAATATTGAACCATTGATAATAATAATTAAATTGGAAAGTGTATTTTGTTTTATGTGGGTATAATGTGACCCAAAAAATTATAAATAATATTATTTGTATCATTCTGAACACGTAACACCAAGCATTAAAAAAATTTGATGTTCTAATAAATTAATTTTATTTAGTGAGATAGTTATCGAATATCGATTTATTAGGAAGGTATTCATATGATTAACCACATTATGTAATATATTTATTTTTTCCCTATTGAATTCAAATGTGTTTATGAATATTTTATAAATTTTCACTAAATTTTTAGTGATGTTAATTTACTCTTAAATAATCAATTAATACTGAATAATGTTTTATTCATATCATTTGTATCAAAATTATAATTAATTTTATATATTATTATAAATATAATTAATAATATTATCATAATTTTTCCATCCTATATATTAAAAATTAACATTATGGGATGTTTTTAATATTAAAAAATAAATGACTTTTCAATCAATATTATAAAATATATATTCATCAATTATGGTCATTAAATAATATAAATAAAAATTTATGTTATAATTTGGATTATTTGATCATGTGATATTTCAATAAATTTAATCATAAAAAATTAATTCCTTTTTTAATATGAAATATTCCATATTTTGATAGAATATTATTTTTATGCTTTAAATTATTTTTTTTCTTAAAAATATTTGTTATTACATGTTACAAATTTATCATAAAATTGATTCCTCCAAATACTAGGAACACGATGTTAAAAAATATATTCAATATTTTTAACCAGGTGGTCCTAAAATTATATATATTTCAATTTTTTGTTTAGTTGGAATATTAATTAAGTTAATTATTTATCACCTTCGTAGTGGTAAAATAGGTTAAAACATGGTAAAAATAATTTGATAATGTCTCAAAATGATTAAAAAACATAATATATTTTATTTTTTGAGTACATTTCATTGATAATCATCATTATTAATAAATCTATTACATTTAAAGTCACATTCTGTTAATTATAACAATTATATTTAATTTTATGTAAATAATATTACTATACTTATTTTAAAATCTATGATGATTCGTGATATGGAAAAAATTATTTTATAAGTGTTTTATTTATATATAAATAATTTTTTTATAATGTCATAATTATTTTTATTTTTTTAACGATGATATTACCACTATAAATTCTTTTTCAACACTAACATTGTACTTTTTCTAATAGTAACAATATTATGTAATTGATATAATAAAACTAATATAATTTTTTTAAGGATTGAACATGGACAGAGAGGTTTAATATTAAATATAACATATTATAGTTGTGAAATTTTTTTTAGATTTGATTTATAATTGAATTTTATTATTTCCATTGTCAAATTATGTGAATAATTATTAAAATAAAATTATGAGCATCTTATGAGAAATATATATTAATAAATTATTGTAAAAAAATAATTAAATAAGAAATAATGATAAAATATAATACGAAAATACATAAATTTTATAATTATGAAATTTATGTAAATATATAAGTAAAATTTTAAACCATATAAATTGGAAAATTTATTAACATATATGCGATTTAATTTTGTTAACCCGGTAGTTGATCTAGACGATATTTTTTAAAATGATCTATAAAATTTAAAAATTATTTTTTGGGGATTATATTAATAAAATATATCCATATATTCAATTAAATGTCATTTTGGAACTGTTTTACATGAAATAGTCCCATATTATATTATAATATATTTTGTATTTTAAAAAAATAACTATATTTTATTATTTCCAATATTTGAATAAATTGCATAAATTGCATAATAATAATATCATTGACCATGCGAATTTAATTTTGATAAAAACATTAACCACATTATATTTAGGGGACACTTTTCCTTTCTTGATTTCATTATTGATCCCAAAAGATTTAAAAATCATTAATATCATATCAATTGTCATAATATTATATTGGAGGTTAATAGAATGTTATCAGGGAAAAAATATCAAATAAAGACATCATTTTTATTTTTGATGTTATTTTTTCTTGCACAAACTAATATAATAAATGGATTAAATCAATTTGGAAACATTTTACAATTAAAAAAAATTATATTAATTTTTTAAAAAATGAAATTTCACAAATTCCTATACCCTATATTATAAAAATAACCACAATTCCTCTTTTACTACAACATATTTAAACCTATCTATCATCAAATCCACTAAATATTAAAATTCTGGGCTGCATAAAAGTTTCATAAAGCTTCATTTCATTCCCAAATATCATCCCTCAAAGGATTACGCTATATTCCAAAACATGTCACTCAAATAAGAGGTACAACTCTATATAGAGTTGTGTCAATTTAGTTCTTCTTCAACATCAAAAAATTAATTCAAATTAATATTAAAATATTAAATATATATTTGAAAATATTCTATAATTTTTTTATAATTCTGATATGAAAATTATTCACCCACATCACAATATAATCATTAGTGTATGTGTTGCTTGTGTGTATGAGTGGGCTACCACTTCCATGTGGAAATATAATTATGATTCCATCACCATCTTCCCTTCACGGATAACTAGAATATTTTAATGTTTTATATGAATTTTTTAAAATATTTAGAGTTCTTATTTTATGTTATCTAATATTAATTTTTAGAGTTCAATATTTTTTGAAATGATCACATCTCTTATGTGTAAGTGTAGTCAAGCACATCCAAGAAGTGATGCCATTAATTTTTTATATAATATTTAAATTTAATGTATTAAACATAGATTTATTTATTAAATACATAATATATGTGACAAAATTATTTTTATGGAACAGTGTATTATTATTTACCTGTCATTAATTCTATCCATGAATAAGTTTAAACAACATTCATGTGTATGTACGGTGTACCATCACCATGGATGGGTTAATTCATTTATCTATATCATCCATATGTTAATAAATATATATATAATATATGATTTTTTTGTTCATATAATTTTTGGTGACTAATGAAACATGACAAATGTATAAGGATATGAACTTCCCAATTGATGTTCTCATGAAAAAACAAGATAATTAGAGCTTGCAATAATGATTTAAATAATTAAATTTTAAATTTATTCGTTTAAATATTATAATTGGATCATATATTCCATTATAATAATTTAAATTATTATGGAAAATATTAATAATTACTATAATTTTATTACAAAGGATTTTATGAAAATATATGAAACATGTTCATCTTAGGGTATTTTGTTTACATGGACATTTTATTTCAAGACTATTTTTTATTGAATTTATATTTAGGGAAGTTTTAAAATAGATATATTATATAAACCATTAATTTTATTCTGATTTATTTTTATAGTTATTTTTCATATTATTGTTCAAATTTTCCCTCTGGATAATTAGATAATTTATTTATAATTTATTTTTAAATTAAAAATAAACTATATTTCTTATAAAGTCAGTAATTTTTTTATTCCACTATAATTATTCATTATAATATTTATAAAATATTTTCTATAATCCGTAATGAATATTTAATGTTATTTTAACTAATTATTTAATTTCATGATGCATATTTATAATTAATTTTTATTCTGTTTCTTGATTGAGGTACAATTATTTTACTAAAAATGAAAAATGAATCATTATGTTAATTTATATGATATTAAAAACATTTATGGAGATCAATACTGCTCAAAGAATTGAAGATTAAATTACATGTTTCCATGCTTCAATTACAATCAAATCCTCAGTATTTATTATAGTTAAATTTATTACATATATATTTCTAATTGAAAATTTTATTTTTCCTTATGAAATTCTTGAGTTAAATTTTATATTTATTTTCAACTATGAATGAGCCTATTGTTGATATTGGGGACTTGATCCAATTATACCATATGTATTCATTTTTTTGGAATTTATTTTATGATTTTATATCAATATTTTGTATTCTTTATTAAAGATGTTTATTTATTGACTTATAAAGAATATTGGGATTGAATTGTTTTGGTCACTTTATATATAAAGAATATATATGTTGTGGATGTGATCAGTGGAAACTAGTTATAGATATCCCCTTAATGAATATATATGTCTCATGTGTCAAAATAAAAAGAGTGAAATATTACATTTGTATTTTTTTAATGCACATTATCATGAATATATATTTCTTAGTTGAGAGGCCATGAATAATTACTTTTTTGGTAAATATTAGTTCCTATTAAAAAACAAGGCACATTTATTTGAAAAAAAATACAACAGGAAAAACCAGTCTAACTAATGAAAAATTACATTTATCACATTGAAAATATGAATTAAATCCAATGGAATATGATTTTCACATGGGAAGTGCTTCCCAAAAAAACATTATATTTATAAGCTATCAGCCCATGCATTCCCATTTTTAAAAACATTAATCACAATGGAGATTCATGATAATGAGTCAGAATAGAATGTTACAACGGTGGAAGGTGATGGTTCCTTGCACTGGAGACTGGCTCTAGTAACATTCCAATGGTGACTCACACCAGTATCTCTCCAATGGTTGCTCACACCATTGAATAATATTGGTTGCTCATATTAGTGACTCACACTATTGACTCACCAAATGGTGAGTCATTTCTAGTAGGTTACCAAAATTATTGTGTCTTCCTAGTTTTCCAGTTTAGGACTTTAATCATTTTTGAGACATAATATGATTTTAATACCATATTTTAATGGTTTTAAAGCTGTTGCAAGGGCTCTAAATCATATGTTCGTGTTTTCAAAAAATTCTAAGTCTTTTAATTGGTCGATGCATGTGGTGTTGGTAAAGACCCACCTTTAATTAAAAAGTCAAAATCAATTCATTTTCCATCAGTATCAGATCTATTTCTTCTAAAGTATGGGAATTCCTTTCATTATTTCCTTATCCTTTTAGTTTGTATGAGATTCCCCAATTTGTTCTTCCCTGATTAATCATGGAATTGAGGGATGATATTTTTATAATGTCTTCACTTGTATTGATTTCTACATAACGTGCACGGTTTTGGTTCAATATTTTTGTTTTGATCTCATTTTATTCTTCCAATTAAGTTTTCTGTTGTCTCTTAGAATTGTCTTTCATGTGGGGTTAGTATAAAAATCTATTCTTCTTGAATATTGTAGAATAAAAATTAAATAAATACAATTTAATCATCATTAAATCAAAAAACATGGGCTGGGGAAACTGACGTATGATGGTTTTGTTTTATTAAATTTTTCATCAATGTTGTGAATTTCATGGGCTATAAAACTACTGATAGTCATATTTTTTGGGTCCATGGTTATGCGTAGAACGACATAGAATACATATCTATATACTTATTGTTAATAAAACATAGAGACTCTATTAACAACATAGACTCAGCTGATAAATGAAATCCCTACTATAAAACTATATGTGTAATAACCCATTTATTAAAAAGAAGTATTAATTATGGAATTCCTAGTTAAATTTGGAATTATGGTATCTATTGGTATGTGGGTGATGTGTTGTGTGACATTGATTTTTCATGTTTCATGGCATGGTTATGGAGCATTGGTGGGAGTTTTGGGCTGGGTTTTGTGGTGTGATGGATGAACGTGTCGACGATACATCAACCTTACCATGTAATTGAATCATAGGGTGAAAGAATAATTAATTTTGTAATAGATGGGATGTATTTTATAGTATGTATATGGTCTGGTTGTGTGGTTTTATGTTGTTGGGTACAACTATGGGTTGGGGTATTTCACTATTTAATGGATGGATTTGTCTTGTAAAGACCTAGAAATTTCAAGGGAATTTTTGTTCTTAAATACTTTTAAATTTTACGAGTCTATAGTTTCTGAAGGAACATGATTCCATTGCCCGGTGTGCCTAGAATAAATTTTTTATGTTTTGTTCGAGTACGTTCAGTAAACGTATGAGTGGGTTTTTCTATCATTTGAACCAGTGCTCGGAATTGAAATATGAGGACACCGATTAACTCACTGTGCAATTTTTCACTTAAGGGGACCTTCACCGACGTTTTTTTTTATGAGGGGTGAAAGTTAATTTTTGGGGAATTAGAATAAATTAAATAATATTGTTTTACACAATTATATTTATTTTTGGTAGTTATAACCTACAAGAGGAAGTTAAGGGTGGTCCCACTCCCCACATAACCTCCCCTGAGAGGATTTAGTGTGGTGGGACACATATGAACCTGAACCCTTCCACCTCCCCTCAACTCCCCATTAATTCACGTATATTTATTTTGAAAACTCCTCATTAATGGTGGAGACTCTCCACCTCCCTCTTCCCCATAAATTGTTCCAACTCATATAATTAATGTCTACATTAATTATTCAGAACTCCTTTTTTTCAAATTGAATTTCATGGAAATTATACTAATTTGAGAGCCTTTTTATTACTTTTTTATTGGAAAATCATTTTTGGGGGAAATGATCTGGGGATTTGGAATAAAGGTGATCCTTCTTCGACGAAGAACACTATTCTTCAACGAAGCACATTCCTGACAAAGAACGTGAAGGACTTCTACCAATTATGCTTCTTACTCGGACACAACTCGACTTCAAGGAGTCTATGTCGCCTAAGAAAATGACTCGTCTTTCCTCATTGAAGGAACGACATCGTTCAACCGTGACACCTGTCTTCTGTGGCTCGGTGACATACGATGTATTTTGTGAGGTATGGGTTTGGTATATTCTTTGAGTAAATAAATTGTACCCCAAGGACCCTCCTTCATTTCTTATTGTATTAGAAATCGGGAAGCGGCGATTATCGAAGGTGGCGGCCATGCACTGCTATCGTGCGGAGGAACCGTGGCCAGAAACTGCGGGATGCTCGGCCGAAGGAGAACCGCTTGGCTAAAGCATGTCGGGCCGAAGGAGGACCACTGCGCCACAAGGGGCACCGCACCACGAAAGGCCGCGACCCAAATTCCACGGGCCACTCGGCGGGCGAAGCAGCCGGAAGGCTGGCGGACGAGCTGAGAAGAACCACCATGCTAGGAGGGCACCACGTTTCAGGAACTGCGGCCCGTCCGAGCTAGCCTCTTGTGTAATGACCCGTAAATTTCAAGGTAATTTTTTTCTTAATTTTCTTTGAAATTTTACAAGAACGCAATTTCAGACGGCACCTGATTCCGAGGCCCGGTGTGCCCGAAATCAATTTTCGAAATTTGGCTCGGGTACATTCAGTGAACGGACGAGTGGGATTTTATAACTTTTGAAGCGGTGCTCGAAATCAAATTCTGAGGCCACTGATGGAATCACAACACCGTTATTTTCTATGAAACTCCTCTTCCGGAGTTGCGTTTGGTCGGGTGTGGTTTTTATTTTTTGGGCTTTAAGTTAATAAATAAAATAAAGTGGTGCGACAACTGTATTTATATTTCACTTAAGCCACTTAAAAAGACACTTAATGCTGCTTAGGCTATGTTAAAGCGGATAGGGTACAATACAAAATATCCTACCCACTTGGTAGGATATTTGCGATGTGGGGCCCCCACGAGCCCCACTGTTTCTTTTCCGCTAAGTAACGCACCCGCGAAAAACCCTATTAAATAAAATTCAACTGGGGTGTTTTCTTAAACAATTAAACGCTCCTATTAATTGGGCAGTTTTATTGGTTGAAATTAATTTTATGAATTAATGGGTCGTTTCTTAGGTTGTTTTTCGTTTGTTGGCATGTAATAAAATAAGACCAACATTTTATTCTTCTTGAGTATTGCTCGTTGAGAGGCTTTTGAAATAAATTTTGTCCCTTCATCCTCCTTCGCGAAGAACGCGAAGAATGCGAAGAACACGAAGAACGTCGTCACCCATGGAGATTGACAACGCTTCTTCCGAGACGTTTTTCCCCGCAACGATCTCTGATCACCAACTGCTTGAGGTAGGAGATTTCGGGTTTCTTCTTTTAAATCTCTTTGTGGGTTATAACAACATCATGGTTTTAATTAATATAATTAAATCTACATGTTCATGAACCTCGAAGTTCGTCGACGCGACACCGTATTCCGCAACGATCACCTCCTTCCGCGACGATCACCTCCTTCCGCGATGATCAATTCCGCGAAGAACGCACACTCGACGACGACGGCGAGGTAGTGATTTTTATTTGAGAAAAATATTTAATTCCCGTGATTGTTTCTTTTAAAACAAAGAACCCGGATCAAAGTTCAATTTTAAATCTATTAAAATTGTGCCTTTCTTGTTATTCATGCATTGAATATTTATTCCCGATCGTTATCACCTAACACGGAGGGTTCGGGCCAAACAAACACGGCCCGACAACCCTCCGCAGTTTTCCGTTGATGCGCGGATTGGCAGACGATGACAAACGGGGTCGCAAGGGCGATTCGAGGGCCTGTTAGTGAAGATCGAGTCCCGGGAGGACCACTGGCGAAGACCGCATGCAAAACGGACCACTAGAGCGCGCCCGGTGGCCCACGGAAGCTCCCGTCGGCGCCCGGCGCACCGCCGGCAAAACCCGCCACGGCTTCAACCGTGGCGGCGAGCCGGTTCCGCGGCCGCGCGGAACCGGGAGGAGGGACGCGGCCTGGCCGCCACATCCGTTGGCGAGGCAGCCCCACCTGGGGCCGCGATGTTTCTTCACGCGGGGTCAGCAAGCCCCCCGCGGCTTCCTCCGCTCGGCCGACTCGACCGAGCCGAGCCGGGCCGACCCACCGGGCTGGGTCGGGCCAAACCGCGTCGGACCCGGACCCGGGTCGGGTCGACCCAGTTCGGGTCGGGTCGGTCCAGGCCTAGACCCCCCCATTTCCGAACCTTTTCTGTATTTTGCTCATAACATCAGCTACGGGCCTCCGAACGACGCACCGTCATTGGCGATGCGATCGTTGGATCGAGACGGTCGTTTCGCTATATCACACTCAAGGTTTCGGAATACATTGGGTTCGGCCGGGTTGGTTCGTACACGAAACCAACCGGGCCCTCGGAGCGGAAATGCTCATAGCATGAGCTTCGGACGTCCGATTGACGTGCCATTGAATTTGTTGAATTCCTCTAAGTGAGACGGATCTTTTGTCTTACTCCATACGAGGATTGGATGCAGGTGGAGTACGGTCGGGTTTGTTTTGCCTTAAAAACCAATCGGGCCTCTAGGACGAAAAAGCCAATAACTCTCAGACCGAGCGTCTGATTGACACGTCGTCTGTTGCGTTGAGTTCCTGTTGAAGATATGGAACTTTTGGATACATCAACTCCGGACTTCTATCAGTTGATGTACCACCCTCTTAGCTTGTGGAGCGGACCCTACCGAACGAGCTTGGTGTGTGTGGGAACCCTAGAGATGGGTGTGACTGCGACGATGATGGAAACAGTACTGGAATCCTCCGTGTTTTCGGCAGTGACCACTACGGTTAATCTTGGGATAAATCAACTCCGGACTACATGTCAGTTGATGCATCGACCTCTTGGCTCGTGGAGTGGACCCTCCCAGAACGAGCATGCTATGTGCGGAAACCCTAGAGCCAGTTGAGACATGAGAACTGCTAATCGAACGACTCGGTGTGTTACGGATAGCCCAGTGGGAAGCGCTTGGTTGTAGAAGTAGACCCATGGCGGAGGAGCACGTGGTTCTAGCGGCAGACCCGCGGTACTCAACAGAAGGAGTACCTCTGGAGGCTCTTAGGGGGAGTGCATGGTTGTAGCGGCAGACCCACGACGGAGGAGTTCTTGGTTGTAGCAGCATGGGGGAGGGCTTGGTTGTAGCAGCAGACCCACGACGGAGGAGCGCTTGGTTGTAGTGGCTAACCCGTGGTACTCAACAGAAGGAGTACCTCTAGAGTCTATGAGGGGGAGTGCTTGGTTGTAGCAGCATACCCAAGGTGGGAAGCGCTTGGTTGTAGCAGCAGGCCCAAAGTACTGGAGAGGTGGAGTACTACAGCAGTCCAAGGTTATAAGGAAGCGCTTGGTTGTAGTGGCATAACCACTGTACTTGATGGAGAAGGAGTTTCCCTATAGCTATGGTTTCAACTTCATGATCAATCCTATGTGGGTCATTGCGGGGGTTAGTACCTACTGATCCTTTGTGGGTCCGACGGCTAGATGAATCAGTGGCTACATCTGATCATCTCTATCATCTTACGAAGAAGTATATCCTATGTGAGCTGAATCCTATTTGTTATCCTATGTGGATGTACGTTTTTCTTTCCTATGTGGATTGTGTCATGCTATCATGTGTGGATTTACGTTTTTCTTTCCTGTGTGGACTAGGTTGTACTTGAGCTCAGATGTTGGAGAAAAGCGAGAATAGAAGACTTAGGTATATGTATGGGCATATACCTAAGCCGTGTCTGATGTTACTTTTTGATTATCTTTCCTTTGTGGTTTATCCTTTGTGGATTCTGGGAGACCATCGGGGGTCTCGGGGTCCCTACTGAGTATCGTAAACTCACCCATGAACGGGCTATGCCCGCACTACGTTGTGTTGGTTACAGACGATGGACAAAGCTGATCGTGGTGGAGGCTTGCGGAGAAGGACGGTACCTGGAGGTGGACCACTGGGTTGGACTTTCTCGGAGCAGTCAGTTGGACCTGAGGAGCAGTGGAGGCTTTCTGTACCCACCCTTCAAGTGGGACTTCGACTGGACTGCTCGACGTTGCGGCTTTACTTTTCAGTTGTTGTCTTCCCCTTTTTAGTTGTATATTACTTTCAGTTTGGGTTTGTATTCTGGCCCACTTACCGTTCCGCACTTACTGTTGTACCTGTTTTTACTAAGTATTTACCTTTTCCGCTTGCTTACTCTGTAGTGCTTGTTTAATTTACAAAGGCAATGCCTTCCCTTTTACCGGGATTTACGCCTTGGTGCTAGTCGCCAGCCCCTGGCCTATGGATGGCGGGATTGGATTAGTCACGACACGAACCCCGAGGTCGGGTCATGACAATTGTTATCAGAGAAGTTCGGTTCTACCGCAGACTCTGATATTTTCGTTGTGAAGCAATAGTGTTAAGCGTATTGAGTGTGGTTATCAGTCCAGGGAGCCCAGTGTTGGTGTGACGACCGACGTATCCATACACCAGGAACCTGACTTCGGATTTCCGACTTAATGCACGAAGACATTGATTGAATGTGTGTTTCATGTTTTCTTTGTGATTACATTGTATCAGCTCACCAGGTATATTGTCTGAACCGTGGCACATAAGTTTCTTTTCAGGATGGCCCCACGATGGCAGCCAGCTAGGGTTCCGAGAGTTGAGATTGATGACAGCCCACCGTGCGACGACGCCTCTGTACAGGGCCCTTTGACAGGATAGGCACCGGCGGTACCACTACTCGCCGAGCCACCGATGCTTCCAGCCCCAGCCACTGACGATGCACGTCGCATTAGTGCACTGCATGAGTTCCAGCGCCAGCGACCGCTCAGGTACCGCAGGAATATGGACCCCCAGGCATCCGAGGACTGGCTGGAGGCGGTTGTACGAGTTTCTCGGTTAGTGAGGACACCAGCAGACCTTATGGTGGTCCTTTCGGCGAGCCTCCTACATGCGGCAGTAAACAGATGGTGGAGATTGATGCTCCAGGTGCACAATGATGCATCACTCCTTTGGACGGACTTTGAGATCCTTTTTTTCTCAGAGTTCATCCCATCCACCCTCTCAGCGGTGCGCATCCAGGAGCTACTACAGCTGCGGCAGGGCAGCATGACAGTAGCCCAATACGCGGCGAGGATTACCGATCTATCGTGCTATTCCATGGACATGGTACGAGACCCATTCTTCAGGGCCCGAACCTTCGAGCAGGGGATCAGGAGAGAAATATGAGCTTTAGTTGTTTCTCACCGCATTCCGACACACACCTGAGTGTTGGAGCGAGCCCTCTTAGTGTAGATTTTCCTTGCTGAGCAGTCTACATCAGCAGGACCCACCACTATCTGGCATGTGGCCGAGTCTTCTGCAGCGGGCAGTAGACAGATGACGCATGGGTCCAAGAGGACTAGACCTATCGGTGGTCGACCGTGTGACAGAGGATCGATTGCGCGAGGCACCCGGGGTGGACAAAGACTTACCATGAGCAGACAATGTTAATCCTGCGGCAGGGTTGGTCACATGGCTCGTGACTGTCTGACCCTCCATAGGTATGACCCGCAGATGAACGAAGGACCTCCCAGGCAGAGGCAGAGGTTCGATCGAGGAAGATCGCATGGAGCAGGAGACCGTGGCAGAGGAGCTGGACATGCAGCGGGAGGTGGACGATGCTTCGAGGTGTTGCCACCACCACCACCAGGAGGTCCACCCCAACCACAGGGAGTTGGTGGTCATTGGAGAGCTCAACATCAAGTAGTCGAGAACTTCGATCATGGAGCTCTAGGAGCAGATGGACAGGAGCGGAACTAGTGGATACGTCTTTTGTACTTCTAGTTCCTTGTTGTTGTTGTGTAGTGTCTTTGTATTATGAGCTGCAATAAAAAAAGATGCATAACTTTGTGATGTTTTCATTCCTGTCCTCCTTTGTGTTGTTACTAAGAGGTTCTAGTTTAGACTGTTGACTTGACCCTCACTTGTGATACATCTACTGGAGGAGACCCAGTTACCACACACTGATGCCGTCAGTGTGACTCAACCCTTGGAGGCGAGAGTAATGGTAGGATCTTGTGGTAGTAGCGTCGAGTCCTTACGACAGCATCCTTGGTATGGATTAGTAACATCCATGTCGGGATTGACTGTATTAGGCGAAGGACTTGGTTCATCCAAGGGATGATACCAGATTTCTCTTATCAGAAAAGAAGAAATCGCAGCAGCTCCTGTAGGACTAGAAAGGTCTAAGTCATCCATGAGTGGATGAGGATAGCTCAGAGCCGGAAAAATTCTTCTGCTGACAGAAAGCGGAGGCCACTAGAGTTCGAGGATAGCGACCACGTCTTCTTGCGTGGCTCACCTCGATGTGGATTAAGAAGATTTGGCCGAGGCGGCAGTCGTCTCCATGCATCATCGGACCAATCCAGGTCCTCAACAGGATTGGTGAGGTGGCTTATCGCCTGGCTCTACCACCTCAGTTGCACCAGGTGCACGACGTCTTCCACGTATCTCATCTGAGGAGATACGTGCATGACCCGAAACACATCATTGACCATGGGGAGCTGGACGTTGATGATGGTGCGACCTTTGCGGAGGTCCCGGTGGAGATCGAGGATCGACAGGAGTGGGTCCTACGTGGACAATAGATTCCTCTTCTGCGCATCAGATGGCAGCACGAGAACCTCCAGGAGAGCCCTTGGGAGAGGGAGGCTCAGATGTGTGCTCAGTACCTCCTTTGTATCTCTATGTTTGTGATGAAGCTTTACGGGGATGTAAAGCCCTGTGGTGGGAGTAATGTAAAGACATGTAAATTTCAATGAAATTTTTTTCTTAATTTTCACTAGAATTTTACAAGAAAGCAGTTTTAGATGGCACCTGATTCCGAGGCCCGGTGTGCCAAAAATAAATTTTTGAAGTTTGGATCGGGTATGTTCAGTGAACGGATGAGCGGGTTTTTCTAACTTTTGAACCGGTGCTCGTAATAAAATTCTGGGGGCACCGATGGAATCGCAGCGCCTGTATTTTCTTAGAAACACCTCTTCCAGAGTTGCGTTTGCTCGGGTGTGGTTTTTAATTTTTGGGCTTTAAGTTAAGAAATAAAATAAAGTGGTGCGACAACTTTATTTATATTTCACTTAATCCACATAAAATCCACTTAATGCTGCTTAGGCTGAGTTAAAGCGGATAGGGTACAATACAAAATATACTACCCTCTTGGTAGGATATTTGCGAGGTGGGGCCCCCACGAGCCCCACCATTTCTTTTCCACTCAGTAACGCAGCCGTAAAAACCCCTATTAAATAAAATTCAACTGGGGAGTTTTCTTAAACAATTAAACGCTCCTATTAATTGGGAGGTTTTATTCGTTGAAATTAATTCTATGAATTAATGGGTCGTTTCGTCGGTTGTTTTTCATTTTTTGGCATGTAATAAAATAAGACCAACATTTCATTCTTCTTGAGGATTTCTTGTTCAGAGGCTTTTGACAGAAATTTTGTGCCTTCATCCTCCTTCGCGAAGAATGCGAAGAACACGAAGAAAGCGAAGAACACCGTCACCCTCGGAGATTGACAGCGCTTCTTCTGAGACGTTCTTCCCCGCAACGATCTCCGATCACCAACTGCTTGAGGTAGGAGATTTCAGGTTTCTTATTTTAAATCTCTTTGTGGGTTATAACAACATCATTGATTTGATTAATATAATTAAATCAACATGTTCTTGACCCTCGGAGTTCGTCGACGCGACACCGTATTCCGCAATGATCACCTCCTTCCACGATGATCACCTCCTTCTGCAACGATCAATTCCATGAAGAATGCACGCTCAACGACGACGAAGAGGTAGGGATTTTTATTTGAGAACAATCTCTAATTCCTATTATTGTTTCTTTTAAAACAAAGAACCCGGATCAATGTTCAATTTTAATTCTATTAAAATTGTGCCTTTCTTGTTATTCATGTGTTGAATATTTATTCCCGATCGTTATCGCCTAACGCGGAGGGTGCGAGCCAAAAAAACGTGGCCCGATAACCCTCCGCAGTTTTCCGTTGATGCGCAGATTGGCAGACGATGACAAATGGGGCCGCTAGGGCGATTCGAGGGCATGTCAGTGAAGATCGAGTCCCGGGAGGACCACTGGCGAAGACTTCACGCAAAACGGACCACCGAAGCGCGTCCGGTGGCCCGCGGAAGCTCCCGTCATTGCTCGGCGCGCCACCGGAAAAACCCGCCACGGCTGAAGCCCCGGCAGTGAGCTGGTTCCGCGACCGCGTGGAACCGGAAGGAGGGACGCGGCCCGGCCGCCGCGTCCGCTGGCGAGTCAGCCCCACCTGGGGCCGCGATGTTTCTTCACGAGGGGGCACCAAGCCCCCCGCGGCTTCCTCCGCTCGGCCGGCTCGGTCGAGCCGAGCCGGGTCGCGCCACACCACGTCAGACCCGGACCCGAGTCGGGTCGACCCGGTTCGGGCCGACCCAGGGGGGTCGGGCCGGGTCGGTCCATCCCCAGACCCCCCGTTTCCGGACCTTTTCGGTCTTTTGCTCATAACGTGAGCTACGGGCCTCCGAACAACACGCCGTCAGCGGAGATGCATTCCTTGGATCTAGACGACCGTTTTACTATATCACACCCAAGGTTTCAGCATACTTTGGGTTCGGCCGGGTTGGTTCGTATACGAAACCAACCGGGCCCTCAGAGTGGAAATGCTCATAGCTTGAGCTCCGGACGTCTGATTGACGTGCCGTCAACTTTGTTGAATTCATCTAAGTGAGATGGATAATTTGGCTAACTCTACCCGAGGTTTGGATGCAGGTGGTGTACGGTAGGGTTGGTTTTTCCTTAAAAACCAACAGGGCCCCTGGGACGAAAAAACCAATAACTCTTAGACCGAGCGTCCGATTGACGCGCCGTCTGTTGCGTTGAGTTCCTGTTGACGATATGTAACTTTTGGATACATCCACTTCGGACTTGTGTCAGTTAATGTATCGACCTCTTAGCTTGTGGAGCAGACCCTCCTGAATGAGCTTGCTGTGTGCGGGAACTGTAGAGCTCGCTGCGACTGCGACGATGATGGAAACAGTACGAAAATCTTCTGTGCTTTCGGCAGTGACCACTACGGTACATCTTGGGATACATCAACTCCGGACTACATGTCAGTTGATGCATAGACCTCTTGGCTGGTAGAGTGGACCCTCCCGGAATGAGCATACTGTGTGCGGAAACCCTAGAGCTAGTTGAGACTTGACGACTACTGATCGAACGACTCGGTGTGTTATAGATAGCCCACTGGGAAGCGATTAGTTGTAGCAGCAGACCCACGGCGGAGGAGTGCTTGGTTGTAGCGGCAGACACGCGGTACTCAACAGAAGGAGTACCTATGGAGGCTCTTAGGGGGAGCTCTTGGTTGTAGCGGCAAACCCACGACGAAGGAGCGCTTGGTTGTAGCAGCATGGGTGGAGTGCTTGGTTGTAGCAGCATAACCATGACGGAGGAGCGCTTGGTTGTAGCATCTAACCCGTGGTTCTCAATAGAAGAAGTACCTCTAGTGGCTATGATGGGGAGCGCTTAGTTGTAGCAGCAGACCTATGGTGGGAAGCGCTTGGTTGTAGCAGTAGGCCCACAGTACTCGATAGGTGGAGTAATACAGCAGTCCAAGGTTAGAAGGAAGCACTTGGTTGTAGTGGAATAACCGCTATACTTGATGGAGAAGGAGTTTCCCTATAGGTATGGTTTCAACTTCATGATCAATCCTATGTGGGTCATTGCGGGGGTTAGTACCTACCGATCCTTTTGGTGTCCGACGGCTAGATGAATCAGTGGCTACATCTGATCATCTCTATCATCTTACGAAGAAGTATATCCTGTGTGAGATGAATCCTATTTTTTATCCTATGTAGATTTAATTTTTTCTTTCTTATTTGGATTGTGTCGTGCTATCATGTGTGGATTTACGTTTTGCTTTCCTGTGTGGACTGGGTTGTACTTAAGCTCGGATGTTGGAGCCGAGTGAGAATAGAAGACTTAGGTATATGTATGGACATATACCTAAGCTGTGTCTGATGTTACTTCGTGATTGTATCTTTCCTTTGTGGTTTATCCTTTGTGGATTCTGGGAGACCTTCGGGGGTCTTGGGGTCCCTACTGAGTAGCTTATACTCACCCATGCACGGGATATGCCTGCACTACGTTGTGTTGGTTGCAGATGACGGACAACACTGATCGTGGAGAAGGCTTGTGGAGAAGGACGGTACCTGGAGGTGGACCACTGGGTGGGACGTTCCCAGAGCAGTCAGCTGGACCCGAGGAGCAGTGGAGGCTTTCTGTACCCAACCTTCAGGTGGGACTTCTAGTGGATGGATCGACGTTGCAGCTTTAGTTTTCAGTTGTTGTTTTCCCCTTTTGAGTTGTACATAACTTTCATTTTGGGTTTGTATTCTAGCCCACTTTCCTTTCCGCACTTATTGTTGTACCTGTTTTTACTTAGTATTTACCTTTCCCGCTTTCTTACTCTGTGGTGCTTGTTTACTTTACAAAGGCAATGCCTTCCCTTTTACTGGGATTTACTCCTTGGTGCTAGTCGCTAGCCCCTGGCCTATGGAAGGTAGGCTTGGGGTAGTCACGGCACGGACCCTGAGGTCGGGTCGTGACAGCTTGCACCGGAAAGGCAGGTCGGTTTGGGAGGGCGGCGCTTCATGGTGTTGCGGGTTCAGGAAAGTGGGGGGGGGGGGGGGGGCTCGAACCGCTCGACCCTCAGGCCGAGCCACAGACAACTGGATCGCACCCTGCAGGTCCAGGCCGGGCCGGGCCATGCCCCATGGGCTGGTCCTCGCGATTCATCGTGTCGGTGTGACCCTCGGCCCGGTCGGACCCGCCAAGACCGGGTTGACCAGACCCGTCGGCCCACTGGGCTTAACAGGTCAGACCCATTTCTACTTAAAGATGAATATCTTGAAGACCGGACGTCCGATCGACATGCTGTCAATGGAAATAGGACCCTTACAATGAGGCATTCCTTTTGCGATACTCTATGTATGTTTTGGACAACTTTGGAAAACGGACGGGTTTGGAGTGTGCTTATTTCCAACTGGGCCCCTGGAACATAAAAACCAATATATTTTAGACCGTTGATCCAATTGATGTGTTGTCAATCGCTTTCGGTTCCTTTTGATGGTGCAGAACATCGGGATACATAACCTCGAGAATTCTTGACAGTTGATGTATCGACCCCATGGATCGAGGAGAGGACCCTCCCAAAATCGAGTGTGTTGTGTGTGGTAACCCTAGACCTAGATGTGACTGTGTCGACTACTATATTGGAATCCTCCGTGGGTTCAATAGTGATGACTATTGTACTGAAATCCTCCATGGGTTCGACAGTGAAGACTACCGTACTGGAATCCTCTATGGGAATGGCATTGATGAAAGTTCTTGTATCATGTGTGGGGCCAGTAGTTTGACCTATGTACTTGAATCATGTGTGGGTCCAGAAGATTACCTAGTCTTGTATCATGTGTGGGTTCGACATCTGAGTCGGTCTTGTATCCTATGTGGGTCTGAAAGCTTATATTAATCAGTGACTACAACTGATAATCTATCGCTCTATGAATGATGTTTACCTATGTGAGCTGAGTCTTGATTTTCAATTATTACCATCGGTTTGATTGGCTTCATTCTTGTTTGGACTGGGATGTGCTTGGGCTCAAGAGATGGAGCCAAACTGTAATTTATGACTTAGTTATATGTATGGTAATATAACTATGTAGATTTTGTTGACACATCGTGATTGTATCATTTCTTTGTGGTTATCCTTCGTGTATTCTGGGAGACCCTCGGGGGTCCTAGGGTCCCTACTAAGTATTGTTATACTCACCCATGCACGAGAAATTCTAGCACTACGTTGTGTGTGATGAAGACGACAGAAAACACTGATCAAGGTATTAACTAGTAGAGGTGGATGGTACTCGGAGGTGGACCACATGGTGAGACGTACACAGAGCGGAAAGACAAAATTCAGGTGCTGAGGAGGCCATATGTACCCACTCTTCAGGTGGAATTCCCGGAGGAAGACTCAGTGGATGCTGTTTTACTTTACTGCTGTTGTATTAACTTTTAGTTGTACTATATTTTCAGATGGGATTGTATATGGACCATTTATTTTTCATCACTTACTTCTGTACTTAGTTTACTTTGTTCTTAATTTAGTTGTGTACTCTATTGTGTTTTTTACTTTATAAAAGGAATTTCCTTTCGTTTTTATCGGGATTTACGCCATTGGTGCTAGTCTCCAGCCCCTGGACTATAGAAGGCGGGCATAGGGTAGTCACGTTACGAGACCCAAGGATGGGTCATGACAAATTGGTATCAGAGGAGTCGGTCCTACCTCATAACTCAGGACTTTGATTTTTCCATTCTATGAAGCAATAGTGTTAAGAGTATTGACTATGGTTTTTAGACCAGGGAGTCAAGTGTTGGTGCGGCAGCTGACATATCCATACGCCATAACCCTTACCCCTGATATCCTAATTATTGCACGGAAACACTAATTATATGTGTGATTCAAATTTTTTCTTTGTGATTAATTTGTGTCATCTTACCAGGTATTCTTTTTTGGTCGTGGCACACCTATTTCTTTTCAGGATGGCCCCTCGAAGGCAGCCACCTAGGGTTCCGAGTCGTGTAGGAGATGGCAGCCAACCGAGTGACGAGGCCTCGGTGTAGGGCCCCATCACAGCGGAGGAACCAGAGGTACCACTACCCAATAATCCACTTATAGTACCAGCCCCAATAGCAGAGAGTGCACAACACCTAAGTGCCTTGCATGAGTTTCAGCGACAGAGGCTTCCCAGGTTCCGTGGAATGATGGATTCTCAGGCATGCGAGGATTGGATGGAGGCTATCGTCATAGTCTTCATATTGGTAAGTACATCATCCGACCTTATTATGATTCTTGCCGCAAGTCTCCTCCATGTAGCAGTAGGTAGATGGGGGATCATGATGATCTAGGTGCACGAAGAGGCATCTCTACCTTGGACAGACTTCGAGAGTCACTTCCTCTCGAAGTTTTTTCCAGCCACCCTTCATGAATTACAGATTTTGGAGTTACTACATCTGCTACATGGAATCATGATAGTAGCTTAGTACTAATCGAGGTTTACTAACCTCTCACTCTACACCCCAGAAATGGTACATGGCCGGTTCTTCAGGGCCCAGACCTTCGAGAAGGGACTAAGGCACGAGATTAGGGCGTTGACGATTCCCCTCAGCATCCCGACGCAGGCAGGGGTGTTAGAACGATCCCTTCTAGTAGAGAGCTTTCTCTCTGAGAAGTCACCAGCAACAAGACCCACCGTAGGTCCACAAGTAGTAGAGTCTTTAATAGCCCGTAGTAGAAGGATGTCGCAGAGGTCCAAGAGGACCAGGCCATCAGGAGAACGACATCAGGATACAAGTTCAGTTGTGTGGGGCACCTGAAACAGAGCCATCCTTATGTGAGCAGGCCGTGTTATGCATGTGGCAGTCAAGGACACATGGTTCATGACTACCCAACCCACCATGCAGATGAACAACAGGCAGTAGAGGGACCTCTCAGGAAAAGGCAGAGGTTTGACCGTGGTAGTCTGCCGGGAGCAGGGGGACTAGGCAGAGGAGCTGGCCGAGCAGCTGGTGGTGGAAGACAATTCAAGGCTCTAGAACCACCACCACCAGGAGGTCCACCCCGACCACAGGGAGCTGGCGGACAGAGGCGGGCACAGCTCCAGGAAGTCGAGGCCTACAACCACGGCACACCTGAGATTATATTAGGGAATATCCTTGTCTACTCCACCCATGTTGTAGTTCATATTGACACATGTGTGATTCATTCTTTTATTTATTCTACCCTCATTTGGAGCTCAGAGATTCTGACGGAGCCGTTGGCTCGATCCATATGGCTAGAGACACCTACAAAAGTAGACTCGATTATTACGCACTGGTGCCGGCAGTGTGAGCTTACTCTAGGAGGCGAGAGCTTCGGCTATGATCTTCTTGTAGCAGTGTCGAGGCCTTATAACGTCATCTTGGTTATGGACTAGTTGTCTACAGTCCATGCTCAGATCGACTGTATTAGGTGGAATGTGTTGTGTATCCGCACAGATGGGAGCAGGTTTAACTTCACCGGAGATAAGGGATCCTTTGCAGTGCTGGATGGACTTACATAGAGGAGAGGGAGGCCAATCACACATCAGTGGTCTAGTCTCATCCTCGGAGTAGTTGATGTGCAGATTCTGAGTTTTCCCGTTGTGGTGGATCAGTATGCAGAAGTTTTTCCTTATGACATACAAAGACTACCTCCTCAGAGGAAGGTAAACTTATACCTTGACATGTACACTGGGAAAGCACCGATATCTTCACTAGCATATTGGATGGATCCCGCTGAACTTCGTGAGATGATGGTACAGCTGGAGGACTTGTAGGGAAAGGGATTCACCTGAGCTAGTGTTTCACCCTGGGATTCTCTTATTTTGTTCACCAAGAATGTGGATGGGAGCTTGAGACTATGTGTCGACTATCATCACCTGAATCAGGAGACCGTAAGGAATAATTACCCACATCCGAGGATTGATGACCACTTCGATCAGCTCAAGGGGGAACAATGGTTCTCGAAGATAGACCTCAGGTTAGGCTATCACCAGCTCAGAGTTAGAGATGAGGATGTGTAGAAGACGACCATCAGGAGTCGGTATGGCCACTATGAGTTCTTGTTTATTCTCTTCTTCATAACCAACACTCCAACAGTGTTCATGATTCTCACGATCAGGATCATCCATCCTTACCTCGATCTTCTTGTCGTTGTCTTCATCGACGACATACTAATTTACTCGAATAATGAGGAGTAGAATTCCTACCACTTACATGTTGTACGGGATTCACTCCAACAGTAGCAGCTTTATGGTAAGCTCTCAATGTTCTAGTTCTGGATTCGAGAGGTTCACTTCTTGGGACACGTCATCTCTGAGGCAGGGGTAGTAGTGGATCTAGAAAAGATCTAGGTAGTGCTTTCTTGGGAGCCACCCAGTAGTGTGATGGAGGTTCGGTGTTTCCAGGGCCAAGATGGTTACTATCAGAGGTTTGTGCAAGACTTCTCCAGAGTTACAGAACCACTTTCAGCTTTGACAAAGAAGAGGAAACCCTTCGTGTGGTCAGATAGATGCCAGCAGAGCTTTTAGGAGCTGAGACAGAGATTCACTAGTGCTCCCATCTTGAGGATACTGGACGAGGTCATTGGGTATGTATTTTACTACGACACATCTGGGACTGGACTCGGGTGTGTCCTGATGTAGGAGTGAGCAGTGATCGCTTATGGTCCACTGTAGTTGAGACAAATCAAGCAGAACTACTCCACCCATGACGTGGAGTTAGTAGTAGTGGTCTTCACCATGATGATGTGACATCACTATCTAATGGGAGAGGGCTTTACAGTCTACTCTGACCACTAGAGTATCAGGTACATCTTCTCTCCGAAGGACATGAACCTGAGACAAAAGAAATTGCTCGAGTTCCTCCTGGACTATGACTTTGAGATAGTCAATACTCCTGGGGAGGGGAATGTTGTAGTTGATGCTCTCAGCAAGAGACCAGGAGTTCAACTGCTAGGAGAGGCGACGAAGTATCTAGCCACATTGTATATATCCTTCGTGGATACAGATAAATTATCCTTTCTTAAATCTCTCACTGTCACTCCTCTACTTAATCAGCGAGTTAGAGACGCACAGCGAGGAGATGCTGACTGCGAGACAAGACGTGCTCAGATATCCTCAGGGATGGCACCCGATGGATTTTCTGAATGAGGGGAGCACGTATTCCTCTTCATGGGATGTATGATGGTGCAATTTTCACTATAGGAGGAGGTGCTAAGGTAGTTCCACACATCCCCTCTAGCGTTACATCTTGGAGTGGAGAAGACTTATCAGGACCTCAGACGACAGCACTAGTGGCCGGGTATGAAGAAGGTTGTAGTAGAGTTCGTTTCATGATGCCTCACTTGTCAGTAAGTGATGGAAGAGCACCAGGTACCAATAGGATTGGTACAACCCTTAGAGGTCCCAGAGTGGAAGTGGGGTGGGTTCTCCATGGATTTCGTGACGGGGCTTCCACGTACATCCAAAGGACACGAATCTATCTGGGTGATCATAGATCGACTCACCAATTCATCCCACTTCCTACCGATCAGAGATAAGGGCTCAGTAGATAGTTTGTGATGCCTCTAAAAATAGTGGATCGTACAAATTCATGGTGTTCCATAGACGATCGTCTCCGATCAGGACACACACATTACTTCTCGGCTTTGGAAGGTGTTGGAGGAGGCATTTGGGACACAACTAAATCTGGGAACTGCCTTCCATCCTAAGACAGATGGCCAGACTGAGAGAACCATTCAGACTCTCGAGGACATGCTCAGTGCATGTGTCCTCGAATTTGGTCACAACTGGGAGGATCACTTACCCTTGTTGGAGTTTGCGTACAACAACTACTACTACTCCACCATCGGGATGGCACCATACGAGGCACTGTATGGACGACCTTACAGATCACCTCTGTGCTGGACTGGCCCTAGGGAGTCAACACTCGTAGGACCAGAGAGGGTTCAAGCTATGACAGAAAAGGTGCAGATCATCCAGGAGAGGATGAAGACTGCAAAAAGCAGACAGAAGTCCAATGCTGATAGGAGGCAGAGACCACTGGAGTTCGAGGATGGCCACCATGTTTTCCTACAGGTCTCAACTCGACAAGGACTACGATGATTAGGCCGGGATAAAAAGTTATCTCCAGGATTCACCAGACATTTCCATGTACTCACAAGATTAGGAGAGGTAAATTACCACCTGGCCCTTCCACCTCAGTTGCATTGGGTGCACGACGTCCTCCATGTATCTCAGTTGAGGAGATACCTGCACGACCTGACCCACATCATCGATCATGGGGAACTGTAAATGGATGATGGGGTGACATTCAAAGAGTTCCCGGTGGACATCAAGGATCGACATGAGCGGGTCCTACGTGGACGTTCGATTCCTCTGGCGCGCGTTCACTTGCAGCACGAGAACCTCTTGGAGAGAACATGGGAGTGGGAGACTCAGATGCATGCTCAGTACCCCCATTTGTTCCCCAAGTGTGTGTTTTATCTTTACGGGGACGTACATCCCTGAGGTGGGGGTAATGTAAAGACTCGAAAATTTCAATGAATTTTTTTTCTTAAATACTTTGTAATTTTACGAGTCTGCGGTTTCTGACGACACTTCATTCCGAGGCCTAGTGTGCCCTGAATCAAAATTTGATGTTTTTTTCGGGTAAGTTCCGCAAACGTATGAGTGGGTTTTTCTATCTTTTGAACCTGTGATCAGAATTGAAATCTGAAGAAATCGATGAACTCACAGAGCTAGTTTTTGCTAAAGGGGACCTTCACAGTAGTTGCATTTTATGCGGGTTGAAAGTTAATTATTGGGGATTTAGAATAAATTAATTAAAATTGTTGTATAGAATTTTATTTATTTTTGGTATTTATAACCTACAAGAGGATGTTAATGGGGGGCCCACACCCCACCTAACCTCCCCTGAGAGGATTAAGTGTGGTGGGACCCACACGAACCCGAACTCTTCCTCCTCCTCTCAACTCCCCATTAATTCTCTACTGTTTATTTTGACAACACCTCATTAATGCTGGAGCCTCTCCACCTCCCTATTCCCCATCAATCATGCCAAGTCATATAATTAATGTCTACATTAATTATTCAGCATGCCTTTTTTCAAATTGAATTGCATGGAAATTCTATTAATTTGAGAGCCTTTTTATTTCTTTTTCATTGGACAATAATTTTTGGGGGAAAGGCTATGGAGAATTGGAAGAGAGGTGATCCTTCATCGACGAAGAACACATTTGGTCAACGAAGAACATTCCTGATGAAGAACGCGAAGGACTTCTTCCAACGACACTTCTTCCTCAGACGCACCTCGATGTCAAGGAGTCTATGTCGCCTACGACAATGACTCTTCCTCCATCATTGAAGGAACAACATTGTTCTACCACGATGCTCGTCTTCAGCGTCTCGACGATGTATGACATCTTTTGCGAGGTAGGGGTTTTGTATATTCTTTGAGTGAATTAATTGTACCCCAATACTTTTAATTTTTTGAATTGACCTTAGTATATTGTTAGCAGATAACACATATGGTGTGGGCCGACCAAACACATCCCGATGAACCTCGGTCATTTATTGTTTTATTAGCAATTGGGAAGCGACGATGATAGAAGGAGGTGGCCATGTGACGGCCGCGTGCGGAGGAACCATGGCCCGCAACTGTGGGCCTCTCAGACGAAGAAGAACCAGCCGGCTAAAGCCACCCTGGATGAAAGAGGACGGAAGCAGCATAAGGGGTGCCTCGTACGAAAGACCGCGACCCACATTCTATGGGCCAATCGGCGGGCAAACCGGCCGGTAGGCAGCTGGCTAGGCTGAGAAGAACCGCGTCCCGCCCGAGCGGGCCACTTGCTCCGGGAAGGCTGACCAGCTTTGGCTGGCCGGTTCAGGAAAGAGGTGGGCCACCCCCCACCCCCACCCCAATCAGCCCTCGGGCCGAGCTACTCAGCCAGCCGACCAGAGTCGCGGCCAGCCAGGCCATGTCGTGCCGGGACACACCGCGCCACACTGGGTCAGGTCGCGCCGTGCCTGTTCGGGCGGCGCCCTGCTTGGCAGGGCCACACCCCCTCGGGTCGGGCCACACCCCTTCGGGTCGAGCCGAGCCGCATCCCTTCGGGCGAGGTCGTGCCCCTCGGGCTGGGCCGCACGATTCATCGTGCCGGTCCGACCCTCTACCAGTTCGGACCCGCCATGACAGGGTCAACCCGACCCATCTCCCCACTGGGCTTAACGGGCCGTGCCAATTTCTACTTAAAGGTGAATATCTTGAAGACCACACATCCGATCGACACACCGTATATGGCATTGGGACCCTTGTAATGAGGCGGTCCTTTTGTGATACTCTATATGAGTATTGGACGACTTTGTAAAATTGCTAGGTCTGGAGCGTGCTTATTTCCAACTAGGCCCTAGGAATTGAAAAGCCTATATCTTTCAGACTGGTGGTCTGATTGATGCTCCTTCTTTTGCGTCAGGTTAATTTTCACGAGACAGAACTTAGTGATAAATCAAAACTGGACTTCGTGACAGTTGATTTATCTCCCTACTGGCTCGAGGAGCGTACCCTCCTATAATTGAGCATGTTGTGTGCTGGATCCCTAGAGCTGGTCGTGACTACACCGACAACTATACTGGAATCCTCCATGGGTTCGACAGCGACGACTACGATACTGTATTCCTCTGTGGGTTCTACAACAATGACTATCGTAATGGAATCCTTCGGGGGTTCGACGACGATGACTACTGTTCTTCTATCATGGGTGGGTCCGAAAGATTCACCTCTGTACTTGTATCCTGTGCGGGTTCGGCAGAGTAGCTAGTCTTGTAACCTGTGTGGGTCTGAATGCTTAGCTGGTCTTCTAGCCTATGTGGGTCTGACAGCATAAATGAATCAGTGACTACATCCTATCATCTCTTTCACAATATGAAAGATGTATACCTGTGTGATCTGAATCTTTATTTTCAATCATTACCATCGGTGTGATTGAATTCTTTCTTGTGCGGACTAGGATGTGCTTGGGCACAAGTGTTGGAGCCGAACATGAATTGATGACTTATATATATGTATGGGAATATACATATGTAGAGTTGGATGATACTTCCTGATTGTATCTTGTCATTGTGGTTATCATTCGTGGATTTTGGGAGACCTTTGTGGAACTCGGGGTCCCTACTGATTATCGTTATACTCACCCATGCACGGGCGATTCCCACAATATGTTGTTTTCGATGCATATGATGAGAATCACTGATCGAGGTAGAGACAAGTAGAGATGGACATTACCTAGAGGTGGACCACATTGTGGGATGTACACGGAGAGGACAGACAGACTTGAGGTGCTGAGGATGCCATCTGTACCCACCCTTCAAGTGGGATTCCCGGAGGATGACTCAGTTGTTGTTGTTTTACATTACTGCAGTTGTATTAGCTTTCAGTTGTACTCTACATTCAGTTCGGTTTGTATACTAGCGCATTTACATTTCAACAATTAATTTTGTACTTAGTTTACTTAATGCTTACATTAATTGTCTACTATGTGGTGTTGTTTACATTATAAAGGAAATTCCTTCCCTTTTTATCGGGATTTACGCCTTTGGTGCTAGTCGCATTCCCTTGGCCTATACAAGGAGTGTTTGGGGGAGTCACAACATGGTCCCTGAGGACAGGTCATGATAGGGATGAATAACATTTAAGTATGATGCCGAATGTTGTGGTCATATGTGTTAGACTGAGAGGAATGTTAACTAGGTTAATTCATCTTGAATATTCTCCTTCTTTGTGATATTATGTGTGTGGAATGTTTAGTGATTTTCTGAGTAGATTCTCGAGTAGAAAATGAACGAATGAATGAAATTTTTAATAAATAATATCAATTGGTTAAATGAATTGGATAGTGGTATGTGATGGTTTTTTTGACATGTTTTGTGTTTCCGTGCATTAAGAAGTTAGAATATTTTTGGCAGTTTATTGATGTGGTTGATTGTATGAGAAACCATATGCTAGTCTTGATTTATTGGTATTGTATCTATATATACATGTATTTCCTTTATGATATCTTTAAACAATGATCTCTAGATGATCATTATGTGATTTACAACACCATTGTAATGAGAGAGGGTTATTGTCCCAAACATCTAAGTGGGAGGAAGTACTGTTGGCTTCCCTCTCTTCCCAACACCCTCTACTGCTAGGGATAGCCCATGATTTTTTGAGAGTGTTATCGTTTGGGAGGCCCATATGTGTGTGAGCTAGTTGTTCTTTTCTAGGTATCTTCGGGATGAGATGTGTTGTGATTTCCTTGCTGTCTCATGGCTGAGATGTGTCATGATTTCTGGGGATTCTTCTATATGAGGTGTGGTTGTGGCCTATGAGTTTGCATGCGTGTTTTGATGTGCTTAGTTTTCCCTTGTGACAAGACTAGCTATGAGGCCCATGTTTGTACAGGAATGAAATGATGTTATTTATTTCCATAGGCGAGGGGATAATTTTTGAGGCCCATGTGTGTTTTAGTGATATGGTATGTGCTTAGTTTTTTATAGTGATGGTACTAGTAGTGAGGTGTAGTTATATGTTGGTGGGTTGTGTAGTGGTGTATTTGGAATAGGTGGGAGTGCCATGAAATTTATCATTTTCATGTGAGAGCATCTGATTAGTCTGAAATTGGTGTGGGGTGCCCTATTATCTATCTTCTTACTATATTACTTTACATGACTTGTGTTATTTTGTCAGCATGTCTTTATGAGGGTTGGAAGATTTTTATACCTACTTGGTGCTATTTAGTTATGTTGTTTTCCCAGATGTTCATTATTATGCACCTTCCACATGTGCCCAATTATTTTTGGTTTTCCTATTGAGTATACATTTATTCTATCCATACATTATAAAACATATTTTAGAATCAATAGAGGACAATGGATACCATGCAAGTAATTTCTATCTAAAATGATGGGATAATATATATATATATCACTACTTTTCCTTATATTTTTTACTTACATTGGAGACTTTTATTTTCTATTTGTTTTATTTAAAACATGAATGTGGGAAGGATTTTATCTTTCTAATATATATATATATATATATATATATATATATATATATCAGGAGTATGATTTGTGATGGGCCATCTTCTATCCTAATAGTGGTATTCAAATAAATAGGTCAATACCTCATATTTTTTTGAGAATATATATATATATATATACACAAATCATTTCTACTAGTATATTCATTGGGACCTATACGAGGTTGGTCTCAGGGAAAATTATCCCCTTTCTCCATTTCCAACCTAGGAGGGGCATATTTGGAGGGATGGGTTATGATATAATTGTATCAAAGTAGATGGATGGGAAAAAGGATGGAGATTGGAGTTAGGAACAATGATTATTTCATGGGTTGGTAGGGAAACAATGTCTTCCGATCTTAGATCATGACATATGCTATGAAAAAACACATAGTAAATGAAATTTTAGGGTCCCCTATGATCTGATGCATGCACTCTAAGCCTACTGATGGAAAAAAGTGCTACATCGTTTTCATGGTAGATACCCTTACAATAAAATGGTCATCATAATGACTAGTGTTTATATTTAAATTGAGATTTTTTTTATATTAAAATAGATAACTAAATGAGTGAAATGAGTTAATATTAAACTTAAATAAAATTTCATAATTCATGTGCTTATGAATTCCTTTATAAACATTATTTTATGTATCTTGGATGTCGTTTTCTGGTGGCTCGGGCGGGTGAGGCTCATCCGGCTAAACTGGTTGATCTGGGGATGGTTGATAAAGTTAAGGGGTTGAAAAGTGGCCTACAACATTATATGTATTCCATTAGTATGCCCTGGGAATTTATGAGGGATTCCTCTCAAACATTGAGGGAGATAGAGAGATATATAAAGCTAGCCTGAGAAGCATGAGATCACAATCAATTTGATCCGAGCTCCGATAGAGTACTATAATCTTGTGATAGTGAGTGATATGTTGGGAGTTTTGCATCAGTGGTGGAAACATTACCATGGGAGAGGAAGGAGGAATACATGATGTGGGTCCATATTCTGAAGGTTTTTGGAGTGGAGTTCATTTGATCGACTATGAATGCTGAGAAGTATCATGAGCTAAAATTCCTTCAGTATGAGATTATATCAATGTGGTAAAATGGGATAATGTTCATGGATCTTATTCTATTAACCACATATATATTTTTGGATGGTGAGTTACATGTGATATACTAAGACGGGGAACTCTGTCCATCGATCGAGTATGATTTTCTCGTTTTATGTTTCGAACGTTTCTAGAGGTAAAATATAAGGAGAAGGTAATCTAATGGATGCACACATGGGGAGGCCATCCATGAGAGTGGATCCATCTTGGTTCTTCTAGTGGAAAGGTTTCCAGTAGAAGGTTTCAGAAGCCAAAGTCATTGAGGTTTCCAATAATGGGGATTGATCCTATGATTTTTTTAGTTTCGTACTTCTTGACCTCATTCGTTTCTCATGAACAAGGGACCGAGGTGTTTCATCTATGGATTCTGCATCCATATTAATAGTTAATGTCTAGCGGATGATTGAGATCAGTATAGTAGGTTTGGGTAGGTTCAGTTCCATCCTCAGAAGTATTTTCCAGCTAGGATGCATCAACATCAGGGCCAGTAGGATCTATCTTCACCATGGAGGGATATAGTATTTATGTCTTACCTCAGAATGTTCCATAGGTGACATGACCTAGGTTTTTTCATGGAATAGGTCGATTGTTCTGGGCCAATGACCTATTCATAGTCAGTTTCATGAATAAAAGGAATTAATTCCATATGATACATAGATTGTTTGAGTTATAATTATTTTTTTAGTATCATTTCTTGTGTTTTGTTTGATTTGGGATCTTTCTAATCCTTTATAACACCCATAATAGTACATACCCTAAGAATAGATATAGAATTCTTTCCCATAACCCTGGTGCTGAGTATGCTTGTTAGAGGTCAGACCATCTTGTTGGATGTGTTCCTGGGATATCAAATGATGGTAGGACTGCATCAGTCCCATATGGATATTTTCATTCTACATATAGATTTTTATGACTTATTTCTCGACATAGATTTGTTGTATCTTTACATTCCATTATCAACTACTTCTTGTAGAGAATCGGGTTTTAAAATGATGATGGTCGACATGGGGATTTTGTTGGGGAGAGGAGGTGTCATGTGAGAAGTTATCATGTAGACCCACTTCATTCCTTTTTGACTAATGTTCCAATGGAATTTATGGAAATTGAGATTATGGATGTCCTCGGAGTTTTTGTGGGATATTCTTGATATTTGTTTGTAGGAGGTTTAGTATATAAGTATATAATCTAATAAATAATGGATTTATCTATCTTAGTGTGTCATTGTGGGGTTCTCTAGTTTGGTTCACAAGGAATGTTGATGAATGTTTGAGGTTTTGAATAGACTTCTGGAGGTTGAATTAGGTGACGATCATGAATAGTACCCTCTCTTGACAATAGATGAAATTTTCAACCATCTACTATGGAAATTATAGTATTCTAATATTGATCTATGGTATGGATATCACATGTTTAGGGTGATAAAAGGTGATCTAGAACAAAAATTTCAAATAAAGGTATGCGCACTTCGAGTTTTTAGACATGGTATTCAGTTTCATGAAAACATTAATAGTGTTTATGGGACTTTTTATCTCTATAATTCATGAGGTCTTGAACTGATTCTTCATTGTATTCATCGTTGTTATCCTAGTAGACTAGATGTTATGGGAGGAGTATTCTTAGAAACATATAACGATCAAATATATTATTCGATGCCACAATCTCAAAGAAATGTTTTCCAAGTGTTTGTTTATGAAATGATATGTTCATTTCTAGGGGCATGTGGTGTCATATAAAGGTATTTATATCCACCCATCTATGATAGATTAAATTGATTATTGGGAAGCACAAACTAATGTTGCAGAAGTTCACAATTTTCTTTTTGATGCATGATATTATTGTAGTTTCATACTTAATATCTTTTGAGATGTAGCCACATTGACATCCATGACTAGAAGTAACCCAACATTAGTTTGGAGGTATCAATAATAGGAATCAGTAAACTACCTAAAGTGGAGGTTTGTTAGTTCATAAGTGAATTTTTTCTTAGGAAAGGTGTGTTGTTTGATGTGTTTTTCAATTATTCCCATCTAGATTTGGTATGAATATTGATGAAAAAACATTTTGTGATGTTTAATGGGTCATGAAAATTATTCCACCATGTGAACAACTATGCCACCAATGATTTGGAGTTGATATCAATGCTTTTCTTTCTAATGATGAGTCAGCATTACCTCATTGGTGGGAACTTTAGGTCTTCACCAATCACATGATTTTTGGGTATATCACTTACCAAGGTAATCTGAATATGCAGTAGCATAGGTGCATGGAGTTTCTTTAGAAAAATTATTTTGAGATATCCTACACCTTAGTAAATGAGAATGTTTTGGATGATACATTGAGTAGGAATTCACACAAGGAGGTTTTTTGTAATCAATAGATTCTTTGAAAACGATAGAGGAGTGGGAGGCCTAGCACCAAGATTCTATGGTGGAAAATGGTTGAGGGTGTTTGTTTTAGATTAAAGTGCCGTCTAACATAATAAAAAAGATAGAGGATACATTGTGAGGATACTCAGAGACATAAGTGATGCGCTATAAATATGGCCATAGTGATGGTCTAGAGGGACGATCAGAGGATGATCAGAACTGGATGTTGTTTCTCTTAAAGTTGATTTATCTAGAAGTGATTCCCGATGAAGTCCTATGTGAGTTTAATTATTCAAATTTAGTTTTCCACCAATGAGTTTCTAAAATATATTGTGGTTCGAAGATGCTATTTTCTTGGCCCCAGATGAAATGTTCCATGGTTGTGTTTCTGTGGATGTGCTTAGTTTTCCAATTGGTTAAGGATCAGTACCATGTTCCTGGGGGGTTTTTTGTGGACCTTGGAAGTCCCCAAGTGAATGTGGGATATAATATCAAGGTATTTCATCATAGGGATACATGTGGATCTATTGGGATACAATTTGATATCAGATGTAGTGGATTAAGTGATGAAATCATCTCACTTCATGGTGATCGAGGTGTTTGGCATAGAAGATTACATAGAATGAAGCAATGTGGATGAAGTGGTGCATGTGCATGGAGTTCATAGATCTATTATCTCATATCAAGATACACATTTTACATTTAATTTGTTATGGATGTATTAGAATTCATTTAGCTCTATGTTATGCCTCAACACATCATTTCACCCACAGACAACAACATAGATGGAACAAACTATCCAGATGCTTGAGGATATGTTGTGAGAATGAATCTTGGACATTGGTGGTTTTTGGGTACCACAAATTCCCATGGTATAGTTTTCTAATAATAATTGATATCACTGTTCAATTTTATTGGATCCATATTATGTTTTTCAAGGGAAACCATGTTTTTTTCTTTTGTGATGGATGGAAGTTGGTTAGAGAAATGCTCTTGGTCTAGATGTAGTTTAGAGTATGAAAAATATGGTTCATATTTTTCATGATATGATGAAGGAGGTGCATAACCAGTATAAGTCTTATGTCTATCACAGTAGGAGCACCTTAGAGTTTAATATTAGGGACTGTGTTTTCATGATGGTTCCCCCTTGATATCAGAAATAATGGTTTTTTTGTGGGATTGTTCATTCTTTCATGATCATGGACCCATTGATGTTTTGGGGAAATTTCATGGGGTGGAATATGATTTGGAATTTCCATCACAGTTGGATAGGATCCACGATGTATTCCACATGTTCCATCTTCATCGTTATCATAACAATGACTCTAACATACTTTATTGGGAAGAGTTGTATATCAAAGATGATACAACATACATATAGTGACTAGTATAGTTATAGGATAATTAATATAGGGTGTCATGTGGGAGGAAGGTTTCTTTGGCATACATGTTGTGGAAAAAAATTGTCTTGATAAGAGTAATTTGGTGTGAGCATTGTAGAAGCGTTCTATGTACCCAGAGTTGTTTAGAGTGTTTTTTGTTCTATTTATCCACATGTTGAAATGCATGAACCATTTTTTATGAAATATGCTAGTTACATTTGGGTTTGCTTGACTGTGGTACAATGTGTGAAAATTTACTAACATGTGTGGAGTGGAATACCTTATTTCGAATCAAGACACATTAATTACGATGTGTTTAAACCTATGTGGGTGAGTGAGTGCCACATAGAGTGGATAATATCTTCACATGGAGGATGGAAGTCCCTAATGTGGGTGTTTGGACAGTGTGTATGTAGTATATTTGTAGTGTTTCTTATGTTCTGTTGGGAAAGCATATTCTGTAGGAAACTTTATTGTATGTCAAAGTCTCAATACTAGTTTTTCATTGAGCCTTTGGGTGTTGATTTAGTATCGGTGTTTCAGGTGTTGTAATATCCATGATAGGTATATAGCGGGATGGTTGTTCAGACCCCTTTTTTATATGGGATTGTTTTTGGATTCATGGGAATGAGAATAGTTTTATAGGTATATGATGTAATATCATGAACCACTCTAGACCATAAATTGTGAATGTCCATTATTTGGTTTTATCTTGGAGGTCAGAGTGAATCAATTCAAGAGTTTTCAAAAATTCATGTTTTACAACTCTATCTCAAAACAGAGAGTCACAATGGTGAGTCATAGTGTTGAATCAAATCTATGACTCTCACTAGTTTCCCACACTTGTAACTCACACCGGTAGCTAACCGATGTGACTCTCACTATTAGATGGCACCGATAAATCGACAACGGTGCCTCCAACCATTATCTTTGCAAGAGTGTATTGCACTGGTGACTCTCATGGGTAGCTCACCAATAATTTATCAAACTAGTGACATTCACTATTATCTCAAACCGTTGACTCAAACCGGTGTCTCACCAAATAGTGATTCATTTAAAATAGTTTCTCAAAAGACTAGAATAGTTCCACCACTTCCAGTTTCGACACTTTAATGATTCTGTTAACTTAATATGAATGAAATTATATATTTGATTGGTTTTGATGTCGTTCCATGGTTCAAAAATCTTGTCAATGATTTTTATATATAATATTGAGAATTTTAATTTGTCAAAATACTTGGTATTGGGAACGATCCACCTTTAGTAGAAAACTGAAAACAATTTCATATCTTGCGAGTCTCAGATCTAATCCTTATATGACGAGGGACTTACCTTGTTTTATGGATTCTCCATTTTCACTGTATAATACACCATGATCATTTCATACATAGGGTATCATTTGATTTAGCGATTTCATTTATATCATGTTTTTCCTAGAATCTTTTTCTGTTTAATGTGTACCCCTTCTCTAATGCAATTAGGAATGGTTGGTCTCCATTCTTTCTTCCTTGTAGGTTTTCCTTCATCTACCTTATATGTGTATCACGTGCGATGGGTGTATGATTTTATTCTTTTGAATATATTTGAATCCAAAAAAAATTTAATTGAATCGACTATATATATATAAATATGGGCTGTAAAAGTGATACATGACCGTACAATTTTATTGATATTTATAGATATGTTGTGAATTCTTTGGGATATATTCCTACATGAAATTATATTATTTGTGTTTCATTTTTTCCACAAAAAGTTTTTATGAATAAATGTTTTTCTACTTCTAGTTAAACAAAAACATTTATTTTTTAACCATATACCCTTTGTTAATAAATAGAATCCCCAAGATAAAATTGATTATGTGATATCCACAAAATTAAAATGATGATTTCAATAAGTAATGAATTATAAAATTTGGAATTGTGGAATACATTTCTAATGGTTTGTTGTGTTGTGTGGTAACATATCATAGTTTCTATAGCCAATATTCATAATAAAATTTGTTTTTTCTACCCTATAGATGTTTCAACACCCTCATAAAACTAAATATCTTATAAGAGATGACACTCTAGCCATGATACACATGACCTTTGATGATTTTGGTAAAAGGTTACCCAATAATGGATAAATTTTATATACATTGATCTTAATATGGGAGTTTTAAAATCATCAATAATAACTCAATCCATATAGAAACTCAAGCCTTATATATTACCCAAATCACCATTACATGGTGATCAACCTCCCCATGGAATCTAATGTGGTCCCTATCATCAAAACACACATACCATGTCTTATATATGAGTATTTTCAACCATATACATGGGTAATACCATCCAATCATTATGGAATTTCACATCCAAATATAAATGGGTGATAAACTGCCTCTAATCATGGTGGAATGGTATTCCCCAAGCAACTATTTGAGAAAACATATAATCTCTCACTAACAATTAGTATAATAACCGAATATAGGCATGTACTCATTTAGGACATACATATCAATAATCTCATTATATTAATATGTGATAACCTATCTTTTAATTGATAAAACCACAATTATAAGATTAAATTTGGATGATTTAACATCATAAGGATATGAAAATAAATAGCCGAAAATTATATGATGCTTGTACCTATTATATTTTATTCCAATAAGATGATTTACATCTATGTGTTGAATAATGTGTTATCAATGTCTTGGATACCGAACAAATTGGCCATTGTACCAATTATGGTCTACCTAGTTTAGTAACCATATTAATTACCTCATTAACATAGTTTCCCAATAATACCCAAACTAATTCTCAAATAAATGCTAACAAAAATTTCCATCCCTATTATAAATACTTTTTGATAACACTCAAACCTGATATAGACCACTAGACCCCCACCTAGGATACCATTAAGCAATATTTCTTAACAAAATCATAGAAATATGATTAATATAGAAATCCTTTCTAATAGAAATTAATTTTTTTGACATTTTATGGCGATCACATATAACCCATACAACATTATATCCTTTATATGTTACAGAAAGTCCTATAAAAATGTCCATTGTGATATTTCCAATTTCCAATATACTATCGATAATTTCTGTAACATCCCCTTAAATTTCTATCTCTTAGATATATGTTACTGATAAAACTTGCTCCGAAAGACATATTAATAAACATCTCTTTTCATGTCATCACACCAGAAAGAATCTTTCAGGTACCTATACATCATTATTCTTCAAGGATGAATAAATAATGATGAACTATGACAGTCATGTAGTTTCTCATACATTAATTCAAGTATGGATGGAATAAAAACATGGTTCCTAAACATTATTATTCCAAATTAATCTAGGTTGAATTTATTATCATTATTCATGATCTTTGGTATATCTACGTCTTCCTTACAAGCCTCATTAAATGTCAATTGTATAAATGGTTGACCATTATTTTGAGAAAGACATTATTTATCACATTCCATTAAAATTTCATTTTTCATCTTTCAAAAATAAAAATAAATTGGAACTATTGTGATCCCCTTCATTTATAGGATTACATTATCTTTACAACTGAAATAATCTTCCACATTTTTTCCTTCCAATGGTGGTAATGTATTAAACAGTAATTATATTTAATCAACTACAACCATTTTCTATGGTGGATATTCAACACATTCTTTGTGAAAAATATAGTATAATATTTAATGATCTATATAAATATCACACCTCTAATGATATATATAATACTTCAATATCATTAATGTAATGATTACCACAACTAACTCCAAATCATGAGTTTAGTTATTTTACTCATGTATTTTCAATTGTCATAAGGAATATTATATAACTATAATTTTTTTGTGATAAAACATCACATACCCTTCTAGGATTCCTCATAATATATCAAAATCCTGTCACCACTACAAGGTAGTGTGAGCAGAGGTGTAGTGGATACCCTTCATATTTTCTCATTAAAATTTTATTTAGATTCCTCAACCAACAAATATATAACACCATTTCAAGTATAATTGGTGACTTGATTATATAGTCTTGAAATATATTACAAAAAATATATATAATATTAATCCAAACAGGAAACTATTTGGATCAAAATTACCATTTATGGTATAGGGAAATGTTAAATAACATTGGGTTTTTCTAGATACATAGATATCCCCTGCCCTATGACCCAAAATTGAATATTTGGAAAGATAGAATTCACATTTGGTAACTTATTCATAATGATTATACATTCTCAGGGGCCTTAGTAAAATTCCCAAGTAATATTCAGTTTAATCCTTGATCATAAATTATAAACAAATATCAGCTAAAATGACTACCAAAAACTGGTTAATATTGTCTCTAAAGACAAAATTCATTAAATCCATGAAGATAATGGGGGAATTAATAAGACTAAAAGGCATAGATATAATTTCATATTATCCATACCTTGTATTGAATTTCATATTTGGTAGATCCTCCTTCTTGAACATTAAATGATGACATCATGAATGAACATCAATCATGGGAAAGTATTGATCTATAAATATTGGGTCAAATAAGTCATTAATACATATATGATTATAATAATTCTTGAAAGAGATATTGTAATCTTCTCTATAATCGATATAAAGTCTCAATGATCCATCATTTTTCTTAATAAATATAACAGTTTAACACCTATGTGATGCACTATTGTGAATTAATCCATTGTAAAACTTTTCTAGGATATTATTCATCGATTCGTGAAACACAGTTTAGTGAATTATATGATGAAATTTTGAAATAGTAATCGAATGTGGTATGGGTAATATTGAAAACTCAACAACACCACTCAGTTGACAGTGTTGAAATTATTCCAGAAATACATGAACAAACACTTTAACAATATCTATATTGTAAATGGTGAGATTTCCAGATCCATTTGAGACAGATAACCTTAATCTATATAAATCAAGACCCATAATATGTATGAAATATCCATAAGAAGCTGATATTCATCCTTACATCAATAAATGATCATATATTGATTTCGAATAGGAAATGTGACTTACATTAATTTTCAATTGATATGATATACATATTGGGAAACGAAATCCCTGCTATAAATCACATATAATTCCAATAAAGGAAGGATCACAAAATTCTCAGGATATAAATTCCCATAAAGATAAAATGGGGATGAATTATATGCTTTTTATGATACCATTATGCAATTATAAGTCCCCATTACCAACTCAAGATATAATTTATGTGGTAAAATTATGATAACCCTAAAAAATTATTTAGAAATAAAATAGTGGGCCGATCTATAATCAAAAATAAAATTTCATAAATTAGTGTGGATGATAAGTGTACCTTTCACCGCCTCATTATTTAACTCATCATCTCCGATTATTATCACACGTGACATTCCTTTTTCTTTGGCTTTTAGAGTTCACTGACATCGATCATGATTGATAATCCTTGTATTAGTGGATTGGTTATCGTAATTCCACATTTCAATGAAAATTTAATCATTGAGGTGTGAGATGTTAATTCTATGTAACATTTCCTCAATTCGTATCATTAGACATCATTTCGTTATCACATCAACACTCAACTTCCCAATGAAATTCACTTCCACAGTTAAACCATTTTTTAGTTCAAATAAAAATAATTACTACCATATTTCGTTATATACATTAAGAATAACAGAAAAAAATCTTCTATTCACATTGGTCATTATATAATACCATGAATTACATTTTATTATTCTTATCATGAAAAAATTATGTTATCATGGAGACACGATTTTTCATTCCATACTAATTAAAATTCAGTTTCCTAAGAGGACAATCATTTCATTTTTTATAACATTATGCAATAAAAACGTTCTATAGGGTTCCATACATTAACTAATTCCACTACTCATAGTGTGAGAAACACTAATCATAATGAGAAAACTAGATAATCATAAATGTCATTTAAATTTAAGATAATTTATGTTTTATCCTATTTTATTAATGATCAATGTTAAAACACTATGATTGAAATGTTTACTTTGACATATCCATAGGGTTGTTACTGGGGTTTTTATATCCTAGTTTCAATAGGTTAGTTAAACTATTTATCTGACACTGATTATTAAGGACCCTAAATTACATACATAGTTATTACTTCATAATTGATTAATATTAATTACAAATCATAACATACCCATTCTAGGACCATATATGTATAATACATTTAGAAATTGGGACACATAAAAAATGGATCATAAGAAATCAAATTTTTTTCCACTTATTCCTTCATAACTAGACCCTTTTTACATATCTTATATAATACACTTCATCAAAAATTGAGGAAAAGAAAAATAAGAAATGGAGAGAAAAGCTTCCCTATGATGGTATAAGAGGAAATATAAATCATATTATAATAAAAATACATTAGAACATAACCATTCAAAATATTATCCTATATATAAAATATCATGACATCATGTCATGGGATAAATCATAAAATTCATAAAGAATCAATGAACATACTCTCAAAATGATTTACATAAAACATGGTATTGTTGGCATACACATAAGAATAGAAAATCATTTCATATTAAAAATTAAAATTTACAATACTACCATTGAAGAAAAAGTTCATTACATTACTGAATTCAGTCCCCGTTCTTTCCATTTATTACGAAACTATGTTAACTATGAGTTCCAACCCTATATTATGGAACTAAGATAATTTATAATGCCATACCTATCTATCTGATGACATAGAAATCATTATACAATACATTTTAGGGACATATATGTCCCATAAATATCATTAAAATACAATTATTAAATGTTCCAAAAAAACATAAATCATTCATCATAGCATATCCAATGGAATAAAATGTTTTTCTTAAACATCATTCAATCATAACATAGTCCATTTAGAAAAATTTGAATTAATAAATAATATTCCATAATAAACATAATAAAATGAAAATAATAATAGGTTTAGTATTCATGAAACATTACAAAAATAAATAATTACATATTAAATAAAAATTAATTTTCATTGATCACATGCAATTAATTATTGAGGAAAATATGCATTCATCTTCAAAAACATATAATTTCTTCAAAATTCCACAAAATCGTAATAAGAAATAATTTCTATTAAAATAATCCTAAACTATTATATAGGAAAATTCAGGGAAATAAGTTGTTATGAAAATGTAATAAAACCATTCATGCCATATAAGTTAAAATAAAACATTCATCTCATACTATTGTAATGGTTGTCAAAATGTACATCGTATCAAAAATGATAAAAGATTCCATTCATACTATTTAATAAAAATAAACCAATGGGTAATATTTATAGTAATAAATTATATAATAATGTAATGAATATTTTAAAATACATATTTACGATACATATAAGTGGATGATAAATATACCCCCACTAAATTCTTACATATAAACAATCATTGATAATAATGAGAATGAGAAATTATCTTTTACTATAGGTAAAATTTTTATTATCTATGTCAAAAAAAGATGTGTAATGATTAATATAATGTCATTGAATTATTATATAATGATATTTTTTTTACATAATATATTATCTTATTATTTTTTTCATTAAATTTCATTATTAATCATTATTCAGGTATAAACTGATTCATTCTCTTATGCATGTTTTGTTGAAAAAGATATGGTTTTATTTTTTAGTTTATAGATATATTATTAGACAATGGATATTAAATATATATATATTTATTATATTTATTAATTATATAAATTTATATAATCATGATTAAATGGATATCATGTATAATGAATAGTAACACCTCATAGAGACGGTAGGTCGTACACACACATGAGTGATTATATAATTCCAATAATGTTTAATTAGTAATGAATTGAATGGAATATTAATTTTATAGAATGTATATTATATTATAATTGTCTTATATATGTATTATATCCATCCTTAGAAGCATCAATTTTTGGGGGCGGGGAAAAACAAATTACACTACAGCATAGAGACGTTATGTCGGATGTACACATACTTACTGATTTCATTTTTCATAGATGGATATAATGATGGATATGGTTGTTCCATAATCATAAAAACATGAAAATTTATATTTTATACTTGATTACTTACTTTATAACATGTAAAACCCATTATGAGAAGTATAAGAAGAATTTTTTTGAAAGAATTGTTAGATGAGTTTACATTTTCTTCAATGAGCTTCATGAAGGTCTCCTCCAAAACCACTAGATATGATATTTGGAGAAGATCAGATCCTCATGAATTTTTTCAATGTAGATGAAAATTTAAATGGGTATGGTATGGCTATGATTGAAGGCTCAAATGAATGTGAATAAGAGAGTTATAATTTTCCCTTTTCTAATTGAGGAGTGGGATACATTTGGATATCCAAATGTGTTAATTTATAATAAAATAAAACCCACCAAAAACCGCCAAAATTTTGTAAATTTGAATATAATATTGTATAATGTTATAATATAAAAATCTAATTAATTTTAGAAAAGTCGTTCGATAAAATAACACCTTAATGTTTTAATAAACCCTTAGTTTTTCAAATTAATTTTAACAATGATATCAAATATTTCAATATGAGAATGGTGTAATATTAAATTATTTGATTTGAATTAGATGATAAATTAATAATTTAGAATATTTTAGACCATATAATAATTACTAAATACATTTAAAAATGCATTAGGATTTTTAAATAATTTAGTAATACGTGATTTTGATAAATAATCAATAGTGTCAAATTTTACAGTATTCTATTAATTGTATATTAAATAGATAAATATAACAAGATAACATCGATCTGAATATTTTATTATATCCCAAATAGGTCTAGGTGGACTATATGAATAGTTGGATATCAAAGTATCCCAAATTAAATTTATTATACTATTTATTTTACATTTATTTGTTTTCTCCATTAATATAATAACTAGTATAACAGTTTTGTGTAATTATTTAATAACTGTAATTTTTGAATAAAAATTAATGTAAAGTTGTCTAATGAAGATAAATCCCATAGATTTTGGTATAATTATTACATTCAAATATATATATTTCAAAAATAGAAATTAAACATTTGTATTCCTAAAAACCATAATGTTACAACTTTAACAACACATTAATGAAAATATTATAACTGTCATAATAATTTCATAAATGCTCCAAAATACCTTTTAGTAGATACATGTATGATTATGGTCGAGATATACTATTCCAATAATTTTTTTTGAATTTTTTATGGTATTTTAATGGTTATTATCATTTTAAAAAATATTAATTTATTGATTTATCATCTATAAAATAATTTTTCCAACATCAATGTATATTATTTTACGGTAATTACATATTTCCTAAAAAAAATAAATAGTTTTCAATGATAAATAAAAAAATCATAGATTTAAAATTATTATTTAAATTGAACTATATCATCCATATAAGAATATATTATAAAAGATATATTTATTAAAATCATAGTATAACCAGTTAAATTTTCATTAATCAAAATATATTAAATTTCCAAATTTCTTCCAAGTGGATTTCAAAGTATATCATTTTGAACTAATAATAACTTAAGTGAAAAAAAACACATCCAGTAATGTCATTATGTGTGTTAGATTTGTTTTATAATATTATTATTAACCTTAATTACCTTATTTACCATTTTATAGTATTAATAAAATTTAGCAAACTTTCTATTCATAATTCCCAAAAATAAAAGAAATATATTTTTATATTTTGGACCTACTTACTCCAATTATTGAAACCAATTTTTGTAATTCAAATATAAAAATTATTAATTAATTAATTTAAATGTATTCTCTTTTATAGGAATGAGAAAACGAGCCTTCAATGATGAAACATTACAAATGATTGTAATGTTTTTACATATAAATTCAATGAAAATTTAATTCCAACATCCTAAATTAGAATAACTAATAAAAATATATGCTATTTATAATTTTAATCCATTTAATATTGTTATTTTAACATCCAAATTAATTTTGTGAAAAAAATAGTTATCAATTAAAATTCACAATATTTTTACTATTAATCAAAACATGATTGTTATAGGTAAAATAACTAAAATTTATCAGATGTAAATTTTTATATCCCCCTTATAAAGAATAAATTAATGTATTTATATATAAATTATTATAGTATAAAATTTTACTATAATATGGGTTCTCCACTAAAAGGCTATAAAAGTACACTTTTGAAAAATTTATTTTATATATATAGAAAATTGGGTTTATTCATATCATATGACTAAAAAATATATTAAATGATTATAATTTTTTTAATTATATATATATATATATAATATAATTCATTATTTTAATTTACTATTCACAATTAAATTAATTTTTTAAAACAAAAGTACATATATTCCATTAAATTTAATTGGTTTATTTTTTTCATATATAATTTGTAGCTAATGATTTCAATATTAATTTTCATTAGTAAATCATATTTATTACCATTTAATTATTGGTATAGTTATAATATACATAATAGACTAATGGTATTTAATGGTTTGTTTGAACTAATGATTTTCATGCAATGAAAACCATTATAGAATTAAAATTATTTAAAAAATATTTCATTTAAACATATGGGTTTTCAACCTCTTCTGTTGGTGAAACATAAATGGAGAACCTGATGTGACTCGATAAAAATAAAAAAATAATTGGGTTATAATTATTCGATCCAATCATGTCTCCCCGAAGTCTGCTGAAAAAATATTGAGTCTAATACTAAAGGAAGTCACAATCTTTTGATTTTTTATTATCCCTCAATTAATTTTTATGAACCACCATTCACAAAAAACAATGGATAATTTGACAAGAATCACTCATACTACAAAATAATCATGCATCATGATAATTATTTTCCACACTATATAAAGGAAAAATATTAAGACTAACATGATATAATATATAGGCTTCTGTAAATGGGGTTCCTGTTAGTCCATCAATGCGGTGACAAATCCACATGAGTAGGATTTCGACATCAAAAAAATAGTACAATTATATTATCAATGAATATCTGATTGAGAAAATAATTCCTAAAATATTTCACTAATTAGTTTCCTTATTCGTTGTTATCTAGGTAACTGCAGATAAACTATTCATCGTTATCATCCCAACACATGGAAATGTCTTTAGCATCCAATGGTCACTTCAGTAAATCAACTTCGGAAGCGACCCCTGTGGGTCGCAAAGTGATTTTAGAGGTGAAAAAACAGAAATGATAGATGTAAAATAGTATATTCTCAGAGTACTAGTGACATGGTTCAATCATGATTATTGATGTTTCCCAGGAGGTTCACTATGAATAGAATATGGTGAGATGCATCACCTGAAGAAGGCTATCACTATGCATGTTTCCCAAGTTACTACAACCAACTACTTGAAGTGCATATCCATGGTGGACTAAAACAACCTTCTTCAGTATATGGTATCAGTGGATCGTGATGTAAAAAATGTAACATGTTACGTCCATGTGCTAGCAAGGACTACACATGTTAACCACCATCACCGACAATATCCAACAGGTTACTACAAGTCACTTGCTTAGGGAACCACATGAAAATATTATGCCTCTAAAGACCATGAATTGGATGCATGAAAAGGTCATAGAATAAGGAAGGTACTGTATATCTATGTGAGGTTTCATATCCCCATACCTACCAATTACACCTACCTGTATATTCTAGATTGTACCAAAAAGCCTGATCATATCCATGCTGAATCGAAACATGACTATGAGATTATTCCCACTCCATCAAATTGGGTGGAACATATCATGTATATATTCCTGAATCCCATTTCCTGTTACAATGGCATAAGGATGTTAAAATTGGGAATCAATCACTACATTAATAAAATACATATTCGAGTGCTTAATAGAGACAAAAAATGTACTCTGAACAATTTTCTAATATGTCAACAAGTTTTAGCAAAAACTAATGAATTTTTTCATTATATTCTATCACTATTGTGGATAAATGGAAATTCATATGATCATATCCACATATCTAGGGAAAATCAACACTCTGATCATCATGATTATGTGGTTGTACCGTTGTAATGTGACATTTTATCGCAACAAGGATGATTATAATCATATTAAATTAATGGAAAAATCATCAGACCATGATCATACTCTAATTCCAATTGGGTCTCACTAGGAAATAGTGACACAAGCCTTGAGTCATAAGAACATTCCTATCTAAAAATTATAGTGGTGTAATCCAATGGAATAGGATCTGGATCATATCCCAATTCAGGATGGCACCCACAATGTGAGAGGGGACCAATCTACAGAACATGCACATATTTTGGTTCAATAAGTCTACTGGTATACTCCCAAGGCCTAGGATCAGGCATAAATAGATAGTCATGCTGGGGTTAACAAACTGAGAATGTAGAAATCATTATGATAGGCTAATATTCCTATCAATTAATCTACCATGAATATTCTAGTCGATCACAGATCTACGGTTAATATTCCAACTTCCCCTGATGATCGACTATGCCAGAAACATTCCAATGTATTTCAAGAGTAGGGTCATAATCCTTCTCATATTTTCTTGTTATATTAGCATATTACCCCAGGAAATTCATTTTTGGACCATGCTCATATTTCTGTTCCAACCAGGGCTCACTAGGCGAGAGTGAAACAAACCGTAGGTTTGACTCATACTCCTTCTATGAAAGACCATTAATATATCCCAAAGGCCCAGGATCATCCTCATGCTCTTATCTTAATAGGTTCTATCTAGGTAAAAATCAGACATCCCTCTAGACTTTCCCATATTGAAAAAAATAATCAAAAATCATATTGGAATATTTCAATAGATTCTATGTAGTGGTATTATGCTATGACATCTCCTGATAGACATATTCATGTATAGGAAACCATCATAATGTTATCTTATTTCTCTAAACAATCCCAAATTTTAGGAAATCATATCACAACCTTGATAATGAAATTTTTTGATATGTATAATCTAATCAATTCCATTGTCCTTGAGGTTTTTTGAGACACATTACCACAACATGATGGAATTTTGGTACTTCTATTAAATTGTAAATATAAATACATTCATTACCATAATAGTCCTCTATGTTGTATTGTAATGACTGATCATAGGGACATTACTCCTAAAATTCACAATTGTAAACCTACCTATGGAAGCATCTCCCATGGACATGAAATTCCATCCTATTCCAATTCATCTCTAAATAGGGAAGTGTTTAAAAAAATTACTTCATAGAATATATTGGTTCTTGATACATGGATGTCAACAGTATATGGTTCCCTGCGAACTTCTAGTAGAACTCCACTCCAGTTAGTATGAGAACATCAAATTCATCTTCTATGATCCGACCAGATGGAGGCTTGTAATTTTAATGAGAAGGAGGTCAACATTGAAATATGGAGAGAGTTACCATGTAACAACCTCCCCATCAGGTTATATCCCCTTGGAACTTCTAGCTATGGGAAACCAATTGGGATTGAAATGTTGGGCATTCATTATCTAAGACATAATATATGGGTTTATTATCAGGGATTAATGGATTGATATCTACCATATCTAGAATATGAATGTCATCATTATAGAGTCACGATATTCTATTGTCATACAGAACTGGATGTTATATCTATGGTACGTGATCCAACACTAGAAAATTGCATCACAAATGTTAAACATGGTTTCCATAAATGCACCATGATTCTTCAGAAGATGATCTATAAGGAAATGTCATGATTATATATTACTGGTTCGGGATAGTATGAAGCATAAAACTTTTCCATAATCCTAGAATAATAGGACTCCTTTGATTCAATGTCCTATAATTTTGTACCCTTTCACCAAATATATGGAACAGGTAATGCTCATGCTATTTTGTAATTACAATGGAATTACCCGACATGAAGGATTTCCAAAACCCCTGAAAAAAGGGATAGGATTGAAAAAATGATGTCAAACTATGCCCCACTAAGCAATAAAAACACATTATAGACACATTGAATGATGTAGTGATCACCCGGACAACCTCCCATAGATAATAATTCTCATTAGGGGATACCATCACAATGATCTCCCATGTGAGAACAACCATACTTCATTAAAGAATCCATAATAGTGTCTTCCATATGATCCATATAGGGGTGGAACTACACCCATACACTTGGAGAATATCTACCACCACCTCCACCAGTTGGATCATCAATTTTAGAGAAAAATTCAATACATATCATCGACAACTCCAAGTGAATCCTGTCCCACTAGGATAGGTCATTTATTTCTCAATCGATTATTCCAGGTATATAGTCCCCTCATATGAACTAATAATAATTAGTATTTATTCCAAATCACTTCTAACCCACTAGAATAGGGTCATTTATATCTTCATGTTCATCCAACGAATCATTAATTCAATGAATCGAGTCATGGTATCCTCAACCATATTACTAATTTTCGCAAATTAAATCCCCGAAAGACCTCCGACCCATATAGGTAGGGGTATTTTCGGCCTCTCTAGCACTATAGAGTGAAAACCACTTCTGTAGGCTAGTGTAAAATCAACGGTTGACATCCCACATATTACACCAACCATAATTAAATATTATTTTGGTTGGGACCATTTCAGACATCACAACCATAAACACCATCAATATCACTCTTTAAAGACTAAAAATAGAAGAGAGTATGAAAAATGATATAAGAACATATTGGAATCTCAATAAATAATTGTCCAATATGGCCATGGGTTCAAATAACATCCCATATGAAGGTATTTCTGAGTCATGAAGTTCTGTTGAAAGTAATGGGACAACCACCATTTACAGATATTCCCCAATAAATGTTATCAATGTAAATATAGATTATTTTTATCAAGATGAAAACGTAGTGTAACATAATGTGAAAAATGTTCCCTAGTAGGAGGGTAATCTGGATGCACCAAATATGAATATGCACACCAAGAACCAACAAACAATTCAATAATTGGCCCTAATGAATAATGAGTATCCACCTCTATGGTGGAATTGTGATTGTGAAAAAGTGAAAAGGGAGAATATATGCTGATCACCACCTAGAATAATATTATTTCTTTCCTTGGATGAATAGTTTTCACAATATGAGAGTTAAATTAGATCTCTCCCATAACATAACAGGCTCTAAATTGGGGAAATATTCACATTTGGTATCATCTTTAGAAAAAAATTCTCCCACCAATTGCCAATACTCCCAAAAGAGAATTATAATTACATTAGATTGGATCATGAACTCTAAAATAAGTCTACATAAACAAGGAAGACAAAAATAAACATGAATTTCACCCATAACATTTCTATTATCTCTATCTATTGAGAAATTATACTATAGTATGATTAATTGAGAGTCAATGGTAGTGGAAGGATGGACCACTACATCATCCCATACTTATTCCTTGTAGAGGTGAATCCTATCAAATAATAGTTTCCCTATAGTTACATAAAATCATCATATACCTAGATATTAGAATGGATTGCATGAAATATAGACTCACACATTTTATCCAAAAATAAAGAAATATCTGGAATGAGTGGATGATACTCCACCTCCACCCAACATTAGAAATCATACCTACTCAACAATTCATTGTACATTCATCCCATAACAAAATCTCACACATGTTTTGTCCAGATGTGGGCTGATTATGGGACCTTGAGATCATTTAGAGGAAACAATGTTGATGTATTTTGTACACACTCTAATACAGAGAACCCTGGTTTGGTACAAAATTTTTCTAGAAAGATCAATCCCACAATGGTAAGACCTTCATCATTAGTACCATTATCAATTTATCCCTATTATGGGCAATACAATGACCACTGAACTGCAAACCTGAAAAAACACGAGTAAGATAGGTTTTCAGACTTCATAGCCATAGGGAAAGGTTTAACCTATTAACTCATCATCCATATCACTCATGAGAAACTATTGGAACTCTATTTTGAAAATATTAAGGATTAGTTATAGACACTTGTGATGGCCATGAAGTATTCATGTGGGTTCTGATATTTCACTATAAATGTTAAATTTTTTGAATAATCCATTTAGAAGACTCGATCCTTGTCTTGACTGAAGCCTGAGACGTATGGGAAAAGGCTAGGAAGAGAAAATTATGCACCATCAACCATCAATCCTGCAGTCATGGAAAACTAGTAACCTAGGATGGTTCAAAATACCTAGAACCTCCAATAGAGTGGCCAAATCCACAGAATATTCATTAACTAGAATAATAAGGAAATCAATATCCCATGAGTTTATTGGAATGAATGTACAATGAATACTCATTCAAAAAATAACTAGTCCTTGGTTATTTATTAGAATCTATGAATAATAACATTATCAATATTACAAATCCTATAAATCATGACAAGGTCAGCATCACGAGCCGTCCCAACTCCTTCACTTACTATAGATGGATCGGTCATAGGATCAAAGGCAGCTTCATTATTAAATATTTCCTTTAAGGAACTATAAACTATATATAATTGAAACTAAAAAACAGCCTAGAATATGCGGATTTGATTATTATCATGCGGATAGAAGAAGAGGATGGATGTCCAAATGTTTTGTCTCTATGTACAGAGAATTTGAAATATATGATGACTTGAAAAACTGTTCATTGAAAAAGATCCACTATGAAAAAACATGTGAAAAAACTCCTAATATCATCACAACCAAAGATTGAGATATCAGAAGCGAATCCCAATGGTGGGTGTGGCCCCCAAATATATGATGATATAGAGGATAATATGTCAGTATCTACTAGAAAACAAACACTAACTCTAACAGAATTCATCATTGAAACATCCACAACATTGTAAACACCCCAACAAATGGAATCCTCATTAGACTATGTGATATTTTTTGTTTATGTTAATGTCATTCCCTAGGAATACACTTTATTAAAATTTTAATAATCTCATTAATATGGTTCTCTCGTGCATAACGAGGGACATGGAAAACCCATTCGATGGAATCAAGGATACAAGATGAAACAAAGCTGTGGTCGAACCCATTAATATAGTCTAATTCATATGGAAAACATATATACAATTGAGACTCTTGGGAAAGTGCTCCATAATTATCTAAAGGGAAATAAAGGTGTCCCATAACCCTAAATGGTCTATCCACACACAATTTTAATAAATGATCTAATAGAGGGGGATTGATCATTTGATCCACCAAGACAAAGGGGAAGGCCAATACAATTAGTGTCTCCCAGAACAGGTGCTCCCCCAACCTCTGAACAAGTACGCCCACCTAAAATTCCATAGCTCTTGAACCACATGCTTAAAATAAATCCCGTATTGGTATTAATAAACCTTTTGAGCCAATTGATTAGTTATTAAATCATTTTTATTCTATCAAATTCATGATCTCAATCATCGATTCAATCATTCATTAAAATGATCAAATGTATACACTTTTTTATGCTCTATGAAGCCTATTGTTGTTCAAGATATATTTCTCCACATCCGAGGTCTATTGAGTGGATTCTATGTCCTTATAATATCATGTCACCTTCTCATTGACTAACATACGTTAGGAAAAGGTCATCAAATGGAAGATCTAGAACCAATATGTTTCGGGCAAACTAAATAATGAAAATTTTGAAATGTTTCTAATTGATAATATATTTGTGATCAATATCATCATAGTTTTAACCCTTTGAAATTTGGGATATTCATTAGGTGTCATATATCTCAAAATGATGACCATTCACATGTATGATAAGTTTAAGAAATGTTCTACGGGATGATCATCTAGGAACCATAGTTTAGGGAACACACATCAGGTACTGAGTTCCCAGTTACTGGACTTGGTACTTTATATAATTTAATCATCATAAGGCCCCAACACCATATATATGTAGACATACCATCAACATTCCATCACTTTCTATTGTACTACATCAATGGAGTGGTCATCATACTATATTATGACATCACCCCCTTCAACACATGAATAAACACATATGATGAAATACATTCATACAAGAAGGGAGGCAATAAACCCATGGAGGATGTAGACATACACATTTCAGAAGCCAATTTCACTGGAACCACACCTATGTATCCATGGAGTATGGTAGAATGTGACTATATATTCATCATATATATGGAAAATGTTGTAGATCTAATTGTACAGGTCAAATCCCCACCTATCCTTAGTGCATGAATAAACAACATCCATCTCACATATATCTATTTAAAGGCTCATTTAGAAAGTAATGATAATGCATTTTTTAATAGACTCCCTCAAGATGATAGTGATGTTGAAGAAAATATATCTTCAACATTATCTGAAAATGTAACATTTATCCTAGAATTTTAATATAGTGATATAGAAGTCATACATTCACATAAAAAATTTGAGCAAGGTGTCTCTACCACCATAGATGAGATCAAAAAATTAATTCTTGGAACAAATGTAGACTTTTGCAATACATTGATTATTGAATCCATTCACGATGATGATTTGGATATATAAATTTAATTTCTAAATCATCACTGATTTGTGTTCTCCATGAACTATATGGAAATGGTCAGACTAAACCAATATTTGGCTATACACAATACTAGACTACTCAGTGAGAATTAATGAATCAAACATGGGAACAAGAAAATGAACAACTATAATTCCACCAATTTAGATGTGGTAGATGATAAATTAATCATATTCAACATTTTATGATAATTACAATTCCCATGATTCATTTCAATCAACAACCCTGTCATGAAAATTAATGTGAAAATTTGGGATTTTATTGAACTCTGATACCTCAATTGGCATTGATCGATTGACGAAGTCACATTTATTATCACAAAAATACTAATTGATGACAATTTTTTCCACTAATCCCTTTCCTTCTTGGACTGGAATAATTGGAACAATCAAATAATAATGGACCCTTATGATGAACATGTCCCCACTTATAGGGCCTCATAGGTTATCTTTTTCTGACATGAGATTCCATTTTAATGAAAAACTCTAAACAGTCATTCTTGTGTGCCATGAATCGAATCCTTAATTAATTATAATGAATTATAACTATGTTTTATGTCACTAAACATTTTTTAAAATATCTAATTTGATGTGATCATTTCATGGAACTCCCAAAAATCATTGACCAGTTACAATGCCAATGTATAGAGATGGATCCACTAAATTTTTTTTTGGTTTAACATTAGCAATATTGCTTGGATTTTTGGTAAGCCACCATGGCATCGAGGTCGATTCAGATAAAAATTGTTTTCCTTCACATATGGAACCCCTATAAATCTCAATGTACTTTGGTGACTCCATGGGAACATCGAAAACATTAATTTATTCATATCCAAACTAACCAAAAAGTCTCTCCCTTGAACCAAGAAAAATTCAGAAGGGAATATCCTATCAGCGGGATGATTACTAAAAAAAAGTCTCATAAATTATCAAGTAGTAATTTAAGCACCCACACAATTAAAATTACTATGGTGGTTGGGAGGCCACTCATCCTTTATGTGGCCTCCCTACAATGATCTAGGGTTCCATCCTCACACAGAAATATTATGTTCGATGTCATAATATTCTCTAATACCTTAACAATATGATATTATGTTCAAAGACATAATATTTTGATGCTGATTTGGACTATCATCCACACATTATGATGGTGGAAATGATGAGTCATTTCATGTAGAATTGTATAGTCTATTTTTATCTCTTTTTGATAAAATTAATTTTATCCTTTTTCACCCTATATTGATTGGTCTCTTGGGTTGATGTATGATCATTCTGAATCAATATGTTATTATATTCATATAACAGCAATCATTGTATCGGAAATCCATGTATGATTTCTTCCATCACATCCTTCCCTATAAAATACACTATAAGAAACTGAGAATCAATGAGATGAGGTCTTCCCTACCCATGAAACTCCGCATGCATGGGATATGTACATAGATGGAACCTCCTGTATACATTTCTCCATAATGATGGAAAACTGAAACTTAATCTGGTAAGTCTGGTTATCATATTTGTCTCTCCAAACAATGAAATTTTCCTAATTCGTTCTCACATTCCATATTTCATGATTTCATAATACAAACCATATATTTTTACTATAAATTTTTTTTTCCAATATTATTTTCACAATATAAAATTATAAAAAATATAATGTTACATAACTTTGATGTGTTGATTAAAAAAATAATTTTTCCCAAAATAACTATAAAAATATTATTATTTGAAACATTAAATGGGAAAAATATATGTAATGAAAAAAATGGTTTTATGATGACCAATGATTAAAGATCCTTATAAAAATTTATACGACATTACCAAATTATAGTATAATTTATACCAAAAAAATTATTTTATAAAATTATTTCATTACTGTAACTGTTATCTTGTGAATCCATTATGTCCTCAAAAATTGAGTATTCAATGATAGAATATATTTCCCAAAAACACAATTATGTTTTATCATTATTAATATTATATATCAAACTCATTATTCTATAATTTGTAATGAATTTGTTGAGTCAATAGTTAGACTTATGACACATTTTATTGTTTTTTTTTGAAATCACTAACACCCCATTACATTATTAACTTACTTGTTCAATATGTCTTGTATTTATTTTAAGAGAATTTATAATATTTTTATCTTATATAGAAAAATATTTAAAGAGTTACAAACAAATTATTTTTATTATAATATTCCTAATGAGACATGATGTGATTATTATCACACTAGTCATTATGAGAACTAATATATTATTTTCAGTTTTGTATTTCATTCAATGAAAATATTTATATTTGGATGGGGAAATGTTTTGATTAAAATCATACTCAGGCTCAAAGATTTAAACATAATGGATTTTTCATTAAATTTCCCTTGAACTATCTTAATATTACTAACGTAGTCATAAAATCTTATTTAAAAATAAGAATGTTGTTTTACACAACAAATAGTGTACATTAAAATAATGTTAGGAATTCTTCTATAATGTAACATTTGAATTTTGAGGTCTACGTGCCATCATTAAAAACATGGGTAAATATTTCTTTTATAAAATCTAGATGATCATTCAATGTGTGTCTATAAATATTATGCCATTTAATGGTTCAATAGAGAAGTGCTGGCCACTTAATTTTAAAAAATATCTGTGTGGGAGAACAATAAATCATAGAACAGTAAACTAAATGTTTCACATAATTGTAATCATTTTCAGTTTGTTTTTTTGTAATCCAAATCACTGATCACATAAATATAATTTAGGGAATTAGATTATAGTGAGATATTCAACCTAATCACCTTCTCGATGGATCACAGGGGTAGCGATACAATGAAGCTAATATTTGTATAGAGGTATCACAAGAACAAATAATTAGCCCAATCATCATATGGAGGGACTTACTTTCTAAGAGAAATTATACAAAATTTTAGGTATAAAAATATGATCCAACATAAATGGTTATTAGAAGCCCTAATGTTTTGGTTAAATGAAATATATGATATTATATTATTATATTTTAATTAATATTTTATTCCTGTTACATTTTTAATAGAAAGAGAATTAATTTATATTCATCTTTCTATTAAAACCTTGTTATTGTAATTTCTTTAAATATGATACAATTTTATATAAATAAATAATTCATATATGAATATGATATTTCATTATGATTATATATTATTTTAATATAAAATCATTATATTTCTATATACTCAGGTATATCGTAACCGTTGTGATTATGATATTCTTACATTAAGACCCAAGGAATATGTCTGTTAATGTTTATAATGAATCTCAATTAATTAATATTTTTTTATAACCATATTAAATAGTTATTATTTTAAGATTAATTTTTTAAAAAATATATTATTCACCCCCCATTTTATTTATTATTCCTTCACATTGATTATTATCCTTCAATTAGAATTAGAGTAAGTAATACTATATATAGAAGTATTACTAATAAATTTCTTTAAATTTAAAATTATGTGCCTATTTAATTTACATAAAAATACAAGTAAATCAATTTTAGTTATAAAAATTTAGTTTATATCCATTTATAATACACACATGTTTAATGGAAAATAATTTTTATATCTATCATAGAAACGAAATGAAAAAAAGTCACATCCATTGAAAATGATAGTCCAACAAGACCAACAAATATTTATGTTTATTATAATCAATAATGGAATTTTATAATTAATATGTTTAAGATCGACATTGGTGTTGACAATAATGTAATTCTCACTAGATATTATTAACTTCCAAATATGGAATTCAACACTTTAACCATTGATGAAAAATTGGTATATCACATAAATTACAAGGTAATTAATATTATAATATAGATTATAAATAGAAACACGTATATCCATATTTCATATTCGAACGTATATAAAATTTTCATTAAAAAATTAGATGTTCTATTTTTTCTGACTTCAAAATTTTTGGAAACTAGATGAGATTAGGTTAGAGGTGCTATTAAACATTTGAATATCTAACTCGTGAACCTATTTCGTAGAGGATAAATGAATTATGAAAATTTTTAATATTCTAAATCTTATGGGAGATAAGGGTGTAGAATATTAAATTCTTTTATAAAATATTTTCAACAACATTCCCAATGAATATAAATGTAAGGGAACAGTTATTGATGAATCAAGGATATCAAAAATCCAAATCTTGATGACTTGTTTGGAACCCTATTGCAATACGAGGGTAGGATAAAAATTTTTGTTGGTAAATAAGTGAATAATTATTGTTGAATTTCATTAAATACTATTACAATCTCATATAATTATCCAAGACTAGAATATGTTTGAATGTATTTGTGAATGGAAATGTATTTTATTCAATCTGTTTCAAGATATATGGAAAATAATGACATTGAATTGGATTATCATTATTGGAGGATTAATAATATAGTTTTATTCATGTTTTTTTAATTTCATTATTAGAAATGTATAAAGGAAATGAATGAAACGATATATTCAGATATCACTTTTTATTAATGTAAAATAACTGGACATATTCGACCAAACTGTTCAACGTTTAAATGAAATGACACGAAGGATAAAAATTCTAATAGGTATCCAAATATTTTTTATAAATACATAATTAATAGTTTTGTTAATTATAATTAAAACCATATTTCATGTTCATGTAATTATTTAGAAAATTCCATAGATAATGAGTGTCTGGATTATTGGATTTTTTTTCTAGAGAGACAATTAATAATCAATGTTTTATAGAAATGATAAACATAACCGATTTTTTTTTAAAATATTTACGTAAATAAAATTAAATCGATGAGACAAATTCTGTATCATTAGATGATGAATCTTTCTTAGCTAGTGATAATATAACATTACCTTCTTAGTGGATTTTTATCGCATAGAGAAACTATTAAAATATTAAAATTCGATCATTTTAAAAATACATTAAAATTTAAAATGTATAATATATATTTTATATAATAAAATATTTTATCATTAAAATCAACTTGATAAATCCAATTTCAAAAAAATATTATGTTTCTAAATAAATATAAAATGTGATTTATGAAAATAATTGTTTGAAATTGTGTATTAAAAAAGTCGATACAAAAATTAATACAAATGTTGATAATTTGTTTTATAGATGAATAGTCTAAAATAACATTACTGAAGAAACATTTATCAAAATTACTAATGTTAAGTCAATTTTTCATAAAATGTATACAAAAATCTATCAACCCATTAAATGTCCAAGAATTTTATATAATTATTAAAAAATTATATTTAGTAATAAGTTCTTTGTGCCGAAAAATTCCATCTTTTGTAATAAATGTGAATGTTGGGTAATTTTTAAAAGAAATTTTCTTCACATAAAATTAATTCATTAGAGTTCCACTAATTAAATATTTTAAAACAAATATGGATTCCAAAAAAACATGTAACATTTCCAGTTCCAAAAAGGATTGGGTTCTGAAAGACTAACTGTTTTATTTTATGTGAAAAAATACCAACAACAATAATACATGGTACATGGATAGTTGGTATTTGAAACGTATGTCTAGAGACATGAATTTCATTAAAAATATTGTCATTGTAAAAGGTAAAAAATTTAAATTTAGAGATACTGATCAAGTATAAATTATGGAAGAGAACCTTTGGAAATTGTATCCATAGAAAAATATGAATGATTAATAAAAAAGACTGGTTAATGATTTAAGAGATCTTATATTTGATTCATTTAAATTTTGTACCCCAGGTCAATAATTTAACCAAGATGAGTTTAGAAATAAATATATTTTTGAAGTCTTAACTTGTAATACACAAATGATAGTGAAAATGTATTTTTTGGTCCTATAAAAAAATGGAAAATTTGGGGAATTTCATATTTTTTTCGTTGATGATTAAAATAGATACAAAAGTTTATATTTTCTCGAAGATAAATTTGATTTATTTTTTTATTCTAATTTTTTTAGCCAATGATAAAAATGAGAATAACCTTCCCTTGAAATATTTTCATAATTATAATAGTGGAATATTTGTAAATTATTATTTTAATTATATATGTAATAAAATAGAAATTAAAAATAACATCTCATCAACATAAAATGCTCATCAATGCATTGTTGTGGAAGGAATAATTGGTATTCTTCCTGAAATAACACGAACCATGTTGAGTAAAAATATTTTTCCTAGATTTTTTATGATGAAGTAGTTAGTACTACATGTTATAATATAAATAGATTTCTAATTGGGCCAATTATTAATAATACTAAGTTTGAGTTGTGTAATAGAAGAAACCAAATAGTTTCTTATAGTAAAATTTTTCAGTTCAATGTATTCATAATGAATACAAATGTTAACTTACCAAAATTTGTACATAAATCCAATGAAGTTATATTAAATGGATGTTCCAATAATTTTATGGAAGATTATGTTTTTAATAAAACTTCAAGTAAAATTTGAGGAAACCATACATGTTGAATTTGATGAAACATAATATTTTTTTTATAAATCCCAACCAACATCTTCAGATGGGTTTTCCAAAACTGATCCACACCCTTTGATGAAATGTTCTAATTATAAAGAAAATACAGAAGATATAGTTTCTAAATAATTATCTAAATATGAATTTCAAAATTATGTTGAAGAAAAAGTATCAAAAAACCTAAATCACTTGTTACCTAGAAATCATCCTTGTGACAGTATCAATAGTTAAGTGAATTAACTAGTCAGGACTGCAGGTTCCGATAAAAATATAATATTACATCTGGATTATTATTCACAATTTGATCCTGAAAATTAGATAGGATTTAAAAAAATTTGATTGGATTAATTATCTACATTTTGAGAAAAATGTATTTGAGAGGAATAATGTCTAGACCATGAAAGAGAATCCAAATAAAACATCTGAAATTAGAGGAAATGGGTTTTCTAATATAGATGTAATGAAAATGGAATTATAAATATACAAAAAACTAGATTTATAAGAAAATGATATAATAAACAATTGGGAATATAATATTAAGAAACATATCCCCTAGTGTCTACAATTTAATCTATTCAAATTCTAATTGAATTGACAACATTATTAAATTTTCATTAATTTAAAATGGATGTGATGTGTGATTTCATTAATGGATATATACAGGAGGTTGTTTCTGTTGAATTTCATATTGGTTTTATGATACATAAAACTCAAATATGTTTTTCAATATAACTAATATTTATATTGTCATAAAAAGCACCTATATCCTGGAATGATAGAGTAAAATGACTTTTTGTTAAAGGACAACAATGTCAAGAGAAAAGTTGATCCATCTCATTTTATAAATAAAATTAATAATTTTTTTTATGATTTTACAAACATATGGTGATGATTGCATATTCATATCTACTTATAAATCATATATAGAATTCATTGCGGATCTTATGGAAGTTGATATTCAATTGATTATGATGGTTTACTGAAATTTTTTCTTAGTATCAATATATCAAAAAATCCATGAGGTATTTATATATCTCAAACAAGTATAAATAAATATTCTTAAAAAGTTCGGATAATATAACAATTTAAGTTTTAATACTCCCATCATAACCTCAAATACACATCCCCTTGAAAAAGTTGGGAAACTTGTTTATCGAAAATAATTTTGAGGTAGGATAAAAAATTTACAACACATAAATTTTAAAAAACATGATGTAATGTGTTATTTAGGCATATGTAAAATGTATTAATATAATCCCAAATAATCAGAATTAAAAGTAGAAAATTGATAATTTTTTATCAACATGGAACTATGGGATTTTGTAATTTTATATTCTTTTGGATGTGTGTTTGAATTAAATTTATTTTTGGATTCTAACATCGATGGTTGTAGAATGCATTGAAAAAGTACGTTCGAAACATTTTATTTATTAGGATATTCTTTAATATCTTATTCTATTTGGAAACAATATTCAATAGTAGTTTCCACTGATGAAGCAAAAAGTATGAATGCTAAAATTGGTACTCAATTTTTGTGGATACAACACACACTCAATGATTATTGCATCAGTTTTACTAAAACAAAAATACTTTGTGATAACAATTGTGCAATTGTTTTATTTAAAAAACCCATAACGTCAGTATCTTGGAAACAATATAGATATTATGAATCAAATTATAATTTATCACACAATGAATAGAGATATCATTTTAAAATTTATCGGAATGAATTAACAACTTCTTAAAAAAATTTCAAAACCATCGCCTTACGAAAGATTTTAATATATTAAACAGAAGCTTGGAATGATCACCATAATGTAGTCATTCACATATACATAATTTTTGAACCATCTCCTTACATTAAGACACTTATATTTATAGTGAGACTACATTTTATTATTATTATTGAATATTTTATCATACTCAAAGTGTTTTTCCTTATCAAAAAATTATCATCTTCAAAAAATTATTATACAAGAGAAATATTATTTTCCAAAAAAATATCTTGAACAAAGAAATAATACTTATAGAACTCAAATTACACAAATATCATTCAAAATAATCAATATTATGTAATCAACCATATCTCGTATAAATATAATTCATAATAGTTTTTATACTAGAAATTTTCCCATACTCATAAATTTTCAATCATTTTAAATGTATTTTCTCTTACACAAAATATTTCATACCTTGAATTTTATTTTAATAGTTTTTAAAAAACAACAATAAATAGTATGAAAAAATAATAAAAATTAAAACTCTGAAAGGTAAAATTTTGTACATTCAATGTCTTACAATATTTTTTATATGTTTGTATTATTTTGGTTTATATTTGTCATTTTTTTTAAATTGTTTTCCATTAAAAATTCCATTGGAATACTTTTATAGGTTGCAATGAATATGATAAAAATCATTCATTTGAATCATCAAGAGGTAAATATCATTAAAATTTTATACATAACAGTTATTAAACCCATCAAATTAGATGAATTTCAATAGCAATAGTTGAAAATGAACTGATTCCATTGGCTTCTTATATAAATGAGAACCCCCCTATTTGTAGCACATATTTGTTTTCTTCTCTGAGGAGAAACAACCCTCTAAAGTCCCATCTCTGATTTTCTCCTAATACAAAATATTATTTTGATCAAATCTTTGTTATCATCATTGAATTCAATACCTTAAATGGTATTAATAAGTATAAAGATTTTTCTTGAATTGTTCATAAAGAAAACCATTTATCATAAAACTAATTATTCTTGGAAATGAATAATAAAGTGTCATGTTCGGAATGTTTTTCCCATTGATAAAGCCGGTAGAGATAAGAATCAAGTAGAGAAGGATGAGATTAATGAATCATCAATTTTTATATATATATTATTTAATAATGATGAAAGGAAATTTTCTTTTCCAAAACATTGAAGGGGGTAAAATATTATTAATTTTGAAAAGGAAATCCTTGTTGGTGTTCCTTCTGAAGGAGAAGCATATTTCCCCACACATAAGAATCATAAAATTCGTAGAAAATTTGATTGCGATATTGAAGGGAAATTATTTTTCATGTTTTATGAAGATAAATGGAATTTTATTCATTTAACCCTAGATAATCATCTAATAGATTTATAGATGTACTTTGTTTAATACCACGAAATAGAAATATGGAAACCCTTAGTTTCATAAGATATTTCATTTTGTATTTTATAGTAATCATGAGAAAAAAAGGTGATGTATTACATACTTATCATAGTCAAAAATATCATGAAGGGTTTTATAAAATCAATTATTATTTTCTATCTAACTATCTTGAATATATTTTTTACTATGATAATTGATTCCCTTAATATTATTATAAAATCAACAGTAAAGAATTTGAAGATTTTTTTATCAGTTATGATACAATAAAAAGATTAAATATCATTGTGATAATGAATCCAAGAATTTTTTAAAGATCCAAAAAATGAACCTTCTAACCAAGATAATCAAGATGATGTTAATACTTCCAAACCATCTGAACACGGTTTCCATAATATGATAACAAGTTTTGAGTTTGATGCCTATAAATGAACTGAGATGAAGAAGAATGTTTGGGATGATGTTTTTGAATATTGGATGATGAAAAGATTATAAAATATTATACCGGATATTTATTTTATTATTGAACCATCTATGTTTCTTGTTATAAAATATCAGGGTGATGATCTTCTAAAATATGGGTAAATATAGAAGAATATATAAAAATATAGTATGAAGCTCGTTATCTAAATAGTTTAATGAACGATGTTGAAAATGCATCCTATAATTATACTTTTTCTTCTATCTATACTAGTAAATATAATCCATGTATCGATATTTATGTTAATGTAATTATATTTGTTAATATGATTGTCCCCTCTACTCATGATATGTAAAAGGCAATAAATTTCCTGAAAAATAAGGATATGATGTTGGAAAATATGTTTTACATACTAATGAATATATAGCTAAAAAATATAATTTTGATTACCATAATCTATGATCATTAAAAACACATTAAAAGATAAATTATCAAAAAAATCATAATGATAAATAAATATATATGGAAAGGAGAGACTCACATTCAGAATTTGATGTTCAATGAGATTTTGAGAATATAAAATTTGACAATGATGAAAAATTCAATGCTAATAAAGTTGATGTGTCATCTAGTGAAAAGGAATTTGTCGATCTAGAAAATCAATATACACAAAATTTGAATTGAATAACCTCTTATTGTAGAAGCTCTTATATGACCAAAAATAATCGATCAGAGTTAAAATCACCCAATAATATAACATCTTTGGAACTTGACTACATAATAGTACAATGAATATATTGGACAATACAGTAATGTACATTCACATACTTGAAACCAATATTTATTTTTTACAAAAAATAATTATGATAAATATATCATAATTATTTCATTAAAGGACCAATTGATACATTTAGTGTCAGATTTCCTGACCTTTTAATAATGTATTGAGTCACACAAGGAATGTTAAATTTTGATTCTAGAATGGTCTCATGGTGTTAATAATGATATAAAACATCATAATGAATATTGTGATTTTTTATTATGTCTTTTAATGAATGTATGGATTATTTTATTGTTCATTACAATGAAAATTGAAATAGTGTAAAATTCCAGGTCTAGGTTTGAAAAACAACTATAAAATAAACTCAAGCTGTTATAGATCTAAAAAATGATAATCAGACTTCAGAAAGATATATTAAGATATAAGGTTTGGCAACATGGAATTGTTGCATTAATGAATTAGGATGATGACATAATTAATTTTTTTTGAATTACATGAAGGCAAGAAATAGTAATGGTTGAAAGGATTTGTTTCATGAAGATAAAATATGATCATAAGTTGAATATATTCCCATTATTTTGGATAATATAAATGTCTTCAAAAATATGACGGAAATTTTCATAGCAATGATGACTAGGTAAGAAAAAATTTGTTTTATGAATTTGGTTTTATATTTTTCTGTCTCACTCTCTATGTAATAAAATACTATATTGAAAATATTTTTTTTTATTTCGCTTCTATAATAGTTTTTGGGAATATCAAATAAATTCTCACATGCCTTTATAGAGAACACAAATCAGGAGATTTATTAATTAAATGGATAACACAATCATTATGAAGAGTTTTTAATCTTAGAGGAGTTGTTCATATTCCAAATTATATTTAAGAGAGTTATAAATGTAGTGAAGGAAAGTATATTTGTCATTTGTAAATATTATTCAATGTTGTCTATTAAGCTATGTTTTTTTGTTTTTGATTTCTAAAAGTGGGAGATTGTGGAGTAAAATAATTATCTGGTGACACTTTTAATATATTTTTTCAAATAAAAAACTTCATGCTACATATTATCATTACTTTTAAATATATATTATAATTTTTTTAAAGAATGAATAAATTTTTTTCTTACATATAATGATATTTGAAGAGTTTGAAAATATTTATTTTCATGCTAATTGACATAAGGATATTATATAAAATAAATATGGTAATCTTCTTTCTTATAATTAATATAGGATATTCTATTTTACCTTTTATATTCAAAAAAGACATAATATTTATATCGAGAATGGTATCCATTAAAATTACACTCAGGCTCAATGAATTCATTGTCATCACTTTTTTATTAGTTTCCAATAAAACTATCATAGGTTTACTAATGCACCCTGAAAATGATATTAATAATATAAGAAATATTTTTTTACAATTCAAATTTTTTACATCAAAACAATGTTAAAAATTAGGTTATAATATATCTTATTATATTATATGTTTCAATGTAATTGAGAAAAGGTTAATAAATATGATTTTTGGATGATCAAGATGTCAATTGGGTGCATGTGTATACATACCTCACTATTTAAAGAGTTTTTAATGAAGTGATAACTATTTAATTTACAAAATTCGTAGTGTGTGAGATCTATGAATCTTACAAGAGTGAACTACTTATTTTTTGAACTTAAAATCTATTTAATATTGCCTTTATAATTGTAATGGCTGATCCCTTGAATATAATCAAGGTATTTCTCAGATATTGAGATAGTGAATCAAACATCACATCTATGGCTAGTGGGTATAGTGAGATTGAGAAGCTTATAATCATATTAAGGATCACAAGGATATCAAGACATGTCGATCATCGTATTGTGGGATTTCCTAGGTGAGGGAAATATATACTTTATTATAATTAAAAAGCAATGGTCTTTACCCAATGTTATTAGATATAATTCCATTTGGGTTATAATAATTGTATTCAATTGTATGTCTTTGTCTTATACTATATTTTATTTACCCTACTATTATAGTAGTATATGAATTATTTAATATTAAAGTTTCTATTTGATATTTTATTTTCATAATATAATGATTTATGATAAATTTTTATTTCTATAATTCATTAATATGTAAATTAAATATTTCATTATGATTCTATATTCTCTTAATATAGAATCATATGTTATCTATATTCTATGATATGTCGTAATCATTATAATTATGATTTTATTATAATCAGACCCATGGAACAAATCCAGTAATATTGAAATATGAAATCTTCTTCGAGAATATGATATGGTTAACCCTATTAAACTATATATCATTAATGATTAAAAAATGTTATTCAAACTAAAATTTTTCCCTCCCTTGTATGTTATTAAGAAATCCCACAATTACATTATGATTCAACAATAATTATGAAATACAATAAATATAATCATTTATTAAAAAAAATTAAAACTATAAAAAATTAATGTTATGATATATATATATATAAACTGATATTATCTTAGTGTTTCCATTAATTATATGGTATTTGATGGCGAAATATTCTTGTGATGGATTGAAGAATATTGTTTTCATCATGTCCTCGATAGTCGTTATCATATATCATAAATGGATTTATTAATAATTTAGATGATGAATATCATATTGGATATTGATAATGCATATTACCAATATTTTTATCTATATTTGATGATCTAGTAAATGGGACAAATATGGTAAGATCATACTGATATAAGATATGTCATATTTTGTCTGTATGAATTGGATTAATCAGAAACCTTAATATATATTAACCATAATAGTCACAGTAAAATGAATACATTATGAATGGTTTGGATTCATAATGATAATTCGAATCTAATATTATATATATAAAAATAAATCAAGTAATCTAATATAGTGCATTGTTTTCAATAATTTCTGTACATAATAATTATTTATAGATTTTAAAAGGGGATATCATTTATAAAACATCATCTTTTAAAATTATTTCCCCATTAAAATATTATTCCCTAAAAATTTCAATTCTTTAAAGAAAACAAATTATTGGAAGTTTGATTCATATACTCTTCTATTTATATGGTTTTTCTTTTAATTTTTTTTTCTGAATCAACCCTTTTAAAAGATTATTTTTCATGTAATATCAAAGATTGAAAATATGAACTTATATCATCATATTTTTCCAAAATATAAAATATTATTCTCCAACACTATCATCTCAGGATTTAGTAAATATATGATGTTAGTAAAATAAATTCTCATGAGGGTTACATGTAATGCATCATGAACATAAGTCATCTTATTTGTGAGAGACAATCGATTTCCATAACTCTGATGCAATCAAGGATCTCATTAATAACAACATATGTATTACTAAGATTTATATTTTTCTAAAGCATATTAAATTAATTATATCGTTATAAAAAAAGAAATATATAATATTTTACCTCAAACATTAGACTATGTCGATGATTATATCAATATATTTTCCATCAAAATTGTTTATATTATTATTAATTTTGAATTATTTGAGACAAGTATTTCATATCATGGACAAGATCATGTCCCATTATTTCTCACTCTCCAACTTCATCAAATAAAGAATTATTCTAGTACATATTCCCAAGGAGAGCCTCAAAAGGGTCCATGTGTACGATAAACTATAATATGTATTAATATGATACATAAACTATGGGATGGTGTTAATCCCTTCATCCTTGGAAATATATTGAACACAATATCAGTATAAAAACAAGAGTTTCAATGGTTCTTTTAGATTGACCATCCATATAAGTATATTAAGAAGTAATGAATCTCTTCTATATTTATAGTTATTATTGATGGATCCTATATCACCTTCAGATAATCCTCATATCATGGTCAGATAAAATAGATAGTTTCACACAGTGAAGAAAGGCTTATTCTATTATGTATATGATTATGATTGTTCCATATAAAATCTTAATAGATATAAATGAAATGCACTATTAATATAAGGAGGTCGAATTCCATCTAGATGAAAAAGTTGCATTTATTTTTAATGTGTATTACTAAAAATACATCGTAATGTATTATAATTTCAATAATAGTATGTGAACTAGTATTATCGTACTCATATAATTATTCTTTTGAGGATTGTCATGACAACAAATCAAGATTCATGATAAAAATTCTATAACCCCCGCATAATCTGGTTATCCCACATGATGTTTTTATTCAGATATCAATATACCATACTTATTCCTCTATGGTAAGAGAATCATAATCTATGGGAATCATGAAGAAGATCACTATTGTTATATGGTTTCTGTGGGACACATATATATTTTCCAAACCTTATATCCCCATTATTAGAAAAGATGAACTGTATAATTTTTTCAACATTTTTCAATATATATTTATTTTATTTATGATTTGATGTTCCTATAATAAATTGATGGATGACATTATATTTGTGTAAGTTAGGATTCATATAATTTTATTATTCCCATGTACATAATTTTAATTTATATAAATATTGTAACACTTTCAAAAAATATAATGGATATGGTTTCATGATCATGTTATCACAATTCATTTTAAATGTTGTTCTGCTTCCCAAATTTTTTATGTATTAGAAAATCTATATCCATGATCATATATGATCCCCTTTATTAGAATATATTTAACTCCATTTCTAATAAAATATAATTGAGTCCTTTATGATTATAATATTTTTCAGACATTTCTATATAGAGATAATGATTCCAAATCATATGCATGATGATCACTATATCCAATTAAAATTCATCTATTATCTTGCTCTGCTCCTTTATCATTAATTGATAGTTGTCATGGGCTATCAATTTGTAATATATAACTAGGACAAAATCAAATAATTTTTGAGAAAAATAAATGTAGACCATAAATTCTTCTCCATATGGGTGTAATATCATTGTAGATTTAGTGAGTACCCTCTTCATTAACTCTATAATTCTATCTTTGAATTAATTATTCTAGAAAACATAACTCAGTTGTGAGAAATCATGGTTATTGGGATTGAAAATCATGTGGTGTTATTACCAAATTTACTATGATACCTTTTTAATCCTAGAAAACTATTATAATCCATCATAAGTGTTGGTTTGAGCAAACAATTAATTACCTCCAGTTTGGAAAGAACCATAGATATCATGTTTCTAGTGTTATCATGCACAATGAATGTCACATGGTCAATAAAAAACTAATATTTAATATTCTTCTCATATAATGTTATTATCATAGGGTCCTTGTATATCATTTAAATGGTCAACATCTTTTTCTTTACTTTTGGAGTATATAATAATATCACCATCAAAGACTGCAAAAAATATGTTGAGGTAATCCGTAATGATATTATTCACCATGTCCATGAAGATAAAATGAGGAATACTAGGTCCAAATGGAATTTCTATTAACTCATAGTTCTCATACCTTGTATAAAAACCTATCATTAATACTTTATCCTTATACACAATTATATGATAATATCACATCTAAGGGTCTACCTTGAGGTAATTTGGGGCTCTAAAAAGGTAATCGAATAAGCGGTCCATCAATGGTGTGGAAAAATGTTCATTATTTCTATCTTTTGGATCTTGTGATAATCAATATATATTAGCATTTACATATCATTCCAGACAATGATAATGATCGGTGCACCCCATAGTTATTAACATACGAAAAGTAATCATTTACCAAGATTCGCCTATAGTTAGTTCTTCATCCAATCATGTTTAATAGATTTAATTATAGATAGAGGCAGATATATTGTGAATGAACTTGTTATAAAATTAATTTATATCTCAACCACATGACTAAGAGGAATTATATGCATTTCCCTAAGAAAAACACCACGTAATTCCCATATAATGGTAATGTTGTCAAGGATTATTTTGTACATTGTCTAAAATATTTAAGTGGATATAATTTCTTATTGGAAAATAAAATACATGATTAATAAGAAGATACCAAAGTAGATTCATGAGCCTTTTTAAATTGTTTATAATTTAAGGATGATTCATGATTTAGAGGGTGAAATACGTCCCATTTTAGTTTATGTTGTCTGTATAAAAGGAAGAAAAACCCATAACAATGAAAACTTGAATGTTTTTTAATGAATAAATTTATAATTTACATGTATAAAATTACAAAACTTTTCATAAAATGATTAAACAATCATAAAAAATTTCCCTAATGATATAAAATCTGTTTGGTTGGAGGCTTAGTTTTCATAGAAATCATACTAGATATATTTATATTTCATCATTTGAAATTCATAAATTCATACCCAATATTAAAATAGAGCTTAAGTGTATTGTGGTAATCATGAAACAATTAAGTTATTTTCATAGCATTATCCAATTCTAATTCACTTTTTTGTAGAGATTTTCTGTGCTCGTCATCAATTATATCCCTTATAATATGGAATTTTATTCTAAAATTTCCATTCCCCGAACATTTTCAATATATAAATCTCAATTATACATTATAATTAACATTTATTCTCTATATTACATTACCTAGATTCTTCAATTTTTGTATTGAAATTATATTCTTTATTCCATAGTTCTCCATATATAAAACAACTTTTTGTTTCTCTATGGCCTTAACAGTGGGTCCTCATTTAAAAAATTGATATTTATTAAACAAAATGTTATTTTATTTTTCCACTTTATTACATTAACTTCTACAAAATTCCATCCACTTATTAATTCAAATTAATATAAAATCAAGAAATAAATTCATGTTTTTATTATTGGGTTTTTCTAATTGGTTGACTATAATCATAAAGAATATAACATTAGCTCCTATTATTTTAGGCATCTTATTTATGTTTTTATCACATTTCCAAACACACTGTTTTGTGATATGATTCTTTCATGTTCCATTTATTAATTGATATAAAATTAAAATTAAGGATGTGGAGTTAAAAATATTTAAAACATAAATGGAAGACTATTATCATTAATGTGAAAACTCTAAAATGAAATATATTTCATATCCTAATAATTTATTGGATTCATTATTTATCCAATATATATTTGAAAACATAATATCCTACGGTAATTTCTTTTCACATTCATTGGTTATTATGGTGTTTTTAAAATTTCCATATCATATCCCCATTATAGTCTAGACAACGCGAAAGAAGACCACTTTGTTATGAAAAATGTGATGATCTATTCAAGGCTGAGGACACTTTTTTGGTAATTACTCATCTATACAATTGTCTAGAGTCACATCCACATGTAGTATTGAGAGATGGAAATATATTCATAAAAACCACATACTCAATACCTTACTAAAATTTGGGGGTGTTTTTATATGTTTAATCTTAACCATAAGTATTTAACAATGTCATTCTAAAATAAATCCAAAAAATAAGTACACTTTTCTCTGATAGAGAATTTTAAAGCCTGTATATTAAAACACATTCATTCGTGATTATTACAGTAAGGTGAAAATTATACAATTCCAATTTTTTTGAATACTATTATCATTGGTTAATTATATGCATATAATAGTAACCTGAAACATAGGTAAACATGATTATATTAAAAAAACTCCACAATATGCCCTAAAGATTCCATTATACATATAAAATTATGTGAAATAACCTTAGGAATTGCATTTGAATGATGGGTGATATGAATCCCAATAAGGTATTAATGAATTAATTTCATAAGTTAAATTAAAACATGCCATTTATTTGGAATATTTAGGTAACATAACATGATTTATAATCATAAACATAAACATCAATGCATGATATAATATTATATCACAATAATATCATGGTAAATGGAAATAACATAAAACCTTAAAATACAATCATATGTCAAGAATAAAAATATATACATAATAATACAGTGTTTATAGGATAACAAAATACTCACGATATATTGTAATTAATTTGATCAAAACACTACCCAATTCATTATAGTGAAATATAATTCTACTACAACCCATCATATACATATCATGTACAAGAATTTTTGCGTCACATATTTCATAATACATTAGGGTTTAATTAATCATATTTAATAAATTTATTACGGTTATTATATCAAATACATTTATATCCCTAAATATTTATTGATATTTACATGAACTTGAATTAATGTTTGTGGATATGAGGATGAGCATTCACTATGAAAATCATTATCAAGGAATGCATTTGTATTATTTGTTCAACATAATAGTGTTACATAATGACAAATAGAAGGGTTTAATGGTACTAAACGGGGTATCAAATTATTTTCACATTATTTATAAGTCCCCAACCTTAAACCTTACTTAATCTTGAGTTATTACAAGATTACACATTGAGGATCTTTTCGGGTTTAGAGTTTTAGAGAATTAGATCATAAAACTCACATTACATTCCATATATAAAAAAAGTGGTTACATAAAGATAGAATTCTTCTTTCCCATCAATGGAAACATATTTAAAATAAAACATGGATTCTTTCTTGACACTTCCTTGACACTATCATTATATCATATTCCTTTCCCTTGACCTGTGAAAAACATTTCAAAAAAACATAGGATGAGCATAAAAAGCTCAGTAAGGGATAAAAATATGGAAAGGAAACATGGGTACATATATACATAATAATGAAATCATACTTTACCCATAAATCATAAGCACTTTAACATACCCTCATCAAATCATGAATAAATCATATAAATCATAAGACATAAAGGTAACTTGAGGCATTCATAACATTCTTACGTAGGGAGTAACCCTCTTGGTTACGTTTGGAATACCCATCACAATATATTCCCTAAATCTCTTCGGAGAAATCATAAAGTTTCACTCCTTCACATTACCCAATGCATTGGAGATCTATATCGGGCTCACCCGCCCTTAGTTTATCACGGAACCACCCATCATCATAATAATTCCCAAGAACCTCAACATAATCGTATCACATAAAACATTCATAAAGGAAACATAACATTTCCACCTTTCAATCACAAGATATCAATATAACACATTGATATAAAAACATTATGAAAACCATTTTCAATACCAAAATAAAAGAAAAGTAAAACATGGTATTTATTTTTCTTTTAAAAAAAGGTATGGCTTTTATAGGAAGACGAAACTCAAATAATGGTCACGGCGGCGGAGAAGTCGTTGTCGCTGCATAAGTACGAAAAAAACATTCCATTTTGTCGTTTTGTAAATGCTTCGTATAAAATAGATTAATTTTGGATAAACGTTAAAGTCAAAAGGGTTTATACACCGTATAAAAGAAGGTTGAGTATAAAACAAAATATGCCTCAATGAAAGGAGATTGAGACGAAGTCACATACATCGGGTCTGACTTGACTCGGTCGTTCTTTAATCTCCTGAATAATAAACTTCAGTTAATTTCTACTTATTTAAGAACCTTTTTCAAGTTCATTATTCCTTTCATATCACTTATTGCCATGTCATTAACACTATGTAATTATTTAAGTTAATAACGATCGTTTTAACAATCATTAGTACTTGAGTCAAAAATAAGCCCTTTATAGTTACAATTTTTTCATGTATCCATTATATCCAGAATGGTATTCATGATGTAGATATCATATATGTAATATATATCCAGTGCATGCATGAATTTATAATATTACATAATCATTTAGAGGTAAGAAATGAAATTTACCGTTCATGGAGACGGTAATCCGTACGTACGCATGAACGCTCCTTTCATTTCTATTTCATATTTTATAGAATGGAATCATAATCATATAAAGGTATATTATAATTCCAGTATAATATAATATATAATATCATAGTTCCATATTTTATACATCCCACATATGGTATTTAACGAATGAAATCACTTTGAGGGGGCAGTAGTCCGCACTTCCTTAAATGAAGATATCGCGTTACCTATAATGGAAACCATAAAGGTAAGCCCAAAATGGAAAATACAGAATCTCAAGGAAAACATAAACATATTATATATCATATATAAATATAGTGACATATTAATGGACACCTTTGAAGGTGTTATATGAGTTTTGAACAATCATCGTTTCGGGAGGCAGAAATTCGCCATCCATAGAAACAGTATGTTCTTTAACCATTAGATGTAGGTGTGTGTAATTTTAGTTCTAATAATTCTTATAAAAACATCCTAGTATATTTAAGATACTGCAGTTGTTACAAAATAAATGAGTAAAAAGTGTTTAGGGGGTTGGAGAAGCAAAATAAAACAAAAGAACACAAGTGAACACATTACCTCAAAATCGGGTAACTCTCTTAGATTTGAGCTCAAAGAATTCCTTGAAAAGACTTCTGCCCAAAGTGAGGATTCAAGGAGTAATAGAGGGAAGTGGAGAGACAAAATGGGCTGGGTTTGGCCGATTCAAAGGCTTTGGGAGTGTGGGTAAGGAGGTAGAGGTGGGGACCTTTTATATGAGGAGAGGAGGGGCACTCTTGGAATGTAAAGAAATGCCACTTTATTTTAAAATGGTAATCGGATTTAAGAGGTCCCACATTGATATAATTCTAGGATAAGGTGATAAGGGTTCGAAATCCACTCATCCAATAGGTTTTGGAGATGTGTAGGTCTTAGATATTACATTATCCTTCCATTTTATTTAAATCGTTAAATAATGAGGTCATCGCTCCATCATCATGATTTCATAAATAATTTAATTTATTTAATGTCTAAAATTTATAAAACAAATAATATGATGTAGGAAATATTTTTATATTTCCAATGACTATTTATAATAAAAAATATGACTTGTATAACCCCATTTAAAATTGTTTTAGTAAAATAATCATGTTTTTGTCATTTTTACTTTAACATTAAATAAAAAGTTATTTATGTCATTTCCCAACCAAAGTGGCTCCATGGGGTCCCCATGTTGACCCATGTATTGTATTGGTCGGCCATGACACATGCAATGAGGGTAGGACATGTTTCAGGCTCATCTCGTATTTTTAAAACATTATTTTTACCTTAAACTACACTAATTACGACTAATCGCGATTAAGAACTTAAATGTTACTATTCACCAAAAAATTATTTTAATCTCATTCAACCACATTTTACTTCTTAATGACAACAATGTATGTTGTATTTTTGAAAATAAAACCACAGAAGTTGTGAAATTTCATTTAAACGAAAAATCAGTTTTTATAAGTACCACTTAGTGGTTTCACTATTCATCAAAAATTGAAGTTTATCAGAAAAATACCAAAACTTCACCCTAAGATATATTTGATTTTATGAATTAAAAAATGAAGTCCATTTTACAAAATTAAAAACATATTGGTAACATTAATTAATTATTAATTAATTCTTGCTGTCTGAGCAAATAGCATGTTTTTATGAAACAATAAGTATCAAAAGATTGACACTAGTTTAAGTCAAATTTCAATGTGAAATTGATTCCAATGACCACCATTGGATAAAATGGTAAAAATATATTTTAATTTCACTTCAAAACCAATTCAAAAGATAATCTAATCATATAAATAAATTATATTAAAAAGAGGTTTTGAATTAAAATACCTCAGTTTTCACTATTCATTAAAAAATGAACTTTATCGGAAAAATACCAAAAATTCACAAAAAGTAAATTTTGATTTCCCAATAACAAATATTAAGTTTATTTTGAAAAACATATATTATAAAATTTTCAAAAGATAGATTTAAAAAGGGTTTTCCATAAAAACGCAGTAAAACAATCTTTTATGAATATTAATGTATTCCATGCATACGATTGTATTTATTTTCATTTTAATCCTCTAAAACACTATGTTAATCATTAATATACATTGATAAAATATATATTATTTATTACTTAATTGGGATATTACATCCTTCCCCCCTTTTGAAAATTGTGTCCCTGTAATTTATTTACTTATCGAATATGTGGGGATATTTATCCCTCATTGCATTTTCAGATTCCCATGTTGACTCTTCAATCATGTGGTTTTTCTACAAAACCATTACGGATTAATCACCTTATTTCATAAAAATTTCTCCCTATGGTCATGAATCTAGACCGATTGTTCCTCATATGATAGGTTCTCTTCCAGCTGAACTACCTCTGGACTCAAAACATGAGATGGATCTGGCATGTACTTTCTCAACCTCGAAACGTGAAAAACATTGTGTACTTGAGATAAACTTGGAGGTAAAGCCACTCGGTAAGAAACTGATCCAACTCCCTCCAGAATTTCATATGGTCCAATGAACCTTGGACTCAGCTTTCCTTTCTTACCAAATCTCATCACACTTTTCCATGGCGAGACTTTGAGAAAAACATGATCACATACCACAAAAGTTAGATCCTTCCTCATGGTGTCTGCATAACTCTTCTGCCTACTCTGAGCTGTTCTCATGTGTTTCTAAATCTGCTGAACTTTTTCTGCCATATCTTCTACCAATTCTGGTCCCATCAACTTTCTTTCACCCACTTCATCCCAGAAAGCTGGAGTTCGACACCGCTTCCCATATAATGCCTGAAATGGTGCCATCTGTATACTGGAATGAAAACTGTTATTATATGAAAATTCAACCAATGAAAGATGTTGGTCCCAACTTCCCTGATAATCCATCAAACTAGCTCGTATCATATCCTCCAAGGTCTGAATTGTTCGTTCCGACTCCCCATCTGATTGAGGATGAAAAGTTGTACTAAAATATAATTCAGTACCCAACAACTTCGGAAGTCCATTCCAAAAGTTAGAAGTGAACCTAGGATCGCGGTCAGATACAATATAGAGGGGAACTCCATGTAACATGACTATCTCTTTAATATACAAACGAGAAAGTTGATCTAGGGAAAAATTATCTCCTATAGCAAGGAAATGACCAGATTTAGTCAATCAATCAACAATAACCCAGATTGCATTATTTCCTCGAGATGTCTTCGGTAATCCCACAACAAAGTCCATGGATATATTCTCCCATTTCCACTCTAGAACTGGTAAAGGCGGAAGAATCCCTTTCGGTAATTGCCTCTCTGCTTTAACCTGTTCACAAGTAAAAAACTTCACAGTAAAATCAGCAATATCTATTTTCATTCCATCCCACCAGTAATACTCCCACAGATCCTTGTACATCTTATTACTGTCAGAATTAATTGAAAATGGAGAACTATGAGCTTCAAATAACAACTCTCTCTTCAACTGTGAATCACAAGGCACACAAAATCTCTTCCCAAATCTCAAAACACAATCATTATGAATGTTGAATTCAGGAAACATACCTTTCTGAACCAGCTCTACCTTTTTTTGCAACACACTGTCTTGATTATGTGTTTGCTTGATTCTATCTGATAGAGAAGATCTCACTGATACCTGATGAAAAACAGAAGAACATCCTACACCAACAACTTCTATTCCAAAGTTTATAAAATCCTTAAGCAAAGGATAAAGTTACAAACACAACATTTATAATGAAGAATTACTTTTTCGACTCAAAGCATCATCCACTTTATTTGCTTTTCCCAGATGGTAATGAATTGTACAATCATAATCCTTGATTAATTCCAGCCACCTCCTCTATCTCATGTTTAACTCTTTCTGAGTGAATATATACTTTAAACTTTTTCGATCAGTATATATTTTACACTTTAATCCATAGAAATGATGCCTCCAAATTTTTAAAGCGAAAACAATAGAAGCTAATTACAAATCATGTGTAGGGAAATTTACCTCATGAGTTTTCAACTGTCGTGAAGTATAAGAAATTACATGATCATTCTGCATTAGGACGCAACCAAGTCCTTTCAATGAAGCATCACTGTATATAACAAAATCACCATTCATGGAAGGTAGTTCCAAAACTGGAGCATTCACCAATCTTCTTTTCTGTTCCTAAAAACAATCCTCACATTCTATTGTCCAGATAAACTTAACACCCTTCCGAGTTAGCTTAGTAATTGGACTAGGTAACCGTGAAAAATTTCTAACAAACCTTCGGTAATATCCTGCCAAACCAAGGAAACTATGATTCTCTATTACATTTGTGGGTCTTGGCCAGTCTTCCACAACATTTGTTTTTGCAGGATCAACAATTATCCCATCTTTAGAAACAATGTGACCAAGGAAAGATATTTTTTACAACCAAAAATCGCACTTGCTGAATTTTCCATACAGTCTCTTTTCTTTTAAGGTTTTCAAGATAACCCTTTAATGTCTTTCATGATCCTCTTTACTTTTAGAAAAAACCAAAATATCATCAATGAAATCCACCAAAAACTTATCCAATAATTAATGGAAAATTATATTCATGAATTCCATGAATACAGAAGGTGCATTGGATAGCCCAAAAGGCTTTACTACAAATTCATAAGGGCCATATCTTGTACGGAACGCGGTCTTCGGAATATCTTCTTACTTTACCTTCAGCTGATGATACCCCGATCTCAAGTCAATCTTTGAAAAATACTGAGCTCCCTGGAGCTGATCAAACAAATCATCGATATGAGGCAAAAAATATTTTTTTTAACAGTGATGTTATTCAAGGCTCTATAATCAATGCAAAGTCTCATTGAACCATCTTTCTTTTTAAAAAATATAACAAGAGAACCCCATGATGATGTGCTAGGTCGAATGAATCCTTTCTCTAATAAATCTTTCAATTTTTCATTCAACTCTAAAAGTTAAATTTGAGCCATTCGATTAGGGGGTTTTGAAATTGTATTAGCATCAGGAACTAAGTCAACAGTAAACTCAATTTCCCGATCTGGTATTATTCCAGGCAACTCATTAAGAAATAGATCAGGATACTCATTTACCACTGGAAAATCATTAATCTGAACAGTTCCTTTATTTTAAACGATGTGTGTAAGGTAAAATTCATTAATATCTTTTACAAGTTTCAGGGCCTCTTGGTAAGTTATGAACAGTAAGGGTTCATTCTTGTACAGAAACTGAAAGTCTTTCTGAAAAGAAACTTCTTTTGCTCTACAGTCCATCTTAGAATGGTAAATAGAGAGCCAATCCATACCCAGGATAACATTAAACTATACTAGAGGTAGAACAATAAGGTTTGCAAGTAGGTTCTTTCCACATATAAGGATAGGAAGATTCATATAAATTCTTTTTGCCTCAACATTTCCCCCAGGTGTTTTTACAAAATGTTCAGGAGTCATTTCTTGAGATGGTATTCCCATTTTACTAGAAAAGGTTTCAGAGATGAAAGAATGTGTAAATCCCGAATCAAACAACACACTGGCATAATCTAAAAAAACAACGTACCAGATACCACTTCATTTGATGGCCCGACATCTGCTGAAGTAGTTGCAAATGATTTCACCACCCCTTTCTGCTTTTAGTCTAACTGCTTCCCATCAATCAAGCTCTTTTTCGGACACTCATTTTCATAGTGACCCATCTCATTGCACTTATAACATTTAACTAACTATAAATCAAATTGGGTCTTACCTTCACCTTGATCCTTTTCAGTGCAATAACGAGCCTTATGTCCCATCTTACCACATCGGTAGCACTTTACAGAATTCAGAATACATTCCCCAGCATGCATTTTGCCACATTTATCACAAACTGGAAATATAGTTTTCTTACCATCAATCTTTTTTGAAGAATTCTTTCATTTCTCCTGCCACCACGGTCTCTTCTTCTGTTGGTTTTTATAGAACACTTGATCATCGGCAAACTACATTTCCACCTTCTCAGCACATCAAAAAAGATTTTCATAACTTTTAATCTCACGAGAAGCTAATTTTCATCGATATTTTGGCTTTAATCTTGAGTAAAAACAATTGATTTTACTATCAAGGTCTCAGATAAAATTTTGAGCATACCTTTCTAATCGAGTGAACCTTTCTTCATTGGTAGCCACTGAGTCTTCGTCTTTCCTCAATTCCAAGAATTGTTTTTCCATCCTAAGTCCAAAATCCTTAAGAAAATACTTTTCAAGAAACATACCTTTGAATTCATCCCAGTTGAGAGAATCAACCTCATCAGCGTCCCCGATATTTTTAACCATCGACCACCACAGATCTGCTTCACCCTCCAAACGGTAAATAGCAAGACTAACCTTTTGATTTTCTGAACACCCCATGACATCGAAAATCTTATCCAGTGCTTTAATCCACCCTTCAGCTATAACAGGGACAGATGATTCTATGAATGATGGGGGATGTTGCCTCATGAAATGTTCCACCACTATCATGTTCCTCTGCGGTTGAGCTGGCTGATCTCGTGGATGGATACCACCACCATTTATCGCTTTAGTCAACTGCTTCAATAATGCAAAAAACTGTTCAGTTCAAATTCCGACCATCTCGGGATGCTGATTCGGATGGTTATTTCCTTCTGTATTCCTTCCTAGCACTGCATCCCTGTTTCCTCTGCGGAAAACCATTCTGAACAAACATTTCTTAGATGAAGCAAAATGGTAATCTTCAAATGCTATATCATTTCAAAAAAAAATTATTTTTTGGATAATCATTTAATATAATTCTAACTTCTAAAGTTATCTAAACCGACCTTTGATACCAACTATAAGGCCCCAGCCTTAAACCTTACTCAATCTTGAGTTATTACAAGATTACACATTGAGGATCTTTTCTGGTTTAGAGTTTTAGAGAATTAGATAATAAAACATTCATTACATTCCATATATAAAAAAAGTGGTTACATAAAGATAGTATTCTTCTTTCCCATCAATGGAAACATATTTAAAATAAAACATGGATTATTTCTTGAATCGTCCTTGACACTATCATCATATCATGTACCTTTCCCTTGACCTGTGAAAAACATTTCAAAAAAACATGGGATGAGCATAAAAAGATCAGTAAGGGATAAAAATATGGAAAGGAAACATGGGTACATATATACATAAGAATGAAATAATACTTTACCCATAAAACATAAGCACTTTAACATACCTCATAAAATCATGAATAAATCATAGAAATCATAAGACATAAAGGTAACTTGCGGCATTCATAACATTCTTACGAAGGGAGTAACCCTCTTGGTTACATTTGGAATATCCATCACAATATATTCCTTAATGCTCTTCGGAGAAAACTTAACGTTTCACTCCTTCGCGTTACCCAATGCATTGGAGAGCTATATCAGGCTCACCTGCCCTTAGTTTATCACGGAACCACCCATATTTATAATAATTCCCAAGAACCTCAACATAATCATATCACATAAAACATGCATAAAGGAAACATAACATTTCCACCTATCAATCACAAGATATCAATACAAAAAATTGATATAAAAACATTATGAAAACCATTTTCAATACCAAAATAAAATAAAAGTAAAACATGGTATTTATTTTTCTTTTAAAAAAAGGTATGGCTTGTAGAGAAAGCCGAAACTCAAATAATGGTCACGATGGCAGAGAAGTCGTTGTCGCCGCATAAGTACGACAAAAACATTCCCTATTGTCGTTTAGTAAATGCTTCGTATAAAAAAGTTTCCTTTTGAATAAACTTAATAGTAAAAAGGTTTTATACACCGTATAAAATAAGGTTTAGTATAAAACAAAATATGCCTCAATGAAAGGAGATTGAGACGAAGTCCCACACCTTGGGTCCGACTTGACTCTGTCGTTCTTTAATCTTTTGAATAATAAACTTGAGAAAATTTATACTTGTTTAATAACCTTTTTCAAGTTCATTATTCCTTTTATATCACTTATTTCCATGTCATGAACACTATGTAATTATTTAAGTTAATAACGGTCATTTTATCGATCATCGGTACCTGAGTAAAAAATAAGCCCTTTATAATTACATGTTGTTCATGTATCCATTATACCCCGAATGGTATTCATGATGTAGATATCATATATGTCATATATATCCAGTACATGCATGCATTTATAATATTACATAATCATTTAGAGGTAATAAATGAAATGCACCATTCATTGAGACGGTAAGCCGTACGTACGCATTAACACTACTTTCATTTATATTTCATATTTTATAGAATGGAATCTTAATTATATAAAGGTATATTATAATTAAAATATAATATCATATATAATAACATAGTTCCATCCTTTATACATCCCACATATGGTATTTAACGAATCAAATCACTTTGAGGGGGCGGTAGTCTACACTTCCTTAAATGAAGATATCGCATTTACCCATAATTGAAACCATAAAGGTATGACCAAAATGAAAAATACAGAAGCTTAAGGAAAAAATAAACATATTATATATCATATATATATATATATAGTGACATCTTAATGGCCACCTTTGAAGGTGTTATATGAGTTTTGAACTATCATCGTTTCGGGGTGCAGAAATTCGCCATCCACAGAAACAGTATGTTTTTTAACCATTAGATGTAGGTGTGTGTAATTGTAGCTCGAATACTTCATATAAAAACATCCTAGTATATTTAAGATACTGGTGTTGTTACAAAAGAAATGAATAATAAGTGGTTAGGGGGTTGGAGAAGAAAAATAATAGAAAAGAACACAAGTGAACACATTACCTCAAAATCGGGTAACTCACTTAGATTTGAGCTCAAAGGATTCCTTGGGAAGACTTCTTCCCAAAGTGAGTCTTCAAGGAGTAATAGAGGAAAGTGTAGAGACAAAATGGGCAGGTGTTGGCTGAGACAAAGGCTTTGGGTGTGTGGGTAAGGAGGTAGAGGTGGGGACCTTCTATAAGAGGAGAGGAGGGGTACTCTTGGAAAGTAAAGAAAAGTCACTTTATTTTAAAATGGTATTCGGATTTATGAGGTCCCACATTGATATAATTCGAGGATAAGGTGATAAGGGTTCTAAATCCACTCATCCAATAGGTTTTGGACATGTTTAGGTCTTAGATATTATATTATCTTTCCATTTTATTTAAATCATTAAATAATGAGGTCATTGCTGCATCATCATGATGTCATAAATAATTTAATTTATTTAATGTCTAAAAATTATAAAAAAAATACTATGATGTAGGAAATATTTTTATATTTCTAATGAATATTTATAGTCAAATATATCACTTGTATAACCCCATATAAAAATTGTTTTAGTAAAATAACTCATGTTTGTGTCCTTTTTACTTTAACATTAAATAAAAAGTTATTTATGTCATTTCCCAACCAAAGTGGCTCCATGGGGTCCCCATGTTGACCCATGTATTGTATTGGTCGGCCATGACACATCCAATGATGGTAGGACATGTTTCAAGCTCATCTCGTATTTTTAAAACATTATTTTTACCTTAAACTACACTAATTACGACTAATCGTGATTAAGAACTTAAAAGTTACTATTCACCAAAAAATTATTTTAATCTAATTCAACCACATTTTACTTCTTAATGACAACCATGTATGTTGGATTTTTGAAAATAAAACCACAGAAGTTGTGAAATTTCATTTAAACGAAAAATCAGTTTTTATAAGTACCACTTAGTGGTTTCACTATTCATCAAAAATTGAAGTTTATCAGAAAAATACCAAAACATCACCCTAAGATATATTTGATTTTATGAATTCAAAAATGAAGTCCATTTTACAAAATTAAAAACATATTGGTCACATTAATTAGTTATTAATTAATTCCTGCTGTCTGAGCAAATAGCATGTTTTTATGAAACAATAAGTATCAAAAGATTGACACTAGTTTAAGTCAAATTTCAATGTGAAATTGATTCCAATGACCACCATTGGATAAAATGGTAAAAATATATTTTAATTTCACTTCAAAACCAATTCAAAAGATAATCTAATCATATAAATAAATTATATTAAAAAGAGGTTTTGAATTAAAATACCTCAGTTTTCACTATTCATTAAAAAATGAACTTTATCGGAAAAATACCAAAAATTCACAAAAAGTAAATTTTGATTTCCCAATCACAAATGTTAAGTTTATTTTGAAAAAAATATCTTATAAAATTGTCAAAAGATATATTTAAAAAGGGTTTGCCATCAAAACGCAGTAAAACAATCTTTTATGAATATTAATGTATTCCATGCATAAGATTGTATTTATTTTCATTTTAATCCTCTAAAACACTATCTTAATCATTAATATACATTGATAAAATATATATAATTTATTAATTAATTGGGATGTTACATCCTTCCCCCCTTTTGAAAATTGTGTCCCTTTAATTTATTTACTTATCGAATATGTGGGGATATTTATCCCTCATTGAATTTTCAGATTCCCATGTTGACTCTTCAATCATGTGGTTTTTCCACAAAACCATTACGGATTAATCACTTTATATCATAAAAATTTCTCCCTATGGTCATGAATCTGGACCGATTGTTCCTCATATGATAGGTTCTCTTCCAGCTGAACTACCTCTGGACTGAAAACATGAGATGGATCTGGCATGTACTTTCTCAACCTCGAAACGTGAAAAACATTGTGTACTTGAGATAAACTTGGAGGTAAAGCCACTCGGTAAGAAACTAATCCAACTCCCTCCAGAATTTCATATGGTCCAATGAACCTTGGACTCAGCTTTCCTTTCTTACCAAATCTCATCACACTTTTCCATGGAGAGACTTTGAGAAAAACATGATCACATACCACAAAAGTTAGATCCTTCCTCATGGTGTCTGCATAACTCTTCTGCCTACTCTGAGCTGTTCTCATGTGTTTCTAAATCTGCTGAACTTTTTCTGCCATATCTTCTACCAATTCTGGTCCCATCAAGTTTCTTTCACCCACTTCATCCCAGAAAGCTGGAGTTCGACACCGCTTCCCATATAATGCCTGAAATGGTGCCATCTGTATACTGGAATGAAAACTGTTATTATATGGAAATTCAACCAAAGAAATATGTTGGTCCCAACTTCCCTGATAATCCATCAAACTAGCTCGTATCATATCCTCCAAGGTCTGAATTGTTCGTTCCAACTCCCCATCTGATTGAGGATGAAAAGTTGTACTAAAATTTAATTCAGTACTCAACAACTTCGGAAGTCCATTCCAAAAGTTAGAAGTGAACCTAGGATCGCGGTCAGATACAATATAGAGGGGAACTCCATGTAACAAGACTATCTCTTTAATATACAAACGAGAAAGTTGATCTAGGGAAAAATTATCTCCTATAGCAAGGAAATGAGCAGATTTAGTCAATCAATCAACAATAACCCAGATTGCATTATTTCCTCGAGATGTCTTCGGTAATCCCACAACAAAGTCCATGGATATATTCTCACATTTCCACTCTAGAACTGGTAAAGGCGGAAGAATCCCTTTCGGTAATTGCCTCTCTGCTTTAACCTATTCACAAGTAAAAAACTTCACAGTAAAATCAGCAATATCTCTTTTCATTCCATCCCACCAGTAATACTCCCACAGATCCTTGTACATCTTAGTACTGTCAGAATTAATTGAAAATTGAGAACTATGAGCTTCACATAACAACTCTCTCTTCAACTGTGAATCACAAGGCACACAAAATCTCTTCCCAAATCTCAACACACAATCATTATGAATGTTGAATTCAGGCAACTTACCTTTCTGAACCAGCTCTACCTTTTCTTGCAACTCACTGTCTTGATTATGTGCTTGCTTGATTCTATCTGATAGAGAATATCTCACTGATACCTGATGAAAAACAGAAGAACATCCTACACCAACAACTTCTATTCCAAAGTTTATAAAATCCTTAACCAAAGGATCAAGTTACAAACACAACATTTATAATGAAGAATTACTTTTTCGACTCAAAGCATCATCCACTTTATTTGCTTTTCCCAGATGGTAATGAATTGTACAATCATAATCCTTGATTAATTCCAGCCACCTCCTCTATCTCATGTTTAACTCTTTCGGAGTGAATATATACTTTAAACTTTTGCGATCAGAATATATTTTACACTTTTATCCATAGAAATGATGCCTCCAAATTTTTAAAGCGAAAACAATAAGATCTAATTACAAATCATGTGTAGGGTAATTTACCTCATGAGTTTTCAACTGCCGTGAAGTATAAGAAATTACATGATCATTCTGCATTAGGACGCAACCAAGTCCTTTCAATGAAGCATCACTGTATATAACAAACTCACCATTCCTGGAAGGTAGTTCCAAAACTGGAGCATTCACCAATCTTCTTTTTTGTTCCTAAAAACAATCCTCACATTCTATTGTCCAGATAAACTTAACACCCTTCCGAGTTAGCTTAGTCATTGGACTAGGTAACCGTGAAAAATTTCTAACAAACCTTTGGTAATATCCTGCCAAACCAAGGAATCTACGATTCTCTATTACATTTGTGGGTATTGGCCAGTCTTCCACAACATTTGTTTTTTCAGGATCAACAATTATCCCATCTTTAGAAACAATGTGACCAAGGAAAGATATTTTTTACAACCAAAAATCGCACTTGCTGAATTTTCCATACAGTCTCTTTTCTTTTAAGGTTTTCAAGATAACCCTTTAATGTCTTTCAGGATCCTCTTTACTTTTAGAAAAAACCAAAATATCATCAATGAAATCCACCAAAAACTTATCCAATAATTAATGGAAAATTATATTCATGAATTCCATGAATACAGAAGGTGCATTGGATAGCCCAAAAGGCATTACTACAAATTCATAAGGGCCATATCTTGTACGGAACGCGGTCTTCGGAATATCTTCTTACTTTACCTTCAGCTGATGATACCCCGATCTCAATTCAATCTTTGAAAAATACTGAGCTCCCTGGAGCTGATCAAACAAATCATCGATATAAGGCAACAGATATTTTTTTTAAAAGTGATGTTATTCAAGGCTCTATAATCAATGCAAAGTCTCATTGAACCATCTTTCTTTTTAAAAAATATAACAAGAGAACCCCATGATGATGTGCTAGGTCGAATGAATCCTTTCTCTAATAAATCATTCAATTTCTCATTCAACTCTAAAAGTTAAATTTGAGCCATTCTATTAGGGGTTTTTGAAATTGTATTAGCATCAGGAACTAAGTCAACAGTAAACTCAATTTCCCGATCTGGTATTATTCCAGGCAACTCATTAAGAAATAGATCAGGATACTCATTTACCATTGGCACATCATTAATCTGAACAGTTCCTTTATTTTCAACGATGTGTGTAAGGTAAAATTCATTAATATCTTTTACAAGTTTCAGGGCCTCTTGGTAAGTTATGAACAGTAAGGGTTCATTCTTGTACAGAAACTGAAAGTCTTTCTGAAAAGAAACTTCTTTTGCTCTACAGTCCATCTTAGAATGGTAAATAGAGAGCCAATCCATACCCAGGATAACATTAAACTATACTAGAGGTAGAACAATAAGGTTTGCATGTAGGTTCTTTCCACATATAAGGATAGGAAGATTCATATAAATTCTTTTTGCCTCAACATTTCCCCCAGGTGTTTTTACAAAATGTTCAGGAGTCATTTCTTGAGATGGTATTCCCATTTTACTAGAAAAGGATTCAGAGATGAAAGAATGTGTAAATCTCGAATCAAACAACACACTGGCAGAATCTGAAAAAACAACGTACCAGATACCACTTCATTTGATGGCCCGACATCTGCTGAAGTAGTTGCAAAGGATTTCACCACCCCTTTCTGCTTTTAGTCTAACTGCTTCCCATCAATCAAGCTCTTTGTCAGACACTCATTTTCACAGTGACCCATCTCATTGCACTTATAACATTTCACTAACTATAAATCAAATTGGGTCTTACCTTCACCTTGATCCTTTTCAGTGCAATAACGAGCCTTATGTCCCATCTTACCACATCGGTAGCACTTTACAGAATTCAGAATACATTCCCCAGCATGCATTTTGCCACATTTATCACAAACTGGAAACGTAGTTTTCTTGCCATCAAACTTTTTTGAAGAATTCTTTCATTTCTCCTGCCACCACGGTCTCTTCTTCTGTTGGTTTTTATAGAACACTTGATCATCGGCAAACTACATTTCCACCTTCTCAGCACATCAAAAAAGCTTTTCATAACTTTTAATCTCACGAGAAGCTAATTTTCATCGATATTTTGGCTTTAATCCTGAGTAAAAACAATTGATTTTACTATCAAGGTCTGAGATAAAATTTTGAGCATACCTTTCTAATCGAGTGAACCTTTCTTCATTGGTAGCCACTGAGTCTTCATCTTGCCTCAATTCCAAGAATTGTTTTTCCATCCTAAGTCCAACATCCTTAAGAAAATACTTTTCAAGAAACATACCTTTGAATTCATCACAGTTGAGAGAATCAACCTCATCAGCGTCCCCGATATTTTTAACCATCGACCACCACAGATCTGCTTCACCCTCCAAATGGTAAATAGCAAGACTGACCTTTTGATTTTCTGAACACCCCATGACATCGAAAATCTTATCCAGTGCTTTAATCCACCCTTCAGCTATAACAGGGACAGATGATTCTCTGAATGATGGGGGATGTTGCCTCATGAAATGTTCCACCACTATCATGTTCCTCTGCGGTTGAGCTGGCTGATCTCGTGGATGGATACCACCACTATTTATCTCTTTAGTCAACTGCTTCATTACTGCAAAAAACTGTTCAGTTCAAATTCCGACCATCTCGGGATGCTGATTCGGATGGTTATTTCCTTCTGTATGCCTTCCTAGCACTGCATCCCTGTTTCCTCTGCGGAAAACCATTCTGAACAAACATTTCTTAGATGAAGCAAAATGGTAATCTTCAAATGCTATATCATTTCAAAAAAAAATTATTTTTTGGATAATCATTTAATATAATTCTAACTTCTAAAGTTATATAAACCGACATTTGATACCAACTATAAGGCCCCAGCCTTAAACCTTACTCAATCTTGAGTTATTACAAGATTACACATTGAGGATCTTTTCTGGTTTAGAGTTTTAGAGAATTAGATAATAAAACATTCATTACATTCCATATATAAAAAAAGTGGATACATAAAGATAGTATTCTTCTTTCCCATCAATGGAAACATATTTAAAATAAAACATGGATTATTTCTTGAATCTTCCTTGACACTATCATCATATCATGTACCTTTCCCTTGACCTGTGAAAAACATTTCAAAAAAACATGGGATGAGTATAAAAAGATCAGTAAGGGATAAAAATATGGAAAGGAAACATGGGTACATATATACATAAGAATGAAATAATACTTTACCCATAAAACATAAGCACTTTAACATACCTCATAAAATCATGAATAAATCATAGAAATCATAAGACATAAAGGTAACTTGCGGCATTCATAACATTCTTACGAAGGGAGTAACCCTCTTGGTTACATTTGGAATACCCATCACAATATATTCCCTAATGCTCTTCGGAGAAAACTTAACGTTTCACTCCTTCGCGTTACCCAATGCATTGGAGAGCTATATCAGGCTCACCTGCCCTTAGTTTATCATGAAACCACCCATATTTATAATAATGCCCAAGAACCTCAACATAATCATATCACATAAAACATGCATAAAGGAAACACAACATTTCCACCTATCAATCACAAGATATCAATACAAAAAATTGATATAAAAACATTATGAAAACCATTTTCAATACCAAAATAAAATAAAAGTAAAACATGGTATTTATTTTTCTTTTAAAAAAAGGTATGGCTTGTAGAGAAAGCCGAAACTCAAATAATGGTCACGATGGCAGAGAAGTCGTTGTCGCCGCATAAGTACGACAAAAACATTCCCTATTGTCGTATAGTAAATTCTTTGTATAAAAAAGTTTCCTTTTGAATAAACTTAAAAGTAAAAATGTTTTATACACCGTATAAAAGAAGGTTTAGTATAAAACAAAATATGCCTCAATGAAAGGAGATTGAGACGAAGTCCCATACCTTGGGTCCGACTTGACTCTGTCGTTCTTTAATCTTTTGAATAATAAACTTGAGAAAATTTATACTTGTTTAATAACCTTTTTCAAGTTCATTATTCCTTTTATATCACTTATTTCCATGTCATAAACACTATGTAATTATTTAAGTTAATAACGGTCATTTTATCGATCATCGGTACCTGAGTCAAAAATAAGCCCTTTATAATTACATGTTGTTCATGTATCCATTATATCCCGAATGGTATTCATGATGTAGATATCATATATGTCATATATATCCAGTACATGCATGCATTTATAATATTACATAATCATTTAGAGGTAATAAATGAAATGCACTATTCATTGAGACGGTAAGCCGTACGTACGCATTAACACTACTTTCATTTATATTTCATATTTTATAGAATGGAATATTAATTATATAAAGGTATATTATAATTAAAATATAATATCATATATAATATCATAGTTCCATCCTTTATACATCCCACATATGGTATTTAACGAATCAAATCACTTTGAGGGGCGGTAGTCCACACTTCCTTAAATGAAGATATCGCATTTACCCATAATTGAAACCATAAAGGTATGACCAAAATGAAAAATACAGAAGCTTAAGGAAAAAATAAACATATTATATATCATATATATATATATATTGACATCTTAATGGCCACCTTTGAAGGTGTTATATGAGTTTTGAACTATCATCGTTTCGGGGTGCAGAAATTCGCCATCCACAGAAACATTATGTTCTTTATCCATTAGATGTAGGTGTGTGTAATTGTAGCTCGAATACTTCATATAAAAACATCCTAGTATATTTAAGATACTGGTGTTGTTACAAAAGAAATGAATAATAAGTGGTTAGGGGGTTGGAGAAGAAAAATAATACAAAAGAACACAAGTGAACACATTACCTCAAAATCGGGTAACTCTCTTAGATTTGAGATCAAAGGATTCCTTGGGAAGACTTCTTCCCAAAGTGAGTCTTCAAGGAGTAATAGAGGGAAGTTTAGAGACAAAATGGGCAGGTTTTGGCTGAGACAAAGGCTTTGGGTGTGTGGGTAAGGAGGTAGAGGTGGGGACCTTTTATAAGAGGAGAGGAGGGGTACTCTTGGAAAGTAAAGAAAAGTCACTTTATTTTAAAATGTTATTCTGATTTATGAGGTCCCACATTGATATAATTCGAGGATAAGGTGATAATGGTTCTAAATCCACTCATCCAATAGGTTTTGGACATGTTTATGTCTTAGATATTATATTATCTTTCCATTTTATTTAAATCATTAAATAATGAGGTCATCGCTGCATCATCATGATGCCATAAATAATTTAATTTATTTAATGTCTAAAAATTATAAAAAAAATACTATCATGTAGGAAATATTTTTATATTTCTAATGAATATTTATAGTCAAATATATCACTTCTATAACCCCATGTAAAAATTGTTTTAGTAAAATAACTCATGTTTGTGTCCTTTTTACTTTAACATTAAATAAAAAGTTATTTATGTCATTTCCCATCCAAAGTGGATCCATGGGGTCCCCATGTTGACCCATGGATTGTCATGGTCGGCCATTAATCATCCAATGAGGGTAGGACACGTTTCAAGCTCATCTCATATTATTAAAACATTATTTTTACCTTAAACTACACTAATTACCACTAATCGCGATTAAGAACTTAAAAGTTACTATTCACCAAAAAATTATTTTGCTCTCATTGAACCACATTTTACATCTTAATGGCAACCATGTATGTATGATTTTTGAAAATCAAACCACAGATGTGGGAAAATTTTATTTAAACGAAAAATCAGTTTTTATAAGTACCACTTAGTGGTTTCACTATTCATCAAAAATTGAAGTTTTTCAGAAAAATACCAAAACTTCATCCTAAGCTATATTTGATATTCTGAATTAAAAAATGAAGTCCATTTTACAAAATTCAAAAAATATAAGTCACATTAATTAATTTAATAATTAATTCCCGATGTCCGAGCAAATAGCGTGTTTTTATGAAACGATAAGTATCTAAAGATTGACACTAGTTTAAGTCCAATTTCAAAGTGAAATTGATTCCAATGACCACCAGTGGATAAAATGTTAAAAATATATTATAATTTCACTTCAAAACCAATTCAAAAGACAATCTAATCATATAAATAAATTAGATTAAAAATAGGTTTTGAATTAAAATACAACATTTTTCACTATTCATTAAAAATGAACTTTATTGGGAAAATACAAAAAATTCACACAAAGTAAATTTTGATGTCCAAATCATAAATAATAAGTTTATTTTGACAAAAATAGCTTATAAAATTTTGAAAAGATAGATTTAAAAAGGGTTTTCCATTAAAAGGAAGTAAAACAATCTTTTATGAATATTAGTGTATTCGATGCATAAGATTGTATTTATTTTCATTTTAAGCCTCTAAAACACTATCTTAATCATTAATAGACATAGATAAAATATCTATTATTTATTACTTACTTGGGATGTTACATCATTAATATATTATTAGGGATGTTTAATAACATATTACGAAATGTAAAATTGGGAATCAAAAGGAACAATATAAATTAGGATATTAGAAAAGCTGGAGGAGTATAGAATCTCGGACCCTGAGTATGGGGACTCTAAAATCAATGAAGAATCCTTATATGATATTGGGTAACTATGGGAGGGTTTCATAGAGGGAATGGATGTATAAATTCTTTCCCCAAGGCTTATAAGTGAAGGGGAATGAGAGGTTGGGTGGGGATTTTTAGCAAAATAGATGGCATTCCATAACCAATTTCACCAAATATGTTTTGGGATTTGTATAATAAGATAATAAAACATGAAAACATTATCATGTTTTTATAAATTGTTTCATCTATGGTGGGATATGATTAAATATTATATAATACTATTAATATAATAAATAAAAAAAATACTTGTGGTGATATGAAATATAGTAACATTTATAATGATCTAATTGTAAAACACAAAAATATGTTATCGGTATTAGAGGACCCATTATGATATTATATAATTAATCTACGACCCTTAAAACCACAACACATTAAATAGTAAAATATTTCATGTATACTCATTATAAAATTTATTAAAGAATTTTTTTATTTTTTTAACAAAATATAGATAACCTATTTTTATTTATGATTTCAAATTTTCCCAAAATCCAACTGTCATAGAAAATAAAAAATCATGTAGGAATTTTTTGAAATAATTATATAAAAAATATTTATTTTATAAAAATAATTTTTTTGAAATAATAAATTTCATATTATATAAAAAACAATATCTAATGAAAAAAGGGTTGTTATGATATTAACAGTTTTATGAACATTATAAAAATTAAATTTGACCATAATTATTTATTTAATCATTTAAATTATTATAAATACTGTTTATTAAGATTATTTTATTAAATTAGATATTTTTTTTAAAAAAAATTAATGAATTCATCAGAAATGGTTTCCCTATAAAAAATATATATTTCCCTAAAATAAAATTTTAGAATCATTTTATTAAATTCTAATATATATAAAATAATTTATTTAATTATTTATTATATAGTATTTTAAAAGGGTAAATATAGTAAATATATTATTTAAAATAAGAATTTGAAGATTATATTTTTTGGAATTAAATACTTAATCCCTTATTATTCCATGAATATTCACTAATGGTACGGTGTGGGAAATAGAATGTTCCTCTAGATAGATTGTTAATCATGGTTGGGTTTGGGATCATAATAATATTAAAAAAATACAATAAATGGTTGAAAACATTATTTATTTTCTTTATTTCTTCATTAGCTTGTCCTATATATATTTCTAATGACTTCACCTCCAATATATTCTAGATAATTCATATTCAATGTTTGTGACCTACTGGTCCTTGTTTTTTAGTTCTTATTTATGTGTCAATGAGATTTATCGTAGACAATAATATATAATAATAATAATAAAATTTATTTTATAGTGAATATATTATAAATGGTTATAATTCATAATATTTTATTATATTCAATAGTTTATTACTTTTAATTGTCCAAAAATAACCAAATTAGTATATGTTTTCTCTATAATTTCATTTTTGAATATAGTATTTATTCATTTTTAAAGATAATTTCTTTTATTAAAGATTAGGTCATTTAATATTCCTTATTTACAATACAATGTGATATTTTGTGGCAAAGGTAAACATTATTGGTTCTTTATCAAATAAATTTTCCGATAGAATTCAAATGTATTTAATTTTTATTTCCATTTTTTTTAAATCTCATCATTTTAACCAAGGAACCAACCTATTTTTTAAATAGTATTCTATTGAAATTAAAAATATGTACTAATTCTGAATTTTTCATCATTAATATAAAATTTGATATTTGGGTAAATCCTAATGGTTCTTAAAAAAATTAAAATAATATATGAGTAAGAATTTTTCTATTTGTCTACATTATATATTGTGTTCAATCTTTAGTTTTTCTAGCTGAAAGATTCTCGTCTTGTTTTTATGTTCCAAGAATCGTTTTTTTGAAATGTTTAAATAACATCATATATCACTATCTTAATTTGGATTAGGTTTCTAACCCAAAAATATTAATATATTTCTCATATTTGTTTGATCGTAATGTTCAATCCATCAATATCTATAATTATTTTTATCCATGTGACCAGGGTAACAATAATTAGTGCGATCAAAAATTTAGAATAGATTTATACTTATTCAATATTTATTAGCTGATAAGCCTCCCATCATTTTCCTGGAGGATAATAATAGATTCATTAATAATTATAACATTATATTCAGTATAAAAATTTGTTATTTAAAACTTAATATGTTGTGTCCATGAAAATAAAAAAAATTCTATTATTGTATTTTACTTTTTGAAAATAAATTTCATCCTTTTCAACTCCCATAATATATAGTGAATGGTTAGTTTGAAATGAAACTTATACAAAAAAATTATATCAAAATTAAATAAAAATTTTTGTATAATAATATATACGACTAGATGAATAACTATCAAGAATACATGATTTACTTGCCTTATAATTATTCAAAACAACATTAACAATAAGAGAGTAATCTACTTTTAATTTTTGAATATCCCTTCATTTTTCTTAATATTGAAAAAATAAAATTAAGTTTGTTCATAAAAATATTATTAAAATTCTAAAATTATTAATACAAAACATATAATTCATATTTATTATCAAATCAATTTATAGTATCTATAATTGAAGATTTATTTTTTGTTCATTTATTATACATTTTCATCACATTGTTAGTACTTTTAATGAAATTATCTCAATCCATAGATTCATACATACACTAATGTAATTCAATCTTATACATGTATGAATAAGCTTTATTCCCATTAATTACAGAACATTATAAATATCCCCAATTGTGTCATCTTTTTTATTTATGATTATTATTTTTGTGAAATATAACTTTTCTTCCATGTTTTTTTATCATCAAGAGGTGATCAATCATTAGATATTTTATCATTCATCCATATAGATTGATACTAAGACTATTTATGTTGGTAAAAAAATAATTTTTAAATTTTAACTTATAATATATGAAATAATGATTTATTAAAAAATATAAATCATATATTATTTCACTAATATCTTTGAGATATGGTTCACGATAACCTATGATGATTCATCATTTATTTCAATATAATTTTTGAAAAAATTATAATTAATTTTTAACCCTTATCACATTATTTATCATTTGGTTGTGATTGATATACTATTATTTATTTATATATTGTTTCTCATCATGATCATCAATAATTATTTATTACTAAACAATAATCATCTTAAACATTTTTCTCTATTCACTTTAGTTTTAATAGTTTTGAGAAGATCATATTTTACTCTATTAATATCTATTATATACATCATAATGTGTATTATATCCTTATATAGTTTAGTTTCCTAATAATGAAATATTTATCTTAAATCATCAATATATGCTCTAAATATGTTAATTCAACATTTTCATCACAAATGTTTTAGATTTTTTTAAAATGATCCAAGATAGGTCCTATGTTTTTGGAATTATTTTCCTTAAAATGAGTACATGGAGTGAAGTAGACTTCCTCCTATTTTTTCGTAATACATATTTTTTATATTGAATCACTTTCATGTCCATAAACGTATTTTTTATATTCTATTTGGGTTTTACCTCATTTCATTCTCCAAAGTGTTTAATTTTTTCATTATACATAGAATCACCATATTTCATCTTTTTAATATATATTCAATAGAGGAAAATTAATCCCTATTTTAATATTTTTTTCCTAATTTTTATATTATTTACATTCCAATTCGCTTTTTTATTTATTATTAATTATATCTATATTTCTATTTAAATATCAATATATTTAATAACTATAATAAATTTATCTAAAATAATCAAACATCCCTTTCATGATTTCAATATTTTTCATGGATTTCGAATCCATATCATCGAAGAAATTATTAGTTAATTCAATATCCTTATCATCTTATAATAAATAGGAATTTTACATGATTAAACAATAACCAAGTTTTTCATTTTGTAATATTGAATTTTTTAATAAACAAATTATGTGATAAACCTTGGAAACCATATGAAAATAATCATGTCATTATCTTTCAACAAAAATCCTATGATATACCAAATAATTTCATTATATCTTCAAAAATAGTAATAAATTGTTTTATAATCAACCACCCTTACCACATTAATCATACATATACCTATTCATTTTTTTCATCATTATCGTTTACATTATATTCCAAAATATTTTCTAGTTTTTCCCTGATATGATTAGTAGTCTAATATAATTTTAATTCATTGAAATTTTTATCTAAATACTACATAAAAATAACAATTTAAACATTAAATTCAAACACCATATTTATCTTTTTATAAAAAAGAATTAGATAATATTTATTAATTAGTGAGAATTAAATAGCATTTAAATAAATGAATTACATTTAATGTTAAAAAATATTGTTAATCATAACATTTATTTAGTGATGATTTTATTTTTTTATTGAATATTGGAATTCCTCAATTATTAAAATAATTTAAATTCTACACCACCATAAGAAAGTTCATCAAAACAGGAGGATTGTTAGTGATATTAGAATAAATATTCATATAATGGGATATCCCCTTGATAAAGGTATGTTAAATATTTGGATCTATATTACAAATATTTTCTTCAAGAATTAAATATTGTGAATAGTTATTATATGATCCACTGGCATTTCAATAAATGAAATTCATTAATGAAAAAAATTATTGTATCACATAAACCAGAAATATTATATAAGGTTCATTCCAAATATTAAAAATTACTAAATGTTGTGATAAAATTGATAATTTGTAATATATTTTTATTTATAATGATCAATCACATTAATTTCATCAATAATACATCATACACTAATCTTATTATTTTTTTCTAAACAAAAAACACAACATCCACCTAAATTATACTGATTCACATTATATAAAAATATATTTTACAACATGCTGATTAAAATATCATTAGATTTATAACTAATAATTGTCATAATTGTTAATATTCCACTCAAGTCAAAAAAAAAATTAATCCTAATTATCTAATAAAATAAAGACTATTGATCACATATATTCCAAGCTTATTATAGATCAATTTACCTTTCATTCAAATTATAAAATTTCATTATTATACAAATTACTCTCAATTTAATGAATTATTAATGAGTAGTATTTTTTAAAAAATACTAATCATCATGAATCATCCTTAATTCCTCTTAGTTCCAAACCCATATTCTATTCTGGCATATATTCACATTAGTAATGAATTTCACGAAATTATAGATTTTTTAAAATATATAAATCAAAGTTCCAGCTCATTTTTTTGAGGTTTATCAAAATAAATTTATACTAAATGATCCTCAATGTTATTTATCATTTAATTATTCATGTGGGCATGTCCCCCATGTTCGATAGGTCAAAATTATATAAATTCATATATTCAATAAATAGATAATTAAAAAAATACATAATAATTCTTCATCTATAATATTAATTTAAATATAAATATATTTTCAGTTTTATATTTCATTTATTTAATCCTCTATTAGATATCCATAATTCATAATTTTATCACAACATTCTTATAACATGAAAATTTCCGACCATTTTTAAAAAACTACATCATATGGTTAAATTTCCCTAAATATATTTCAAAAATAAATAAATATTAAATATATTAAACGGATTCATCCATTATGAATATAGAAATAGATTCTAACAGAATTTATCAATTAAACATATTAAGTCTCACAAAATATTATATGACTATACTGATTTCATAAATGAATCTTATGATCCATAGAGTTCTTTAAGACTTTGAAATTCATAAATAACTAAATACCTAACTCTAAAAGAAATTTAATTCACACTATCATATTGTCCTGATAAACCCTCGAATTCTTAGTCATATCATGGTTACTCTAAAATTTTCATGGCACTATCATTTCTCACAAAATAAAAACACATATGTCTATAAATATGACCCTTGTTATATACATGATGTTTTCAGTGGCCTCTTATGAAATTATGTGATGGACCTTATGAAACTCATTTGGCTAATTCCCTATATTTTATTTTAGTCACACGTCTCATCATATGTGTAATTTTCCATTATAATATTCTAACTATTATAAATTTTATATTTTTTATATATTTTTTATATTCATACATTTAAACCTAAAAAATATATAATTATTATACACCAAACTGTATCTTTTAGAGAATTAATTGAAACATATCGAATAATGTTCGTATCATTTCAATATAACTTTTAACATAATAATTTACATGAAAACATATAAAAAAATTCTAAAAAATTATAGAAAATCATAATAACATAAAAATAATAATAAACTTATTTTATATCAAATAATAGACTTTTAAAAAATTTTATTATCCCCAAAAGTAATTATTGATTTACAAATTTTTTCTTAAAACATATAATTCCAATCACCTCCATGAAGTCTATTTTCTAAAAAATTTATGCTGAAGATTTTTTACCACTCTGATTAATTTTTTTAAATTCCTTCATCGCCGATTCAATTGATTTTTAAATTAATGGGAAACTAAAAATATTTTTAGACAACTAAAACCAGCAATATATTTAGGATTTTCAGATAATTATATTATAGGTAATAAAAATAGAAAAGATGTATCTGTATAATAATTTTTTGAATATCCGCATAATTCTTGATTTTATAATCTTGAATATAATTTAGATTACTATTATCATTTTCAACCAGAATAATTTTTATACAATCTTCTAATGGATGAATATAAAAAACTGAAATTACCTCCCGTAAAACACATTAATGTCGAACAATTAAATTTTATCTCTTTTTATGTTCATTAACTATACAAATCTATGGTATCTTAATTTTCCCAGAATACTTCACATGTATCTAATGATAATAATGATATATAGTCATTCCATATAATTTTACACTCTTTACCTAACTATACATATCCTCTTGAATTATTAAACATATTAAAATCAAAAATTTAATCCTCTCTTATTCAAATAAGAGTCTCTTTTTCAATATTGAATATTTTCATTGATTGACCCCAATAATTTGAATGATGACAAAAAATTGATAAAGAAATCCTTATACATATTTATAGAATTATTTTATCACACTTATACTATAATTGTAATCCAACAAAGATAATGGAAAATATCTTGATAGTGTAAATAATTCTACAACACAATGGTATGTGTTTAACTATTAATAAAATTTTTATTTTAGGAATGAAATACTGATTACACACTATAAAATGTATATGTATACAATGTAAGTCTTATTATTATCATGTATGTAGTTCTTTTCCACTAATTCCATTTTATTTACATTATTTGGGTAAAATCAGAAAACAGTAGTTGCAGATTCAATATCTACAATTGAAACCCCTTTAATATATATGATTTATCAAGAAAAATATTCTATTATGTTGGAAAATTAATAATTTATTTACATATATATTTATTTATTAAATAATAATATATATTGTCTTATTATGGTATCAATCATTACTATTTTCATTACTAACAATGAACAATTTGGATTTTTGGTTTATTTTAAATTTTAAAATAATTACGAAATCACCACCCATAAAAACATTGCAAAAAATAATTGAATTGTGATAAACCGATAGAAGAGATCAAAAATTATGGATACAAACCATTTGAATCATAGAGGATCAAACTAATATTATTTAAGAAAAATAATAAATATAATTCTATTCATATATCAAAACCACCCATCCAAATGATCTAATAAAACATATTATCATCCAAAATATGGTTGAAATGCTGAGAAACCATATAAATAGTAGCTAATTGGATTAAACCAGTTTTATTTTTCTATGAAATTTATATTTATATATTTATCATAAAAATTAATTTTTTTTAATATTGATGTTATTTTGAAAAAAAAGAGTAGGAAAACTTTAGGTACGTTAATTTATGTTAATTAATAAATATAAGAATTATAAAATCGATTATGTGTATTATCAATTCATATTTTATATTCCATTGATGGGAACAATATTTTATAGTATACTTAAGTGTGATTATAAATTGTCCAGTAATGGTTATAATATTTTCTAGGATAATATATTACTAGTGAATGATTATATTTAGTATTCCTAATAATTAAAATGATATTTATGAGTAGAATAATGTTAATATAATTAGAAAAATATTTTTGACAATGAATCAAATGAAATTTTTTAACATTGAATGTATGTTAAAAATAAATAAATACATTTAGACAGATTGAAATATTTATATTTCCCCTCATTTAATGTGAATATCTGGATAGTTAAAAATGTCATATCTAAATTTTATTTTATAGAAATTATATTCTTTCCTTTAGATAGATATTTTAGAATCTAATTGGGATGAATTAATAGTTATGGATTACTCTATGTGATGTCTTGTGTGATAGATGGGAGGATTTATTTTTAGAGTTGAGTGTTTTATTTTATATATTAATTTAATATAATATAATTGACTTTATTTATGGATGATTATTCAATGTAATGGGATACAATGATTAATTACATTAAACTCACCAATTGGATAGGGTTAAGGTTGCTGATGATGTAATTTAACACATAAAACCATTATATAATAAGAAAAAGGTAAATAATTTTATGTTTTTTTATTTATATTTACTTTTATAATTTTTTTCAAATATAGTAGATAATAATCACTTAATTGATGGAGTTACAAAAATTCTAATCCATATCAGGTATGAGATTTTGGTATTTTTTTTATCATTCAAAGGATATTTAATGACATTTATATACTATAGAAAGACATGGATTGGTGGATATGTTTATTCACTCAATTATTTCATTGGTAGATGGGGACATGTATTTATTCACATCCAAAAAATGTTTATCCTATTAATTATTCAAAAAATTTAATGAAGGGATTTATGGTAAAATAATTATTTCCTGATGATATCTTAATTTCATAATTTTTATCAATAGGTGTCATTGATGTGTTCAATATTCATTGGTTTCATTGAAATGAGATTCTAAAATTATATACATGGTCTTCAATCTAATGAGAGTTTTACTATAATAAGGTAAGAGAGTTTGGAAATATATTAGCATAACATGGTCCACTATATCCCATTTTATTCTATTATATTAATTTATTTAAATATTATATATGTAGACATTACTATTTGATTATTGTGATGAAAATGATTTAGGAGTATTAGGATAATAATTTATTATGTATTATGTTAGGAATAATGTTTTGGACTACTGAAATTCACTTTCTTACCCTTTATGTATTAATAGTTCAAGGATGCACTAGCTGGTAATGGTTATGGTCCCCATATGGGATGGCCCCTTATTAATGTTTCCTATTACATCATTCAGAAGATCAGAATTTGTTTTTCTTATGTCGTTGTATGACAGTACATTCAATTGATGGATAATACTTGATATGGAGGATGTACTGTTGATATTGTTTCTCATGGTTTAGAGTTTATTCCAATACCCTCTTTCATATTTTTAGTTTTAATATTAACATATATTTTTGATGTACTATTTTTACCTTATAATTTATTTGCATACATTAATATAAATGTAGTTTATATGTACCTATAAAATTTTGGGGGGAGTATTGTATTTTCTTCCATCCATGTGTGATAATAAATGAATATTTTTTTAAAAAAAAATTTATTCCATTTGAATTTTTGATATTGATGTTATTTTATGGGTTTATAAATTTGGTTCTACAGAAATTTTATATTATAGATTATTTAATAAGATTAGAATTTTTTTTTATGAAATGATAATATTAAATTTTCTTGGAGTACATCATAATATTTCTAAAATAAATTTGTATATGTAATGTTTTTAAATTACATGCATATTGGAAGTTACAAATGTATTATTCACAATATTTTAAATTGTATTATTCAATATATAAAATATTTATAATTGTTTTTAAAGGGATACATTAGGGTCCTCAGAGGGAAATATAAATTTTTAATATTTATCAGAGCCAAAAAATGATATTTATAAATAAATTAAAATTAAAATTGTATATAAATTATTTAATTGGTTTATGTAAAAGGATAAATATGACATTATGAAAAAAAATTCAGATTTGATGGAGATGTATTTTTGTAAAATGAAACAAATTTGGGAAATCCTGATATTAAATTACTTATATAAAATCAATTGTTTACTCTCAATGTATATATTACACATTCCTCTAGGATATGTAATGATAAATTATTTTTTGTATAAGATATGTATTAGTAACAAGATTCTAAATAATAGGTATGTAAGATATTAAAAGATACTTATAAGTGTAACTATTTCTTGGGCATAGAGTACTATATAAAAAACAAATGATATATTATTCATAAGGTGTGTTCATAAGGGTATTGAATTATGATTTTGTTATTATGAACATTAAATTATAAACATATCTATTTTGTAATTTAGTCATCATGATAAAATATATCTATTCATTGAATATTGAAATATTTTTAGTGGGTTTTCAAATCGTTTTTTTATTATTAGGAGAAAACACCCAAAATCTAATTTAAATGAAAATTTATATTAATGATATTTGTGGATCATAGGTTAAAAACCTTGTGATTTGTGAAGTGTTTTTTATGATTCATAAATTAGGGTAAAATTAATAAATTAATTTAATTATATATAATTTTTTTAAATATTAATTTTCAAGGTAATGTTATTTTGTATATTTCCAAATAATGAATTATGGAATAATTCATTCTTATGAAAGAGTATAATATTGAGGCATTATCAGCTAATTAATTTATATGAATGATTAGATGACATATAAAATTAAATATCCCATGACATTAATATAGTGTGAAGTTATTTATAATAACAATTATATATTGGTGATCTTTGAAACCAGATGTATTATATTATTGTCCCATTCAGGAAGAATATGAAAAAAAAAATTTCTGAATAATCTTCCAATGCATTAAAGGAGATGAATTTTTTATATAGAAAAATAATTGTTCTGGATAATGATATTGGTTTTGTCAATAAAAATTCATTGCAATCTAGTTTTTACATTAGTAATGGAATATGTAGATACAACTTCAAGGTTAAATATGATACACTCCTTTCAAATTTTATCAATTTTCAAATAATTTTATAATTTGTTTTCAAATATTTTAACCAAACACATCACGACCATATTAACCATATACAAGAAAAATATTTTGTTATTTTAACCAACATAATATCCTTATAATGGAATCTATAATTCATTGATATAAAAATGGATAATCTATATTATGTCCATAGAAGATGTATACCGAAAGTTGATTGTAGTAATGAACAAAAATAAAATAATATGATTATTTCTTATCATTAATATATATTACTAGATGTTATTGATGTTTTTATTATGGGTTTTACTCTTCTTGAGAGAGCAATTATAAATTTTGTTTTACAAAACATAGTTATATATTGATGTAAAAGATAAGAATTACATTTCAATGTCCATATCAAAAAAAATATGATACAAAATTTATGGTACTAAAAACATAAAAATAAATTTTCAATATACATACATATATATGTTAAATCAATTTCATTGTTTATGAACTATTTTGTGTATGGGGGATTATTGAATGACTATATTTGACTATATGACTACGAGACTATTAATTAATAATCCCTAAGGATGAATGAAATGATTGGAAATATCAATTGTTTTATGATGAATTGAATGGATCATCCATGATTATGAAGATAATAAGGAATACACTTCATTGATTTGATACCAAGGTCACTACTATAAATGAGAATTATAATTTATATCTTGGATATTTATATAATTTTTATATTTCTTATAAATCTAGAATGAATCCCTTATTTTGGGACAATAAATCATATTGTGATATAATTTTCATTTATATCAATAAAAATTATCAATCTTAATCATAGAGGAAATAATTCAACCATATAGATTTAAATATATGAATAAATTAGAATGTAATTTATCCCGCATGAATGATATTTAATAAATGAAATATAATGAAATACAAAAAAATTTAAACTTAAATGGATTATATGATGTCTCAATAAATACAATTTAATTGATTATATAATGAGGATAAATAATTAATTTGATGATATGTAGTATGAATATATCCCCATTAAAATTAAATTTGGTATGATCTCCAAATATTTCAAGAAGAATATTGATAAAAATAATTGGTTCAGCAAAAATAAAATTGAAGAAGAAAATTAAGAATGACACATAATGACAACTCTACCAGAAGTATTTTACAAGTATAAGATCATGCTATCAAGAATATACATTTCATTTTTGAACAATGAAAATATAAAATAAAATTAAATAAATAAAAAACAAAGTTAAGATATTTATAGTGATCACTTGATATAAATTGACCGTGAAGAATTTTATCAACCAAACTATAGAAATGAAGAAAGAATAACGATTCTCAACTAAATGTACATAAAATTAAATATATAGATAAGATTATTTTATCCACAATGTAACATCCCAAGCTTCCATGATACGCTTCTCATTTAATAATGCAATAGCTTGCATTGTATGCAACTTCGAGTTCTAACACACCGCAACTTATCAAAGTAGCCGTTATGAATAGTAATAACAACTTTTTAAAATTATAGAAATTTTATATTTCCAAATGGACTTCATTTTTGTATTCGTAATATCGAAATTATCCTAAGTTGAATTTTTTGTAATTTTCTGAGAACATTCAATTTTTTATGAATAGTGAAAAATACTTAAAAATAACTTTTTTAATCAAAATAATTTATTGTGATAAAATATACTATTTAGTTGTTTAAAAGTATAATTAGAATATATTTTTACCATTTTATCCAATGGTGGTCATTAGAATTAATTTAATATTGAAATTGGACATAAACAATTGCCAATCTTTTGATATAAATTGTTTCTTAAAAACACGCTATTTGTTGTGACAGCGGGAATTAATTATAAAATTAATTAATGCAACTTATATGTTTGTAATTTTTTAAAATAGACATCATTTTTTGAATTCGGAATATCAATTATAGCTTAGGGTGAAATTTTCGCATTATTCTGAAAAACATCAATTTTTGATGAATAATGAAACCACTAAGTGGTAGTTTAAAAAATGATTTTTTGTTAAAATGAAATTTTACCACTTCTGTGTTTTGAATTACAAAAATCTGACATTCATGGTTTTCATTAAGAAGTAAAGTGTGGTTCAATGGGATTAGAATAATTTTTTGGTGAATAGTAACTTTTAAGTTCTTAATCGCGATTAGAGGTAATTAGTGAAGTTTAAGGTAAAAATAATGTTTTAATAATATGAGATGAGATTGAAACATGTCCTACCCTCATTGGATGTTCCATGGCCTACCAAGACAATCCATGGGTCATCTTTGGGACCCCATGGAGCCACATTAGTTGGAAAATGACATAAATACCTTTTATTTAATGTTAAAGTAAAAAATGACACAAACATGAAATGTTTTACTAAAACAATTTTTTCCATGGGGTTATACAAGTCATATTTTTTACTATAAATAGTCATTGGAAAGATAAAAAGATTTCCTACATCATATTATTTTTTTATATTAAATAAATTAAATTATTTATGACATCATGATGATGCAGCGATTACCTCATTATTTAACAATTTAAATATAATAAAAAGTTAATGTAAAATATAAGGCTTACACTTGTCCAAAACCTATTGGATGAGTAGATTTTAAACCCTTATCACCATAGCCTAGAATTATATAAGTGTGTGACCTTTAGAATCCGAAAAGAATTGTATAATAAAGTAATATTTTATTACTTTTCAAAAGTGCCCCTCCTCTCCACTTATAAAAGGCCCCCAACTCTACCACCATACTCACACTTTCAAAGCCTTTTGGCTCGGCCCAACTCTTCCCAAATACTCTCCCAACTTTCCTCCCTTACTCCTAGAAGCCTCAATTTGGGCAGAACGCTTCCCAAGGAAGCCTTTGGAAAAAATCAAAAATAGTTACCCGTTTTAAAGGTAGTGTTTTCTCTTATGTTATTTTGTTTTTTTTTTGCTTCTCCAACCCCTTAAACTCTTTTTATTCCTTTATTTTGTAAAAACACCAGTATCTACAATATACTAGTATGTTGTTATGATAAGGATTTGGTTTACACTTACACACACCTTTGTCTAATGGTTAAAGAACATGATGTTTCTGTGGGTGGCGAAATACTGCCTCACGAAACGATGATTGTTCAAATTCTTTTAACACCTATAATGGTTGCCATTTTGATGACACTATTTTCATATATGATATATATATTATGTTTATGTTTTCCTTATCCTTCTGTATTTCTCATTTATGGCATAATTTATGATTTCCATTATAGGTAAACGTGATAATTTCATTTTAGGAAGTGCGGACTAACGCCCCCTCAAAGTGATTTGAATCATTAATGCCATATGTGGGATGTATAAAGGATGGAGTAAATGATATTGTATATGATATTATACTTTAATTATAATACACCTTTATACTATTATTATATCATTCTATTAAATACAAAATAGAAATGAAAGTAGCGTTCAGGCGTACATACGGCTTACCGTCTACATGAACGGTGCATTTCATTTCTTACCTCTAAATGTTATGTTATATTATAATTGAATGTATATACTGGATATATATGATATATATGATATCTAAATCATTAATATAATTATGGATATAATGGATATTTCACCACATGAACAACTTGTAATTATAAGGAGTTTATTGTTGACTAAAGTACCAAAGATCGACAAAATGACCGTTATTAACTTAAATAATTATATAATGTTCATAACATTGTAATAAGTGATGTAAAACAGATAATGAAATTTAAAATGGTTCTTAATAAGGTATAAATTAACTCTAGTTTATTATTCTGGAGTTTAAAGAATAGTTGTGTCAAGTCGGACACAAGGTAAGGGAACTTCCTAACCCAATTTCTATTATTTGGGTTAATCTCCTACTTTAAAATTATGTCATGATATTATTATGTCCTATTTTGTATTTATACATTCTTTATATGTACATATAGTGAATACACATAATAGAAATATTTTATTTAAAAATTATCTTTTTAAGATATTTCGTCTTAATCTCCATTCATTGATGCATATTTTGTTTTATACACAACCTTTTTTATATGGTGTATAAACCACTTTGAATTTTATGTTTATTCTAAAGGAATCTTTTTTATACGAATAGTTTTACTAAATGAAAAAGGGAATGTTTTTCTTTCCGTACATATGTGGCAACAACGACTTCTCCGCCGCCGTGACCAATATTTGAGTTTCGGCTTCCTCTACAATCCATCACCTTTTTTTTATTAAAAATAAATACAAAGTTAAAACTTTCTTTTATTTTGGTATTGAAAATGGTTTTGAAAGCATATTTACTATATCAATGTGTTGTATTGATATATTTTGATTGAAATGTGGAAATGTTATGTTTCCTTTATGCATGTTTTATGTGATACGTTTATGTTATGGTTTATGATATGTTTAAACCTATTCATATGAGGAATGAATTGGACTTAATAAGTGACGGGTGGATCCCTCTATAGCTCCCCGATGCATCGGTAGGTCTCATGAGAAAAACTAGTGTATTGGCACGAGGCCTTGACAAAATCTTTTTTGTGGTCTTGGCACGAGTCCTTGACTACGTGGTTATGATAGTTTGGCATTATGAATTCCATCAATATGAAAGTGGTTATTTATATTTCATGTGATTATTCGACTAGTAGAATATCCATGTGAGTATGTAAATGGAAATATTTCTGTTACTTTTTCCATATTATGCTAAAGTTCATGTTTAAAAGGCTTTTGTTTTAGTTATACATTGCCTTAAATGATAATGTTTATTTATGAAATCTTCCTCTATATTGTTATCCCTACTGAGCATCTGAGCTCACCCCTTTCAATGTTTTAATATTTTCCCAGATGTGAAGAAGTATTTTATGAATGACCTACAGGGATAATCCGAAGAGGATAGAAGTGTGGACTATGGAGACTATGTTTTTATAGTTTTTCACTTTGTGATGTAATATAACATTTATGAATGTATCTATTGTTTCCAAGGCTACTAAACTATTCGGTCTTTCGAGACTTGACCTTTTGTGATCATGCCAATGTTACAAAGTAATGCACCGACTCTGGGTAGCTGGGGTCGGGGCGTTACAGTTGGTATCAGAGGCAGTTTAGTACTAACCTTGGAAGCTAGATTTAGATAAACTCTGATTAGAGAACATATACCGAAGATAGACTTTGAGGATTAGTATAGAAGAACATCCTAGAATTTTGGTATTATAGATTTTTTTTGAGTTTTCAGAGCAATACATCCCTGTCTGGATACAAGCAGGTAGAGGCAGCGCTGCCACAGATGTACCTAGGGGTAAAACCCGAAAACACCGCTCTGAGCTAGACTCGAACGAGAACTGGTGCACGACAACGGGCCTTGCTGCACTCTTGGTTACGACACTCCCAGGGGATATGCTTAGGATAATTCTCATTTTCGTTACAAACCACTATGAAGGGTTATGAGTATATACTTCCTCAAAGAAAACTTTATTATTATTATTATGGATTATATCCATAAATAGTTAAATTGGTGTTAAGTGTTTTACAAGTATGGAATTATGTATTTTGATTCATAAACTAATCTAGTTTATGCCATTGTTTAGAATTGGCGCCTAGTGGAAGAAATGGAAACTGTATCAATACACGCACTACCAGTAGGGATTGCTCTCCTGCTGAAGATAATTATTGTGGATCTGGAGATACAACTGGTGCTGATCAACTTATTACCATACTGGGACATCTCACTCAAGTTATGAATAATAACCTTACTTGTATGGATCACCCTGATCCACAACGTGGAGGATCAATGTTAGACCGCTTCACGAGGAAACAACCGCCAACATTTAATGGGGGTAAAAATCCATTAGTAGCTGAGCAATGGATAAACCTATTAGAGAAAATATTCCATGCCTTGGGGAGTAGCGAAAGGGAGAAGGTTGTCATGGAAGTTTACCACCTCACTGGAGATGCCGATCAGTGGTGGTCGCTGATTCAAAACACAAAGGAAGATGATGACGTATAGAATATGGAATAAAGGGAATTCAAAGAGCTTTTCTTAGAAAAATACATTCCTCGTGACCATCGAGCAGATATGGAAAGGCAATTTCTAAGTCTGATGCAGAAGGAGGATGAGAATGTCGCAAAGTATGAGGCTAACTTTACAAGGTTAGCGAGGCATGCTGCAGATTATATACGTAACCCAAGAAGTAATATTGATAGTTTCTTTGATGGGTTAAAACCATTTCTCCATCGAGCTTTAGTATCACAATCATTCTCAACATACGAAGATATTGCCTCGTGTGCTATCAAGACAGAAAAGGAATTCTCTAAGTCTTATGACAACAATGTAAAGAAAGAGAAGAAGAGAATGGTGGAACAAGATACAGATAGAGGGAAAAGGGGAAAGAAGGATTTCCCATTATGAGATAATTGTGGGAAGAATCACCCAGGTTCTTGCCTAAAAGGAATGGGAGTTTGTTATAAATGTGGATAAAAAGGTCACCAGGCGCGTGATTGCAAGGGAAAGAAAAAAGGCTATCAATGATGAATGCTACAATTGTAGGGAAATGGGGCATTTTGCAAAGGAATGTCCTAAGTATCAAGAAAACTTACCTCAGAAAAGGCCAAGGGATCAAGGCCAAGCTTATGCTGTTACCACATATGATGTTGAATAATTATTGTATTTGTGTTTTTGGACTCAAGATCTAAATTATGGTTATAAGAATTATGTGATATATATAAGGATTGTACTGCAGTACATGTTGATTTCATTAAGGTTTTAATATGATGAAAGTAATCATATTTTTGTATGTGACAATAAGAGAAAATTTACTTTGTTTAGGGAATCTAATGTGACAATTGATTTTGGAATGTAAGGACCCTTTTAGAGAAAGTCTGGACGGAGGTATTTTGGATAACTATAAAGGTTGGAATGGATTAAGTTGATCTTTGGATTGTATTGTTTAAGGTTTAAACATTTCTAAAGATTATATTTGGAATATTATAATACTATAGTTTTAGGAAAAGGACAACCTGCAAGGTGGGGCAAAACCCGTCGCGTCGGACAAAGCTGCATGAGTCGAACCCACAACCATAGTGCGATAGGCCTTTATTTCCTACCACTAGCCTACAAGATGTCCCAGGTTATTACAAAATAGTTTTACTAATCTAAATGGTATCTGTTAATATTTGGAACCTTATACAATTAGGATAAATAGAATATTTTTGAGTTCTATTACCTTTTGGAGTAAAAGATTGTTTTGTGGTAAAAATTTATTAAAGAATGAAAGTATACATGACAAGTATGTATATTCCCTTAAGTTCTTAGTAAATCTCCTAAATAAATTCCTCAACTTTATAAAAGGTAACTTAAAACAAAAATGTTGTCGGTTAACTTTTCCTACTGGGGAATCAATGATCATTTAACCAATCCCAAGTTTGTGATTTTCTTGTAGTTAAACTTTCTCATAATCATTTTTTCTACAACTCTCCATCAGACTTTGATGGTTTGTTTCTCCTCCATATCCATATTTTCATAGAATCCTTGTACGGTCTATCTCGGGGACCTTTGTACTTATCTTTCATTCTTTTAATGTTATATTTTTATTAACCTTATTTCCGATGTGGGTTTTCCCCAAAGGTAATTTCTATTTTAAAACATTTATTTTCAAAGAAAAATTCGAAATTGCGAGGACTCAATTTGATGAAGGAGGAGAGAATGTAACACCCGAATATTCCATTATATGCTTCTCATTTAATAATGCAATAGCTTGCATTGTACGCAACTTCGAGTTCTAACACACCGCGACTAATCAAAGTAGATGTTATGAATAGTAATAACCACTTTTTAAAATTATGGAAATTTAAATTTCAAAATGGACTTCATTTTTGTATTCGTAATATCGAAATTATCCTAAGTTGAATTTTTTGTAATTTTCTGAGAACTTTCATTTTTTTATGAATAGTGAAAAATACATAAAAACAAATTTTTTAATAAAAATAATTTATTGTGATAAATTATACTATTTAGTTGTTTTAAAGTATAATTATAATATATTTTTACCATTTTATCCAATGGTGTTCATTAGAATTAATTTAACATTGAAATTAGACATAAACAATTGCCAATCTTTTGATATAAATTGTTTTTTAAAAACATGCTATTTGTTGTGACAACGGGAATTAATTATAAAATTAATTAATGAAACATATATTTTTGTAATTTTTTAAAATAGAAATCATTTTTGAATTCTGAATATCAATTATAGCTTAGGGTGAAATTTTGGCATTATTCTGAAAAACTTAAATTTTTGATGAATAGTGAAACCACTTAGTGGTAGTTAAAAAACTGATTTTTCGTTTAAATAAAATTTTACCACTTCTGTGTTTTGAATTTAAAAAATCCGAAATACATGGTTGTCATTAAGAAGTAAAATGTGGTTTAATGGGATTAGAATAATTTTTTGGTCAATAGTAACTTTTATGTTCTTAATCGCGATTAGAGGTAATTAGTGTAGTTTAAGGTAAAAATAATGTTTTAATAATATGAGATGAGCTTGACACATGTCCTAACCTCATTGAATGTTCCATGTCCTACCAAGACAATCCATGGGTCAACTTGGGGACCCCATGGATCCACATTAGTTGGAAAATGACATAAATACATTTTATTTAATGTTAAAGTAAAAAATGACACAAACATGAAATGTTTTACTAAAACAATTTTTACATGGGGTTATAAAAGTCATATTTATTACTATAAATAGTCATTGGAATGTTAAAAAGATCTCCTACACCATATTATTTTTTTATATTAGATAAATTAAATTATTTATGACATCATGATGATGCAGCGATGACCACATTATTTAACGATTTAAATAAAATAAAAAGATAATGTAATCTACAAGGCTTACACTTGACCAAAACCTATTGGATGAGTATATTTAGAACCATTACCACCTTAGCCTAGAATTATATAAGTGTGGGACCTTTATAATCTGAAAAGCATTGTATAATAAAGTAATATGTTTTTACTTTCCAAAAGTGCCCCTCCTCTCCACTTATAAAAGGCCCCCACCTCTTCTACCTTACTCACACTTTCAAAGCCTTTTGGCTCGGCCAAACTCTACCCAAATACTCTCCCAACTTTCCTACCTTGCTCCTAGAAGCCTCACTTTGGGCAGAACTCTTCCCAAGGAAGTCTTTGGCTCAAATCAAAAAGAGTTACCCGTTTTAATGGTAGTGTTTTCTCTTATGTTCTTTTGTTTTATTTTGCTTCTCCAACCCCTTAAACTCTTTTTATTACTTTCTTTTGTAACAACACCAGTATATAAAATATACTAGGATGTTGTTATGATAAGTATTTGGTTTACACTTACACAAACCTTTGTCTAATGGTTAAAGAACATACTGTTTCTTTGCGTGGCGAAATACTTCCTCACGAAATGATGATTGTTCAAATTCTTTTAACACATATAATGGTGGCCATTTTGATGACACTATTTATATATATGATATATATATAATGTTTATGTTTTCCTTATCCTTCTGTTTTTCTCATTTATGGTATACTTTATGATATCCATTATGGGTAAACGTGATAATTTCATTTTAGGAAGTGCAGACTATCGCCCCCTCAAAGTGATTTGAATCGTTAATGCCATATGTGGGATGTCTAAAGGATAGAGTAAATGATATTGTATATGATATTATACTTGAATTATAATACACATTTATTCTATTATGATTTCATTCCCTTAAATACAAAATATAAATGAAAGTAGCATTCATGCGTACGTACGGCTTACCGTCTCCATGAACGGTGCATTTCATTTCTTACCTCTAAATGTTATGTAATATTATAAATGAATGTATATACTGGATATATATGATATATATGATATCTACATCATGAATATAATTCTGGATATAATGGATATTTATCCACATGAATAACTTGTAATTATAAGAAGTTTATTGTTGACTCAAGTACCAAAGATCGACAAAACGACCATTATTAACTTAAATAATTACATAATGTTCATAAAATTGTAATAAGTGATATAAAAAGGATAATGAAATTGAAAATGGTTCTTAATAAGGTAGATATTAACTCTAGTTTATTATTCAGGAGGTTAAATAATGGTTGTGTCAAGTCGGACCCAAGTTAAGGGAACTTCTTAACCCAATTTCTATTCTTTGGGTTAATCTCCTACTTTCAAATTATGTCATGATATTATTATGTCCTATCTTGTATTTATTCTTTATTTATGTGTGCATATAGTGAATAAAAATAATAAATATATTTTCTTTAAAAATTATTTTTTAAGATATTTCTTCTCAATCTCCATTCATTGATGCATATTTTGTTTTATACACAACTTTCTTTTATAAGGTTTATAATCCCCTTTGACTTTTACGTTTATTCAAAAGGAATATTTTTTATACGAAGCATTTTACTAAACGACAAAAAGGGAATGTTTTTCTTTCCGTACATATGCGGAAACAATGACTTCTCCTCCACCGTGACCAATATTTGAGTTTTGGCTTCCTCTACAAGCCATCACTTTTTTTAATGAAAAATAAATACAAACTTTTAACTTTCTTTTATTTTGGTATTGAAAATGGTTTTGAAAGAGTTTTTATTATATCAATGTGTTGTATTGATATCTTGTGATTGAAATGTGGAAATGTTATGTTTCTTTTATGCATGTTTTATGTGATACGATTATGTTATGGTTTATGATATGTTTAAACCTATTCATATGAGGAATTCATTGGACTTAATAAGTGACGGGTGGAGCCCGCTATAGCTCCTCGATGCATCGGTAGGTCTCATGAGACAACCATGTGTATTGGAAAGAGGCCTTGACAAAATCTTATTTGTGGTCTTGGCACGAGGCCTTGACTACATTGTTATGATAGTCTGGCATTATGCATTCCATCATTATAAAAGTGGTTATTGATATTTCATGTGATTATTCGAGTAGTAGAATATCCATGTGAGTATGTAAATGGCATTATTTCAGTTACTTTTGCCATATTATGCTAAAGTTCATGTTTAAAAGGCTTTTGTTTTAGTTATACATTGCCTTAAATGTTAATGTTTATTTATTAAATCATCCGCTATATTGTTGTCATTACTGAGCATCTGAGCTCACCCCATTCAATGATTTAATATTTTCCAGGATGTGAAGAAGTATTTTATGAATGACCTACAGGGATAGTCTGAAGAGGATAGAAGTGTGGACTATGGAGACTATGTTATTATAGTTTTCCACTTTGTGATGTAATGTAACATTTATGAATGTATGTAGTGTTTCCAAGGCTACTAAACTAATCGGTCTTTCGAGACTTGATCTTTTGTGATCATGCCAATGTTACGAAGTAATGCACCGACTCTTGGTAGCTGGGGTCGGGGCGTTACACACAATGAGAGGAGTAAATTGATAATATCAAAAATTAAAATGTTTGTGTTATAATAAAATAAAAAATCATTATTTACATTGATTATAAATCTAATAAAATGGATGTGGAAATGAAAAACACAGAAACAAGTTTCCATGAAGTAAAAAATGCATTGCAAATTTTAAATTTATAGAAAAAAATTTATAATTAATGTAATAATATTCAAAAACATATGATAATGATTCTAAACATAGTATAAAAAATTCACTTGTGAAAATTAATATTGTAAACTAATTTTTGGATGATAGTTTTGTTTAAAATTTAAAATATGTGCCTTTTTAGGGCATGAATATTTATTAACGCAAAAATATTATATCATTGGATGTATTAGTTTTTATAGGACTGGAAATTTTCATAGAAAAATAGAGGAATTGAAGCCTGGAATATAAATAGAACTCATGTATTATTTAATTAATTAATAAAATCTATGTAAATGAAGATCTAGTTTTATTGAATATTTTTACCCCATTGAACTTGTGGAAATAAATCATTTTTTATAATATTTTATTTCCATGGAGTGAAAGTTGGAATGAAGAAAGAGTAATCATCATTTAATAATTGATTAATAATTCTTATAAAGTATATAATCCCAATATAAATAGATCAAGATTTCATACTCATAGCAAATATGATTTCATGGATGAAATGAATGGTTTATATGAAAATTAAGATCATTCTGATGAGGAATGAATGTTAGTACATCACAAATTTAATGGTAATGATTATTGATATGATAATGTTATTTTATGTTAAAGGATTGATAAATAACATCATACTGAGGTGAATTTTAAGGAATGAAAGATATGAAATGATTTGATAACCATTAGTTGTATTTTATCTCATATGATAAGTGGAATTAATAAAAATGATAGAATGAAAATAATGGATATGTTTTATCATTATGGAATTACATCTATCCAATAAATTGTGTTATTGACACACCAATGTTTGATGATAGGAAATTTATGTATAAATATCTTCATCTATTAATGGGATCAAATACAACTGTTGAAAATAAATCTTCAACATGATCTTAATAATGAAGTTGTTTTCTACAGGAATTCATGACACATCAAGTGGATAAAGGATAAAACAGTTTTCTTTACTGAATATAGAACCATAATTAATTTTTTTTGTATATTCATATTTCATTTCATTATTTTTATATGAGTTCAAAAATTGGGAACCTACTATTGAATAGAATCATGTCGTTCTTAGTCATAAAATGTCTAGAGATATACTATAGGTACATCTCTAAATATTCAAAATTTTCAATTCATGAGGTATCAATAGGATATGAATGAATATAAATTTTCATAATAGTGTAAACAAATTATGAATTATTAAAATAGTTTTTTTAATTTCTTGTTGATGATAATAATGAAGGCATTTTAAATTAAATACAAAGGTATAAAAATGAAAATCCATTAATAATATACATAATAAATGTAATGGAAAGGTAAAAAGAACAATTAAATAACATTTTCAATTACACTATTATGATAATTATTATATAAAAGAGTAACATTGTTAATGAAAATGTAAAATAATTTGAAATTTTTGAAAAATAATAAATGTTTATTATGAAATAGTGAGTAATTGGGACATTAAATTGAATGAATAAATATTGAATTTGATATAGATTAAACTTATGGTGTTGTGTATTTTAGGGATAATGATAGCATAAAACATAATTTTCCAAAAAACGTTTTATAAATCATAAATATATATACAATTTATATAGAACCATTTCAATGATGGTAAATATTTAAACATTAAAACCAAAAAACTATTATTTTATATATAGATAAACATTTATTTGTTAATGATGATGATACAAAATAATGAACATATATATCTAATATGTATCTATATATACCCAAAAGGAATTCCATAGTAGACTAATTTCATGACCAAATTGGTAACATATTTTTTGTAATAAGTAAGTTTTAATTAATCAGTTTAAAGATAAATTTTAAGAATCATTATGAAAAGCTATATTAACCTTCAATAGCTAATCATAGGTTGATTATGTTGATTTTCCTATCAAATATTATCATGTATTAATTTATTAAGGAATAATAATGTTCACTTTTTTTCATACAATAGGAAATCATGGATTTTTATAATGCATGTGAAGCCTTCCTTATTTATTGAATAAGTATAAGATGAAATAAAAATTCATAAAATTGGTGGTTTTGTTTGTGACTGATATAAAACAATGGTGAATATTTTTAATAAATATATATATATATATATATATTGAATTAATTCCATATATAATAGTTTATTAAATGTTAATGTTTTTATATAGAGGTAAATTTCACAAGGTAAATGTAATATTGATATCATTGTACATGTTAATGAGATCATTTATTTAAACCGTTAAGTATAATTCTTCTGAAGATATTCCATGAAAAGATAAAAAGGAATACTGAATGAAATATTCTATGATATAAGATATTAATCTAAGGATTGTTTTTGGAAAATAAGATGATATTTTTCTCTATGAGATGATATATAGACCTTGTAATTGATTGAAAATATTAGATAAAGTAATTAAAAATAATCATCCATACCCATTAACCATGGTGTGATGTGGATAAAAAATATGTATTGAAATGTTAGAATCAATAAGAATGCATAAATTAGATTTGATGTTTTCATTATATCAATAAATATATAATTGATTTTTTATGAGCGGTAAAATTGTGTACATAGTTTAAAAATGATTTATAAATAATGAAACAGTATGGTTTCTAAAATATTTATTAAACATATCAAAGTAAATTTATATTTTGGGATGATATGAGGATGTGGTGATAATGGAAATTTTTGGATATACTGATACGAATTGGTCTAGTGAATATGATTTCCATAAAAAAACATCAAGGTGTGAATTCATATTGAGTTAATCTAGTGTGACTTTCTATATAATAATCTATTATTCAGTGGAATTAAGAATTTTTTATTATAGGAATTTTGATGTTATCGAATCATTTAAATAGATTATTTTTTGGAATTTAAATGAGGATGATGTGTTGATAACATATTATATTTGTTTTAAACCCTATTTGAGAATCATTATAGGACATGGATAACTATTTGTATGTTTATTTCGTAACATGCTATAGAGATAATGGTATTATTGAAATTTTATGGAATTAATAAGGTAACATATTTTACTATTAGGGAAACATAAGTTTTTTACATACCATTGGGACTTAAAAATAGAAACGTGGAAAGTCACACTATGAATTCTATGTAATTAACTACCTTAGTGTGAGATATAAACATTTAAAATGGGATATGTAGGGGTATTATATGTGATGAATGATATTTTATAAATTATTCTTGTCACATTAACATAATGTTGTGGGACACCATAAATCATGTGAATATATAATAGTTAAATTGGGGATATATATGTGTACACATAAAATTGTAATGAAATAATTACTTCAGATAAAGATGAATGTATAGAAAAAGAAATATATAAAATAATGATATATTTTCCAATACATATGTAACATTAATAAATAATATTAAAATGTTATCCAAGATCTTCTAGCTGAAAAGTGATATTAAATTTTTAATTCCATTGGAAAAATATATGTATCAAGTATATCGCGTAAATATAATATAAATTTTTATGTTTATATATTAGGGTAACTGACAATCTATGGTATAATAATATGATACAAAAATTGACAAAATATTAAAATGAAGAATTTTTATGGGTATTTACATAAAATTATTTTTTTCAAATCATCAATTTTAAATATCATGATTCTTGTGAATGCGCTGTGAGGAATGTTGATTTTCCACATATTGTGAAAATAAATATGAATAACATATAAATATTTGTAAATATTGATGGATCTAAAGATTGATGTTCATGTTTATTTTTTTTAAGTCATCGATTGTGCAGAGATGAATAATGTGATCAATATTAATCAATATTTCATAATTAATAAGAAAATGTTTAAATGGTGATTACCAACATTATTTGATGGGAATTTTTTATATAATGAATTGTGGGACTCTAATGAAATTTATGGGATTATAGAACTTTAGTTTTAAATGAATATTTTGAATGATCTGGTTCCTATCATTCCAATAATCCATAGTTATAGAATATATCATGTTGTAATGATTGTTTATAAAATTGAGTTATGATTAGTTAAAAAATTATTCTGAAAGAGAATACGTTATTCATGGATAAATAATTTTTAGGAATTAAATATTGAGAAGATATTGAGACTAATAATTCAGGATGGATGACCAATATGACTTCTTTCATTCCTTGGATTTCATTATCTTGTATATGTGGATGTTTGGGATTTTTTGATAATTTTGAAGCCTTATATGATATAAGACATTGAGATGGAATAAAATTACATATTTTTATCTATAATTATGTTACTTTTATTCATTTTCTGTAAAATTTTGGAAACCTATTAATCTAATTATTAATTTATGTCTTAAATGGATAAAAATTATACCTTCTCTTTATATATAATGAAAATAATTAGTTATAAATTTTTTTCATTGACCTTTTTTGAACTCAAAAATTATTTATTCACCACCATTAGTGGAGAACCAATAAATTTTAATACGTGCATTTTTTCATTTATTAAATATCTCCAATTATGTTATTTTAATTTTTTTTCAATTTGATCTTGATCTAATCTATTGACAATGGTTGATTTGAAAAATGAAATTATACGAGTGAGGATGAATTAAACACACCCCAATTTTTGATTTATAATATCAACTACAATGGAACTTATATGATGTTTTAATATATATATATATATATCTATATATATTCATTTCATGACCCCCTCCCTCCCATGATGCCCCCCTGAGTATGAAAATAAAGAAGAGATATAATCACACCATGTCATACCTCTAATAAATCCCTCGGTGGGGACTTCAACCTATGGTACACAGAACTAATAATATGGAAGGAGATATCCTTTATAAGAAAACATGATTTGGAGATAAGTTGGTTCACCCCAAAACAACTCCAAGCACAAAAAAATGGATGAAATAAAAAAACCATCCCATATGCACGTTTAAAATATATCTATTACATATTCGCAAAAACACCAAAATAAATACCAAATCAATATAAGTAGTGACACGAAAATTGTCCCAATTTTGATCTAGTAAGGTCCAAGAAGGTCCAAATAGTCCTCCCGTAAACCTAAAAACTATTTTATATACGTTGGGTGATTATACAAGTATACTGAGTAAGAATTTCCAATGTTTTTCGTTCACAAGTGGAGAAGTATACTAATTCACCAATTCAAATAAATTCAAACCAACACCACATTTCAAGTTATACTAGAAACCACAACCTCACTAAGGGACACTCACCATGTAACAAAAGTTGTGTAATGTAATCTAATACACTCATTATTGTTTTGGGAACCATGTGCCACTATCTACGGGTTAACTCATCATACCCTAATGGTGAATTTCATGATAATTCAAAACTCGTCCACAAGCCCCACATCACAACCCTCAATACACACCAAGAACTTTGAGAAAGTCCTAAAACCAGGGGAATGGAAGCTCAAAACATTCCACCTGAGAAAACATGTTCCCCATCCATATCACTTTGTTCCTGCAAATACATGGCCCATAACCATAACCTCATTCCTAAAGATAGTTAGTGAAGAAAGACACATCTCATACGAAAGACACCTGTAAAAGCACTACTCACCCACAATAACTTGGTCATCACAACCATACCACATACTTCCAAAAGTGTATTTGGATACAAATGCCTTGAATAAGGATCATGGATGATTATGTTACCATCCATCCATCCTCCAATCAGGATGTCAGGAAATACATCCTTCCTCAGACAATTGTAGTGTTAGGAACATAATTATTAATAATGGTGGGGTGTGTATAGAAATCACAATGGAATGAAATTATATAAATAGGTACCAAAAACCCATCCCAACCTATCATATTTTCAAAATAAATAACAATACAAATAATACTCGTTTATACTACCCCAAAAATTATGACAACATAATAAGCAACTATTACTCAATAACCCCACCCAACTAATTTAACCATTTATCATCTTTTATTGAAAACTCTTATTATTAATTCCATCCCTACATATGAATGTACCAACAAGAATATGCAACAAGACACATAGCATCAACCCCACAGTGGAAAAAGAATCATAGTAATGTAACTGAGTTCATGTTTATTTTCCCACTTAGAAAACATTCCGACCACTACTATCATCATTTTTCAAAGTAATTCCTCCCAACCACCCCTCTCAACAAAGATAAACCCATACTCATAGACACATAAAATCAAAAAAAAAAAATCAAACCCCACTAGGAAACAATTCCAATTATTGACATCCTCAGGAACCACCTGCACAAAACATCTCATCCAACCCATTAGTACATAACATCACAACCCAATCACAACCCCACTGTGAAAAAAACATCACATTCCTTAAACAAGAAAACAAACCCTCCACCATAGATTCCTTCAAACCACCCACACCACCCCCACACGGAGTCATGCTCCAAAGTTATTACCAAAAACTCATACTAGGTTCATGTTATAACAAAACAACTCATAGAACCCAAGAACACCAAACAATGCATGGTGTATTCAAATATAACAAAACACTTTTTCTTTAATTACACATTGATAATTAGGGTTGATCACATAGGGTTTATAAACATGGGGAACCAATTTATTTATCTGAATAAATTTTCTAAAAATATTTATTCATATAAATTCTTTCAAATAAATCCAAAATAATGAATCCACAAGACAACACACATGAAAAAAATGACCACCAACAACTATGTTTCTTAGTTGAAAAAAATTCCCAACATGAATCATATTATCAATAAAACAATATGATAATCACCATTATGGTCCCAACCCATCATTTATTATTTTTAAACACAGTCATTTGAATATGTTAAATTTGGTTTCAACCATATTATACAAGAGACATAAGTACACCAGCACCACCTTATACACTATGAAAGAGAGATGAATGGATTTCTATCTTGAAGAATATTTGATCAATTATTCCTCCTTCAACCTGAAATTGGGGGGAACATGTTTCAGGGTAAAGACACCAGTGAAACACTATCCATATTCCACACCACAATTCATGATCCCTCAGAGAGTAATGGATTCGGGTGCCTAGGTATCAATAGAAATGGACGCGCAGAAGGATGGAAGGGACTCAAATTTAGAATGGGTAGATGTGATGTCAACGTGGGTAAGTGTGTTAAAATCTATCAAAGGTGAATCATAACCTAGGCCACATGTCTTGGGTTTTTTAAAGGAAAAGTAAATTTAAAAAAGATGAATTTTTGGTTATAGAACTTGAATTGGATTCAAAATCACTTAAATATTATATTTAAACAAATTTAAACCAAAGAAAATGTTAAAGGGACGAATCTAGAAAAAGTAGTAAAAACTTGGATTTTTAAAAATAGTCACAAATGAAACATCGTTGGGTGATTCAACTTCATGAGTCAGTGGTGGGTGAGGAACTATTGGGTTACTCACTGGTCGATGAGTCATCATTGGCTGACTCATTGTTGGACAAGCTACATATGGTTGATTCATTATTGGACGACTCACTGTAAAACGAGATGTGTCACCATAGACTGAAGCAAAGTTGTTTGAGTCATCTAAGTAAGAGTAACCATTGGAAATTAATATTTGGATGACTCACCAAGGGAGACCTATTTTCAGTGACTCACCGTTGTGGGTTACCTCTAATCGAGTCACAACTAGTGTCCTACTTTCCGTGAAACCCCATTCCTAACTCACCATACCCGACTCAAATTTTTGAGTCACCTATGTGACTAACTGTATGAAGAGTCACCTTTGGGATATTACTATTGGATGACCCAATAATGGGAACCTACTTTCAATGACTCACCAATGTGAGTCACCACTAGTCGAGTCACCACTGGTGACCTACGGTATGAAAATCACCATTATAGTTTCACCATAACAAACTCACCATTGTGAGTCACCATTGTTACTCACTTATGTGACTCACTAATGAAACTCACCATATATAGTCCCCATCGTAACTCATCGATGTAACTCACTGATGTGAATCCCACTATGAGTCACCATCACAAGTCACCAATGCAACTCAACAATGAGACTCACTGTTATAATGATGTCAATCACTAGAACATGATAATATAATTGACCTATGTGGTTTGTTCCATTACATCAGATACCTATAAATTTTTATCCCCCATGATTACTAAAAACTAACCCTAATAAAAAAGTGGGGTCCAAAGAACCACTTGGTAAGATAACTCTCATGGATCCCCCAACACATGGAACACCACTGCTGATTAAAAAATTAATTACAAATAAACTAGAAGACATGCCACACACGAAAAAAACACAACACACCTTGAACACATAGAAACCACATTTTCCAAAATTAATGAATTTGGGAGTCCATGTTATTAATATATCTGATTTTGGTGGAAATGACTCACCATTATGGGTTTAATTTAATATTCATTAATGTGTATCATTTATTAATCAGGTCCACCACTATTAATGTACTATTACATCATCAAATGCTATAGAAAAATGAAATGAATCATCTCATAGAAAACAATGATTAAACCTCACATTACAAAGAAAAAAAGAACTAGTTAACACTAAGGATTACATTGGGAACTGTGAACACATATATGATTCTTTCTTCAATGTACTCTCCTCTAGGAAACCATGCCTCTATAACACACTATCCAAAGGAATGGTACATCCAAAAAAAATCTTCTCCTGATGATATTGGATCTTCACAATGCGCTCCATGTGCGTCATGTCATTTTTTACATCCAACTCCCCCTATCAAAATACTTGGGACTCATTAAGACAATACTAACAATTTTGGGAGATTATAAAGACATCATGGACCATATCCGACCATGGTGGAAATAGAAATAAGTATGGAACTTCACCAATGTGACCCAACACTTCTTAGGGTCCGATGAACCGCAGAGATAACTTCCTACCATGGGAAATCCATCGCTTCCCACATCAAGGGAAACCATTAAGAACATGTGGTCACCATAATTGAACTCCATAGGCTTACTCTATTGATTAAAAAATGACTTATATGGGCCTCTGGATGCCTTCAACCTTTAAAAAACAATTGAAACCTTCTATTTCATACACTTCACCACATACAGTCCAAGAACATCAATTTCCCCAAAACCTATCTAGCACATGGGTTAAAGAAATTGTATCCCATAATACGATTAAAATGAATCCATTCTAATATGATAGTGATAGCTATTATTTTATAAAATCCCTACCAATGGTAGGTGGTACACACATACCCCCAAAAGTCTAAGACACAAGACCATATGATCTACCCAATTTCTATGTGGTCTACCCCGTCTACCAATCTGTCTTAGGGTGGAATGAAGCGTCAAGACATAATTGAGCTGAAAATCAACCTTAAATATCATCTATAATACTATGGTAATGTGTTTATACTGATCCGAGACAATGGATCTTAGAACTCAATGTAGTCTCACTACCACATCAATATACATCATATACATGATGTTTACTATGCACAACTAATTAATCCCAAAGAAGTGGGATGATTTTGTCTTCCAATCCACTATTTTCTATATGTGGACATATAAACCCTATGTTTTCGGTAGAACTGTGAAAAAATCCATCGATGTGCCATCCCACTTCCACTAAAAATCATATATGGGATACTACAATCCAACAGGAACCTAGTGCTCAACCTTCACTTGTTGGAACACTAAGCACTTCACCCCAAACTCTGCCACTGCACTGTTTACTCAGGGAAAGCAAAACTATATCCCTAATCCATGATACATATTGGAAACACATAGGTGTACTCATATGGTTATCTATGAAACTAGTATAAGGCCCCCTCATGAATAACTAATAGACCAAAATATCTCTCATGGAAGAACATATTATTCGGACCATACGTCAAACTTCTATCTAGAGAATCATCATTGTCAATGTAATCACACATCACTTTTTCCTATAATTCTCCCCACTGAGACACCTTCACCTGCTACATCAGTGGAAAATTAAATTCCATTTGTAATTATTCTCAATTTCCACCATCCATTCCCGCAACTATGTCCAATGTGGCTAACTACACTATTGACATTCAAGAAAACACATATTCCTGAAAAAACCTACATCTGTGACTTCCTACTCAATTCATCATGCAAAAAATTCCATTTTCTTATGGTGTATAAGATCTCATAATCTAAATACCGATGAAACTCTATCGACCTCCACTATCACGATTCTGAATCGTGCTATGAAAAGTTATACCTCAATATATCGTGATCTGTGAAGACCAAAAATCACTCCCTATTGTGATAATGTTTCCCCAACATTAGTTCAGAAATGATGGAAAATAGATCATGATCATGGGTTTCAATGTTATATTTGTGTTAAACAATAAACTAAACCCATAAAAGATCACACCCAGTTGTCGCAACTGCATATATCCCCAACCCTTATTGGAGCCATCCCAAAACACCTCAAACATCACCCCTTCCTCTGGAAACTATAGCATTGGAGCACTGATCAACATTACATTTAGATAGTTGAACACATCCTTGAACTAATATTTCTACAATACATGTTGTTTTTTTATTGTCAATGGTTTCCAAGGAGACACAACTCGAATGAGAACCGGTATGAAACTCTCAATATAGCTGCAAGATAATGAAGGATATGAACTTCCACCACATTTTTGGGTGATTCCCAATATACAACTAATTATTATATTTACAAATAAACCACTACATTGTGATATGCCACCACATTCCCAAGGAAATACTCTTCCTACATCCAAACCCGGAAAATCAAAAAAAAAATCCCATAGAGCATGTGGATTTGATGAACCTCAAAGATAATCCTGAGATACTTGACATGATTCTACTGTAACATTGTGTAAATCTGTATTTAATCGATGAATAAGATAATGAAATTGTACATGAAAGCATGAAGTATGGTGTTTATAAGTCCCATTGACATGGCTAGTGCATTCGTAACACTGAATGAGATGAGAACGAACTCAAAGTGACCATAACTAAACCAAAAAGAAGTCATCAGGATGGCAGCCTCCATCATCCTAAACCGGTAATATTCATTCAACAAATCAATATTAGTAAAACACCCTTCTCCTCTAATATTGTTTATAACATCATCTATCCATTGAGGAGGGTAACAGTTCTAGAATGTCACCTAATTCATGCTCCAATAGTCTATACACATCCTTGGTCCACTATCATCCTTCTTCACAAATAGGACTGGAGCACCCCACTACGACACACTAGTCTGATAGAATCCAAAATTAATCATGTTATCATCAAGAATCCTCAGATCCCTCATCTTAGATGTTTATATTTGATACAGATCCTTCAGAATCGTAGAAGCAAAGGTTTTTATGTCTATCCCAAATGCAAAATAGTGCTGAGAGGGTAGATTCAAAACCTCCTCGATAACAACATCCTATAAACACCCAAATTCTCTATTATCCACCACCATCTCTACTTCCATTGATTCCACTGAATGATATTCAAAAAAAATATGAGGTTGTATATATTAACTAGCAACCTGATAACTCTTCTCACTCATGAAAACCACAAAATGTCCACTCACATCTCAGAACATGACTCTTTACTAGAAGCAGTTGATAACAACATGCAATGAATACAACTAATCGATCCCATGGATTATATGGTATGGTTTCATCTTTAGAAAGAAGTGATCCCTAAGGAACTGAAGATGCCCCATCCTCATGATATATACTTAGAATATATAAAACATGATGATCAGATCTGTGACAAGATTAATCAACACTAGGGGTATATAATGTCTCTCTACATGTAATCCTTGATAATAGGCAACACCGGGTGCAAGAAAGCATTTCTTGGCACTGAAACCAAACAATGACCATGAAAGAGTACTGAAAAAACTAATCATGCCTCGAAGGATATATGTCCAAATTGTAACAACTACCTCTATGTCATGAAACTGACCTTGACCAGTTCATCTTACCCTATACTAATGATCACCACCTCGACCACACCCAAGGCAAGGGCCCCGAGGAACACCCTGAGTTTGGATTCCACCTTCTCTATCTCCCATCGGTGGAATATGATTCTATTATCCCTAATACTAAAATGCCTTAGCCATCATGTTATGCTAAGCCTGGTGATGAACCTTCCCTCCCCCATCATACTAAGCTCGAACATCCCATGTAAACTATCTATGAAGATTTCCATGATCCCTAAAAGAAAAACACCTTGGTCCAATGATTTATGTAATTGTAAGATCAGTTGAAGGCCTAAATTGGAACTATTGAGATTGGATCCCTAATGGTAAAAACCAAAAAGGTGACAGAACAATAAAACAACTACATGAATCCTTTCACATTGAAGAACTATGCTGACATCCCTCTCGTGGTAGACCTCCTCGCAAGTGGATATTCTCATCTATTGCCTCCTTTGGGACCAACATATATGTCATCAAGGTAAAGGGAGTAAAAAGATCAAATGTATTATCACTATCAAAAGTATGCATCAAATCAGATTCACTGGTTAGAGGTTGTTGTAGGATCAAATTTGTCATTTCCTTTATATTTGTCTCTATCATGTATGGAGAAAATATTTGTATATAATAAAGAAATAGAGTTTATGGAAGGTACTATAAAATCAAGAGTAAGTGGATCATTCATAAGAACAGGTATGAGGTACATGATTATATCTTTTGGTGAAAAATACATCAAGTGAAATGGTTGAGCCAAAACACCATCTAACTGAGTTATCAATGTTGATCAGTATCAAATAAAATCTATGGATGTGGGTGAAATAACTACGTTCATGGGAATTTATTCACTTCAAATAATAGAATGATATGGACATGAAGAAGGATTTTATTAGGATGATAAAATCCATAATAATATCACCCTCCATTTCATTCAAAATAAATATATTTATTTTTTGCTCAATGAACTTTTCCAGAGGTCATGAGAAGACATTTAGTTTACTCACTTGTTCATTTAAATTATCTAATCAGTTGTGAGATTCATAAATTATCTGTGAGAAATTTTCAATTATCATATACTTCAATCATAGTATACATACCAAAAAAATAAAGCATTTTACCTTTATTGATAGTGTACTTATCATACCTATGATTAGTTGCATAGTCTCTTATCAGTTGATAGAAACACTATTTATTATAATATATCTTCTAATGTGTTCCTCGTGAGTGGTCAAATCATCCAAAACATTTATAGTATATCCTCATACAAACTTTTAGAGTATATCAGTATCTATTTTCATGAGAAAAGGAGGAGTTTCAATTTATATAGTCGAAACATCAAACATACATTCATGATTCTGAGAAAAATAATTCGAATATTTATAAAGAGATGATTTCAAACATTCTAATTATCATATCATAGATTCCACCATATTTGATAATATTATATTATCTACTTACAATTATTGTATGTGAAATAATAATCTTGTATGTAAATTGAATATATCCAATCCAACCAATTGTCGAGTTCATTCTTCACATAGAGGGGAATATGTTGTTGGTTTGGACTTCAAGTCATTTTCTATATCGTAATCTAAATTCCTTGTCAAGTGGGTTCAAGTCATAAAGTACATTCCTTTGAAAATAATATATATTATATTGTGTTACTACATTAGGAGGAAGAATAGTTTGAGAATAATGATGAATTCATTTATCCTAAGGATCTTCAAGCTCGACTATTATTTCTAATACCATGGGAGTAAAAAGATACAACTCCCCATAATGATCAATTTGAAATACTAGGGATCCTTTTACAGTGATAATATTTTTATGCTCATCATCCAAATCACTCTAAATCTAACAGAGCCTTATAAATTCACTATATTTTTCACATTCATCAAAATAACTATCTTTATGAATTGTATAAATTGGGATTACTGAATGTTTGGGTACTTAAGTGGTTTTAAAAACAACATGAATAGAAGGGATATGTTCTATTTGATTAGTCTATATGTTTTCTACCATAAATTTTTTTAATGGTTCTAATTTATCATTTTCTAAAACTAAAAAATAAGATTGAGAGACATATCCCCCTCACTAAAATCTTCCATTACTTCTTCAGTAACATTTGCGAAGTAAGGAATCATAACATATTTTTATTTAATGACATCTCTATTAGAAGGTGATAACACAAGTGACGAAGTTAGTACTCATTGTATCTCTTGATCATGATCAATAAAATGACATCTTTTCTTATCACAACCTTTTTCAAGATGTTATCTCTAATACTCAACACCTTTTTTATTTTGAATGTATTAATGATAAGATCCATTATCATTTTCTGCATCCACTTGATCATTATTATCTATAATTTTATTTCCATCATATTAATCATGATCAATAGAGGTATCATTTTCTTTTTTAGAAAAATTTTCATGAATTTTATTTTAATTACCATTCTGGTAACATTATGTTGTAGAGGAATATTTTATAAATTGATCTTCCCTAGTAACTAAAATTTATTCAACATCATTTCATATAATAGGTATTGTTAGGTCGGTTGTGAATTTGATGTACTGATAGTTCCAACCAAAACATAAACTGTAGATTTGGGAATCTATAGATCACTCGTAACTTCCTCATAAAAAAAATTCTTTTCCTTCCACTTATTTCTTGACATTTCTCCTGTATATTTCCTATAAATCATGTGACTCATTAGGATTCAGACTATAATGCAACATTTCATTATGTCTTGTAGGAAGATAAATCATGTTTAAATCATCATACAATGTGTCATTATCTCTTACCCAACATTTCAGCTAGGAATTCCAGCTCATATTAATTCTATTACAAATTATTTTTATAAGAAAAAACAACAATACTTATCTTTATATTCTTCTCCTTATTTGATATATCCCATAGAATCTATGATGGATGATACCGTATTATTATATGTTACATGGTAATATATTGACCTCTTTATGAAAATCAATCACATATGAATCATAAAACATCTACAGATAATGATTCTTTTCCCTTGTTTAATCAATTAGTGGAAATAAACATCCTCGTATCGCATTGTATAGATATAAATGCTTCTAGGAAGTAAATTACTATGTACGAACATGAATAACAAATTACATTCACCACCATGTTCTACATCAGTGGTTCGTCTCAGGGTACTATCTCATGTAAAATGATGGATAACATCTTTTTATTAGAATATATAACTATTAATTTGGATAAAACCTTGTAAATACTCATGTACCACTTTATGTTGAAAATTCATGCACTTTTCTCATACATGTGATGAGAATGAAAACTCATCTCTATTAATATGACTTAATCATTATGATAAAAATCATAGACTAAACTTTTATAAATATTAGTGACTTGATATAATCCAAGAAAGTAGTTTCTAAATTTTTATAACCATTAATAAATGTTTGTTTCTAGATGGGATCCATTTGGAATCAATTTATTTTTCTTCTTTAAAACACTATGTTTTCAGATTGGGGTTTCAGGAAATGATACCTAACTATGGGAATATACTCTTCATTTCATCAATTACCTCATCTCTTATGGGTTCATTCCCACTACACACATCACTAGGGACTTTTGGAATGATTGAAGGCATATGATTAACAATAGAGAAAGATGATTTGTTTGAGAGGAATGAAGTGGTTTAGGGGATCATCGATTTTGTGGAAGGGAATCAATTCTATTTCTCCCATGATTATTATCATTTAGGTATTTTAAATAAATAATAATAAACAAAAAATAATAATAAAATAATCGGTAAAATTGTTGTAATGGTGATAATATAATTGTAATATAAAAGGAATGGTTATTCATTCAACATTGAATTATCAATGGTGACTTATCAATAGTGACTTTTCAACATAGCTCATCAATGGTGACTCATCTTGGTAAAACATCAATAGTAACTCGTTAATGCTGACTCATTAATGATGACTCATTAATGATGACTCATCAACGGTGACTCATCAATAATGACTAATGAAGGTGAATCATTCCACTGTGATAATTCAATATGGGATGTTCAATGGTTAATCATCAATGGTGGCTTATTAATGGTTACACATCAATGGTGAATTATTAATCAAAAATTTTCATTACAAATTTATGAATGATGTTGTTTAATCTCCCAAAATTCACCGGCTTTGGGACTATATCCAAAATTTTATGTTTAGTTCCTATAAATTATTATTGTACATCACTTTTTTGAAAATTATATTTGAAAATGTGGTGTCTTTTATCAATTTTTTTTGTTCTAGTGTGAGATACCAGATTTTTGCGAAATGTTTCTCTCACTCCTGTTATCAAAATTTATAGGTACATATCTATATTATTATCCATGTATAGTGAATTAAGTTTAATCCTCAACACTTGTTCATAGAAACATTCTTCACCTATATATTTGGAATACACAGTAAAAAGTTTTGCATAATTTTATTTCTTACTACACTATGATAGTATAGATATTTTTAGTAGTTGACTAGTTCTAGATCTGATTTTTCTATCAATGTTACGACCTCAATGATCATTTTATAAATAACATACAACATAAAAATAAATTAATTTTTTATATATATACCATAATGGTTGTATACTTTTGGATTTTGAAAATTCCCATTAAATCTAATATGTCTGACAATTTTGGATTATCCTGAAAGAGGTCACAAATAGTGAAACTAAACATAACATTCAGATGACTAGTAGTTACATTAAAAATATTACAAATCATAACTCCTTAACTTCTTTAATATTCTGATTTCTGAGATTCATCAAGACCTCATTTAGAAGTGGTAATCATGAGTGTATCACTACTATTAGTTCTATCTATTACAAAATGTTTAAAAAGATATTTATTTTATTTATTTTATTTAAGATAATTCATTCGTTGTTATAAATAAATTGAAATCCATTAATGTAATTGATATTACCCATTAAAATCCATTCAATTTTTTTTCATTAGTTTCGAAAATATTCTACATAGGAACAAATTTAGTAGATAAAAAATATTATCATCTATATACATTTCTACCATTAAAACATCATTTCAAATTTCTGTTAAAAATTAGTTGGGTCAGCTATACTTTTTGATAAAATCTTGGAAATATGAAAATATATAATCCTATCATACCATGCTCTAGGAGAATTTTTGAAACTATATAATTCATTTTTAATTATCGACTAGATTTATAAAATGTGTGTTTTAAAATCTAGGGATTATTCAAAAAAACATCCTCACTTATAAATCCAATGAATAATTCCATTTTAAAATCAATTTGATGTTATTTTAAATCCAAATGTGCTGTGTAGGTAGGAAATATCCAAAAAACATAGATGATGTCCAGGTTCTATTGATGAAATGAAAATCAAGGAATTCATATACATGAGTAGTATGTAATTTTATTTACAATTTATTTTTAATTTTTAACTCTTTAATTATTTTAAATTTCTCAAAAATTCCCAAATTCAAATAAGAACACAAGTCATTATGATGCATGTTCTATTTATAGGTAATCTAACATGTAAAAATTATAGCCTCACATGGTTATTTTGTAGGCTTAGAATCCTTGAATCGGGTAATGGGGGGACCTAAAATCCTTTTTCCGAGCTAGACATTACTATTCTATATCATTCACTAAGATCACCTAATATTGTTTCCCTACCAACCCATGAAATCTTCACTACGCCTAAATCAAAACTACATCTTGTTTCTCAACTTCTTTTGACACTATTCTACCACATCCCCCTCCATCCAAATATGTTACACCCAAAGGTTTTATAAAAATAAATATAAATGGATGAAAATTTGTTTTTGGTATATATTAATATCTATAATTTAAACATAATTTTCCACTTCAATGTTTTTAATTTCGAAAACAACTGTCATCTGTAATTGTGTTCATCAAGTAATTTAGTGTATAATGAAAACAACATACTTTTTGGTGAAGTGTAACAAACCCTTATGAATAATAATATCAATATTAATATGAATCTAAGTAATTTTAAATATTATAATTATTTTATTTCATAAGGAATTATGATATGTCATCTTTGGTAAATTTTCAACATGATATAAAATTAGTTATAGTATTAAAATTGTTATTTTTGAATAAATGATGATTTTGCATAAAATGTAAATTAATAATATATACAAAATTATTTTCAAAAAATGGATTTAATTATTGAATTATACAAGTAAAAAATTGGTTTGGCTGAATTTTTGGGATATTTCTAGAATTCATGAATATTTTATTAATAGTGAAAACTATAAAATATCAAATATTATAATTATCTATTAAATACACTATTAATGACATCATAAGTGATGTAATCCAACAAGGTTAGAATTAAAATTCCATTTTTAATATTTGGGGTCACATGAAAGAATACAATTCATAGTCCTTGAAGAAAAATATTAAAAAAACGATTAAAATAAGGGAATATACCTCATCTCATCCACTATAAATACAAAAATCCATCCCCTCTTCCTCCCACAACTACCAAGCCATGTGACTTAAATATTTTCTACCCAATAATCCTCCCAAGGATATTCCACACGTCTTAGATATACTGGTATCACCTAAAGACCAAATCCAAAGGCCATAAGGTGGATCTTAAGGAGAATACAAAAATAGGTCAACATCCTCTTTTATATCATTTCATTTTATTTCATTTTCTTTTATATGCTTCTTATTTAATCAAATAACTTTATCCAGGAGGAATTAATGCTAATGTATCTGACATATTATAGATTTCATCATATTTATTGATTATTCATTGTTATACTTATTCTCCTCTCCCACCAATTCATGAAATTAAAACATCCTCAGTGATGTGTCAAATTTCCGACATCGTAGACGATGCGATTTTAGTTAATTTTACTTCAATAACGACTGTTCATGAAGCCGTTTTTATGGTTGAGACATATTATGATTTATGTATTATATCATAGACAAGATTCTAGAATCATTTTATACACATTGTATTAATTTATAAAATAGATGAGTTCATTACGATAAAAAAATCACCAAAATTACCTAAACAAATATCAATAATCTTCAAACTAATGAATCATCCTCATGCCAAAATTCAAAATTATAAATGATATAAATTATTATACTTGAAATATTGAAATACCCTTACATTCATATTTGGGTGTTTCACTTCCAATCGAAAATAATATCCATCAAAAACTGATCATTGAAATCATATACAGAATACACACAAGCCAAGGGATGTTCATATAATAAAAAATTATGTCCTTCCATTTGTTGTTTTAATGGCTAATCTAATCAATGGTTTTCGTTGGTCAAAAATATCAAGGATAGAGAGGATGTTGATGGCTTATTGAAGGATGAATTTAAATGTATATTCCTTAAAAAATAATTTATATAGGTGGTTTAACTAATAATGGAGAAGAAATTCCTAGAATTAAATAAAAAGGATGATGATTTGATGTCCATGATTGAGGATAAATTCACCGGAATACTGAGGTATTCTACAAATCTTATTATGGGTATTGATATAAAAATTAACCTCTTTTACTCGGGATTTAAGTCGCGGTATCGAAGGGCATTGGCTTCCTGTGAAATCAAAATCAATGAGAAATATTTTTGATGTGCAGAGAGGGAAGAGATGGAGTTTACAGATGATCATGTTATCATTGAAAAAAGGAGATGAAGTTGTCCAAATGGAAAGGGATTAGTAATAATCAACCATGTATATCTGATGGCAAGATAATCCCATGTACAACTTGTATAAACAATGGAATTAAGTAGCAGGGGGAATGACATACAAAAATTGGATGTGTTTTCATTGTGGTAGGTTTGTACATATGGCTTCATATTGTAATGAAAATGACCCTATGAATAATCCTAAAATGAAAATTGTTATGTGTTTTAAAGGTGGTGAGATTGGAAACTATGCAAATTCATTCCCAAAGATATATCCTAATGATACAATGTAGCCGGACTATTAGTTGAAAGGTGTAGTGATATCCATTATACTAAATTAGCAGATGTCGGGCTGTCACATGTAGTTGAATCAGGTAGTTTGTTTGTTCACTCAAATTTTGACAATGTTTTCCTTGATACCGGGTCTATACATTCCATTATTTATAAGCAGTTATATTGTAAATTAGAAATATCACGTAAACAAATGAGACTCGAAGATGTTGTTAAAACACCATAGGGAAATACTGTAGTAAATATGAATTATATAAATCATTATATTGTAGTCTGTGGAACTATTTTACATTATAACCTTGTTGATTTTCCCTTAGATGATTTTTATGTTATTTTGAGAATGGATTAGATTTCTTTTTGTCATGCTATGATTGACTGTAAGGAAAAATATTTCTTTCATAAAGTGTTTCAGTTTGTTTACAAGAATGATCCCCTGTAATTGATATCATATCAAGAAGTAGAGTAATTGTAGAAAGATGGAAATAAAATTTATCTATCTCATTTTGTGGAAAATAATCGATATCATATCAAGAAGTAGACATGATTTGGTATTAGTATTTGAGTATTTTATTTGAATATTTGAAGGCCTCAATTATATAGATCCAAATGTATAATATATACTGACCATAAAATTATAAAGTATATATTCACTCTGATGTAATTAAACATGAGTTAGAGAAGATGTCTTGAACTGGTAAAAGATATTGATTTCAAATTCAATTACCATCTGAGAAAAGAAAAAAAATGTGGTAGATCCCATGATTTAAAAACATCATGCATCATTAACCGAGTTACATTTTGAACATGATCCCTTGGTAAATGGTTTGATGAATTTCATTTTAAATATTGTTGTTTCATGAAATGTTTCTATTTTATTAATGTTTCATTGCAATCATCATTATCATACTGAATTAAGAAATCACGGTAGGAAGAACATGATCTACATAAAATTATAGAATTGGTTAAAATGGGTTATTTTTCAAAATTTTACTCTAATAAATATTGGGTTTTAATATTTGGTAAATTTTTTTGAATGAATTATGATTCCTATTTGAGGAAATATTTGATGTTTGAAGCTCATAGATCTCCATTTTACATTCATCTGGGATGTTCTAATATGTAGAGAGACCTTCTAGAGTATTATTGGTTAGATGGAATGAAATAAGATATTACTGATATTTCCATGAAAAGTTTGACTTGTTAATAGGTTAAAGTAGACCAGTAGTTACTTAAGAGGATACATACGCCATTTGCAGTTCTAGAGTGGAAATGTGAGAATAATTCCATGGAATTTATGTTTGTAAAAACACCTATGTATCGAGGTAACAATGATATTTGGGTTGTTGTTGAATGGCTGACAAAATTAGAAATATTTCTTTCTATGCGAGAAACAATGTCTTTGGATCAACTTTCTCTACTGTACCTCAAAGATATTGTCATGTTTCATGGATTTCCTCTTCCCAGTGAATCTGAATTGGATTTCATGTTCACCTTTAATTTTTGGATGGTCATTTAGAAGCCATTGGGTACAGAATTAAAATTTATCACAACTTCTCATCATTAATTAGATGGACAGTCAGAATGAATGATAAAGACAATTGAGGATATGATTCGAGTTTGTTAAATGGATTACAAGGGATGTTGGGATCATCGTTTTTCTTATAATAACATTTTTCATTCTAGTGTATATATGGATCCTTTTGAGGCATTGTATTGGAATCAGTGTTAGACCCCATCATTTTGGGTTAAAGTCAGTGAAAGAATGTTGATGGGGCCAGAAGTAGTAGGGGAAGTGGAAGAGAATGTTATGATGATCCAACCACAATAAGGAAAACTCAGAGTAGCTATAAATGTTATTCATATAAGAGAAGGAAAGATGTCTCCTCCATTGTAGGTGGAATTTTTTTCCTTAAAATATCTCCTTGGAAGAGTGTTATGTGTTCTGGTAAGGAAGGAAAGCTATGTCTATTATTCACCGGTCCTTTTGAATTAGAAGAAAAAGATAGACCAATGGAATACCGAGTAGCTTTGCCTCCGAGATTGTCTCAGGTACACAATGATTTTCTAGATTCGATGTTTAGAATGTATGTTCCAGATTCAACTCATGTCTCGAGCCTAGAAGTAGTTCAGATAAAAGAGAACATTTCATATAAAGAGAAACCAGTTTAGATTTTTTATTGAAGGGAACATGTATTATGGAAATAGGTACTCCACCAGATTGTGGTTTGTTGGAGAAACAACATGGTAGATGAAGTAATATGTGAGTTAGAAAATACTATAATGGAATGGTAACCTCAATTCTTTAACAAGTAAATAAAATTGTGAGGATGCAATTTGAAGAAGTTGGGGATAATGTAACACCCCATGGTTTTTAAAAAAAATGATATTTATGAATCCTTTTAATATAGATATTTTTAACTAAACACTAAATATAATTTTCCCACATTTATGTTTTTCATTTCAAAAAACTATCATATAAAATTATCTTTAGTCCGTTATGTTGTGTCTAATAAATTAAACATAATTTTTGGTGAATAGTAATATACCCATATGAATAGTAATATGACCCGAATGAATAATAATATTTTTTTATTTTATTTCCAAAGGAATTGAGATAATGATATCATGGAAAATTTTTCAACGTGACATTAAAGCTGTTATAGTTTTAAAATTATTATTTTTGAATAAAAAATGTTTTCACATTAAGTTTAAATTAATAATATATAGAATTTTTTTTCGAAATATGGATTTCACTTCGGGAATCTACCATTCAAAAAAAGGTTTTGGTGAATTTTTTGGATTTTTATGAAACTCCTGAATTTTTATAAATAGTGAAACATAGTAAAATACATCATTTATAACTATTAGTCAAATACACTATTGATGACATCATAACCGATTTAAACCCGCTTGGATCTAACTCATATGTCATTATTACTATTTGGGGTCCCATGAATTAACCTTATTCAGAGTCTTGTTGAAACTATTATAATAATGATTAAAAAATTGAAAAATACCTCCTCTCCTCCTCTATTTATTCCATTGTTAGTCCCCTCTTCCTCCCACTACTATCTAGCCTTGATCCTTACCTAATTTCTTCCAAGTACTAATTCCAAGGCTATTCCCCACGTCCAATTGTTGTTGGTCTCACCAAAAGGCCAAATCCAACGTCCATAAGAATGATCTCATGGAGAAGACACCAAGAGGTAAACATCATTTTAGTTTTCTCTCTTTTCTTTTCATTTTCTTTTTTATTCTTCATTATTCCACACCACCCATTATCCAAGAGGTATGAATGATCAAGTTTATTATATATTATGTATTTATCAATGTTTATGGAATACTCATCATTATTCTTCTTATCCTCTACCACTTATTACATAAATTAAAACACCATCTGTGATGTGTCGAATTACCGACATCAGGAAAGATGTGATCCGATGAACATAACACAACATATAATCTATCAGGGAAGAATGGTTTAGGTCACCTCTTTATCAAGATAAAGAAAATATCACATGGATGAAATGATATCTAGTTTAGAAACTCTATAACATAAATCAAAATGGGAATCATTTTTAAAATCCATCAAATGACTATCATGGCCTAGACCACCCGACTTGACTGTTTAAAAAGTTTATTTTAAAAAATATCAGTGATATAGTTATTGATTATGAAATGGATTCATAATCGCTTACATATTATATTTCACCCAATTTAGGAAAATGGAAACATTAAAGGGGATAATGGTTTAGAATAGAAGAAATATGGATTTTTTTTAAATTTATGTGAATGAAGCACTATTGGGTGAGTCACTATCATGAGTCACTAGTGGGTCAGTAAATATTGGGTGAATTACCAATGGATGAGTCACAAGGGGATATTTCTATGTGGGATGACTCGTCGTTGGATGATGTACTGTTGGATGTGACACTATTGGATGACTCATCATTGGATGAATTGAGTCGACGTTGTGTAAGGAATTGGTTGAAGACACACCGTTGGACGAGTCACCATTGGCATGCCCCTATTGTATGACTGACCTCTAGAGTCCTACCGTCAGTGAGTCACCATTTTGATTCACCACTAGTCGTTTCACAGCTAGAAAACTACCATAATCAATACACTATTCTAATCCAACTATACCCAACTCCCTATTGTGATTTACTGATGTGAATCACCAACATGACTCAGACACACAACTCACCTTTGTGATTCACTATTGTGACTCACTAACATAACTCACAGTTGTGACACCCCGACATGACTCACATGTGGGATTAACTATCAAGATTCACTTTCTCAAGTCCCAGATGCGACTCACCATCGTGACCCTCCATTTGGATGAAATACTATTGGAAAACATGAATTTGTGAAAACTCATGAAATAAGGCTTTATTTCCTCTATAAAACCTCAAACTATGGATTTTGGAAATATTATACTCCAGAGAGGCTATGTTCATTTAAATTCATATGATTTAAAATCATTTGATGATTTATTTCTCTATGATGATACAGATTCATGAATGAAGGTGAAATGGTTTACTTCTTTTCAAATCCTCCAGTATATTTATCGCATTACTTATTAATATTCAAAAAAAATTTACATATTGAAACTGGGTATAAAGAGTTCTCTTAGATGATTAATCAAATGTGATAAAATTATGTCAATGAACTAGGAAGGGGATTTTTTATAGAAAAATGTGATGGTTATATTGGATTTTATAAAATTTATATTCTAATTGTTGGTCTCAGTGAGTAACTCATGAAAGTAGTGAAATGAGTCCCCCAAAAAAATACAATTAAATTTAATTAAAAATAAAGTCCCATTAATAAAAAATTGACAATTTATCAAAATAGAATATCGATAAAAGGCATGTCCTTTTATAATATTTCTCAAAGAGTGATTAAGTCCATGATAAAAAAAATGTTTATAAATAGCTTATTTTTGAAAAAACAATACATAGTCACTATCAAATATAAAAACATGTTAAGTTAAATTATCAATGTAATTTTTTTAATAATTATATAAAATCAAGGGTATGATAATAAAATAAAACACAGTAACGCAATAACAAAGAAGAATAAATAAGAGGATTGGTCTTGAGAAGATATATAATCCAATACACTTGGAAATAACTTAATGATCAAATGATTATAGAAATAATAAAAAAATCATCAAAATATATTAGGTAAACAAACAAAATTTACATGTTGTATTTTATAAAGTGACTATTCCACATTTATACATGGGATTTATGGATATAACATTCCATTAAATGAACACATACACAAAAAAGAGTAAGAATCATGATGTATATAAAACAGATAATAATAGGTATGGTCTAGTTATGTGTAGGAAATATTGTGGGTTTGAAAACAGTGTAATAACACACTATTCAATGTATAATGAATTGAACAGAATGAACAATAAGTAAAATTTTAAATCATATAATGTTATTATCTAATTATTTATAGTCCTTGTATATAAATTAGTGAGGATTCCGAACATAATTCTAAAAAATTATAATAGAATATAGGATCATAAGAGTCTACATGAATGTTTTAGTTGATCTCTATAGGTGTCTCAATTAGTCACTGTAATGGAATATATTCTAGTTCTTCATTTTTATTTATAGATCTTAAATCAGTAATCTCATTATGATTAATATATTAAAAAACCCACACAATTCATACATTAGTAATTGGTGTATCGGTCATATATATAGAGTAGGGAGATAATGATATTGATCATGTATATATAGAAACATCAGTTGGAGGATATCCACAATCCTCTAATCAACCATTATATTTTCTTGAAGGCGTGGAAAAATTATCCATGAATGTAAACAGTTTTTCAGCAATTAATGTCAATTCACATGTAGAGAAATGGTAGCAATATGCTACAACTCACTCTTCATCTAGTGGTATACAAAACTGGTCGTAACGATGACACAAGTTTTGGGGGTGACAAGTCTTATGGTAGATCAACTTGTGTTTTCCCCAATAGTGGTTAAAATTATATCATTGAAAAGACATATAGTGACTAATCTAAATGGTGTCTCCGTTATGACGGTAACAAGTCTTGGTGGTGACTCTCATCTAAAATGACTCGACATAGTATTTTGATGAATTATTAGAAATATAATATTAACATATGAAATTATATCGAAAAAAATGTTAAAATTTATTATAAAATGAATCATGATTAATGAAACTTAAAATATGAGATTTTCAATCTTACTAAAGACAAGGAGATTCCAATATTCTCCACCTTTTTTGATGATTAAGAAACATAAAATTTTATAAAAGATGTACTAAATGAGTAATCATTAATAATCAACGATTTAGTTATGATAATGACAATCTTAAAATCATTTAAGAAGATATATAAGTGATATAAGAAACTTTTTTAGAAAAATTATTTATTTATACATAAGATTACACAATATATATTTTGTTTTTTTTCTCTGTATGAATATAAATTACCAATTTTCCCCCATTGAGATTATCAAAAATAAAAAGAATAAAAAAATTAAATTTACATATCATGTAAAATGAAATAATTATTATCCATGTAATATGAGATAACTATATGTATACTACAAAAATATATGGGTAAAAAGTTCAAATGCATGATCACTATCAAAAGTATGCATCAAATAAGATTCACTGGTTAGAGGTTGTTGGATGATCAAATTTGTCATTTCCTTTATATTTGTCTCTATCATGTAAGGAGAAAATATTTTTATATAATAGGGAAATAGAGTTTATGTAAGGTATTATAAAATCAAGAGGAAGTGGCTCATTCATAAGAACAGGTCTAACGTCCGTGATTATATCTTTTGGTGAAAAATACCTCAAGTGAAATGGTTGAGGTAAAACACCATCTAACTGAGTTATCAATATTGATTAGTATCGAATAGAATCTATGGATGTGGTGGAAATAAATATGTTCATAGGAATTTATTCACTACCAATAATAGATATAATATGGACATGAAGAATGATTTTATTAAGATGATAAAATCTATAATAATATCACCCCCCATTTCCTTCAAAATAAATAAATTTATTTTTTGCTCAATGAACTTTTCCAGAGCTCATGTGAAGACATTTAGTTTACTAACATGATCATTTTAATTATCTAATAACCTGTGAGATTCATATATTATCTGTGAGAAATTTGGAATTATCAGATACTTCAATCATAGTATACATACCTGAAAAATAAATCATTTTACCTTTATTGACAATGTACTTATGATACCTATGATCAATTGCATAGTCTCTTATCAGTTGATAGAAACACTATTTATTATAATATATCTTCTAATGTGTTCCTCGTGAGTGGTCAAATCATCCAAAACATTTATAATATATCCTCATACAAACTTTTAGAGTATATCAGTATCTATTTTCATGATAAAAGGAGGAGTTTCAATTTATATAGTCGAAACATCAAACATACATTCATGATTCTGAGAAAAATAATTCGAATATTTATAAAGAGATGATTTCAAACATTCTAATTATCATATCATAGATTCCACCATAGTTGATAATATTATATTCTCTACTTACAATTGTTGTATGTGAAATTATAATCTTGTATGTAAATAGAATATAACCAATCCAACCAATTGTCGAGTTCATTCTTCACATATAAGGGAATATGTTGTTGGTTTGGACATCAAGTAATTTGTTATATCATAATCTAAATTACTTCTCAAGTGGGTTCAAGTCATAAAGTAAATTCCTTTAAAAATAATATAAATTATATTGCGTTACTACAAAAGGAGGTATAATAGTTTGAGAATAAATATGAATTCATTTCTCCTAAGGATCTTTAAGCTCGAATATTCTTTCTAATACCATGGGAGTAAAAAGATACAACTCCCCATAATGATCAATTTGAAATACTAGGGATCCTTTTACAGTGATAATATTTTTATGCTCATCATCCAAATCACTCTAAATCTAACAGAGCCTTTTAAATTCACTATACATTTCGCAATCATCAAAATAACTATATTTATGAATTGTATAAATAGGTATTAGTGAATATTTGGGTACTTGAGTGGTTTCAACAACAACATGAATAGAATGGATATGTTCTATTTGATTAGTCTACATGATTTCTACCATAAATTTTTTTAATGGTTATAATTTAACATTTTCTAAAACTAAGAAATATGATTTAGAGACATATCCCCCTCACTCGAATCTTCCATTACTTATTCAGTAACATTAGGGAAGTAAGGAATCATAATATTTTTTTATTTAATTCCATATCTATTAGAAGGTGATAACACAAGTGATGACGTTTGTACTCATTGTATCTCTCGATCATGATCAATAAAATGATATATTTTCTTATCACTACCTTTTTCATGATCTTCGCTATAATCCTTAACACCTTCCATATTTTGAATGTATTAATGATAAGATCAATTATAATTTTATCCATCAACATGATCTATATTATCTATAATTTCATTTCCATCATATTAATCAATATCAATAGAGGATTCATTTTCTTTTTTAGAAAACGTTTCATGAATTTTATTTTAATTACCATTATGGTAACATTATGTTGTAGAGGAATATTTCATAAACTGAGCTTCACTAGTAACTCAAATTTATTCATCGTCATTTCATATAATAGGTATTCTTAGGTCAGTAATTAATTTGATGTACTGATAGTTCCAACCAAAACATTAATAGTAGATTTGGGAATCTATAGATCACTCGTAACTTCCTCATAAATTTTTTTCCCTTCCACTTATTTCTAGACATTTCTACTGTAGATTTCATAGAAATCATGTAACTCATTAGGATTCATACTAGAATAAATCATTTCATTAGGTCTTTTAGGAAGATCAATAGTTTTTAAATCATCATACAATGTGTCATTATCTCTTACCCAACATTTCAGCTAGGAATTCCTTCTCATATTAATTATATTAAAAAGTATTTTTATATGAAAAAACAACAATACTTATCTTCATATTCTTTTCCTTATTTTATATATCCCATAGAATCTACGATGGATGATACCGTCTTATTATTTGTTACACAGTAATATATTGACCTCTTCATGAAAATCAATCACATATGAATCATAAAACATCTACAGATAATGATTCGTTTCCCTTGTTTCTTCATTTTGTGGAGATAAAAATCCTCGTATCGCATTGTATAGATATAAATGTTTCTAGGAAATAAATTACTATGTTAGAACATGAATAAAAAATTACATTCAACACCATGTTCTACATCAGTGGGTCTTCTCAGGGTACCATCTCATGTCAAATGATGGATAACATCTTTTTATTAGAATATATAACTATTACATCAGATAAAACCTTGGAAATACACACATACCACATTATGTAGAACATTCATGCACTTTTATCATACATGTGTTGAGAATGAAAACCCATCTCTATTAATGTGACATAATCATTATGATAAAAATCATAGACTAAAATTGAAAAAAATTTAGTGACTTGATATAATCCAAGAAATTAGTTTCTAAATTTTTATAACCATTAATAAATGTTTGTTTATAGTTGGGATCCATTTGGAATCAATTTATTTTACTTCTTCAATACCCTATTTTTTCAGATTGGGGTTTCTGGAAATGATACCTAACTATGGGAATATACTCTTCATTTCATTAATTACCTCATCTCTTATGGGTTCAGTCCCACTACACGCATCACTAGGGCCTTTTGGAATGATTGAAGGCTTAGGATTAACAATGGATAAAGATTATTGGTTTGAGAGGAATGAATTGGTTCAGGGTTCATCGATTTTGCAGACGTGAATCAATTCTATTTCTCCCAAGATTATTATCATTTAGGGATTTTAAATATATAATAATAAATAAAAAATAAAAAAACAATTATCGATAAAATTATTGAAATGGTGATAATATAATGGTAACATAAAAGTAATGGTGAGTCATTCAACATTGAATTTTCAATGCTGACTTATCAACAGTGACTTTTCAACATGGATCATCAATGGTGACTCATCTTGGTAAAACGACAATAGTGACTCGTTAATGCTGACTCGTTAATGATGACTCATTAATGCCGACTCATCAACAGTGACTCATCAATGATGACTAATTAAAGGTGAATCATTCCACTATGAAAAATCAATATGGGATGTTCAATGGAGAATCATCAATGGTGGATTATTAATGGTTACACATCAATGGTGACTTATTAATCAAAAATTTTCATTACAAGTTTATGAATGATGTTGTTTAATCTCCCAAAATTCACCGGCTTTGGGACTATATCCACAATTTGATGATTAGTCCCTATAAATTATTATTGTACATCACTTTTTTGATAATGATATTTGAAAATTTGATTTCTTATATCAACTTGTTTTGTTCTAGTGTGAGATACCAAATTTTTTGGAAAATTTTATCTCACTCATGTTATCAAAATTTATAGGTACATATCTATATTATTATCCATGTCTAGTAAAGTAAGTTTCATCCTCAACACTTGTTCATAGAAACGTTCTTCACCTATATATTTGGAATACACAGTAAAAAGTGTTGCATAATTTTATTTCTTACTACACCATGATAGTATAGATATTACTAATAGTTGACTATTTCTAGATCTTATTTTTATATCAATGTTACGAACTCAATGATCATTTTATGAATAACTTACTAAATACAAATAATTTAATTTTTTATATATATACCATAATGGTTTTATACTTTTGGATTTTAAAAATTCTTATTAAATATAATATGTGTGAGAATTTTGGATTATCCTGAAAGAGGGAATAAATAGTGAAACTCGACATAACACCAGGATGACTAGTAGTTACATTAAAAATATTACAAATCATAACTCTTTAACTTTTTTAATCTTATGATTTCTGAGAATCACCAAGACCTCATTTAGAAGTGGTACTCATGAGAGTATCACTACTACTAGTTATATCTATGCCAAAACTTTTAAAAAGATATTTATTTTATTTTCTTTGATTTAAAATAATTCATTCGTTATTTTAAATAAATCAATATCTGTTAATATAATTGATATTACTCATTAAAATCCTTTCAAATTTATTTTTCATTATTTTCGAAAATATTCTACCTAGGAAAAAATTTAGTAGATACAAAAATATTATCATCTACATATATTTCTACCATTAAAACATCATTTGAAATTTTCGTTAAAAATTAGTTGGGTCAGCTATACCTTTTGATAAAATCATTGAAATATGAAAATATGTAATCCTATCATACCATGCTCTAGGATAATTTTTGAAACTATATAATAAATTTTTATTATTGACTATATTTATAAAATGTGTGTTTTAAAATCTAGGTGTTATTCAAAAAAACAACCTCACATATAAATCCAATGAATAATTCCATTTTAAGATCAATTTGATGTTATTTTAAATCCAAATGTGTTGTATAGGAAGGAAATATCCAAACAACATAGATGATGTCCAGGTTCTATTGATGAAATGAAAATCAAGTAATTCATATACATGAGTAGTATGTAATTTTATTTACAATATATTTTTAATTTTTAACTCTCTAATTATTTCAAATTTCTCCAAAATTCCCAAATTAAAATAATAACACAAGTCATTATGATGCATGTTCCTTTTATAGGTAATCTAACCTGTAAAAAATATAGACTCACATAGTTATTTTTAGGCTTAGATTCCTTGAATCGGGTCATGGGGGGACCTAAAATCCTTTTTCCGAGCTAGATATTACTATTCTATATCATTCACTAAGATCGCAAAATATTGTTTCCCTACCGACCCATGCAATCTTCACTATGCCAAAATCAAAACTACATCCTGTTTCTCAACGTCTTTTGACATTATTCTACCACATCCCCCACCATCCAAATATGTTACACCCAAATGTTTTATAAAAATAAATATAAATGTTTGAAACATTGTTTTGTGTATATATTAATATATTTAATTTAAACATAACTTTCCACTTCAATGTTTTGAATTTCGAAAAAAACTGTCATCTGTAATTGTGTTCATCAAGTAATTTAGTGTATAATGAAAACAACATACTTTATGATGAAGTGTAACACACCCTTATGAATAATAATATCAATATTTATATGAATCTAAGGAATTTTAAATATTATAATTATTTTATTTCTTTAGGCATTATAAAATTTCACCTTTGTTAAATTTTCAACATGATATAAAATCAGTTATAGTATTAAAATTGTTATTTTTGAATAAATTATGATTTTGAAAAAAATGTAAATTAATAATATATAGAAAATTATTTTAAAAAATTGTATTTCATTACTGAATTATACAAGTTAAAAATTGGTTAGGTTCAATTTTTGGGATATTTCTAGAATTGCTGAATTTTTCGTTAATAGTGAAAACTGTATAATATCAAATATTATAATTATCTATTAAATAAACTATTAATTACATCATAAGTGATGTAAGCCAACAAGGATAGAATTAAAATTCCATTTTTAATATTTAGGGTCACAGGAATGATTACTATTCATAGTCCTTGAATAAAAATATTATAAAAACGATTAAAATTATGGAAAATACCTCATCTCATCCACTATAAATACAAAACTCATTCCCCTCTTCCTCCCACAACTACCAAGACATGTTCCGTAAATATTTTCTACCCAATACTCCTCCCAAGGCTCTTCCACACGTCAAAGAGCTATTGGTATCACCTAAAAACCAAATCCAATGGTATCAAGAAGGATCTCAAGGAGAATAGAGAAAGAGGTCAACATCCTCTTTTGTATCCTTTTATTTTATTTTATTTTCTTTTATATGCATATTATTTAATCACATCACTTTATCCAAGAGGAATCAATGATAATGTATCTGACATATTATATATTTCATCATCTTTTTTGAATATTCACTATTATACTTATTCTCCTCTCCCACCAATTCATGAAATTAAATCATCCTCAGTGATGTGTCGAATTACCAACATCATAGACGATGCAATTTTAGTATATTTTACTTCAATCACGACTGGTCCTGAAGCCATTTTTATGGTTGTGTCACGACCCATCCTCGGGGCCTGTGTCGTGACTACCCCAATCCCACCATCCAAAGGCCAGGGGATGGCGACTAGCACCAAAGATGTAAATCCCGATGACTAGGAAGGCATTGCCTTTATAAAAGTAAACTAAACACCATAGAGTACAAGAGGAAGTAAAACACTAAGTACAAAGAGAAGCGTTGAATACTAAATGGGTCAGAATACAAACCCAACTGAAAGTACAACTACAACTGAACAAAAGTACAACAGAAAAAGACAAGAGCTGAAAGAATGGAAGTGGCTCCTCGGACATCCTCCTTGGACCCTACTAGAAGGGTAGGTATAGATGGCGTAGCTCCTGGATCATCCACCAAAGATCCTACCTAAAGGGTAGGTATAGATAGCCTCCAAATTGCTCTCGCCTGTCAACCTCCTCCGAGTGTCGTCTCGCTGTGATGTCCACCTCCGGTACTGACTGGTTGGGTGGTCCACCTCCGAGTACCATCCAATCCTCGAACACGCGGCCTTCGTCAGCACTGCCCATCATCTTCAACCAAAACAACAAGGTGCGGGCATATCCTGTGCAGGGGTAAGTATAACGATACTCAGTAGGGACCGCGATAACCTCAAGGTCTCACTAAAACCAACAAGGATAACCACAAATAATATCTCAAAAGATAACCTCTACTTAGGTATATGCCCATACATATACCTAAGTTAATAATTAACCCATCTCAATCATGAGGAAACACAAAGATTATGAAAACAACAGATAACCACTACCCAGTTATACGCCCATACATATACCTAAGTTATCAGGTGACCCATCTCAATCAAGAGGTAAACACAAAGGTCATAGACTCAACTCAAACCAGGATTTTCATTATCGAAACTGTAAATGATGAAGAGCCCCGTCTCTGGAGTGTACAGTGGTCCAGTCACGACTCTGAGGTACTGCTCACTAACCTAAGACTGCTGAGGTACTCCTCCTGTCGAGTACTGTGGGCCTGCTGCTACAACCAAGCGCTTCCCACCATGGGTCTGCCGCTTCACCCAAACACAGACCCTCATAGCCTCCAGAGGAACTCCTTCTGTTGAGTACCGTGGGTCTGCCGCTACAACCAAGCGCTCCTCCTCCGTGGGTCTGCCTCTACAACCAACCGCACCCCTTCATAGCCTCTATAGGTACTCCTTATGTTTAGTACCGCGGGTCTGCCGCTACAACCAAGCGCTCCTCCACCATGGGTCTACCGCTACAACCAAGCGCTCCCCACTGGGCTATCCGAAACACACCGAGTCGATCGGTCAAGCATTCGTCAGGTCTCAGCCGGCTACACGGTCTCCGTACTCAGCACGCTCATCTCCGGGAGGGTCCGCTCCAAGAGCTACTTGTCGATAATACATGTATCAAAAAGTTCCAATACGAAGTATCTCAATGGACCACCTCGTCACAGGGGTCTCAACGCAACAGACGGCGCGTCAATCGGATGCCCGGTCTGTGAGTTACTAGCCTTTTTGTCCCTGGGGCCCAGTTGGTTTCATGTGCGAACCAACCTGGCCATATCTCAAATGTACCCTGAACTCTCATAGGGTATACTAATAGGGACCATTTCTCTACCTGATCACTATCACCACTGACGGTTCGTCAAACGGTCGTCCAGTCTGAAAGTTATCAGCTTTTCCGTCCAGGGGCCCAGTTGGATTTCATGTGAAAACCAATCCGGAAACTATCCAAATACATCCAAAACTCTGGAGAAGTATGACAAAAGATCCATCTCATTAAGAGGAATTCAACGAGACAGACGACGCGTCAATCGGAAGCTCGGTCTATGAGTTATTGGCTTTTTCGTTTCAGGGGCCCGATTTGTTTCGTGAGCGAACCAACCCGACCGCACTCTGACGGTGTCCAAACCTCGAGCGGAGTAAGCCAAAAGATCTGTCTCATCAAGAGGAAACCAAATAGTTGACGACACATCAATCGGACGTCCGGAACTCAAGATATAAGCGTTTCCGCTCCGAGGGCCCGGTTGGTTTCGTATCCGAACCAACCTGGCCGAACCCAATGTTTTCTAAAACCTTGAGTGTAACATACCGAAATGACCGTCTTGATCCAAGGATCGCATCGCAACTGACAGTGTGTCGATCGGATGTCTGTAGACCATGTTTTGGGGGAAAGCCTGAAGAGGTCTGAAAACGGGGGTCTGGTCCCGGCCCAGCCCGGCCCAACCCCCCCTGGGTCGGCCGAACCGGGTCGACCAGAACCGGGTCCGGGTCTGGCCTAGCTGGGCGCGACCCGGCCCGGCTGCGCGGCCCGGCCCGGCCACCACGGCCCGGCCTGGGCAGCCGGCTGGACTTGCGCTGGCGCAGTGCGACGGGTGCGGGGGGTTACAAACCCCCCCGGTTGTCATCCTGGTGCGGCTTAAAGCCGTGCCGCCTCGAACACGGAATGGCCCGGCCGTTCCGGTTCACGTCCCACCACGGCGGTTTGCTCCGGCAGCGCGCCGCCGCCACCGCCGCCTTCTGCGGACCACCGGACGCGCTCCGATGGTCCGTTTCGCCTGCCGTCTTCGCCAACAGTCCTCCTGGAACCCGATCTTTACTGTGAAGGAATTCAAACACCATTTAGGCTCGATTCGTCATTGCCCGTTGATTCGCACTCAACGTTCAATATGCGCCATCTTCGTGGTTTTCCTGCGTGGCGCGAAGGCACCGTTCCCTTTCACCGTGTCCCGACTTCGACCGCAGATTTGTTCGACCTCAAAGGCGCGGCTCAACGACACCACACTTATTCTTTGTGATTCTCTAAATTCATGAACGGTGCGACGGTACTGCGTCACTTCCATTTCAATCCACATATATAACCAACAAAATAAAAGGGGATTAGGTTTGGCCGTGTTTGTGCGGTCCGACCTCCTCCCTTATTTTGATAACAGTTGTCCATTGACATCGAAGACTGTCTAAAATTATTCATGACATGAAAAACAAACCCCATACATGCACAGACGTCACACGTAGTCGAGCCACAGAAGAGGCAAGCGTCGCGGTGATCGAATGTCGCGGAAGATCGGTGCTGATTCTGTTGACGTCGGAGGGTGAGTCATCGTTAATGGCGATGTTCCCCGCGGGGGTGTCTCCTCCATTGACGCGGAGGAAGAATAGGAGAGGGCACGTCTTCGGTGATCTCCCAATGAAGAATGAAGTGTCTCTCTTCCATCAACATGGAGATAAGGTGCAAGATGAGACGAAATTCTTCGTCGATGCTTCGATGTTCTTCACGTTCTTCAACTAAGGAGATGAAGCGTTCTTCTTCAGAGGAGGAAGTTCATTAAAACTCAAATGCTCTCTTCCCTTTCTCTTAACACAAAAATTCTAACCAAAATAAAATAAGGCTCCACCTTATTTTATTTACCCATGCCATGAATTCAAAATTACAAAATTCCAAACCAACACACTTAATTAATTGATCTTTAGTTGTCAAATTAATTAAAGTTTATGTGGCATGAATTAATGTGGGAGGTGAGGAGGAGAGGAGTCACTTAATTTGAAATGGAGTTATAATATTAAAGTGGGAGGTGAGTTATGGGAGGTCAAGGGGGTTATGAGAAGATCAAGGGGGGTTAGGGTCTCGTGTGGGCCCCGCCAGCCTCTTAACATATCATGGGTAGTTCCATAACTTCCACTCAAAGGATATAACTACTATAAAGTAATAAACTTTGTAACTCAATTTTTATTTTATCTTCCCCAAATTTATAACAACTCCTCCTATGAAAACACAACTCTGAAAAAGATCTTCTTAATCAATTATCGGCGCTGCGAATCCATTAGGGCTCTTGGAATTTGATTTCGAGCACCGGTTCAAAATTTAGAAAAACCCGCTCGTTCATTCCCTGAACATACACGAGCTAAACTTCAGAAATTGATTCCGAGCACACTGGGCCTCAAGATCAGGCGTCGTCAGATACTTCGTTCTTGTAAAATTCCATAGAAAATTAAGAAAAAAATTTCCTTGAAATTTTTGGGTCTTTACATTACTCTGACCTCAGGGCTTTACATCCTCGTAAAGCTTTGACACAATCAAGGGTTACAAAAGCGGTACTGAGAATGCATCTGAGCCTTCCACTCCCATGTGATTACCTGGAGGTTTCCGTAATGCTAGTGAAAGTGCTCTCGAGGAATTGACCGTCCTCATAGGACCCGCTCCTATCGATCCTTGATCCCCACTGGAACCTTCCTGAAATACACCCCATCGCCATCGTCCATCTCCCCATGGTCGATGATATGTGAAATATCTTGCACGTATATCCTCAGTTGAGATACATGGAAGTCATCGTGCACCTGGTGCAACTGAGGTGGATGGGTCAAGCGGTTAACCACCCCGCCTACCCCGCTGAGGACCTAGGAATGGTCCACAGAACCTCGGAGATAACTTGTCGCCTTGTCCACATCTCTGTAATCCTTGTCGAGGTGAGACACGTACAAGGACGTGATCATCATCCTCGAACTCTAGAGGTCTCCAATTCCTATTTAGAAATAGAACTCAAAACGACTACTTCCACGAGGGTAAGTTTGACCGACTCAAGAGTGATTTGCCTCACCCACCTGTGCATGAGTTTATACTGTGCTACCTGGGGTTTCCTTTTCCCTGACCTAGGAAAACCCATTCCGATGTCGTAGTTAATCCACAAACTTTTTTCATAATGCCGTCAATTTTTTTATGAACTATGATTTCCCAGTCCATACTCAAACCAACGTCGTAAGGCCTCGACACTGCCACCAAGAGATTCCAACCGAAAATCTCACCTCGAGGGTCTGACCACACTGTCGGCGTAAGTGTGATTATCGAGTCTTCTCCCAAGGTATCTCCAGATGTGAGGGTCAAGTCTACGGCTTACCGGAAACTCTAGGTCTGGGACAAGATTCATGGAATGAAGGAATGATTAATGTCGACATCTATTACTACGGAAGCTAGTAGTGGATACAGACTATCCCTTGAATCATTCTTAGATCCATTGGGTAACTCTCACTGACCGCAAGCAGCTACTCTCATCTCCCGCCCTCCAGTTCCCTATGCCTGGCGGGGACAACTAAGGTGGGTGGTTGTAGTATGTTAAAATGTACACCACCACATGATGATCTCCTAGATCTACCTCCACGTCTGCTGCTTCGTAGACTCATCTCTCCTTAAAGATTCCACTTCTTGAAACATTTAACATGTCTGAGTCTCTACGACTGGTGCCCGTTTCCTGTTTCTTACTACACATTGCAGTCTTCATCCGCTCCTGGATGATCTGCACCTTCATTGCATACGATCTGAAAGAGCTGCTAAAATTTCTCCTTTGACGAAAAGAGAAACTCTGTCTCATCCCCTGGACAAGCCACTCCCATTTCCTAATACAGTCAATACTGACATGAATGATGCATTCATGCCATGGATGGCGTCGTAAGGCCTCGACGTAACTATTAAGAGATCCAACTGTCACTCTCGCCTACAAGGGTCGAGTCACACTATCGACATCAGAGTGAGGTCACTAGGTCTCCTCCAGTAGAAATCTCGAAAGTGATGTTCATGTCAACAGTCATAACTGGGACCACACAGTATCAACCAAACAAAAGAACAGGAAAGAAAACATCACAATGATAAGTGTCTTTTCATTATTTCAGCTCATAGTAAAAAGACACGAAGACAACAACAACATGGAACTAGAAGTAGAAGGGACGTATCCACTAGTTCCGCTCCTTTCCACCTGCTCCCGGAGCTATACTACCTTGTCCACTGCTCGGCTGTTGGTCAAGCACTCACTGCTGCTTCTGCCACGGTGGCTCCTCCAACATCTGTGGATCCACTGTGCAAGTAGTCGGACAGTCACGTGCCATGTGACCCTTCCTGCCTCCAGAGAAACACTGTCCGTTTCTGGCACGCCTGGCCCTGACTCCACCCCGAGTGACGGACACTAATGATCCTATAACCCGAGGTCGCCCACCTGCTTGTCTGGTCCTCTTGGACCAATGCATCATCTGTCTACTGCCCACAGATGACTTGGCTACTGAATGAAAACCCTGCGACAAAGGAAGAAGCTTCGGTACACGCTCGGGGTGTAGAGCTACTGGCACAAAATCCACCCTGAAGAAGGTCTCAATGTCTTCCCATGTGAATGTCATTCCATCGCAAAACTGGAAAAAGTGGTTCCACCACCTTCCTTCTGCTGCCTAAAGGAGGCTGGCAGCAAAGATCACAATGATGTCTGCTGGCGTCCCCACTAGCCTGAAGACTCTCACCACAGCCTCCAGCCAATCCTCACCCGTCTGTGGGTCCGTCTCTCCCCGGAACCTTGGTGGCCTCCTGCGCTGGAACTCGTGCTGCGTGCTCAAGTGGCGTGCATCACCTACTACTAGGGCTGGTGGCATCAGTGTCTCAATGTATGGTAGTACAGCTGGTACCTCCGCTGGTGCCTAAACTACAAGAGGGCAATGTACCGAATTCTCGTCGCTCGTTAGGGTGTCAGTACGCACATCCCTCTGGGCTCGAGAAGGTCATCCATAAAGAGGCATCCTGAAAGAAACAACATGACATGATAAAACGATTATACCTGATGAGCTGACTGGGTTTGAGCTGACATTTAAAAACTTTTTGAAACACACACGTAATCAGTGTTTTCGTGCACAAAGTCGGAAATCAGTTGTCAGGGTCCTGGTGTATGGATAAGTCGACCGCCCGCACCAACACTGGACTCACTAAACTGAAGACCACACTCGGTACCCTTAACACTATTGCTTCACAGAATGAAAATATCATAGTTATAAGTTCTGAGATAGAACTGACTCATCTGATACCAATTTGTCACGACCCATCCTCGGGGCCCGTGCCGTGACTACCCCAAGCCCACCTTCCAAGCGGAGGTAAAAAACTAAGTACAAAGAGAAGTGATGAAAAGTAAATGGGCCAGAATACAAACCCAACTGAACGTACAACTACAACTGAAAAAAAAGTATAATAGAAAAAGACAACAGCGGGAAAAACTGAAGCAGCTCCTGTGACATCCTCCTCGGATCCTACCTGAAGGGTAGGTACAGATGGTGCAGCTCCTAGATCGTCCACCATAGATCCTACCTGAAGGATAGGTACAGAGAGCCTCCACATTTTGCTCTCCTGTTATCCTCCTACGAGTGTCATCTCGCCGTGAATTCCACCTCCGAATACTGACTCGTCGGGTGGTCCACCTCTGGGTATCGTCCAATCCTCGAACACTCGGCCTCCATTAGCACTGCTCGTCATCTGCAACCGACACTACGAGGTGCGAGCATAGCCCGTGCAGGGGTGAGTTTAACGATACTCATTAGAGACCTAGAGACCCTTAAGGTCACACTAAAACCAAAAAGGATAACCACAAAGAAGATCTCAACACATAACCTCTACTTAGGTATATGCCCATAAAAATACTTATGCTATCAAGTAACCCATCTCAATCATGAGGAAACACAAAGATTATGAAATAAACGGATAACCACTAACCAGGTATATGCCCATACATATACCTATGTTATCAAGTTTCCCATATCAATAAAGAGGTAAACACAATGGTCATAGACTCAACTCAATCAAGTATTTTCATTATCGAAACTGTAACTGCTGAAGAGCCCCGTCTCTAGAGTGTACAATGGTCCTGTCACGACTCCGAAGTACTACTCACTAACCTGAGACTGTTGAGGTACTCCTCCTATCGATTACTGTGGGCCTGCTACTACAACCAAGCACTTCCCACCATGGTTCTGCCTCTACAACCAAGCGCTCTCCCTCGTAGCCTCCAGAGGTACTTCTTCTGTTGAGTATTGCGGGTCTTCCGCTACAACCAAGCGCTCTTTTTCCATGGGGCTGCTTCTACAACAAAGCGCTACCCCTCATAGCCTCCATAGGTAGTCCTTCTGTTGAGTACCGTGGGTCTTCCGCTACAACCAAGCGCTCCTCCGCCGTGGGTCTGCCGCTACAACCAAGCGCTCCCCACTGGGCTATCCGAAACACACTGAGTCGATCGGTCAAGCAGTCGTCAGGTCTCAGCCAGCTACACGGTCTTCGTACTCCGCACGGTCATCTCCAGGAGGGTCCACTCCATGAGGTACTTGTCGATTCTACAAGTTTCACAAAGTTCCACGAAAAAGTATCTCAATGGACCGCCTCGTCACAGGGGTCTCAACGCAACAGATGACGCGTCAATCGGACACCCAGTCTGTGAATTACTAGCATTTTCATCCCCGGGGCCCAGATAGTTTCATGTGGGAACCAACCTGGCCGTATTTCAAATGTACCCCGAACTCTCCGAGGGTATACTCATAGGGACCGTTTCTCCATGTGATCACCATCGTCACTGACGGTTCGTCAAACGGATGTCTAGTCTGAAAGTTGTCAGCTTTCCCGTTCCAGTGGCCCGGTTGGATTTTGGGTGCAATCCAACCCGGCCACAATCCAACTAGATCCAAAACTCTGGATAAGTATTCCAAAAGTTCCATCTCATGAAGAAGAATTCAACGAGGAAAACAGCGCGTCAATCGGACGCCCGGTCTGTGAGTTATTGGCTTCTTCGTTCTAGGGGCCCGGTTGGTTTCGTGAGAGAACTAACCCGAACGCACTCCGACAATATCCAAACCTCCAGAGGAGTATGCCAAAAGTTCCGTCTCATCAATAGGAAACCAACAAAGTCGAGGGCACGTCAATTAGACGTCTGAAACTCAAGATATAAGCGTTTCTGCTCCGAGGGCCCGGTGGGCTTCGTATCCGAACCAACCCGACCGAACCCAAAGTTCTCTGAAACCTTGAGTGTAACATAACGAAACGACCTTCTCAATCCAGGAATCGTATCACAACTGACGGTGCGTCGATCGGAGGTTCGTAGCCCATGTTATGGGAGATAGACCGAAGAGGTCCGAAAACCTGGTTCTAGGCCCGGCCCAGCCTAACCCCCCTGGGTCGGCCGAACCGTGTTGACCCGAACTGGGTCCGGCCCAGCTGGGTGCGGCCCGACCCGGCTGCGTGGCGTAGGCCGGCCTGCACGGCTTGGCCTAACCTGGGTGGCCTGGCATGGGCAGCCGGCTGGCCTCACGCTGGCACGGTGCGACGGGTGCGGGGGGGGGGGGGGGGGGGGGGTTCAAACCCCCCCGGTTGTCAACCTGGAATGACTTAAAGCTGCGCCGCCTGAAACCCAGAATGGACCGGCCATTCCGGTTCACATCCCACTGCAGCGGTTTGCTCCGGCGGTGCGCCACCGCCGCCGCCGCCTTCTACGTACCACCGGACGAGCTCCGGTGGTCTATTTCGCATGCCGCCTTCGCCAAAAGTCCTCCTGGGACCCAATCTTTTATGTGAAGGAATTTAAACGCCATTTCGGCCTGATTAGGCATCGCCCGTCGATCCACAGTCCTCGATCAAAATGCGCCATCTTCGTGGTTTTCCAGCTTGGCGCGACGGCGCCGCGCCCCTTCAATGCGACCCGACATCGACCGCGGATTCATTCGACCTCAAAGGCACGGAGTGACGACACCGTGCATCTTCATCGTGATTCTCTAAATTCCTGCACGGTGCGAAGAAACTACGTCGCTTCCATTTCAAGCAACGTAGATTACCAACAAAATAAAAGGGGAGGTGGTTCGGCCGTGTTTGTGCGGTATGACCTCCTCTGTTATTTTGATAACAGTTGGCTGTTGATATCGAAGAACGTCTAAAATTATTCATGACATGAAAACAAAACCCCTGCCTTGCAAAGACGTCACACGTCATCGAGCCGTGGAAGAGGCAAGCGTCGCTGTGATTAGATGTCGTGGAAGATCGGTGCAGATTCCGTTGACGTCGGAGGGTGAGTCATCGTCAATGGTGACTATCCCTGCGGTGGTGTATTCACCCTTGATGCGGTGGAAGAATGGGAGAAGGCACGTCGTTGGTGATCGCCCGATGAAGAATACAGCATCTCGCTTCGTTCAACGTGGAGAGAAGGTGCATGATGAGACGACGTTCTTCATCGATGCTCTGGTGTTCTTCATGTTCTTCAAAAAAGGATATGAAGCTTTCTTCTTCAGAGGAGGAAGTTCTTCAAAACTCAAATGCTCTCTTCCCTTTCTCTTAACACAACATTTCTAACAAAAATAAAATAAGGCTCCACCATATTTTATTTACCCATGCCATGAATTCAAAATTACAAAATTCAAAAACAACACACTGAATTAATTGATCTTGATTTGTCAAATTAAATAATTTTTATGTGGTATGAATTAATGTGGGAGGTGGGGAGGAGAGGTGTCACTTATGTTAAAGGGGAGTTACAATATTAAAGTGGGAGGTGAGTTATGGGAGGTCAAGGGGGTTATGGGAAGATTAAGGGGGGTTAGGGTCTCATGTGGGCCCCACCACTCTCTTATCATCTCATGGGTTGTTCCCTAACTTTCACTCAATGGATATAACTACTTTAAAGAAATAAAAATTGTAACTCAATTTTTATTTTATCATCCACAAATTTTTAACAACTCCTCCCGTGAAAACACAACTCTGAAAAAGATATTCACAAGAAATTATCAGCGTTGCAAATCCATCGGTGCTCTCAGAATTCGATTTCGAGCACCAGTTCAAATGTTAGAAAAACTCGTTCATTCGTTCACTGAACATACCCGATATAAACTTTGGAAATTGACTCCGAGCACACCGGGCCTCGGAATTAGGCGCCGTCAGAAACTGCTTTCTTGTAAAATTCCAAAGAAAATTAAGAAACACTTTTCCTTCAAATTTCCGGGTCTTTACAGGTTGATACAGATTATGATTTATGAATTATATCATATATAATATTCTAGAATCATTTTATACACATTGTATTAATTTATAAAATAGATGAGTTCATTACGATAAAAAAATCACCAAAATGACCTAAAAAATATCAATAATGTTCAAACTGATGAATCATCCTCATGGAAAAATTCAAAATTATAAATGATATAAATTATTTTAATTTATATATTTAAATACCCTTCCATTCATATTCGGGTGTTTCACTTCCAATCGAAAATAATATCCATCAAAAACCGATCATTGAAATCATATAAAGAATGCACACAAGACAATAGATGTTCATATAATCAAAAAATATGTCCTTCCATTTATTATTTTAATGGATAATCTGATCAATGGTTTTCATTGGTAAAAAATATCAACGATAGATAGGATGTTTTTGGATTAAATAAGGATGAATATAAATTTCTATTCCTTAAAAAATAATTTATACTGGTGGTTTGACTAATGATGGAGAAGAAATTCATAAAATTCAATAAAAACGATGATGATTTGGTGTCCATGCTTGAGGATAAATTCACTGGAATACTGAGGTATTCTACAAAGCTTATTACGGGCATTTATATAAAAATCAACTACTTTTACTCAGGATTTAAGTCGTGGTATCGAAGGGCATTGGCCTCCTGTGAAATCAAAATCAATGAGAAATTTTTTTGATGTGCTGAGAGGGTAGAGATGGGGTTTACAGATGATCATGTTATCTTTGAAAAAAAGGAGATGAAGTTGTCCAAATGGAAAGGGATGAGTAATAATCAACCATGCAAATTTGATGATAAGATAATCCCATGTACAATTTGTATAAACAATGGAATGAAGCAGTAGGGGGAATGACATAAAAAAATTGGATGTGTTTTCATCGTGGTAGTTTTGGACATGTGGCTTTATATTGTAATGAAAATGACCCTATGAATAATCCTAATATGAAAATTGTTATGTGTTTTAAAGGTGGTGATATTGGAAATTATGCAAATTCATTCCCAAAGAGTGATCCTAATGATAAAATGTAGCCGGACTATAAGTTGAAAGGTGTAGTGATATCCATTAGACTAAATTAGCAGATGTCGGGATGTCAAATGTAGTTGAATCAGGTACTTTGTTTGTTCACTCAAATTTTGATAATGTTTTATTTGATACCGGGTCTATACATTCCATTATTTATAAGGAATTCTTTGTTAAATTAGAAATATCACCTAAAAAAGTGAGACTCGAACATGTTGTTAAAACACTAGAGGGAAATAATGTAGTAAATATGAATTATCTAAATCATTATATTGTAGTTTGTGGAACTATATTACTTTATAACCTTGTTGATCTTCCCTTAGATGTTTTTATGTTATTTTGATAATTGATTGTATTTATTTTTTTCATGCTATGATTGACTGTAGAGAAAAAAATGTTTTTTTTTTCAGAAAGTAGTTCAGTTTGTTTACATGAATGATCCCCTACAGTTGACATCATATCAAGAAGTAGAGTAATAGTCGAAATATGGAAATAAAATGTATCTATCTCATTTTGTGGAAAATAATGGAATTGTTTATATTAATGATGTGCTAATGAAAAATCAATATTGTTAAATTTTATCTGATTAGTTATCAGGTGTCATACATGATTGGTATGTTAAATTCACAATTGACATAGTTATTGATGATAAAACAATTGGAAAATCACCAAATATAATGGCTCAAATAGAAAATATTGAATTGAAAAATCTGTTGAAATAATTTCTAGATAAAGGCTTCATTTGTACTAGAACATCATCATGGGGTGCTCTTGTTTTGTTTGATAAAAAGAAATATGTCTAGATGAGACTTTTCATTGTTTATAGTGACTTTAATAACCTCACTATTAGAAACAATTATCCTTTTCCTCATATTGAAGACTTGTTTGATCATATCCATGGAGTGAGAGACTTTTCCATGATATACCTGATATATGTATACCTTCAACTGAAGGATAAGGATGATGACATCCCGAAAAAACCTTTTCATAGTAGATATGGGAATTATGAATATGATGTTTTGAAATTAGGTTATTATGCACCAGATGTATTGATGAATCTTATGAATAAATTATTTCATGAGTTCTTCAATAATATTTTTTTTGTGTTTATTGATGATATTCTAGTATTTTCTATGGACTAAATAGGAGCATGGAAAACAGCAATGAGGTTTTTTTTAAAACCTTAAAGGGAAAAAACTGTATGGAAAATTCATCAAGTGTGATTTTTGGTTGAAAAAAATATATTTTCTTGATCACATGTAAATAAGGATTGAATAACAGTAGATTCTGCCATAAAAAAGGTTGTTGTTGAATGGTCAACACCCACAAATGTTACGAATATTTGTAGTTTTGTTGTATTAGTAGGATATTACTGACGATATGAAAAAAAACATTGTGCAATAATCTAGAATTCTTATTATGTTAACATAAAAACTGGATAAATTTATTTCGATAGAAGAATGCGATGTTTATTTAGGGACTGCATAATAGAATAGTGAAATCTCTATTTTTGGCCTTGCCATTTCGAAATGGTGTGTTTTTCACCTTCAACGATGATGAATTAATGTGTCATGGTTGGGTTATAATGCAGAATTATTAGGTAATTTTTTATGCATCAAGATAACTAAAACCTTTTTGTTTAAAGTATCTAAGACATGATTCGGTATTATTATTTGAGTATTTTATTTGAATATTTGAAGGCCTCATTTATATGGATCCAAATGTATAATATATACTAACGATAAAATTCCAACGTATATATTCACTCTGATGTAATTAAACATGAGTTAGAGAAGATGTCTTGAACTGGTAAATGATATTGATTTCAAAATCAATTACCATCTAGGAAAAGAAAAAAATGTGGTAGATCCCGTGATTTAAAAAAATCATGCATCATTAACCAAGATTCATTTTGAACATGATGCTTTGGTAAATGGTTTGATGAATTTCAGCTTATATGTTGTTGTTTCATGAAATGTTTCTATTTTTTTAATGTTTCATTGCAATCATCGTTATCATACTAAATTTAGAAAGCATAGTAGGGAGACCATGACCTACATAAAATTATAGGATTGGTTAAAATAGGTTATTTTTCAGAATTTTACTCTGATAAATATTGGGTTTTATGATTTGGTAAATTTTTTGAATGAATTATGATTCCTAGGTGAGGAAATATTTGATGTTTAAAGCTCATAGATCTCCATTTTACATTCATCTGGGATGTACTAATATGTAAATAGACCTTATCGAGTATTATTGGTTAGATGGAATGAAAAGAGATATTGCTGACATTTCCATGAAATGTTTGACATGTTAATAGGTTAAAGTAGAGAAGTAGTTACTTAAGGGGATATATAATCCATTTGCAGATCTAGAGTGGAAATGTGAGAATATATCCACTGAATTTCTGTTTGTAAAAACACATATGTATCGAGGTAACAATGATATTTGGGTTGTTGTTGATCGGCAGACAAAATTAGAAAAATTTCTTTCTATGCGAGAAACAATGTCTTTGGATCATCTTTCTCTACTGTACCTCAAAGATATTGTCATGTTTCATGGAGTTCCTCTTCCCAGTGTATCTGAATTGGATTTCATGTTCACCTCTAATTTTTGGATGGTCATTTAGAAGCCATTGGGTACAGAATTAAACTTTATCATAGCTTCTCATATTTAATTAGATGGACAGTCAGAATGAATGATAAAGATAATGGAGGAAATGATTCATGTTTGTTCAAAGGATTACCAGGGATGTTGGGATCATCTTTTTTATTTTTCCGAGTTTTCTTATAATAAAATTTTTCATTCCAGTGTATATATGGATCCTTTTGAGGCATTGTATTGGAATCAGTGTTGGACCCCATCATTTTGGGTTGAAGTCAGTGAAAGAATTTTGATGCGGCCAGAAGTAGTAGGGGAAGTGGAAGTGAATGTAATGATGATCCAACCACAATAAGGATAGCTCATATTAGCTATAAATGTTATTCAAATAAGAGAAGGATAGATGTCTCCTTCGTTGTAGGTGGAAATATTTTCCTTAAAATATCTCCTAGGAAGAGTGTGATGTGTTCTGGTAAGGAAAGAAAGCTAAGTATGTTATTCATCGGTCCTTTTGAAATAGTAGAAAAAGTTATTACAAAGGAATACCGAGTAGCTTTTCCTCCGAGTTTGTCTCATGTACACAATGTTTTTCTAGATTTGATGTTGAGAATGTATGTTCTAGATTCAACTCATGTCTCAAGCCTAGAAGTAGTTGAGATTAAAGAGAACATTTCATATGAAGAGAAACCAGTTTAGATTTTTGATCGAAGGGAACATGTATTGTGGAATAAGTTACTCCACCAGCTTGTGGATTGTTGGAGAAACAACATGGTAGATGAAGTAATATGGGAGTCAAAAAATACTATAATGTAATGGTACCCTAAATTGTTTAACAATAAATGAAATTGTGAGGAAGCAATTTGAAGAAGGTGGCGATAATGTAACACCCCATGGTTTTAAAAAAATGATATTTATTAAATTTTTTAATGTAGATATTTATAACTAACCACTAAATATAATTTTCCCACATTTATGTTTTTCATTTCAAAAAACTATCGAATAAAATTGTCTTTAGTACGTTATGTTGTGTCTAATAAAACAAACATAATTTTTGGTGAATAGTAATATACCAGTATGAATATTAATATGACCCTAATGAATACTAATTTTTTTTATTTCTAAAGGATTTAAGATAATGATATCATGGAAAATTTTTCAGCGTGACATAAAAGCTGTTATAGTTTTAAAATTATTATTTTTGAATAAAATATGATTTTACATTAAGTTTAAATTAATAATATTTAGAATTTTTTTTCGAAATATGGATTTAAATTTAGAAATCTACAATTCAAAAAAAGGTTCCGGTGTATTTTTTGGATTTTTATGAAATTCCTGATTTTTTATGAATAGTGAAACATAGTAAAATACATTATTTACAACTATTAGTCAAATACACTATTGATGACATCATAACTGATGTAAACCAACTTGGATCTAACTCATATGTCATTATTACTATTTGGGGTCCCATGAATTAACATTATTCATAGTCTTGTTAAAAATATTATAATAATGATCAAAAAATTGAAAAATACCTCCTCTCCTCCTCTATTAATTCCACTGTCAGTCCCCTCTTCCTCCCACTTCTATCTAGTGTTGATCCTTACCTAATTTTTTCCCTGTACTAATTCCAAGGCTATTCCCCACGTCCAATTGTTGTTGGCCTCACCAAAAGGCCAAATCCAACATCCATAAGACGGATCTCATGGAGAATACACCAAGAGGTAAACGTCATTTTTTTTCTCTCTTTTCTTTTCATTTTCATTTTTATTCTTCATTATTCCACACCACCCATTATCCATGTGGTATGAATGATCAAGATTCTTATATATTATGTAATAATCAATGTTTATGGAATAATCATTATTATTCTTCTTATCCTCTCCAACTTATTTCAGAAATTAAAACACCATCTATGATGTGTTGAGTTACCGACATCAGGAAAGATGTGATCTGAAGAACATAACACAACATACAATCTATCAGGGAATAATGTTTCATGTCACCTCTTTGTGAAGAGAAATAAAATCTCACATGGATGAAACGATATCTAGTTTAGAAACTCTTTAACATAAATCAAAATGGGAATCATTTTAAAAATCCATCAAATGACTATCATGGCCTAGACCACCTGGCTTGACGGTTTAAAAAGATTAATTTAAAAAAATTCAGTGATATAGTTGTTGATTATGAATTGGATTTATAATAAATTACATATTATATTTCACCCAATTTAGGAAAATGGAAGCATTAAAGGGGATAATTTTTGAGAATAGTAGAAATATGGATTTTTTTAAATTGATGTGAATGAAGCACTATTGGGTGAGTCACTATCATGAGTCACTAGTGGGTTAGTAAATATTGGGTGAATTACCATTGGATGAGTCACAAGGGGATATTTCTCTGTTAGATGACTCTCCGTTGGATGATGTACTGTTGGATGAGACACTATTGGATGAATCATCATTGGACGAATTGAGTCGACATTGGGAAAGGAATTGGTGGCAGACTCAATGTTGGATGAGTCACCATTGGCATGCCCCTATTGTATGACTGACCTATAGAGTCCTACCCTCAGTGACTCACCATTTTGATTCACCACTAGTCGTTTCAGAGCTGGAAAACTACCATAATCAACACACTATTCTAATCCAACTATACCCAACTCACTGTTGTGATTTACTACGTGAATCACCAACATGACTCAGACACGCAACTCACCTTTGTGATTCACTGTTGTGACTCACTGACATGGGTCACAATTTTGACACAACGACATGACTCACATGTGGGATTTTCTATCAAGAGTCACTTTCTCATGTCCCGGATGTGACTCACCATCGTTACCCTCCATTTGGATGAAATACTATTAGAAAACATGATTTTGTAAAAACACATGAAATAAGTCTTTATTTCCTCTATAAAACCTCAAACTATAGATTTTGAAAATATTATACACCATAGAGGCCATGTTCATTTAAATTCATATGATTTAAAATCATTTGATGATTTATTTTTCTATGATGATACATATTGATGAATGAAGGTGAAATGGTTTACTTATTTTCAAATCCTCCAGTATATTTATCTCATGAATTATTATTATTCAACAAAATTTTACATATATTAACTGGGTATAAAGAGTTCTCTTAGAAGATTAATCAAATGTGATAAATTTATGTCAATGAACTAGGAAGGTGATTTTTTTATAGAAAAATGTGATGTTTATATTGGATTTTCTAAAATGTATATTCTAATTGTTGGTCTCAGTGAGTAACTCATGAAAGTAGTGAAATGAGTTCCCAAAAAAATACAATTAAAATTAATTCAAAATAAAATCCCTGTAATAAAAAATTAACAATTTATCAAAATAGAATACCGATAAAAGACATGTCCTTTTATAATATTTCTCAAATAGTGATTAAGTCCAAGATAAAAAAATGTTTATAAATAGATTATTTTTGAAAAAACAAAACATAGTCAAAATAAAATATAAACACATGTTAAGTTAAATTATCAATGTAATTTTTTTTAATAATTATATAAAATCTAGTGTATGATAATAAAATAAAACACAGTAATGCAATAAAAAAGATGAATAAATAAGAGGATTGGTATAGAGATGATAAATAATCCAATACACTTGGAAATCACTTAATGACCAAATTATTATATAAATAATAAAAAAAATTACAAACTATATTAGGTAAACAAACAACATTTACAATTTGTATTTTCTAAAGTGACTATTCCACATTTATATGTGGGATGTGAGGATATAACATTCTTGTGAATGATAAAATTCACAAAAAATAGTAAGAAACATGATGTATATAAAAGAGATAATACTAAGTATCATCTAGTTATGTGTAGGAAATTTTGTGGGTTTGAAAATAGTGTAATAAAACACTCTTCAATGTATAATTAATTAAATAGAATGAACAATAAGGAAAATTGTAAATCATATAATGTTATTATCTAATTATTTTAGTCCTCGTATATAAATTAGTGATGATTCCGAGCATAATTCTAAAATATTATAATAGAATATAGGATCATAAGAGTCTACATGAATGTTTTAGATGATCTCTATATGAGTCTCAATCAGTCACTGTAATGGAATATATTCTAATTATTCATTTTTATTTATAGATCTTAAATCAGTAATCTCATGATGATTAATATATTAAATAACCCACATAATTCAAACTTTAGTAATTAGTGTATCGGTCATATATATCGAGTAGGGAGATAATGATATCGATAATGTATATATAGAAACATCAGTTGGAGGATATCCCCAATCCTCTAATCAACCATTATATTTTCTTGAAGGCTTGGAAAAATTATCCACGAATATAAACTGTTTTTCATCCATTAATGTCAATTCACATGGAGAGAAACGGTAGAAAGATGTTGCAACTGACTCTGCATCTAGTGGTATACAAAACTGGTGGTAATGATGACCGAAATTTAGGGGGTGAAAATTATGGTGGTAGATCAACCTGTGTTTTCCCCAATAGTGGTTAAAATTATAGCATTGAAAAGGCATATAGTGACTCATATCAGTGGTGTCTCCATTATGATGGTAACAAGTCTTGGTGGTGACTCTCAACTAAAATGACTCGACATTATATATTAATGAATTATCAGAAATATAATATTAACATATGAAATTATAGCAAACAACATGTTAAAATTAATTAGAAAATGAATCATGATTTATGAATCCTAAAATATAAGATTTTCAATCTTACTAAATACAAGTAGATTCCAATATTCTCTACCTTTTTTGATGATCATGAAACATGAAATTTCATAAAAGATGTACTAAATGAGTAATCATTAATAATCAATGATTTAGTAATGATAATGAAAATCTTCAAATAATTTAAGAAGATATATAAGTGATATAAGAAATTTTTTTAGAAAAAATAGATATTTATACATAATTTGACACAATATATATATATTTTTTTCTCTATATGAATATAAATTCCTAATTTCCCCCCATTGATATTATCAAAAATAAAAAGAATAAAAAAAATTAAATTTACATATCATGTAAAAGGAAATAGTTATTATCCGTGTAATATGAGATAAATATCTGTAGACTACAAAAAAATAGGGGTAAAAAGTTCAAATGCATGATCACTATCAAAAGTATGCATCAAATCAGATTTACTGGTTAGAGGCTGTTGGAGGATCAAATTTGTCATTTCCTTTATATTTGTTTCTATCATGAAAGGAGAAAATATTTGTATATAATAGAGAAATAGTGTTTATCTAAGGTACTATAAAATCAAGAGGAAGTGGCTCATTCATAAGAATAGGTCTGAGGACCCTGATTATATCTTTCGGTGGAAAATACCTCAAGTGAAATGTTTGAGGAAAAACACCGTCTAACTGAGTTATCAATGTTTATCTGTATCAAATAGAATCTATGGATGTGGTGGAAATAACTATGTTCATAGGAATTTATTCACTTCCAATAATAGATATAATATGGACATGAAGAAGGATTTTATTAGGATGATAAAATCTATAATAATATCACCCCCCATTTCCTTCAAAATAAATAAATTTATTTTTTTCTCAATGAACTTTTCCAGAGCTCATGTGAGGACATTTAGTTTACTCACTTGTTCATTGAATTATCTAATCACTTGTGAGATTCATAAATTATCTGTGAGAAATTTGGAATTATCAGATACATCAATCATAGTATACATACCATAAAAATAAATCATTTTACCTTTATTGATAATGTACTTATCATACCTATGATCAATTGCATATTCTCTTATCAGTTGATAGAAACACTATTTATTATAATATATCTTCGAATGTGTTCCTTTTGAGTTGTCACATCATCCAAAACATTTATAATATATCCTCATACATACTTTTAGAGTATATCATTATCTATTTTCATGAGAAAAGGAGGAGTTGCAATTTATATAGTGGAAACATCAAACATACATTCATGATTCTGAGAAAAATAATTTGATTATTTAGAAAGGGATGATTTCAAAAAATCTAATTATCTTATCATAGATTCCACCATAGTTGATAATATTATATTCTCTACTTACAATTATTGTATGTGAAATAATTATCTTGTATGTAAATTGAATTTAACCAATCCAACCAATTTTCGAGTTCATTCTTCACATAGAAGGGAATATGTTGTCGGTTTAGACTTCAAGTCATTTGATATATCATAATCTAAATTCCTTGTCAAGTGGGTTCAAGTCATAAAGTACATTCCATTGAAAATAATATAAATTATATTGTGTTACTACATTAAGAGGTAGAATAGTTTGATAATAAAGATGAATTCATTTATCCTAAGTATCTTCAAGCTCGACTATTATTTCTACTACCATGGGAGTAAAAAGATACAACTCCCCATAATGATCAATTTTAAATACTAGGGATCCTTTTAAAGTGATAATATTTTTATTCTCATCATCCAAATCACTCTAAATCTAACAGAGCCTTATAAATTCACTATAATTTTCACATTCATCCAAATAACTATCTTTATGAATTGTATAAAGAGGGATTAGTGAATCATTGGGTACTTGAGTGGTTTGAACAACAACATGAATAGAATGGATATGTTCTATTTGATTAGTCTACATGTTGTCTACCATAAATTTTTTTAATGGTTCTAATTTAGCATTTTCTAAAACTAAGAAATATGATTCAGAGACATATCCCCCTCACTCGAATCTTCCATTACTTATTCAGTAACATTTGGGATGTAAGGAAACATAATATATTTTTATTTAATTCCATATCTATTAGAAGGTGATAACACAAGTGATGACGTTAGTACTCATTATATCTCTTGATCATGATCAATAAAATGGTATTTTTTCTTATAACTACCTTTTTAAGGATCTTCGCTGTAATCCTCAATACCTTCCTTCTTTTGAATGTATTAATGATAAGATCCATTATCATTTTCTCCATCCAAATGATCTTTATTATCTATAATTTCATTTCCGTCATATTAATCATGATCAATAGAGGTATCATTTTCTTCTTTATAAAAATTTTCATGAATTTTATTTTAATTACCATTCTGGTAACATTATGTTGTAGAGGAATATTTAATAAACTGAGCATCACTGGTAACTAAAATTTATTCATCGTCATTTCATATAATAGGTATTCTTAGGTTTGTAGTGTATTTGATGTACTGATTGTTCCAACAAAATCATTAATAGTATATTTGGGAATCTATAGATCAATCGTAATTTCGTCATAAAAAAAATTCTTTTCCTTCCACTTATTTCTAAACATTTCTACTGTATATTTCATAGAAATCATGTAACTCATTAGGATTCAGACTATAATCCAACATTTAATTTGGCCTATTAGGAAGATAAATAGTATTGAAATAAGAATACAATGTGTCATTATCTCTTACCCAACATTTCAGCTAGGAATTCCAGCTCATATTAATTCTATTACAAATTATTTTTATAAGAAAAAACAACAATACTTATCTTTAGATTCTTCTCCTTATTTGATATATCCCATAGAATATAAGATGGATAATACCATCTTATTATATGTTACATAGTAATATATTGACCTTTTCATGAAAATCAATCACATATGAATCATAAAACATCTATAGATAATGATTCTTTTCCCTTGTTTCTTCATTTAGTGGAAATTAACATCCTCGTATCACATTTCATAGATATAAAAGTTTCTAGGAAATAAATTACTATGTAAGAACATGAATATAAAATTAAATTCACCACCATGTTCTACATCAGTGGGTCTTCTTAGGGTACCATCTCATGTCAAATGATGGATAACATATTTGTATTAGAATATATAACTATTACTTCGGATAAAACCATGGAAATACTCATCTACCACTTTATGTAGAACATTCATGCACTTTTATCATACATGTGATGACAATGAAAACTCATCCCTATTAATGTGACATAATCATTATGATAAAAATCATAGACTAAACTTGTATAAAATATAGTGATTGATATAATCCATGAAATTAGTTTCTAAATTTTTATAATCATTAGTAAATGTTTTTTTCTAGTTGGGATCCATTTGGAATCAATTTATTTTTCTTCTTCAATACCCTATTTTTTCAGATTGAGGATTCAGGAAATGATACCTAACTACTAGAATATACTCTTAATTTTATTAATTACCTCATCTCTTATGGCTTCATTCCCACTACACGCATCACTAGGGCCTTTTGGAATTATTGAAGGCTTAGGATTAACAATGGAGAAAGATGATTGGTTTGAGAGGAATGAATTGGTTCAAGGGATCATTGATTTTGTAGAAGTGCATCAATTCTATTTCTCCCAAGATTAATATCATTGACGGATTTTAAATATATAATAATAAACAAAAAATAATAATAAAAATAATCGGTAAAATTATTTTAATGGTGATAATATAATGGTAATATAAAAGGAATGGTGAGTCATTCAACATTGAATTATGAATGGTGACTTATCAACAGTTACTTTTCAACATGGCTCATCAATGGTGAATCATCTTGGTAAAATGACAATAGTGACTCGTAAATGATAACTCATTAATGATGACTAATTAATTCTAACTCATCAACGGTGACTCATCAATGATGACTAATTAAAGGTGAATCATTCCACTGTGATAAATCAATAGGGGATGTTCCATGGTGAATCATCAATGGTGGCTTATTAATGGTTACACATAAATGGTGACTTATTAATCAAAATTTTTTCATTACAAGTTTATGAATGATGTTGTTTAATCTCCCAAAATTCACCGGCTTTGGGACTATTTCCACAATTTGATGTTTAGTTCCTATAAAATATTATTGTAAATCACTTTTTTGATAATGATATTTGAAAATGTGATGTCTTATATCAATTTGTTTTGTTCTAGTGAGAGATACCAGATTTTTTGGAAATGTTTATCTCACTCTAGTTATCAAAATTTATAGGTACATATCTATATTATTATCCATGTCTAGTAAAGTAAGTTTCATCCTCAATACTTGTTCATAGAAACGTTCTTCACCTATATATTTTGAATACACAGTAAAAGGTGTTTCATAATTTTATTTCTTACTACACAATGATAGTATAGATATTAATAATAGCTGACTAGTTCTAGATCTTATTTTTCTATCAATGTTACGAACTCAATGATCATTTTATGAATAACTTACTAAATAAAAATAAATTAATATTATATATATATACCATAATGGTTGTATACTTTTTGTTTTTTGAAATTCCCATTAATGTTAATATGTGTGACGATTTTGGATTATCCTGAAAGAGGGCACAAATAGTGAAACAAAACATAACATCAGGATGACTAGTAGTTACATTAAAAATATTACAAATCTTAACTCTTTAACTTGTTTTATCTTCTGATTTCTGAGGTTCATCAACACCTCGTTTAGAATTGGTACTCATGATAGTATCACTACTATTAGTTCTATCTATGCCAAAACGTTTAAAAAGATATTTATTTTATTTTCTTTGATTTAAGATAATTCATTCGTTATTTTAAATAAATTTAAATCCATTAATGTAATTGATATTACCCATTAAAATCCATTAAAATTTATTTTTCATTAGTTTCGAAACTATTCTACATAGGAAAAAATTTATTAGATACAAAAATATTATCATCTACATATATTTCTACCATTAAAACATCATTTGAAATTTTTGTTAAAAATTAGTTGGGTCAACTATACCATTTGATAAAATCATTGAATTATGAAAATATGTAATCCTATCATACAATGCTCTAGGAGAATTTTTGAAACTATATAATTCGTTTTTAATTATTGACTAGATTTATAAAATTTCTGTTTTAAAATCTAGGGGTTATTCGAAAAAACACCCTCACTTATAAATCCAATGAATTATTCCCTTTTAAGATCTATTTGATGTAATTTCAAATCCAAATGTGTTGTATAAGAAGGATATATCCAAAAAACATCATGTATTTCAAAAGTTTTAAAATATATTCATAATTAATATTTTCTTCCTTATTATAACCTTGTGAAACTGGTCTAGATTTTTTTTCATTGTATTTAGTTTGAGTCATTATACATACTACAAAATACCAACTTTGCGGAAATATTTAAGGTGTCTTATGATCAATCAACATGTTACCAAACATTATTACTCTCAAAATAATTAATCTATTCTTGAATATCTATCATACAAAATTCATTATTGATGGAATCATTAATATTCCTTGTTTCAAGCTATGATAAGAATGATTGGTCTTCAATTTGATTTCTAAGGGATTATCAGTTCTGGGTACCTCTATCTAGGTCTCCTATAACTACATCTAGAGAGTTGTTTTTATGAGTCCTAATAGTTCATTGACAAGAATTTCTGGATAAATCAAGATATTCATCATGTTTGAAGTATGGACATTTATTGGCTGATTTATTTGTTTATTTTAAAAAACTTTTAGAATGTTTATAATTGATATTAAATGTTGAAATATTATAATAAATGTTTTCTATGATACTCTAATATTTATTGGGTTCATCATCCTCAAATTTGAGGAGAATAGATTCTTACTTATTTTGGGGAGTCTTATTAAACACTCAATAAGCATTAATGGAAGGATAATATCCAAGGAAAAATTCCTTCATCAATCATGGAAGAAATTTTTTCCCATTTCTCCATATTGTTTTGAATAAAAACCTTGAAACAGAATACTATAATTAAATTTACCATTATCATTCTATTATTCCATAGTTCATATGATGTTATTTTTATTAGAGGTATAATTAATACTCTATTTATATTGTAATAGGATATATTAATAGCTTCTTCACTATAGAATACTGGTAGGTGATACAAAGGTAGAATTAATTGGCCAGCCCATTGAAGAATTCTATATCGTATTTCTACCACAGAATTGTAATGTGGATTACTAGGAGCCATAAATTTATGATTATAACCATTCTGAGAAAAAATTGTTTCAAAGTCTTTGTTTTCTAATTAATTATCATTTTCACCTTTTAAGGATGTAATCCTATATCCACTAATGTTTTCTATATCTGTGTAATACATAATGAAGTAATAATAACATCAAATTTGTGTTCAAAAAAGAATACCCTTTTTTATCTAGAAAATTATTCTACAAAGACATAGTCATAATTATTTACATTTAGACTAGAAACTCATGATGTTCTATAGTGGTCCATATTAGCTAACTCTAGTGGATGACATGTTGAATCTTCTTTCTGAGATTTAAATTTAATCATATGAAGATTCCATTTTGGAAAGGATAAAAATATATATGATCTTAAAATTTAGGCTTTTGTATATCTATAAATAACCCTTTTATATACAACATTATATGTGAATAAATATTTCCAAGGCCACATATCATTTTACAAATAAAATATTTTTTGAGAAAGGACCATCAGAAGGAAATAATTTTAGACTGAAATGAATTTTAATAAGTACAATAAATACTAAAATTTCCTAATATAGTAAAAATTAAAATATTTTTATAATTAGAAACATGACAAGAATTGTTTTTAAATATTAAATAAAATCTATCATCACATAAATTATAAATCCTAACAAGATTATATTTTAATCGTTCTACACATAATACATGGAAAATTAATAATTTATTTGAAATACCAATTTTTCCTGAGTTGATTATTTTCCCTTTTACATTAACCCCAATGGTGAGTTGACCACTATATAAAATGTTAAAATTGTTGATGTTTGAATACTCAACAAACATATGTCTAGAAAATACACTATATTGATACCATATTATTTCTTATCCAATTTCTATCAGGTTTCCTACAAAACAAAGTTTATGAAATTTTTGTTTACCCCAATTACATTGGAGTCTAGTTATTTTGTAAAAAAATATTTTCTAACCTATATTGTATTAATGGATTATATACAAATAAATTGAATGAATATAGAAATAAAAATTATATTAGGTATAATATAGTATGTATTGGTAGTATTAAAATATTTATAAAGGGTTCTAGATACAGATATTAGTTTTTTCCATTTTTATCTGTCCTGGTGGGTAATTTATGCCAGTTTTATACATTAGAATAATAATATTTTAATTTTTTTGATTTAATGTTTAAATAAATATTTTAAACCAATATATATATTTCATTAACTGTTAATATAAGAATTTTACTTCGTTGTCTTTTTCAAAAGATGGTCAATTTTTCCTTTGTCAATAATATGGATGGTGTTAATATTTTCCTCTAATGCTTGATATTTATTAAGTAACAAATATTTACCTTTTAGATACTGAATCATATCTTAAAACATGTTATAGTTATCATACATATCATTTCTATTCAAGTTTTACTCATTATCATCATTTTATTCATTTTAGAAATGTATGAATTATTTGATATAGAAACATTAAGAATATCTTGTACATATGATGTCCTTTCTACAATTCACATGTTTACCATGTCATCCTTAAATTCATGATTAGTGTATAAATCAATCGATATATCTTCAGGGGAACTCAATGATTATTTTATGGATTTCTTGAATCTTCTTCCCCTATCTTCATACTTCATTTTATATTTATATTTTCAATTATATGATTAATTGTGTATCGTCCTCTTACATTCATATCTGGGTATTTCATTTTGAGTATCATCCATTTTCAATAAATTTTAGACTTTCCATTCGTTTTATAATTTCCTACGAAATTATATATCATGATGAAATATTAATTTTGGTTAAAATTATTGAATCTTTTGTTCATATTTTCCATCACAAATAGGTACAAATGTCCATCACCAATAGTCCTGTAATCATCATGGAAAACTCATCACATGATATATATCTAGCACTTTTTTCCACATTATTACATGGTATTATCTATTTTATTTATCTTGAGATACTCATCAGAAATAGGTTCATCATAATTCATTTCAAAAGTATCATGAATGATTGTTTATGTATTTAGTATCATTTTTTTCTTTTAATATAAAATCATGTGACATAGATAAGGTATCCCATATTTAGAAAAAGATTTTATAATTAATATTCAATTAAATTAATAATCACCCAAGGATAAAAACAATGAACTCATAGCATTAAATGTTTTATTGTATGTTACATTTGCAACATAAATCCATGTAATTTATGTACTTTTCAGTATTTCATGTTGATCTTCAATTATAGAACATATGAAAAAACATGTACCTTATAAATATATTCTCATTTTTATTTTCCATTGAGAATATTTTTATACCATTAAAATAAGGAGGTCTGTTGGTAGTATATCATTACTATATATAATCAATAACGAACTGTAATTTAGATTTCATAAAAAAAATTGATAATTAGAAAACAAAAATAATCAAATTATAAATTTTAATTATTTTTAAAAGGACCATTCATACCAAATGATGTTCGGAGTGAGTAACTCAAGAAGGCGGTGAATTGAGTTTCAAATAAATGGTTATGTTAAAGAATATCTTAAATTAAAATCTCCTAAATAAAACAAAGTGGCCAATTAATCAAAATATTATATCGATCTAAGATATTCCCTTTTAAAATATTCCTCAAACAATGATTAATTTTTACGTAAAATATTTTTTATAATTACCTTAACATCTTAAACTAATTAACTCTGACAAAGAATATATAATCACTAGATAAAATTAAATGTAAATTTTATAGTTTTGTTTATATATTTAAAAACAATATACAATATGGAAATAAAAAACACAATAATACCTAATAATAAATAAGAAATCCATTCTCATGATGATACATAATCCCCTAAACATGGAAATCAAATGTGTCCAAGCATATTATTATAATAATAAAATAAATACACCACCTGAATTAGGTAACAAAAATGTATAGAAGATATCATCATTAAGGAGCCTCTTCCATAGTTATAAATGGTAAGTCAAAATAGTATTTCCACACAAGGATCTCTTCCAAAAAATACTTTATGAAAATATATATAACGAAAATATAGAATAACAAGTCTCATCTGGATAGTTTCCTAATGTATTGTGTTTGATAACAGGGTAACAAAACCTTAGAATTGTATAATGAAATAAACAGAATGTACGATATGTAAAAAAGTAAATATCAATATCATATTATCAAATTGAACATAGTACATAGATCAACATTTTTGAATTGTTTGATCATTGTTGTTGAAAATTGTAGTAGGATAGAGGATTGTAAAAATATATCTGAATGTTCCAATTGATATTTGTTGGTGTCTCAATCCATATCTATAATGTATTCTGTGTTTCTTTTTTGTTGATATCTTCATATCATGAATCAGTAATCTCATAAGTATATACATATTAAATTGAAATATTTTGTAAAAGTCAGTAATCAATGTATGTGTCATATGTATTGTTTTCAGAGAGAGAGAGATTCAAATAACCTTCACATATATATAGCATTATTATTTAGAGGATATCCAAAATCCTCATATTGAATTTCATTATTTCATGGTAACATTTTCAAATTTTCCAATAATGGAAACATACATTAAACCATTGATGTCAAATTACTCAAATAGAAGCAGTTTCATGATGTTGGATGTGACTTAGAATTAGGCAGTATCTCAAATTGGAGTTCACGGTAATTCAGATTCTATTAGTAACAAGTCTGACTACAAATCATCCAAAAGGTAGCTCCACTTTCAGTAAAAACATTTGAGATGAAAGGGAAGACAATTATTTATCTTAGTATTAGCTCTTTTTTTATGGTAACATGTGTTGGTGGTGACTCCCAGCTAATGGTGACACACCATTATAAAATGCTGAATTACAATAAAAATAGTCTTACCATATAAAAATCTATCATAAAAATATTAATCATTAGTGATAAATGAATCATGGTTTGTGACCACTATAATAAGTGACTATCAAACATATTACACATAAATAGATTCCAACACTAATGATATATAGATAATATTTTCACATGATTCAATTGTTTTTATTTATTTTGATGATTTTTTTTATGGAACGTATGTGAAAACAGCCCATTAATATATACATCTTGATTTTAATCAGATTTTTCTGATAGGGGCGATGGCATATAATTTCAATGATAGTGGTGTTAAATTCTAAAAAAATGGTTGTGTGGTGGGTTGAGATAGAGATATTATATGGTATTTTGTGACCTAAATACACACAATTAGTGAAAAACAATTAAATGGATTTGCTTTTTTTGATATATGGGGTTGTTAATATCATATAGTGTTATATTCTAATTAATCAATGATTTTTTAATTTTTCTATTTTGGGTTATTTTTTGATTGGAAGTTTTATTTCATTTATGTGTTATATTTGGTTCATAATGGTCATATATGTTATGTAATTATTTTTTATCATTGAGTATAAGATAATTGGATTTCAATAAATGGGAGACGTCAAGCTAGACATTTGTTATTATTGACTCCTCATGAATTCTCATAGGAAAATTAAATTAGTATAGTCTAGTGGTCCAGGATTAAAATATTTTGAATTACATTGTGGTAATAGAACATATTTGTGATTAATATACAATTAATGGGATTTGGATGATTTTTATAAAATGAATTATTTCTGAATTTTTAATGAAGTGAAGATCATATGGAATGTTTTTTGAATATTCTACTATGAGAGATATTTTTATATTGATTTTGGTTTATAAAGTGACTGAAAATGTATTATGAAAATTAGGGTAAGGAACCAATGTAATTGAAAGTTTGATCATTTAATTATACAAGAAATATCATTATATTTTTATTAGTTTTTATAATAGTTTCTATATAATAACGATAGTGTTCATTTATAAAAATAAAATTCTACATATATCATATTAACTCTATAAGTTTCTGGAATTATATTTTAAACACTTTTATATAATGCAAAAAGTTGGTTGGCTTAGATCGGAGTCTCTACATATATTATCTTTCATGGTAAAATGAAAATTAACATAATATTCCAATTTTTTAATTTATTTTAATCATAACTGGATAAATCCTATAGTTAAAAATTTATATATAGGGGTAGAATGGATGAATGGGGGAAACAATCATGAATCACACAATTGCGTAGGATTTTTATAAAAGTGATTACATGAATTGGTCATGCAATTCATTCCAAAAAGTAATGTATTAAAAATCTAATATTACAAAAAAAGAGAGAGTTTTAATGTGAATATACCTATATTAGATTTAGGGAGGGTTGATAGATGATTCCTCAATGAAAAAAAAAACAAAAAACCCTAGGTGTATGAAACATGTACGAGTATTATCATCTGCATTTAAAAAAACATCTTGTAGAAGGGGGAAATAGTTGTATCACAGCCACAAAATTATGCCTCCAATGGAAATTAACAATTTTCAAGAATTACATTTCCCTTCCTCACATAATGTTTATAGAGAAGGACAATTACTATTCCATATACATGAATTCCAACAGTTAATGTTTATATATAAACCGCCTCACTAGTCTTGTAATATCTCCTCAATACATACTATATATCTTCCATTGATGATTCCCTGACTTCATTCATATAGACATTAGAAGAAACAAACATATAGACCCTCGTAGTAATACCATTCTCCAAATTCAATCTTGTGATCTTGATACGTTGAGCCGCCACTATTTCAATACGATGGAGGTAGGTTCCCTTAATATGAACCTTTAGTCCTTTCAGAGTATTGTGAAATGAACATAACTGATGCAATATGGCCAATATATATGATTTAATTCTGAATAAGGAAGATTGAGATCCCAACCTTTACAATGCGCTCAAGAAAATAGACACACAACAAAATTGGATCCCTATTTATGAACATACAATTCATTAAATATTCAAGGACATAAGGAAAGACTTTGTCTCCAGCCACTATTTTCCTTCTTAACGATGTCAATATAAGCTTTTAATGTATAAAATATGTCATAAATAATATTATCAACAAAAACCTTCACATCCACATTATCTGAAATATCCCATGCCTCTAGTGAATCTTTTACAATAGATTCTAGGATTGTAGAACATTGATCGAATTAAAAGGAACAGTTTCATCAGATTGAGAAGTGCATAAAATGGATGTAAATGGTCTAGAAGAGAATCTAAAAAATCCACATCAATGAGGAAAATACCAAAGAAATGCATGTGAGACCAATAAAGTGAAACTCCTTAATAATTAAAGGTATCCCAAAAAACACTCCAGTTTTTGGGAAACAAGGCAATTCCCAGAATAGTCTAACAAAAAAAAAGAAAATAATAATGAAGTAGAAAAAATAATTCATAGGGTATGCATTTAATGATGAAATTAATATTTCATTCATTCTAATCCAATATCCAAACGAATGATTTTATTCTTATTTCATGTTATTTTTCAACAATAATTAAACTGTGTTGATATTTATTGAATGTGATCACATCGTTTTCATCCATCCATCAATAAGATACATCCCCTAACTTCTCCTTATTCCAAATGGAATCTCTTTAGACTGTATTATTTTTTATGTCATCTTATTAGTCATCTAAAAAATAGGTTACATTCCATTGATCAGCCTTATACCGGAGTGTTAAAGGCTTAACCATATTGTTAGTGGATGGAGGTTCAACATCCTTTATAATGGCCTTAATAGATCTTGTGATGATAATTAATTTAGGTTATAGTAGTCTCTTCACTTCAATATTTTTCTATGATTTTGAGAAATTAATACATCAACATCCATCATTGGTTTTCCATTTTCATGAAAATTATTTTAGGAAGGTATCCTCAATTTGATTAGGTTAATCATCATCCCTTATAAAAGATTAACTAGAATTTGAGATTTCACTTAGCTTCTGGCCTCATGTATCACGTGATTTAACATGTTTCTCATGTTCCTCCACCAGTGGTGAATGAATTTCATTGGAACTTGTTCTACATTGTTGATCATAATAAAATAAAATAATTTCAATAGAATGACATGAAAATTGATAATTATGTGTATTTTGTACCATCACATCCTTGTTAACATCAATTTTCTCACTTCAAGATGATGAGGGGCCAGAAATAGCTATATGACTAAGATTAATATCATCTATTTCAGGGATTTTTCCATTTTTTGTCCATGTGACTTTCATGTCCTTAGGAAATATGGTCGTATAGTTACATTCTTTCTGATCATGTTGAATCCTAAAGCCAGAGTGAGTGTAATTGGGTAGTCTTTCAAAAACATCATCCAGTATGAAACCATACATACCATTATGAATACAAATTTGGGAATCAAAATCACTAGAGATAAAATTGGAACACAAATTATAGAAATGGATAGTATTAATAGATTCCTCCTCATTAAATCCATCTTTAAAAAATTTCCATTGTGCATAAAAATCGGAAACTATTTTTTTTCTAAAAGTGGAGGAGTATTCCAGGTAATCCAATCCATAGAGTTATTGGGAGACTCAGAATAAGGATCAAAATAAAAGGCCCAATTTGCATATTTTCATATATCATCCCCCAAAAACCAAATATCTCTATGCACAAAGTCTGTAATAATATAACATAGTTCGAAGTCACAAAACGATGTTTGAAGAATTAATAATACGAGGATGAAAACCCAATTGAGAATGTTTTTCAGATAATTTCATAAGTATTAGAAATACGGTCTGTGATTAGGAATCTTACAAACATACAAAAATCAAAAATCCAATATGAGTATATTTATCTCATATATTAATAAAGAAATCAATGTATATCTGTAGTGAAGAAAGTTCTTAAGCATAACATGTAGATCGTAGATATTTGTGAAGGGTCTCGAAGGTGTAATACCATTTCTACCTATTCACCCAATATAGGATTAATCAAGGCTAACGTGTTCCATTTAGTTTTATTTATATGTTAGCACCATAATTAAATTTATATACCTTAATTATTAATGGTTTTTTTTTGAAATATACTCACACGGTGTGAGTAAATTGAAAAAAAAATCATATTCATATTTTTTTTCTATTTCAATAATTTTACTAATTATCTATATTTCAATATATTTCACCCACTAACCATGTTTTCAAAATAACACAATTTAGATTCATTTTTTAAAACATATGTAATATGATAATATTAATTATATATAGACAGACACAAAAATCTGCACCCGTTGATATACCAACACACACTAACATACATATATAAATATATACATACGAACTATTAAATTGAAACACACATGCTAACACACTCATTACATATATAATCAATTTTTTATATAATATTATTCATAGTAAACATACACACATTTATACTTTTTTTTATATTAATTTTATAAATATAGTTATCTATAATACATTCTTGTTTAAAATTTCAATTATAATTCTATAATATATATATATATTGTAATTTTTTATTCATATATTACATGTATTTCCATTCACATTTAGTTACTGATAAAATTAAATTCTAATTTCAAATTAAATTTTTTAATAGTTTTATAAATTTAAGATTATATCTAGGTTTATTTTTCTGACTATATTATAAAATTTGTAATGTATATATGCCAAAATTATTATTTTTTAGGAAAAAATTTATAATTTATGTATTCTGAAAATTTAATTAGTTGGACTTATTTATTAAAAAACAAAGATATATATCTATGTTTTTTATAAAGTGAAAAAAAATAATTATTTTTAATAATTATAATAATTTGAATCATTTTTTTTGGTAAAACATAGATAATTTTTTATATTTAATTAAAATTTATTCAAATCATCTGAATTTACAAGAAATTATATGTATGTAGATAGGTTTTTGAAAAAAACTCATTTAATTAGACATGTTTTATTCAAAAATTGACTAAAATATCATTAATTTCTTTTTTTTGTAAATGAAGGTTGTTAGTGTTTCTATTTATTGAAATAATAATGATTATTTTGGGATCATAATGAGTAGTATGTTGATGGTCATAATAATATGAAGTGAAACATAGATAGAAAATAATTATTTGAAGGTGTAAAATTCCAATTGTTGTTATAATAGGGAAATGATAAATTTTATTAATATTAATCTTTATTATTTATAAGATTGTTCATTTTTTGTGGATTATTAATCAATTATATTTGAAATAATTAAGTAGATATCGCTTACTTCTTCATAAATATGTTATAATATTAGGATACCATTGTAAGGAATAAATACATGATGCCAGGATTTTTTAAATTCCTATCAATAATTATTTATTAGTCATCACAATCTACATTGAAATAATTATTAATATTTCATTATAATTATCATTAGTAATCTTCGGTGCTTTTATCAGTAATAAAATCAATCACTGTTGATTATTTCCACTAAAATTTATAAAATATAATTTTTAATAGTCATATTGTGGTGTAACAAACCAAACACAATCACACCATAATTACAAGATTTAAATCACTATAACTTTAATTAAAACAAAAATTACATTATTTTTATACCATTTTAGTTATAATAAACTCATTTAATTAGAAACCCATATTTTAACTCAATGAATACTTTTACATAAAAAATTCCTTCAAATTATTTACTTCTTTATAAAATAAATTTTAATATTAAAACATCATTGAATTCATTATTATTAATACTCATACATAATTACTATAAAATTAATTATTATGGAATTTAATTAAAAATATTATTAAGGGATATATAAATAAAAAAATTATATTCTATTGAAATTCTTGATTCCTTATGGGAATAATGTATTTTAAATAATAAACATTTAATTCATATAAAATCAAAAAATCATATTCAAACACGATAATAATTTATTTTTCCATATTAATCATTTACAAATCTACTATTATAAATTAATTCTATGAAATAAAAATTTAAATAAAATAATCACAAATAATTATTGGTCAGTATTTTTAAATTAGCTATGATCACTCAAAATCACTGTAACAATCACATGTAATTGAATAAATGAAGTAGATAATTAAAACCGATGATATCATAAGAATAAAAAAAGTACAATAAATTGAGGGATATATACATGGCCCAACCATCACCATAGATAATTTTATAGTATAATATCCTGAATAAAAAAATAAGATCATTAATATGAATAGTAATTTATATGGATCAAAATAAAATAAAGAAAACAGTATTTAATATAAATATCGTGTTAACCAATTTCATACTGAGTATAAAATAAAACCATATCATAAAATTTTTATAAAGATGAATAATAATTGATGAGAGAAAACGTTTTTAAAAAATTAGACACATATTTGACTGAAAATAATTAAAACATATAAATTCATATTTTCATAAGAAATATATTTACCTTAATTACAATCAAAATTCATGTATCCTATATCTTTTTGAATAAAAAAAATTATAAATTATATTCATTAATGGTATAATATTCCATTTTTATTATAGTTATTATCAGAAATTTAATTCATTGAATTTGATCTTTTATTTATTGATATTTCTAATATTTTTTTTTGTCGGTAATTGTAGTGTTGTTGTTAAAGTAATTACAAAATACAATTCAAAAAATAAAAAATTGAAAAATTATCTCAAATAATGGATTAATATTATCCCAAAGAGTTAGTGTATAATTTGGATATTATTTTAGATTAAATTTATTTCAATAGATTTAGAGATATTTATAATAAAAAAATCATTCGTGGAATGTTTGTTTAAAAGAATTAGGGATAAATTTAATGGATTTTAGAAAAAATATTTTTTATAATGATTAGTTTTTTACAACCTAAAAATATAACAATAATTAGTTTACTAATATTTTAAGATTATTTCGTGTAATTAAATTTTAAATAATAAAGGAATGGCTGAGTTTGTAACACTTAAATTTTACAATGATTCATATCCTCTATGTTGAGAATGAAACCTTGGAGAAATTATATTTTGGAATATGAAGTTCCATATTAACATTGAATAAGAACATTATATAGTGAATTTTGAAAACAATTAGGGGAATGTGAAAATTAAATGTTTTTCAGAAATGGAGAAATGATATCCCATTCGAAGAATATGTTTGTTGGAAATTAAAAAATTATTCTATCTCTCATTATAAAACTGTATTGTTTATGTTTCTATTACATCATAAATGGAAAATAAATAATATTTATATCAAAAATAATATTTATACTTTTATATAGTGTGTTTCATGATTTTATTAATATATAAATTATTTTAGAAAATATGGAAAATTAAATTCCATTTTCATGGAAGTTCATGTAATTTGACATTGAAAATAACTATGTAAATATAGAAGTCAACATTGTTTAATTAAATTAATTATTGACTACAATATATTTCTTACAAAACCATTATAAAATTTAATTAATCTAAACCATATAACAATAATTAATTTGAAACCCCATTTTTTAATTTTCTTCAGCATACACAAGCACTACATTTACAATTTGAAATCTTTTTAGATAATTGTGTAAATATTAAATTTTTTGATATATTTAATAAAATATGTATAATCTATTATTATAACTTAATATCATATGTAATATTCCGAAAATAATGTTTTCCCTCATATATCATAAATTCATTTTTAAAATAATGATTCTGGATTTTTTACCTTGCACAAGAATAATGAAATCTTTTCGATGACAAACAAGAAATATAATTTAAATTTTAAAAATATCGATCAATATTATTCAATGACATTCAAATTTATAATAACAAATTGATATAATATTTACCCATTCTAAAATCGTATTTATAAGTAAATAATTTTTTTCATTATTTTTCATGTACCACAACAATATTACTAAATTTAATAAATTATATCTTCACAAAGAAATTAATTTTTATCATTTGGGTAATTTTAATATCAGCTGTATATTTTTGTTACATTTAATAAATCACTAATATAATTATAAAAAATATACAAATATAAAATGACTATTAATTATATAATTATTTTCATATTACAAAATAATTGACTATGCTAATGGGATATACATATACTCATGTAAAAAATATTTAACAACCTGAATAAAAATTATGATTAAAATATAAAATCAGTATCTTATTGTTCATAATATATTATACTAATCATATAAATTTAATGATATATCTTTTTTAATGGTCTTATAATGGTTCTGACAAAATTTATATAGTGAAAACCTATAATGCCTACCATAACAGATATATACTAAATGTCTTTAATTATTATATTTAGAAATATTAAACATTACATAATTTTCAAAATATCAAATGATATAGTCATTAATGGGACCAGGATGATGATGAAATCGATCATAGAATCATTTTATTTCTATTTTATTATTTTCCATTATACTTTTACTTATGTTTTGCAGTGTATTCACTATTCATATTTTTTGTTATCTTTATAAATGAATTTTTATTAAATTCATTTTTTCCCATTATTTATTATACTTGTATTTTATAAATTTAATTAAAAATAGAAAATAAATATTTATATTCTTGATTATTTTATACTCCCCCAACTAAATGAAATTTTATTTTCTAAATTTTAACTCCTAGACAAAAGGTAAAGTAAATCCCAACATCCTAAATCTTAAAACCCTTTATATATACAATTCAATTTTATAATGCTTCATTAATCAGGATTTTTAGCTTATGACTTAATAATATATTCCTTAAATCGAAAATATTTAAATTTTTTTACAACTCATTAATTCTAATCCTAGAAATTTTTCATTTGAAAAAAATAAATTGTAAATTAAATGAAATAAATTCATACTAATTATGCTGCAATTGAATTATTCTTTTTAGAAATAATATTCATAAATTAATACAAAAACAATTAGGATATTAATCTTTTTGAACTCCATATCAAATTGATTTCATGGGATATTGTCATGAAAAATTCACGATCCTATTGCAATAATAATTTTTATGTTCCAATTGATAAATAATATAAGTATGAACTTTGATGGTTTTTACATTATTTTCAAGTCCATTATTTATTAAATTCATATCATGATTCATATGACAATATTTATCAAACATAATAATCATACATAAGACTATATTAAATTAAAAATAGTATTTTTTACACAATTAATTGATTAAATGAAATTATATTGTAATACTTTTAGGTTTTTCCATACGAAAAGCTAATATATATTTTTGAATAGGAAAATTCATATCATTAAGACTCTGATATTTATATGACTCAAGAAACTCTATATCTAACTTCAGTATACATTAAAAAATTAAACAAATATCATCAAACATCACAAGTATCTAATTCACATTATAATATAGGATTTATATAATCTTTAAATCATTAAATATTACATTCATGATTAACCAGAAAATCAATTAACTAAAATTATTATATTTTGTAAGTAGTTTCATATATAAAAACAGCATCCTCCTCTTATTTATTGATTTATATAAATATTTTTTATATTATATGTCCATGGACGTTCCCAAAATGCATTACCATGATATTATATTATAATAACATACCTTCTATTATATCAATAATTTACTTCTAAATTTAATTCATTATAAGAAAAAACCACTAGTCAATATCACCGTTTAAATTATAGACTACGTGAGTTTGTTTTGGTTAATATTACTACCAAAAACATAAAATAACATCCCTGATTAATTTATTAATTATTAAATTACCACCATGTATAAGGATATATTAAATTTTGTTTGATCACGTCACATGATGTGTTTAACAATTGAAAAATTTATCTAATGAGAATGAAACCTCCATCATGCATTAGATCAATCAGTTATAGAAAATTTTAGTTGAGTTTACTCAAAAAAATGATTCTAATCTATAACTATTCAAATTTGATATTGTTTATTTATAAGGGTGTTATATTCTTTTTGATAATATTATATATTTCCTATATTATTTCTATGAAATATTAATTAAAAAACAAACATTCATATGATTGAATAATTATGAATCAATTACAATGAAAAATAACTACCAGTATATTAAAACCATAATGTCTGTTTTATCCATTAAAACCCCAATATTATGCAAAAACAATATTTATAATTATTTAAACTGAATTTCAAAACCTTTGATTTTATTCAATCAATACATTGATATCAAATATAATCGCTGGAACATAACCACCACTGAAATTACATGTTTTGTTACAATATTTGATCACATAAATAAAAAATACCTTTACGATAGGATTTTTAGTGGATTATTAGTACCATTATAAAAAATCAAACATATATAGTATGTGTGTGCATTTTATAAAGAAAAAAATTTCGTATATTGATACACAAGATTCATTCTAAAAAACAACATAATTATAACATTGACAATTTATTGTCCCTATAAAATCTTAATCCTTATAAATAACATTTGAAAATGAGGGGTGAACATGAAAATGTCAGTATGTTATATGAAAGGAAAAAACATTTTATCTAATAGAAATACAATAAAACTCATGAAAAATTAATTAGCATAAATAATATAACATTAAATTCAATGAATTCAAAAACAAATATTAAATCATTATTCTAATATTTTTTATCAAATAAATGAAATCCATTGTATTCCATTAAAAATTTATTAAGTCATCCTAATGAAAAATATATGAATTGTGATTGTTTCTTTGGAGGATATATTAGTATTAAACATTATCAATTGTAATGAACATTAAATTAAATTATAATAAAATAAAATTAGTGATTAATTCACACATTTTGCACAACATCACCCTATAACACTAACCAGTTCCCATTTATTCAGTCATATTTGTATAGCTGGGCTATATCCCTATATTAATGAGGATTTATAAATGTAATTTGGGTGTATAATATGACTGTGAGGTGACTATAGAACCATATAAGAGTTAAACAATATAAAAAATAACTAAAAATAAGATATAACATCCAGATAAATAAATCATCAAACAAACATCATGTAATGTGAATAGAACTATTCAAACCCAATGAAATATAAAATTGAATTATTTATAGAATTTTAGAAATTAATAAATCAATGTTATATAATTTAAATAATACATACATTTTAAAAAACATAGAGTTCCTAAAGAAAATACAACTCCCCATCTCAATACCCAATATCTATCCAAATATTCTGAAACTATTATCTACGATATGGAGCTTTTTGTTGTCTTATCATGAAAACATTAAGTTAACCTCAGTACTAAAAAACAACTCAAATAGTATCTAAGTAGTACATAATAGGCCACCAATTTTTAACTATATAAACATAACCAATCAGATAAATATATTTTTTGGATGATTCCCATAATAAATTATGGAAAAATATTAATTTATAATCCCACCATTGATCAATTAAATCTAACATGACATAGAGGATATAAGAAACCTAAATCAACATTGAACACAATATCTCTGTAAAAAATATGTCACAATGAAATAATTTAATAGTGAGGTGAATCACCAATGATTTTTTTAATATAGTTTCAGCGTAGAATCTTAGAGAAATCGCAAATTGAATTATGAGGTATCCCACATCATTATTGAGCACAATGGGTTTTCATCATTGAATTTTAAAGTATCAATAATAAAAATTGAACTAATTTGGTATCAAAATTGTTGTCCAATAGTATTAGTTTTCAAAAACGAACAAAATTTGTGTTTCCATTGGGTTTATAATGAATAAAAATTAGTTCCTGAATAAAATCAGTTTCACTATTTGTGTTCCAAGGTATCAGTGGTCATCAAAAACCCCAAGTGGAATCACCATTATCATTACAATGTATCATGAGTTATAATCAGAATGTTGTTGTTTCACCATTGTAGTTCAAAACATTAATCATAAAAAATAAATTGAAGAAAATCCTCAATAAATTCATTTAATTTCACACATATTTGGTCTCAAAATCAGCTAAAGCTATTGTCTCCCATTTTTTTGAACATTTAATTTCTTCAAGTAATTCCTAAATGAAAAATGTTCATACATCGATTAATTCAATTATAGGCTTGAATCAATAAATTAAACAATAAAAATTTAAATTAAATAATGACCTAATTATCTTCATCACATCGATTAATTCAATTATAGGCTTGAATCAAGAATGTTCAACGTTCTCTAGAGAGTGTTACCTCACTGGGTTGAATGCGTCAATAAGATAACTATTATATTGTTGGTAGTGTTATATGCTTATAGGAAGTTCAATCTGGTGGTGGATGCATTGGCGAAGCAGGTGATTTTAGTGATGGATATTATGTGGTGTTTTACGGCCCCAGATTTATGTGCCTCAATGGAGAAGGAGGATATACACAGTGTCATGAACCCTCAGTTTTTTAATAATCCCTGGTTTTGTATACTCATTTATTTTTTTGATTGAAAATCACTTAGGACTGGTTTTTATTTACCGGATCCTGATCTTTTGGTATATGTATATTTTTTAATCATCATAAATAATTCATGGTCCTCATAAAGAATTGGAGGTCATATTTTCTAAACCATCCGACTGATAGATAAATGCCTTATGTAAATAATTAAAAACCTATACTTGAAGAAAAAATGCTGCTTATATACTTTTGAAATCATTCATTATCATTCTTAATACTTATAACTCATGATGTTATGGGTCATATTGAGCATGTGTTCCCCATATCATTTTCATGAACACAATATTTTTGGTTATGATTTATATCACCCACACTCCAATAATCATGTCGGATGTTCCATCCCTATAATTTCAACATCAATCAATATTTCCCTTATAACACTTCAAAGACCATTAGAAGTGGGGGGATACACAAATTTTTGGTAATTTTACCGACACATGAGAGAATTGACCTACAAACTAGGGGAGTATCTTCATTTGTGGAATGGATATCTCATATTCCTGAGCCACACCAGCACCATGGATGAAATCAACACCCTAGAGTGTTTTGGTTCATTCCTAAAATGTATGCACCATATTCTATGATTAGTGATAGAATGTATGAGTTAAAACATTCTAATTTATAGTGGTATAATATTATAAATAAAAGGGAATAAACATCAATGATACAAGGTCAAGCTAAAATACCCTAAACTACAACACTATAAGTATTGATCTAAAACACCCTAAACAATATATTTTGATTGATAAAGCTAAAGGAAACTAAACAATATTGATATAACGAACCATAAATGTTTCACAAACGTTTATGAACAAAAATTCCTATAAGGCGCTCTATATGGACATAGTAAAAAACAATATCTACTTTCAAAATCATGATTATTCTAGAATATAATGATAACTCTCCCTATATGACCTATATCCTACCTAGATGACCCATCTATAAATTAGTTTATCCCATGATTAATGGGAAAAATACATCTATAAATAATATCCTATTGGTGGATTATTCAGGAGAACATCCTGAGTAGAATATATTATCATTTAATGATTCAATTCCATATCTTAAATGCTAATTGATATTATGAATGTTATGGGTGTCTTTGAAAATTCATTCAATATCGGTTCAACCAAAGGTCATTCACAAAATTAATTAATGAAAAACTAGAAAAAAATAAATACTTTATAAAAGATATTCATTATTGAGTGTAAAATAGGGGGATTCTCTTCATTTCAAAATATCCCAAAGAATCTCACCAACAAATGTGCATATAAAATGGCCAAACTATAAAATGTTTTGATCAGTAGAGATGACCACATTTTCATGTGTATTTCAAGCGTCATCAAATGGACATTAATGTTCTTCTCTATCAACATCTTACACTTCTACTCTAGGACATATAGAATAGACTAATGTAGTTATATCCTCAACTCTATATCGATTATTTTATAATGATGTTGATTATTTTTAATGATAAGACCTTCATAATGTAATGATTTGTTCATATGTCCATATATTAATGGTCAAATAAACCATATAGGATTTAAATTTATATATAAACTGGACTCTATACTATAGATCCACCAACACATCCTTCATATTCATTAAAATGGGATCATCATCTGCAAGATCATAAAATCCCATCCCATTGGTAGCCAAATCATTCGGAGGAAATACAATATTCATTATGATTTCATATAGTAGTTAACTATAAAAAACAATGACCACAATTTAATTAAAAAGATAAAGAATGAATTCCACTTTGTCATGTATTTTTTTCAATTGGATCATCATAATCGTGGTTTTAATTCTTCATATGACTAGAAAACACAATCTCTATGATTATTTCACTAATGGTATGGGCAAGTAAAATGGAAGACTAGTTGTCTAATCTGGAAAAGAGATATTATAGAAGCCTCTATATATCCTCCCTCAATAAAGGAATCATTTGAAACTTATTACAGAGGGATTATTTCTACATTTTAGTTTGTCCCACCATTGGGATAGTCATCACCATGATAATGGTGACCCCATTCATTACCTTTTAATTTATTATGCAACTGTATTGTTTCCAAAAAAAATAGGAAATTTTCATGAAAATGGCTAGTCGACATGATGAACCAGTGGGCTAGTACATATCCCTGAAAGTATGATACACATGTAAGGGAATAATCTTGAGATAAGATGGTGTGAGAATTAGTGGACGAAAGAATGATCTCAGCCTCATCTTTACTCACTCTAAGATCATCCAAAACAAGAAGAAGATCTAGGATTTCCCTCTACTCATTTCCGAGCTAAAGGTAGAAGTGAATAATTTTAGAAGATTTTAAATTGATGAGAAAACATATATTAGGTATATGGTTCACATATAACCGTATTCTATATTTTGGATAAATGAACCCCAACCCAATGAAATATCTTTCATTATATATTAGTGTGAGAGTCGCTGAATTTGTTGTGGATTGGCCCATTCTGTGCATGGTATAGGGTAAAAAAGAAGTGATTAGATCAATTAATTGAATATATAACCACATCAGAGCTCATAGACATGTCCCAAACCCCATATATGTTCAAAACAATTGGATGAGATAATGAATTTGGGATCCTGGAGGAATTATAGTATTCATATAATTAGAAATGATCTTATATCCAGCAAAATAAAAAAAATATGGGGGAACAAATCATGTAAAGAATTCATCCTTATCGAATAATGACCTTGTGTAGGGAAAGGCCTAAAAAATTAAATACCTCTAGAATATGGTGTGGTCCCTCCTCTAGTTGTGTTTACATTACCTGTGTTTTGAATGGATCGTTGTACATGCATCCCGAGGGGGAAAATCTATCAACTCATGATTATGGCCATAAATCTCTTCAACCTAATGCTCAGGGAGTTATCTAAATTCACACTATATCAAAATGAAGTATTTCCCCAACATATAACATTAACCAATATGATCCATCACTGCCACGAACATTCTTGGAAGGGAACCAACATTTGTGTATAGTGGATTCCCAAACCTCAACGTTAAAAAAAACAAAATATTGATTCAGTCATTGCAGAGTTATAATGGGATCTAGCGCATTAATGCTAGTGTGATTGTAACATCCCCAAATGATAAAGGGTTAAATGACTAAATGATATGACTCATGTCAACAAGGTGCATCTTCCTTTTCGGGAGCCTGTCTGTTTAGAACTCCACAGTTAAGCGTGCTTGGCCTGGAGTAGTGATCAGGATGGGTGACCTTCTGGGAAGTTTCCCAGGGTGTGTCTGAGTGAGGGAAAAACACACTGTAAAGGACATGTGTTGGCCTGTGGGGACTTTCATTAGTCAGATAACCCGTTCAGGCATGTGGGTGGACCCTGGGGTGGGCCCCACGTGTCTGCGGGGCAATTGGTGGTATCTGGTGGGTCAGGACCTGACAACCATGTTAAGGCGGGGTGTTTGTGCTGTCACCGGGACCCAGTTGTCACATTTGTTATCAGAGGAGGAACCCAACCTTAAGTGCATGGTGCACTGCCTGGGTTGAGATTTAGGGCCCACAACGAGGGCGTTGTTCTCTAAAGGGGGGGTGATTGTAATATCCCCAAATGATAAAGGGTTAAATGACTAAATTATATGACTAATGTCAACAAGGTGCACCTTCCTTTTCAGGAGGCTGTCTGTTTAGAACTCCACAGTTAAGCGTGCTTGGCCTGGAGTATTGATCAAGATGGGTGACCTTCAAGGAAGTTTCCCCGGGTGTGTGTGAGTGAGGACAAAACACACTGGAAAGGAAATGTGTTGGCCGGTGGGGATTTTAATTAGTCAGATAACTCGTTCAGGCATGTTGGTGGACCCTGTGGTGGGACCCACGTGTCTACGGGGCAACTGGTGATACCTGGTGTGTCAGGACCTGACAGACATGTTAAGGCGGGGTGTCTGTGCTGTCACCGGGACCCGGTTTTCACAGTGATATCACCCATTAATTCAGTCATTGAATGATATAACTGAGCTCATATTCATATCCCTTCTTCACATCTCATTAAAAATTGTGAGAACAACCTTCACCTGGAATGGGGTCTATAAAGGATCATACAAAACATATACAACCTGGAGGAACTCATCATACATCCCTCTAAGAGAGGGTACCCCACCCCATTGTTATATAACCCATATGTTGATTCTCACCTCATCATTGGATAAATGAAATGAGGTAATTCTAGTGAACCAATGTATGATCAATTATAGAATAAGATCAAGCATGTGATATGCAATAAATTTTGATATCCAGAGTCCTTCATAAAGATGGATCCTATATAGAAATTCAGTGAAATCAATTAATGTTTTCCTGATCTAGAATCAACACACATTTTCATCAGAAAATTTAGCATCGAAATAATGATCTCATTTCATGCTCCATCCACCTATTGGGTTTTTTATATAAGAGATGAATATACTAAACTAATAATGCTAAATATAATATTTGGTGAAATCAAAGTTGTTTAAATCCAAGGGAGAGTTTAAGAACATATTATAAAACATATGGGATCAAGATACGTCTATTATTACTTCCTTAGAAAATGAGGTATGATTAAAATAATGAGAAGTTGACACCAAACAAGATGATCAGATGATGTCTGAAGGAGGAATGAAAATATCTTTCAGCAAGATGAACCCATATAGAGGAAGATGATTTGATATTTGATAATTGTAATGATCAATTGGATGGATCCATTTTAGAACATAATTATTGGAATCCGTGTGATATCAGAGGTCAAAATTTTGGTTTCTAGAAATCAAGGCTCTTTGATTAGATGATCAGAAGATATTTTACATGATCAAGAATAATTATGAAAAAAATCTAAATTTCATATGTCTAAAAGATAAAATAATTTGTTTTTAATGGAAGTACATAAAAAATCTGATAGAATCATTCTTATCACATGAATAAACAATGAACATCATGAATCACAAAAGTAATTCATATGTAACCATACTCCTAATGTTCTTGTTGGATGAATAATCCTAGAAAACATCATGAAATTTCATGATAACTATGAATAATGGTGATAACATGTCTTTGAAATGGTCACATGATCCAAAAAATAGTCAAAGGTACTTGTGATAAAGATGGGGCATCTTTGGAGGCCCTTATAATGATCATGAATCAACACATCCAATACTCAAAAAATTACCAAATGAATGTTCATGAAGTAGTTTGATCAGAAGACTATGAAAATGGATTCAGGCAAATAATTTTTCATGGAAAGAACTTTTGGAGAGGTATCAAAAAACAATATTGTGAGTTGTTGTTACAGAGAGGTTACAAGATTATAATAGGGATAGAGAGATATAGTGAAGTGAATTTCTAGTGATGATACCCTATACACTCCTCTATTAATAGTGCATCCCATAAAATACCAAATGACACCCAAGAGCCCATGATCCACAAATGTCATTGAATGGAGATAGATCCAATTACATTGGAGGGAATTTAAATTCTTCATAACTGAGATATTGTCCATGTGGACATTTATCATGATTGGGCCATTAGTTGACACCCACAAAATGTGCATCGACTAATTCACAATAGAGAAAATACCCAATTTGTGTTTTAACATTCGATCAAAACAAATGATGGTGATTGTGGCTAGAGGGTATCTGATCACAGAATCCTACAATAAACATAGAATCATTTGACCACCATAATTTCATGGAAGGATCCATTTAAAATACATCACCTTGAAAATATTCTATATATACCCTTTGAAAACAACTTCTCCTATAATGAAGGAACTATAGACACTTTGTGGTCTTGCTGCAAGATCCATATAAGAAACCCCCATTTCATGAGACATGACTACTAGTATAAACCTCAAAATCCACTTATAATTCATTGCAAAATTAGGGAATCATATCCAAAAAATGGTAAGCTCTTGCAGTAGTAAATGTAATGGAACGAATCGTCAATGGAGAGAATGAATTTCCTTGAAAATATTCAAGAATACATGCGAGATATATAGTGATTTAAAAATAATAAATGACAATAAATATGGGGAAGGGATGATCCTCTTCTTTTTTTCAAACATAATGTGATATTCCCTAGGTTTTTCAAAAGTCACCTTAGGACCATGGAGACATGTTTTCCACATCATGAAAAATTCTGCTATTATATCAACCTCGTCTGGTGAAGCTCCCATTGTATGTCAAAGAGATATAATATTCCCCCATTTTCTTCGTCGAGGATAATGGATGGAATTTCCCATAATATTATCACATATACCATTATGAGTTTTTACATCTGATTCAATTGATCTCCAATATGTATAGATATTTTCATCTGGAACTATGATACCACCTCATGAGACCCCAAACCATTGTGAAATATACAATGGAAGTGAAGGGAGAAATTATTGAACACATGTTGTCATAATTATCACATTATGTTCTTAGGATGTTAACAACATCCTCTCACATGAAGACATGACATGTTGCACTAATTTAGTGAAGGAACCTCTAAAATTAATCTATGTGTCAAGGAATAACCCAGACAAGGATTTTTTGATCATTTGTATGCCGTTATATATTCACACATATCTCTCTAGGGAACTAATACATGTTGGCACGGAAATGAGAAGGTACCTGTATATGACCTTATGATTGATCAAAAACTCTCTAGCTGGAAATAATCCAAAAAAGTAGACATTGATAAAATGATCCAGTTATTGAATAAACTCATTTGATAAACCCAAAATGGCTCATATTTTGAATTACTAGAGAAAATGTTCTCAAATCCATCCACTTACTCTACCATGGATATGCGTGATACGCAACGTGGAATGAGATGAGTTATTATGGTTCTCAGGCCAATAAATTAATGTAAATGCGCATAAAAACATTCCGGTCTCACAGATGCGAATGTAATGTTTCTTGGAACATTTGAAAAATCATTATAGAAGATTAACCTAAGAAGCATATGTCATGATTGGGAGGTTTTCCATCATTTAAGAACTGGTGTGCAGCTAAATTGACAATGTGGCTTACATAATAACTTTCCTTGATCACTTGTAGATCACATGAAGGAATTATGGAATATCAATCAAAAAAATTCCCACGAATTTAATATGACATGTGATGCATAAAATAGGCTACCATTGAACAAATAGGTGGAAAATATAATAAAATGATGGAATATATACTATGGGATGGGATACATATGGAAAGATCACTAACACTGAACTTTATGATCATTTCAAGGACCACCCCAGTCCAATGATAATACCAGAACATGCCACAAAGATCTCACAGTTCTACTTGTGTATAATATTTGTCTCATTAAAAGTCTACATTACATTTCAAAAAAAAAATCACATGGATCCCCCCAGACATTCCACGATAATCTCACGAAACCATTCGATCTCACCATCCAATCCATAGGGTTTCATTAATATTTTTTACATGAATCATATGGAGGCATAAGAACATATTATCAAATTATCATTGTATAAACATGACATATAAAATATATCCCAAAATTCATTCATGGAATTCCCACCATATCTCATGATTTTTTAGACATTTCACCTAGGATCATGTGTCACCCAACAAACATTTTGTGTTGACTATAAAGATAAACCATGAGTATGTCATCTATCTATTATGAGGACACCAAGGGCATGTAATCATGCTCATGGGATTCCCTATAAACATTTTAGTCAAAATAATGCGATGGATTCCATAAAAATATATCTAGGTCCTACGATGTCCTCTAGAAAATTCATCAATGATCATCTGGAAATCTTCAAACATACCATCAATATTATGCGATGTATACTTGGCAATTCTATTGGAATATGTGATTGAATTTTAACCTGTTAGGAATAATTCCTCTAAAATTTAAATTACAAAACCAATTCATCTCATTTATACAATATGAACATTTCATGAATGTATGATAGATTGGTTAGAAGGGTATCCCAGGGCTTGTAACATTGTCTATCATTAGTGTGTAATGTAAAATCCCATGAGAATCCTTATTGCGGAGCCCTAATAAGATAAATACACAATAGTGATTTATGTCATAACCCAGATATGTATGTCACTTTTTTATGGCCTATGGTTCATATGATCCCCAAAAGGGTATTCCTAGTACAAAAATCCTACGTCTAGAAGAAATGATAATGGTTATTTCCAATCCATTATATCCCACACGAATCATATATCATATGGGAATTTGGGTTTGCAATGCTCATATCATTCATTTAACATGTCTCTATCAGGATAAGAGAATCCTCAGTGTGTCAGCCCTAGATAGAAGTATAACATGATATGTCCCACAAATATGGGTAAAGTCAGTGCACAAGCCCCATCATGTTGAATAGTGAGGAATGTAATTCAAATCATAACCATGATATGTAGGGACCCTTACTAAGGCCTAGTACAAAGTCAAATAGTTATCCACCTCAGTGTATGTTGATTAATATATCTGTAATTTCATTTTTTGGATGCAATCATTCCCCTAGTTTTATTTCCCAACCACATACCTCTACATATTTAGAAACCAACTAAACTATGAAAACTCGGATTCCTTCCATAATCAGGATGCGTAGGTCATCCTACTAAGGCATGAGCTCCATATTAAACATCCCAATGGTATCCCCAAAACATAATTTCCATATCCATATGCATTAAGGATAATCATTTGATATCCCTTGTTTATCAAATTATCATAGATTGTGTGTTATTGGGTAGCCACATTGAATTCAACAACGGAATCATTAATCAACAAAAGCTAATAAAATCCAAGTATATAAGACCCAGAAAGTGGCATGATATAAAAATCCCATATAGTATTGAATATAAATTTGGTATAGTCCCATGGTAGTTATCGAACTATGATAAATATAATTCATTTTATAAGAAAAATACAATGGAGATATTCTCAAGTATGATGTTCATATATATGATTAAAAATTGGTCAAACATATATCCTTTCTATGTGATGTTATGCTACATGAGTTCAACAACTATGTGGGAAATGATTCCTAAAATAAACTATATATACAGGATTTGTCATTAAATATAAATTCATCATCATAATAGTCATTTAATCTCTGCACATCAACAAATTGAAAAGTGGTCATTGATACATCATCAACATATAAGAAATTATTCATTACTGATAAAAAACAAAGAACCCATGATACTTAAAAATGGATTCAAATATCAGAGTCCCGAATTTCATTTCAATATAAAAGTTATTTTCCTATAATCATTATTTCAGGGTAACAAGTCTGGTATCCAGATTTGAAAAAGATTCATCAACATATAATAAATATATAAGAGAGTCTCATTGTTGGAAAAAATTACCCCCAAAATTGGTTTTTGATCCCAACATTGAATCATATCAATAAAAGAATGTATCTAAATTTCATTGGGTCAGAAAGCCATATTAACCAACTACCATTAAAAAAGGATTGTACCTTGTTCTAGATGGGGGAATATTTTAGAGATTCCATTAATAATGTAAATGTTGATCCAACATTGATGATTTTGTAAGAAATAACCTCCCCAAAATCATAAATCATGATAAATGAAATCCACATCGATAGTGGTTCTTAGTATTTTTTTATACAATAAATAATGAATTATTTTTATAAAAACTAAAATAGTATCCATCATTTTTCTAGAATTAAAACATCACAGCGAAATCATACTTTATAAAAGAGATTAAATGAATTTAAGAGATTTTAAATAATTTACTTTGGAATTATCATTTTATAATAATTATTGAAAATTGTAAATAATTATTTTGTTAACCAATATAATGTAATTGGAACTTGTTGAGTAGAAATGATAAATCATGGGTTTTTTGACCCATACATAACCCTAGTAATATATTATTAAAATGGTTCTATGTGGGTAATATGAGATATATACCCCTTATATCGGATCAAAATTGTTTCAATAACATGTATGTAAACTATTTGGACGAATATAAGAAATGATTAAAATTTATTTTATTGAAAAATAGCATTATATATGAATGGATAGATTGAACTGGAATCCCATCCCTTTCACTTTAAGTCATCTCCTATAGGTTGAGCCTAAATCATTCAATGGAAAATATTCTATCTTAAATAGAGACATACCTAAAGCTAAATGTATGTTTATAAGGATATATTGTTCGAATATTTAGAGACAACTAGAAAAAATATATTTTCCTTATAAGTTAAAAGGAGTAAATTTTTATAAGAAACATTCACTTTAATTTTCAAAAATAATCAATATCAAATAATTATTAATTTATATTATTTTTTTTAAAGCTGTTCATATGTGGGAAATATGACATATGTTCTATAATCCCCAATCCACATATGTTTCAATATATGGTTTTATGAATATTTTTTAATTTATAAATCTTTTTCAATATTAAACAACTTATAGTGTATATTTTGAGGATAATCATTTAATTAGACATTAAAATAAATAGATAGCTTGGAAAATATTCATTATATATTTACATAATTACTTAATTATAATATTTATCAAAAAATATAAATTAACAATAAAATCAATCTTAATCCTATTAGTTTAAATATTTTTATTGTGTATTTTTTTCATTTTCCATTCTTACACAGGTTCATTATCAACATTTTGTATTGGTGATAGATAATTATAAAATTATTAAATTTAAAATATTGATTAAAAATATAAATAAAATTGATTATTAATAATTTTTATTATATAAAATATTTTGGATCAATATGTATTTCCTTCTTAATTATGAGGGGATTTTTATGATTACAATTTTTTCTTTTGAAACATTATGCAAACATTGCATAAGTACTTAGATAAATAACTCATTAAATATCATAAAAAACCAAAAAATATACTAAAGAATAATTTGATAATAAATTTATTTACTTTTAAAATTAATGAAAATATTTTTCATATATTAAATATTATCTCAAATACATAAATTTTATCTTTTTCAATAATGATAAATCACTACATGGACATCAATAATATATTCTTTTTTATCATCACATAAATATTAATTCTTATTAATTAATAATTTTTAAATTATTTTTTTACTATTTATATTACATGTATTCCATATAATTAATATAATATATATTCAAAAAATGTATATTATCAAAATAATTCATTAAATAGATCAAAATAAGAAATTATATTTATAAATATAATTATCATTAAATTATATTTATATATTTACATAAAATATGATAATTTATTTTCCAATATAAAATGAGTATCTAATTGGACATGTTAGATATTCAATTTAATGTCCCTCGATCCCAAACTCTCTAATGTGGCCGGAAATGGAAGGTAATGTGACCTCAAACATGCCCCCTATACACCAAGGGATGCCGAATAACAACAAGGCTGTGAAATGTATATGGTGGGGACTACACACCTAGTATGAATTGATCAAGTAGAATAAAATATCATTTAAAATGAAGAAAACCTTCTATAGACATAGTGGATTCAATCAATAAAATCAAGATAAATAATATAATAAATAATTATGGAATATCGTAATGAGGAGATTAAATGTACATAAATTGAATGATACATGTAAATGAATAATAATTAAAAAATTATGTAATAATGACAAGAAATTCCAAGATATATAACCCTAATTTTTTCCGGCCACTAAACTCCAACCCATCAAGTATGCAATTTATCAACAACAAGGTCCTTTTCCCATGTCCAAACTTGTATCCTCATGATCTGATCATGTACCAATTGGAGTCCCAAATGGGGTGTCAGAATCACTTAGTAGGTCAACAACACCATGTATAATAAAATTAGTCTGATAAAATGTTTATGAAAAAAGAGATTAACCATTGTATTAATTAATTCAATAGTTAATTAAATTAAATAACAACCTCATTTCGATCATTGCGAAATATATTTGGGAATGTTTCAAAACCATTCCGACCACAACCATATAACCACTGTAATATAACATGCTTTAGCCTTATTCAACAATACCATTGAGCATGTCATACAACTAGGCCAATTGTTACCATAAACATGGAATAGAATGAAAAATTTGAGGAAAATCCTTTAATGCATTACCACATTTGGGTCAATGAACTATTATAATTGTATCATGGTACAAGGCCGAGACTACAAAATATCAGTAATATATGATATAATTGTTAATTTTAAAGGTGTATGCATGTTATATAAGTTTTTCATCAAGGATCATATGACATGGCCAAACATAATGGATATCAAATTGTCACATTATATCTAAGAAAACGATTTTTCACTCATTTATGGATCCATTACATTTTTGTTTAACTATCTACATTGGACTGAATATTGTTTCTTAATGAGTCAGTAAAAGTTCAAATGGTGTACGTGTCGTTTTCAAATCCCAGAACCCATATTTTTGGGGAAAAATAACTTGGCACGCATTTTTGTGTAAACCGTTTAAGAATTCAACAAGATTTTCCTAACTGTGAAGATGGTGTTTTTTCGAACAAATACATCTAGCATGTTTTTTGAAAGACCGTGCATCCTAATCATTCAAGTGCCCCCTTTTCCCCAGGTACATGTGTATGTCTACCATAGAGTTTGATCAAACCATGTAGCCAATCCGTTTGGGCAGATCCATCTAACATGGTTCTCACATCGTTTTACATCCCGTGCGGACAAACCACACACTTGCTAAATTTCTAGGTAAACATTCGAGTTTTTTCCATTAATAATATAATAACGAAAATCTACCTCCGTAATTTGAGAACCAGTATGATTTTCCTATATTTTCACACATCTAGATCATTCTGAAGTCCAATTTCAGGGATAAAGACATCTCCTTCATCTGGAATCTAATCGAGCATTCATTTATCATGGTGTATGCCCAATGATAAATACTTCATACGAATTTTGATGTTCTTCATTTCTATTTCTCTCGATCAATGTATCATCATCTGAGAATTTTCACCTTTTTTAGATCTACTTCTATCCGAGGAAAATAAAATGCAGATTCCAAAGGAGAAGGATCATAAAACCCTATGTTGGGTGGTATATAAATCAATTCTAATGTTCGATAATTTTGGACTATTTATGTGGGTCCCACAAGTTTCATTGGAAGTTATTTCTTAAATTTACATCCTTTGATTATACATGTTTGAATTGTTTGGTTATTATCTTTCTAAATAAGTTATTAGTTTTTTGTGGTTACACCAATAACTCAATCCTCATAATGTGGAAGGTTATTATATATTTGTGTTTTAGGGTTCTTGACATGTTTGAGCCACCATTCGGGTGTTCCTTTTTTCAACCTTTTTAAAGGTAATTCATTCAATAATAAATGAATTTTTATTAATGAGAATTTCATAATGGAATGTCACATGTATGCTCCCCACTTGACCGATATGTTCATCTAGATGGTTATTGAAAGGGAAATGTGAAATGGATGTATATTAAGTATATACCATGGCCTTATCAAATTAGATTGAATAATGGTTACAAGTCTGTATCAACCCATCTCATGTCAATGGTGGCCTTAAGAGTGAACCTATCTAAATTAATATGCCTTAATGGTTAATAAAGACATTATTAAATGGTTGCAGCACTACATTGGCTAGCCACGCTAATCAAAGACAAGGATTAGACCAACTAATAAATGGTTGCAACTCTAATTGACCTATCCAAACTAATGGAGGGAAGGACATGAAACAAATGAATTACTTCAAGATTACGATATCAAATAGGAATGGAATGACTCAAGATTGCCTTGGATTCTGAGAGGTGAATACCAAGGGACACGGGAACCCCATTCTGATTCAAGGGTGCATTTTTCTTATGTTGATTCCAACCTAGACATTTATTATCATATAATAATCATATGCATGGTATACTACCATAGGGTCCATTACATTATTACAGGATGCCTCAAATACACTCCTTGGATGCATTATTGTGTAGTAGTGACCATTGATAAAAACCATTGGGCCTTGTCTTTGCATAGAACATTTTTCCTTGGTCTATCATCTTGGAATTAGTAGGCTCCTTGTTGTGTAATGCCTTGGATTGCGATCCTTTGATTACACACTTACCCGATTAGGAAGAAAAATATACTACCGAGTTAGCGTTCTATGAGAGTTACATTACCTTGGTTATTACAACAAGACTCTCTCACTAGTTATCATTTTTAGGATTCATAGTTATGTATTGGGACCTTTATTACTTATACTATCACAAAGTAAGGTCAGTTGATGATATAACTCAAATGAACTATTAGAATATAATGTAAATTACTAAATTAATGAAACTAGATACATGTTCAGAGACCAGCTGAGGGCTGAAGATGATATTAGATTTTTAGTTATTGCACTACATGCTTTAGTTTATATATGCATTCATATACTATTGTATTTCATTACACAAGTATAATGTTATAGACACCATTGGTAGTTTCCCATTTTGATTTATATCACACCCACTTTGTGTGTCATTTTGTACCCATAGTAGCTTACAATGTTGCATGTGTTTACAATGGGAAGCAGACCGATTCAAAACCATCATTACATGTTGTTTGGATGGAGATTGGTAGTAGATGATTGAGATGAAAATTTGGATTCTTGGAGTAGTCTTTATTTTTATTTATTTTTTGTAACATGTTATTATTGTTGTCCTTTATCATATTTTTCTATTTTTCTAGTGACATTTCATCACATCTTCATAGTTTTAATTTATATATTTATAGTTATTATTGTTTATATATTTAATTGGATTTCATCTTCTATTTATTTAACTTATTTGTATTACTTTCTCTATTTTCTATTCTTATATATTACTCCACTTATGATATATTCTACATGAAAAGACATGGACTTCTCATAGACACACCGCACAGCCCACACTACTAGTTGGTAGCCTCCGGTGATCGAGAAGACCTGTTTGAGGACATGTGGCCCACTGATATTGAGGCATCTATTAAGTTAAATTAGGGTTTTTGAGGTCACAATGTGGTATCAAAGGTGGTTTAATTTCATTGATTTATATTTAGAGAAAATATATTGGATAATATGAACGCTTGGGACATGGTCACAAGACAAGATTGGGCATTGCGAACACATGTTCATAGAAAAAACAATGTTGCTGAAATTATGATTTCTATTATTCTATTTCCTAATACAGTTGATATTATTTCACTATTGGGTGATGCACATGTTGTGTGTTGTGGTTGATTTTTACCCTTGTTTAGGTATTTCATCCATCCTTGGCTCAAAAATATGATGGTATAGAGCATTGTTAAATGCAACCTTAAAGGCACCTAGAATTCATATGTCCAGCATATTACCATGGCATATAGGTGAATTTCACCGGTTTTCATTGCTTTGTATGGTTTTTGTTGTGGAGTGATGTTGTGATTGTTTACTTTAACATTCATTATGATCGATGAAATTTATTTCATTCCTATCTCAATTCATGAGGTAGGTGGTCCCTCATTGGTTTGGATGAGTAATTTACTGAGTCAATCCTTTATTAAACAAAAATCGGTGTTTTTTCTGGTGAAGGGTGTATGGGTACTGATTCATCAGGAAAGGATATACATAATAAAGTGAATACAAAAATATAAAAATTATTGGTTGCACGTTCTTATCCCACCTTGTCATGTTTATGAATGTAATGGAGTGAGACTTTAAATGAAGAGAAATATCTTATGAAACATATACTTCAACACTTAATAATACATGGCAGTTTATGTGGGTAGTTGGGTTGTATTACTTGGGTAGTGTGTCTTATTATGTTCATCTTCCACTAGTGAGGATATATTATTATTTTAAACTAGTTCTAAGGCGTGTTCATAGAATATTTAGACAAATTCCACAATGATGGCCCCATATTTCTCCCCCGGAGGGTGGTGATGAACATGCACTAGACATGGTGGGACCTTGAGCTTCCAGGCATACATCAAATAGTGCCACTCGAGGCACTACATTTTGTATCTGATCTATGCACTGATGCTCAAGTCCATTATATTTTACTATCTCTAATGCAGTCCATGAAAAGTGCTCCATGAGTTTATCCCACAATTGCTGATCTGAAGCCCATGTTCCAGCAGCATCATCCTCCAGCTTTTTTAGGTGATGGTGGTTCTCATTCTACTGAGTCATGGCTGGAGGACATGTTTTCTGTCATTGAGCATCTTAAAATGCCTCTAAATCAGAGATTTGTGATTGATACATACATGCTTCGGTATTCATCCTAGCATTGATGGGATGTCACAACCCGGGAAAACCGTCATCAGGTGTTGTTATGGGCTGACTTCCATGTTGCCTTTTTATGATCAGTTCATTCCAAGTCAATAAGATCTTCTAGAGCTAGAGAGTTCAGGAATCATGAGAAAGATTCTATGTTAGTTGTGGAATATTCAGCACGTTTCACTGATTTACAACACTTTTCACTGATTTTAGATGGTGATGAGATTTCATGAGCTAAAAATTTTGATTATTGGCACTAGTATGCTGTCTGAACTAATGCGATTGTATTTAATATTCCGAAATTTTCTACAATAGTGTTTTAGTTTCTTATCATTGAGGGTAACCTAAGGGAAGGAACATGTATCGGTTTTAACAGATCTGTTTTTCATTTGGAATCATAGTTCATCCAGAGGATGGAAATTTTCTTTTGAGGTTTCTCATAAGGGAAGTAGTAGCCAAGGAATCATGTTTGATAGCTCTGTGGGGCGTTATCAGTGTGGAAGAATAGGGTATTAGAAGCCCAAATGTTACTGAGACCCTATGGAGTGTCGGAATTGCATCCATACAGGTCATCATTAGTGTTTCTGCAAGATATTCCCACTAGCTTCAAGTGGAAAAGGATCAAAATTTTATCCACCTATAGAAAAGTGTTCTTTTCTGCCATCTCTGTTGGGATTTTTAGTAGCACTGGAAGATCTAGATGAGGAATAGGTCGTGGCTGTGGTAGTCCTACCCCTGATCACCTACAGTTCTAGTAGAGAAGTCATGATCATGGTAGTCTATCTGCTACATATGGTCATGGATCAGTTTAGTTCCTTTCTTTATAATTGATACATGAATATCAAGTTTCTGTATGATTTATCATATAAGGAACTATATTAGTAGCCTCTACTATTTTCACTGCATTGAGTGATACAACGTATTCAAAATCTATCATTTTTTATTCTATCATTGAAATTATCAAACATTAGATACTATTTCACTTTGTTTTAAAGACTATGGAAACACAGTTGGGTAAACAGAAAGAGGGAATATTCCAGTGAAAGGACATTCCCATAGAAGAAGGAAGTTACCCTTTCTTGTGGAATATATTTTTACATGAGATGACTGGCTTCAATGTCATTCTCGGGATGAACTTTTTATTCCACTATCACACATTTGTAGACTGTTATTGTTGTAGGGTCTCATTTACGACACCATAAGGTAGGTGTTATCATTTCAAAGTTTAGTGGGATTTCCAAACTAGGAGAGTTGGACAGAAGCATCCTAGGCAAGGTGAGGAGACTGCCAAAATTGAAAAAATATCCTGTAGGTTTAGGGGTTTCATCAAATTGATTTCTCTCCAGTAGTTGATCATTTCGTTGAATTATTACCTGATAATTGTTTTGGCGTACCTATTAATAAAGAGGTAGTGATTACCATTTATAATTTATTAGGAGAATTTATAGTGTTTATTCTTTTATAATAAATGGAACCTACTGATATTTAGGATCTCAAGCGGATGATATAGAACCTAGTGGCCAAAGGCTTTATAAGGACCTGTACATCCTCATAGGGTTCTCACATTCATTTCTCCAAGAAAAAGGATGGAACCTTTTGAATGTTAAAGGATTTCATATGGTTGAACAAGCTTATAGTAAAAAATTGGTATATAATTCCTCTAATATATGGCCTATTTGACTAGATCAATAGGTGAATTGTGTTCTGTATGATCTAGCTGAGATTTAGATGTCATTAGGTGCAATTCAGACAATCCAACATACCTCATACATCATTTTTTAGTAATTATAGACTGTATGAGTAACTTGTTATGCTGTTCGATCATACGAACACACCTACCATTTTCTAGGCTTTTGTGAATATAGTTTTCCAGTACTATCTAGAATATTTTATTGTGGTATTTTTGGAAAACACCTTGGGGTATTATCACACTCTTAACAACCTTCCCAAACATTATGATATCATTCTGAGTACACTAAGAGAGATTCAACATTATGTTAGGATTTCAATAAGAAAAATCTGGATTTACAAGGTCTAACTCTAGTGCCATATTATCGTAGAATATTAATTTTATATAGAACCTAGAAATGATAGTAATATATTATTCTAGAACCATCCCAGGAACCTGTTTAAATCATTTTTTTCATATGGCTCAATGGATATTACATGTGTTCCATACAGGACATCTCACATCTATTATCACCACTTACAAAAATAAAAAAGAATGGTGTTATGTTATTGTTGTTAGAATAATGTGAGAAATACTTTCATGAACTAAAAGAGATGCTTGTCTATGCACTGAATTTGATGCTTCTAGAACAAGGAAAATGTTATTTCATTTTTTACAATGGATGAAGAATTTGTCCATGTTGTAGTGTTGATGTAGGAAGGAAATGGTTTTGTTTAAGGATCTCAGTAGATGATGACTCATGGGAGAAATTAAATGATGCACAAACATGAACTCCCAATATTTTTCTATGTCGTATATTTCTGGAGACACTATCTATTAGGTGAGATCATTGTGGTGTATATAGATCACAAGATCCCCCAGTATATCTTTTCACAGCGTGACTTGAACCTCAGATAGTGGAGATCTGTCGAATATTTAGAATCCATTGATTTTTAGTTTTACAATATTCTAGGAATTTGAAATTTGTTTATTGATGCAATTGGTCAGAATACTAAAACGCATGTCTTACAAGAATCCAATGAAGAATAGAAGTTATTTTCCCTCTTTTCTAAACAACATATGGAGTTTCTGGATAGTCATGAGCTATCATACCTACCCCCCTTAATAGTTACCTATTCTCTACATGATAATTTGAAGATTATAATATTTCTAGATCCTAATGTTTTTGTTCTCTATGATTGTATATCATGAGGTAAAATACCCATGGTTTGGTCTTTGGGATGAGAAGACACCCTTCACCTACATGGACAGATCTTGGTTCATGTAGACGTGAGAGAGGAGTTGATGAAAGGGACACATGATTATCCTTGGGATACTAATCTAGGAATATAAAATATGTTTCAAGATATGTGATGCTAGTATTGGTTGCCTGGAATGAAACATCAGATTATAGGATTCATCACTAAGTGTTGCACCTGTTAGCAGATGGAGACAGAGAACCAGTGATATGCAAGCTTTTTACATCAGCTTCCAGTCTCTGAATGTAAATGGAAGGATGTCTCTAGGGATATCTTAGTCAGATTACCTAGGTCTATGAGGGGCTGAGATTCCATCTTGGTATTCATTGAACAAATAAATAAATCATCACACTTCAATCCTATATGAGAGACTTTATCAGTTGAAGAGTTTGAAAGACTATTTATGTGAGATCATTGGACTCTAAGAGGTTCCACATACTATTGTTTTATATAGGTAAGATAATATCACATCATGGTTCTGAAAAGGTTTAAAAAAAATATAGGAACCCAGGGGCTCTTATGAACAAATTTTGACCCCCAGACCGATGAACAATCAGAACAAACAATACATGTTCTAGAGGTTATAATCCGAAATTTTTTTGTTGATATCTGCAGTTCCTCAAAGAATCATAACCATATCATCAATTTTTCTTATAATCAGTTTTTTAGATGGATACTTTTATGGATGTTATTTAGGCATTATTTGGAATGAAATTTTGATGACCCTTGTACTAGATAGTGGCAGGTTAGGAAGCTCTACTAGGTCCTCATCTTGTTCAGGTGAATTAAGAACACATACAACTGATGGGAAAGAATATGACTACAGCTCAGTCTAGGCAGGAATCTTATGTCAATCCCCATAGATGAGCTCTTGAGTTTGAGTTTGTGGATCGTGTTTTCCTTCGTGTATCACCCTGGATAGGTAATATATAATTATGGACGAATGGAAAGCAATCTCATCATTACATCGGCCAATTTTAAAATATAGATAGATTTGGTACAATATACAATCAAATTATACTACCTCAGAGGTACAGTTCAATGAACAACATCATTCAAGTCTCTCTGCTTCTCCAATATCATGCCGACCCATCTCATACCATTGATCTCAATGATGTTGAGTTAGATTCTCGTGATAAATTTTAGGAGTATCTAGTACGCATCGTGGATCGATGCATGAAGGATCTTCATATATTGTTTGTCCATGTCATATGGGTGTATGGAAGTACAATAATATACATGAGGAGACTAGGAATAGGGATGTTAACATACATGCTCAATTGCCAGATTTGTTCTTAGATAGTGTTTCATTTCCCATGGAAGAAGAACTCATGGGTGAGTTCTTTTAATGGGGGAAGAATGTAAGAACTTGGTTATTCAATCAAGTATTAATGATTTTTTTAAACATTCACTTTGTACCTAATATAACAAGCATATAAACGGTTGGGATGCATGGATTGATCAAACAGTTTGCAATCAATGGATATGTACAGAAAGAAAAAGTTGTGGTCACACGGTAAGGCTGCATGACCGTCTGCCAACCATGCAGGATGGATCTGTATGAAAAAACACCATATGTACAATTAGTAAATCTATGTGGAATTCCCACACAGTTTCCTTAAACCCATGATTCAATCCAATATTCCACAAAAATATGGATTGCACGCCCTTTACAGGCCCAAACGCCCTTAGAACCTTTACTACCTCATAAGCAGAGCCATCTCACACAGTTTGGACACAGTTTGACAAACCGTGCAAATAAATTGTGCACATGCTAATTTTCTGGGTAAATTTTCTAGTTTCTCCCTTAATGACCTATTAACAAAATCCAACCTCCCTAATCTGAGAAGAAGTTGAATTTTCCTCCATTTTCATGTATTTTTTGCTTTTTTATGGTCAATGATAGGGATCAATAAAACTCCTTCGTCTCTGATCTGATCGAGCTTTTTTCCAACATGTTGGATGCAAAATTATAAGTACTCGAGTCCCCTTTATTCACTCTTCTTCTCTCTTGGTTTTGAAAAAGGAATCTTCATGTGATAATTTATCACCTTTTCTTAGATCTACTCCGATTTGTGGGAAATCATGGTCCATTATGGGAGGAGAATGATCATACAACCCTAGGGTGGGTGTTCTATAGCACATCCATATAATTTGATGATTTTAGAATATTTGTTTAGGGACTACATGTTTCATCTGATGTCGTTTCATAAATTTATATGCCATGATTATACATATTAGAATCATATGATTATATAGTATCTAATTATTTTAATAGTTGATAGCAGATACACAAACCACTCAATCCCCCCATGTCGATTGTTATGCCATATTTGGGTTTTAGTGTTATTGATACATTTGAGCCACCATTCATGTGTTCCTTTTCTTGAACTTCCTAATGGAAATACTTTCGTTAATAAATTACTTATTATTAATTATAATTTCATAATTCCATGTACCATGTATACTCACCACATGACACACCTACGTTATGTGCTACAAAATGATTAATATATGTTAATTGTGAAATAGAATGTATACTAGTTATATAACATGGTCTTAAAATGAGATTTAATTAAGATTACATGTCAGTATCACCCCCTTTCATTTTAATGAACGGTAACATAGTGAACCTCCCTAATTACATATTCCATAATGGTTAGTTAAGACATTATTAAAAGGTTTCTATGCTATACAGAATATCACACAAATGGAAGACAATGCATAGACTAATTAATAAATGGATGCAACTATACTTGACCTATACATACTAATGGAAGTGAAGAATTGAACAAAATGAATTAGTACATGATTACAATATCAAATAGGAATGGACTGACTCGAGATCACATTGGATTTTGATAGAATTATACACAGGGTCTCAAGAACACCATTCCAATTCAAGGATCGATTTTTATGAGGTGGATACCTACCTAGACTCTAGTTCTTTTCTACTCCTCAAATTTCACTCATACTACCATAGATACATTTATATTATTAAAGGATACATCATACACACTCTAGGGAACTATAATTGTCCAGTATATGCAATGGGAAAAGCCCATATGGTGATGTCCTTTCATAGTCTTATTCTACAATGGTCGATCACCTTGGACTTAGTAGGTTCCTTATTGTGAATTCCTTGGATTACGGTACATGGATCACACTCTTACCCCATAGCTGGTCGCAAATACTAATGAGTTAGCGTTACGTGAGAATTATGTTACCTTGGTTGTTACCCATGGACTCCCTCATTGGTTATCATTTTTAGGATTCATTAACATGTCATGGGACCTTCACTACATATACTATCATAATGAGATGTCAATGCTGGATATGCCTCAAATGACCAATTATAATTTAATGGTAATTACATAATTAATGAACTGGTTACATGTTTAGACACCATCCAATGGGGGAGGCAGGTACATGGTATATAGTTATTACACATCATGATATACATTTATATGCTTGCCTCTATACTACTATATTACATTACATGGGCCATGTGTTATAGACAATATCAGTGGTGGCCCACTGAGATGTATCCCAGACACTCTCTGGGCACCATTTAGTACCCAAAGATTATTACATGGTTTCAAGTTTTCACAAAGGGATGCATACAACATCAAACACTAGATATCTTGAAGTTAGGAAGGAGCATGAAAACATATGACCATGTTGTATCATGGGATGCTTTTTGTTCAACTAATGTTTTATCTTATTTGTATTTATTCTATGGTTTACAATTCCTCTGTATTCCTTCCATTAATATACCCTCATAATTTGAGGGAATATTCGTCCCATTGACACACCCTGGCCCCTTTATACTAATCTAAAACCACTAGAGTTTGAAAATATGTGGTTCATGCCTTGGCCCACTAGGGTCGGGGAACCCATTAAGTGGAATCATTGTCCGGGACATCACACTATATGACTCAATGGTTTATTTTGTTTAATGATTATTACCTTTCAATAAACCTATCTATTTATATCACAACTGATCAAAAAAATAAATCTATAAGATATGAGCCATAACATGGATATTTTATATCAATAAATAACCTAAGGTCTCATGTCATCCAAAAAAATATTAGGCCATTAGCCAACCCAATTATATTAAATGATAGATCACCCAATGGGTTGGTATAAGTTATTTCAAAATCTATATAAAATGGATTGCTTCCATTGAATAATACCCTTTTATTATTTAATTAAATATTTAAAAAGTTATATAAGAAACATATTAATATTTCATATACTACGAAAATATTAATCTATAGGGACAAGATTTTGTCCCATACATTAACTGATGATCAAACAACACTTCCAAAGAAAAAATATCACGAGGAAAAATGTGTGGACCATCCAAAGATGGAACATATATCGAAACCAACCAGACTCACAATTAATATGTAACACTACAATGCTTTTATTAATAATGGATAAAAGGTATAATAGGACCAAAAAAACTTATCATGGATTGATTTAATTTTGGGGACATCTAGAGGGGATGTTAGAAACTAGAAACTACATGGAGGCTACCCAAGGGTTGGGAGGAGAAATCTGTAGCATGTTCCAAATAAAATGATTCTTCCTAACATAACATAATTTTATAGGTCATGGAATTACAAGGTGATTAATATTGAAACGTGGCATGTAATTAATTATAATTCGATATGACGAAAACCCTAAATCCTGTGAAAAATATTAAAAACAATTTATAATAACATAATAAGTAATCAATTTACATTATGTGTAAATATTCTCCATATGGATATGTAGTCCATTTTACTTATAAATAACCAGATCTACTATAAAAATATAGGACATACCTAGTACCCATGATATAAAATAACCCATTTATACATAGCCTCTATTAAGTAAAACCTACATTTATCCCCAAAAAAATATGTAATTATACCCAAAAACATATCTCTTTAATAGAACAAGCCTCATCAACCAAGGATCAAATGATATTATAATATAAAGACATTCCTAGAAAAATATGGTATCATACAGACTCCCCCAACATAATATCTCATCAACCATATACTCTATGCATCACTTGGGGGTCTGAATGAACTATTTTTTCCACTATTTTGGCATATATGACTACCAAACCTATGTCTAATCCTAAACTCAACTATTCTTCCACTCTAATTTAACAAATATTATAGTCTTATCATGATTATATCCCTATAATTGATATGAAACCCATATCAGATTCTCTTTAAATTAAGCATCCACACAAATCACTATATCAACATTATCTACCACATAAGAAGGTTTTAGATAATATATCTAAATCTTGGAAATGTGAAATACATAATGCATGGAACTATATCAGTTTGGATGTACAAAATTGTATGAAACCAAACTAACCATTCTGAATATCCCATATTTCTTAAGAACTATGGTCTATATCATCCATATTTTCATGATACGACATTTCCAAAATATCAGAGATACCATAAGGAAAACATGATGGAGAACCTCAAATTCGGGTGGTCATATATTATGGGTTTAATATGATTTCTTCATACTCTATAATGTTAGAAACCATTATTTGGAAAACTGAACCGACATAGTTGTCTGTTGCATGATATTTTTCCCAAAATTCACTTCCTCAATAACCTCCAACAAAAAAAGTGGTGGTCTCCATGGATAGCCATTGAAATCCTAGAATGGTTATATTTGAAAAGATTCATGGATGCTATTATTATATTCAACCAACTTGAGTTTCATTTGTTTCTCACATGAACCACCAAAATCCAATTCAGTCACTCGTACTAAATTCTCTAGAACCTGAAATGTCTAGTGACATTGAAAATCTATTTGAATAAAATAATTTGTACTCATAAATATTTCCATTAAAAAATACTTATAAAAACTCTTCTAGAAATGAGATATGAAACAAGGATCCTTGCCTAGTGTAATTATCCATAGAATGATAGGAAAACAAACCACCTTACACAAGTAAATAATACATTGATAGTCATTTATAATGGTATAACTGATAGGTAAGAAGTGTGATACCATCACCAGTTGATCCACAATCTCCCACTTAAAATAACTGTTATGGGTTATCTTGGATAATATTCTAAGTAATCCATATTGAAATCATATCAATTCCACACATGAACAAGGATATTCTATAAAATCCCATATGGCCTCACATGGTCAGATTTCACCTAATAATATATGAAAAATCTAGCTACGAATCCTACAACATCTTATTTCATTCCTATGAAATATTAATATCTTTGGACATTATAATACATCTTATTCATAACTGGATGCACTAACCATATAGAAAAATTAATCTCATTCATTATCTTCTCATATTATCCAATAAGAACACATACCCAAAGACGAACAATAATATAATTTCCACAAACAAGAGATTCTTATGAGGGTGTCTTGCCACCATATAGTTTGAATCCATTAAATGAGAACTCTATATCATATGACGCTTCATTCTTGATATAGTACATGGTACCATGTATATCTATTGTTGAACATAAAGTTAAAAGAATTTTATTCTCCAAGACAACAGAATGAATGTATACATAGAGGTAAAACATACACTAATTGTTGTAAGACACCCATTAAACCACTGTCTGTGTCTTTTGGTTTAATTCATCATCAACAACATTATGATTTCATAATGTATAAGATAAAATCATTTTTAACGAACGAATATACATGACCAAGGTTCTTTGATGAATTTTTAGGACCTGCTGATAAAAGATATACCCCACGATCCTAAGGAATCAAATTAACTCAATACTCTCATCCATAACATTGAGTATACAAAAAATTGTTAAATACACCCCACCTATTAAATTTTATTTGTGAGTATGGTAATTCATACATTATGTTTAAATCACCCTTAATTATATGTAACCAATCAGTCAATGTATGTATAAATGGATCTCATTCCTACTTTCGATGAATTATAATTCATTGTATATTTGATTTCCGAATCATATAAAATGTTTATCAGTGTAGTTTTCATCCTTCCTTTCAGCTCCAGAAAATATTTATCACATGCACAAGACAAATAAAAACATAACCCCTTTCTTGGAAATCATAGATATCGGTTCTTCTAATGAAGATAAATCAGGGTTAAAGAGCCACTAAAATCCTGTTAAACATAGAAATATTCGAATTTGTACGATGTAATTTGTTTTTTTCAGGATACCATGGCTATAACCATACCATTTTCCACTGACACAGTTGGCTCTGATATGACATGTTCCATGATGTAATAATTACTAATCTTGAAACATCATTTGGATATCTTGGAATAATGAGGATTCTCTCAAAAGGTACACAAGATGTTGTCATGTTGTTTACCATGACCATCAACTGATTAGGAATATATTATGAAATAATAAAAAACCCAACAAAATGTAGTCCATAAAAGCTTGAATAATCTAATTTGTCAAAAAAAAAAGAATAAAATGGGTGAGTTGGTCAAACCAAAATCTATCAAAAAAACTAATACAAGAAATACCAAGTCCAAAATGAAGTTTGAGGTATTTCTAATGTCCTCACTGGTAACTGGTGGTACCCTGATCTCTAATAAATCAATGATAATATATTATCTCATCTAAACGATCAAAATTTTTTTCAACACATGAAAGAGTATACTGGTTCTTCATTTTCATATATTTTAATATCTAATTATGAATGGATATGTTCAATGACACATCATCTATATTTGTGAAGGGAAATGGAGACCGCCCATGTGTATGTACTTGGAAATATTTATCATTTATATTATAGATCATAAAAATGGAAATTTATCTTCTAATTAAATTTGGGTTCCATTCATAAGGCTAGGTCCAAATTCGGTCTCCTATCGGTATGAAGTCACTCATGAAGTAGATCTTTGTCTTTTGTGGTAAACCAAAAAACGCATCCAGTAAAACATACTAATAATAGTATTACAGTGATGGAAATGAATCATACTACATTCCACCATTATCTATAATATTACTAACAATTAGAGCCATTGTAAAATATATTCTACAGTAAATTGGCCACAAACGGCCAACAATTTTATATCACGAAATTTTTTTATAATAGTGACTCATTTTGGTGATATAATGGTAAATATCATCCAATAAAACATGATAACATCCTGGTATATAACTAAATAATCCATACTAATAATCAATTTGAATCCCCTTATTTTTATTAATAATGGTTCCCAAATGAAATGTTAACCAACGATCTCTAGAGAACATGCATTACAATGTTTTCTATTCTTGGGTATCACTCCCAACTACGTGTCCATGGCCAAATAACCATCAAAACAATCAACAACCATGCCCAATCAGTTCAAAAACATGGAAGTATTGTTTTTACTATATTCAATAAAATAATATTTGATATAATGTTGTCGATAATAGATTCATGAGTATTATAGTTTAAATTCTAGAATACATGATATATAGAGTAGTCTGCCTAATTTGAAGATTAATTTTCCATATTCCCTTGGCCCCACTCTGACTACAATGATCTATTTCCCCTTCATTGTAGTACTCCTCTTGAATACATGTACCATGTCTCCTACTTCATCATGGATTGCCAGTTTAACTCCAGCTACAATCATACTTCGGGTTATTTAATCCCCATGCCTAATAAAGAACCTATCATAATCCCCATCCAATGGGATTCAATATGATGATCACAAAGAACCTCATATTATGAGACAATCTATCATTAATAAGGAAATTAATTACTAGGTAAGGAAACTAAAGGGGTTTTGTTTCCAATCATTCAACACTAATTTCACTATAATGAAACAAGGTTCAGAGTTAGATTTCAACTACCCCTAAAATTATTCTCAATAATACATTGGTGGAAACTATCATTGTGGTATTTATTAACACAGAAAGATGATATCTTAGTTCACCATATTGAAATGAGGTGCTTGCCTCATGAGTCCTCTCTCGAATTCCCTTCCATGATGAGTTCTCAGATCCGTATATTGTTAAAAATAATAAAATGGAAAAAAATACATTTATTTCATAACATCATAATGGATACAATAATGAAACCATGAATCTATTTATGTCTCATCAGATGAAATAGTGGGTGTATATAACTATAAGTATTTGAAACATGCATCATAGTTCAGTATATACATGGCCACCTATGTTAGTATTATAATGTAATGATGTTTGTTATTTCTAAATTTCTCAAGATATAAATAGATTAGGAACATAGTCTCAATGAATTTTGACGTCACAAAATCATTCATCCATACTTTCATCAGAATATCCCATTAATGCATGTAGGGTCCATGATATATATATGACTCATGTTCCAGCCTCATATATGACGTTGTGTCATGATTAGTGATGATTTTTTGGTCTAACATGTTCCAAAATCAGGTGCCTAGTGGCCTCCCTCTATAGAGGACATGTTTTATTATGTAGGTGAAACTATCATTTCATATTAGATATAGAAGACACAAAAATAATTGTATCACTTTTAATGGATCATATGACCCTCTATATGTTTTTTTAAGCTGACTATCCAACGAATACATTGGAACTATAAGAATCGCTGGATTAGCTATGTTTGGAGATGGTTTATTTCCACTCTCTGTAATCTCATGTTAGTTTTGATGATGAGGAATTTTATTTCCAAGAAAAACTCTACCCTTAGAAAACATGTTATAACATGTTCTATAAGGCCCAAGCCTTGAACATTACTTAATCTTGAGATATTTCAAGAATACACATTGAGGATATTTTTAGGTTTAGAGTTTTAGAGAATTATATCATAAAACATGAATTGCATTACATATTTAAAAAAAGTGGTTACATAAAAGACAGTAATCATTTTTCCCATCAATGGAAACATATTAAAAAAACAAGGATTATTTCTTGACAACTCCTTGACACTATCATCTCATCATTTACCTTTCCCTTGACCTATGAAAAACATTTCAAAAACATGGGATGAGCATAAAAAGCTCAGTAAGGGATATAAAATTACGAAATGAAAACATTAGTCAATGTATGAAATCATACATTACTCATAAAACATAATCAATTTAACATACCTCATCAAATCATGAATAAATTATTGAAATCATAATACATAAGGTAACTTGAGGCATTCATAACATTCTTACGTAGGGAGTAACCATCATTGATATGTTTGGAATACCTATAACAGTATATTTCCTAAATATCATCGGAGAAACCTTAACATTTTACCCCTTCGTGTCACACAATGCATTGGAGAGCTATATCGGGCATACCCGCCCTTAGTTTATCACGGAACCTCCCGTCTTCATAAAAAATTCCCATGAACCATAACATAATCGTATCACATAAAACATGCATAAAGAAAACATAACATTTACACATTTCAATCACAAGATATCAATACAACATTTTGATATAATAAAAAAATTATCAAAACCATTTTCAATATCAAAATAATAGAAAATTAAAACATGGTATTTAATTTTGATTTAAAAAAATGGTATGGCGTGTAGAGGAAGTCAAAACTCAATTAATTGTCACGGTGGTGGAGAAGTCGTTGTCACCACATATGTAAGACAAAAACATTCCTTATGTAGTTTAGTAAAACGCTTCTTATAAAAAGATTCATTTTTAATAAAAGAAAAATTAAATGTGGTTTATACACCGAATAAAATAATGTTATGTATAAAACAAAATATGCCTCAATGAAAGGAGATTGAGATGAAGTCCCTTACCTCGTGTCTGACTTGGCTCGATCATTCTTTAACATCATGAATAATAAACATGAGTTAATTTATACTTTCTTAAGAACCATTTTCAAGTTTCTTATTCCATTAATATCAATTATTAACATGTTATTAACACTATGTAATTATTTAAGTTAATAATGCTCGTTTTGTCGATCATTGGTACTTGAGTCAAAAATAAACTCCTCCTAATTACAAGTTGATCATGTGGTAAAATATCCACTATATCCAGAATTATATTCATGATTTATATATCATATATATCATATACATCCATTATATACATTTATTTATAATATTACATAACATTTAGAGGTAATAAATGAAATGCACCGTTCATGGAGATGGTAAGCCGTACGTACGCGTGAATTCTACTTTCATTTCAATTTAGAATTTAATGGAATGGAATAATAAGGTTATAAAGGTATATTATAATTCCAGTATAATATCATATATAATATCATTAACTCTATCCTTTATACGTCCAATATATGACATTAACGAACCAAATCACTTTGAGGGGGCGGTAGTCTGCACTTCCAAAAATGAAGATACCGCATTTACCCATAATGGAAACCATAAAGGTATTCCTTAAATTAGAAATACAGAAGCTTAAGGAAAACCTAAAAATGTTATATATCATATATAAATATAGTGACATCTTAATGGCCACCTTTAATGGTGTTAAAAGAGTATTGAACAATCATCGTTTCGTGAGACAGAAATTCCCCATCCACAGAAATAGTATGTTCTTTAACCATTGGATGTATGTGTGTGTAAGTGTAGCTCGAATCCATATCATAAAAACATACTAGTATATTTAAGATACCGGTTTTGTTACAAATTAATGGAATAAAAAGATTTTATGGGGTTGGAGAAGAAAAATAATACAAAAGAACATTAGAGAAGACTTTACCATTAAATCGGGTAACTACCCTTGGATTGAACCAAAAGGGTTTCTTGAAGAGCTTTCTGCATATGGTAAGGATTCTATGATGAATAGATGGATGTTTAGAGATAAAATGAGCAGAGTTTGGCCGAGCCAATGTCTTGAGAAGTGTGGGTAAGGAGGTATTTGTGGGGGCCTTTTATAAGAGGGAGGAGGGGCACTCTTGGAAAATCAAGAAATGTTACTTTGTTTGAAAATGAGTTTCAGATATTAAAGGTCCCACATTGATATATTTCTAGGATAAGGAGATAAGGGTTCGAAATATACTCATATAATAGGTTTTTGACAAGTTTAAGGCTTAGATTTTACATTATATTTTTATTTTATACAAATTGTTCATTGATGAGATAATCGCTGCATAATCATGATGTCATAAATAAATTAATTTATTTAATGTCTAGAAATTAAAAAAAAATACTATGATGTTGGAAAGATTTTTAGATTTCCAATGAATATTTATATTTTAAGAGATAATTTACACAGACAAGACTAAAATTGTTTTACTTGGGTGATACATTCTTTTGTGATATTCTACTATCTTTAAAAATAAAATGATAAAGTGTCACTTTCGCCCAAAAGTGATTCATGGGGTCCCAAAGTTTTGAACAAGGCATCCCATGGTCGGACATGACTGAACCAGTATCATTATGACACATTTTGGGGTCATTTGTTATTATTTAGATATTATTTTATTATCCTTAACTACACGATTACCAATTAATCACGATAATTAACGATAATTACCATTGTTACTATTCACAATGTCAAAAAACAAAAGACTTTTAATTAAATATTTTTGGACTTCTGATTCCAAATATTTAATCCATTTTACTAAATTCCAGACACATAAATTTCAATAATTAATTTAAAAATAATTCCCGTTGTCAAAACAAATAGTGGGATTTTTTGGAACAATATCTATAAAAAGTTTTGCACTTGTTTATACCCAATTCGAAAGTGAAATAAATTCTAATGACAACCATTGGAATAAATGGTAAAATTATATTCTAATTAAACCTTAAAACCAATGAAAAGGACAATATATATATATAATTAAATAATAATAAAAAGCAGTTTTGATGTAAAATGCATTATTTTTCACTATTCATTAAAAAATGAACATTGTCAGAAAAATAACAAAAATTTATCCAAAGTAAATTTCAATGTCCCAATTATAATGAAAAAGTTTATTGTGACAAATATATCTTATAAAATTTTCAAATGATAGATTTAAAAATGGATCTCCATCAAAAGGCGGTAAAACAATCTTTTAAAAATATTAGAGAATTCTATGCTTAAGATTGGATTTATTCTCATTTTAAGTCTTTAAAACACTATCTAATTCATAAATAGTCATAGATAAGAAAATATATTATTCATTACTTACATTGGATGTTATATCCTTCCCCCCTTTATAAAATTTCATCCCTGCAATTTATTTACTTATCGAATAAGTGGTGGTATTTATACCTAATTGCATTTTCTGATTGCCATGTTGCCTCTTCAATCATGTGGGTTTTCCGAAAAACCTTTACTAGATTAATCACCTTATTTCGTAACACTTGCTCCCTGTGGTCAAGAATCTGGACAGTTTTTTCCTCATACGATAGGTTCTCTTCCAACTAAACTAACTCTGGACTCAAAACATGAGATTAATCTAGCATGTACTTCCTTAACATTGAATCATGAAAAACATAGTGTACCTGAGATAAACTCGGAGGTAAAGACACTCGGTATGCAACCGATCCAACTCTCTCTAGAATTTAATATGGTCTAATAAACCATGGACTCATCTTTCCTTTCTTAAAAAATTTCATCACACTTTTCCATGGTGAAACTTTGAGAAAGACATGATCACCTACCTCAAAAGAGAGATCCTTCCTCCTTTTGTCCGCATAACTTTTCTTCCTGCTCTGAGCTGTTACCATGTGCTTCTATATCAGCTGATCTTTTCCTGCCAACTCTTCTACTAATTCCAGTCCCATCAACTTCTTTTCACCCACTTCATCACAAAAAGATGGAGTTCTACATTACTTCCCATATAATGTCTCAAATTGTTCCATATATATACTGGAATTAAAACTGTTATTATACGAAAACTCAACAAAAGAAAGATGTTGGTCCCAAATTCCCTTATAATCCATCAAAAAATAATGTGTCATATCCTCCAATGTCTTAATTGATCATCTTGATTTCCCATCTGATTGAGGATGAAAAGCTGTAATAAAATTTAATTCAGTTCCCAATGACTTATGAAGGCCTTTACAAAAGTTATCAGTAAACATGGGATCACTATCAAATACAACAGAGATGGGAAATCCATGTAACCTAACTATCTCTTTAAGATACAAAAGGGAAATTTGATCTAGGAAAAAAGTATCTCATATAGCAAAGAAATGAGATGATTTAATCAAGTGATCAACAATAACACAGATTGCATTATTACCTCGAGGTGTCTTCGAAAATCCCACAACGAAGTCCATGGATATATTCTCCAATTTCCACTCTAGCACTAGTAAAGTTTGAAGTATCCCTTTCGGTAACTGCAACTCTACATTAACCTATTGACAAGTCAAACACTTCACAATAAAATCAACATTATCTCTATTCATTTCATCCCACCAGTAAGACTCCCGAAGATCTCTATACATCTTAGTACTGCCTGGATGAACTGAAAACGGAGAAATATGAGCTTCCCATGAAAACTCTCTCTTCAACTGTGAATCACAAGGCACACACAATCTCTAATTAAATATCAAAACATAAGATTATCAATGTTGAATTCAGGCAACTTACCCTTCTGAACCAGAACTACCTTTTTATGAAACTCACTATCTATTTGCTGTGCTTGATTAATTTTATCTGATAGAGAAGATTTCATTGATACCTAAACCAAAACAAGAGTACATCCTACACCAACAACTTCTATTCCAATGTTCATCAAATCCGTAACCAAAGGATAACGTTCCAAACGTTTCATGGTTAATGAGGAATTATATTTTCGACTCAATGCATCATCCACTTTATTTGCTTTTACCGGAGGGTAATGATCTGTACAATCATAATCCTTGATTAATTTTCGCCATCACCTCTATCTCATGATCAATTATTTCGGGGTGAATATATACATTAAACTTTTTTGATCGGTATATATTCACACTTTACTCCATAGAAATGATGCCTCTAAATTTTTAAAGTGAAACAACAGTAGCTAATTCCAAATCATGTTTAGGTTTATTTACCTCATGCATTTACAACTGACGTCAAGCATACAAAATTACCTGATCATTCTGTATTACGATAGAACCAAATCCTTTTAATGAAGCATCACTGTAGATAACAAAATCCCCTTTCCTGGAAGGTAGTGCCAAATCTGGAGTATTCGCCAATCTTCTTTTCAGTTCCTAATAACAATCATCACATTGTTTTGTACAGATAAACTTAACACCCTTCTGAGTTAGCTTAGTAATTGGAATATATAACCGTGATTTTTTTTAACAAACCATTGGTAATATCCTGAAAAACCAAGAAAACTACGAATCTTGGTTACATTTGTGGGTCTTGGCCATTCTTCCACAACCTTTGTTTTTGCAGGATCAACAGTTATCCAATATTTAGAAAAATTGCTACAAAGGAATGAAATATTTTGCAACCAGAACTCACACGTTTTTAATTTCCCATACAATTTATTTTATTTTAAGGTTTGAAAAATGACCCTTAAATTTCTTTCATGATCCTCTTTAATTTTAGAAAACACCAAAATATCATCAATGAAAACAACCAAAAACTTATCCATGAACTCATGGAAAATTCTATTCATAAGGTCTATGAATATAGTTGGTTCATTGGTTAGCCCAAAAGGAATTACAAAAAATTTATAATGGACATATCATGTACGAAACGCGGTCTTTAGAATATCTTGTTCCTTTACCTTCAAATGATAGTACCCCGATCTCAGGACAATCTTTGAAAAATACTGAGCTCCCTGTATCCGATCAAACAAATCCTTGATCTGAGGAAGAGGATAGTTGTTCTTAACAGTTATGTTATTCAAGGCTCTATAATCAATGTAAAGTCTCATTGAACCATCTTTCTTTTTAACAAATAAGATACGAGAACCCCATGATGATGTGCTAGGTTGAATGAAACCTTTATCTAATAAATCTTGTAATTTCTCCTTCAACTCTAAAAGTTAAATTTGTGTCATTTGATAAGGGGGTTTTAACATTGGCTTAGCATCAGGAACTAAGTAAACAATAAATTCAACTTCCCGATCTGGTATTTTTCCAGGAAACTAATCAGAAAAAACATCAGGATACTCATTTACTACCAGAACATATGTAATCTAAACAGTTCCTTTGTTTTCAACAATATATGCAAGGTAACATTAATTTCCATCTTTTACAGGTTCCTCAGCTTCTTGACATGTTATCAATAGTAAGGGTTCATTATTGTACACAAACTGAAAGACTTTCTGAAAAAAAAATTCTATAGCTCTACAATCAATTTTAGCATGGTAAACAGAGATCCAATCCATACCCAGGATAACATCAAACTCTACTAGAGGTAAAAACAATAAAGTTTGCAAGTAGGTTCTTTCCACAAATAAGGATAGGAAGATTCTTATAAATTCTTTTTGCCTCAACATTTCCCACAGGTGTTCTTACCACAAGTTCAGGAGTCATTCTGAGAGATGTTATTCCCAATTTACTAGAAAATATTTTAGAGATGAAAGAATGTGTAGACCCTGAACCAAACAACACACTAGCATAATATGAAAAAACAAAAAAATTACCTGATACCACTTCATTTGATGGCCCATCATCTGCTGAAGTAGTTGCATAGTATTTCACCACACATATATTCTTGTAGTCTGACTGCTTCCCATCATTCGAGCTCTTTGTCGAACACTCGTTTTCATAGTGTCACATCTCATTGTACATGAAACATTTCACTAACTGTAAATCAAATTTGTTCTTACCATCACCTTTATCTTTTTCAGTACAATAACGAGCCTTATGACCCATATTAACACATTGGTAGCACTTTCCAAAATTCAAAAGAAATTCCCCAGAATGATTTGTACCAGATTTATCACATACCAGAAACATTGTTTTCATACCATCAGACCATTTTGAAAAATTCTTCCCTTTCACCTAACACCTTGGTCTCTTCTTCTGTTTGTTTTTATAGAACACTTGATCATCGGAAAACTCCATTTACACCTTCTCACCACATTGAAAAAGCTTTTCATAACTTTTGAACTCACGAGAAGCTAATTCCCTTCGATATTTTTTCTATAATACTGAGTAAAACAGATTGATTTTACTATAAAGGTATCAGATAAAATTTTGAGCATACCTTGCCAATAGAGTGAACCTTTCTTTATAAGAATCCACTGAGTCATCCTCTTTCCACAATTATAAGAATTGTTTTTCCATCCTAAGTCAAACATCCTTATGAAAATATTTCTCATGAAACATAACATTGAATTCATCCCAGTCGAGATCATCAATATCATCAGCGTCCCTGATATTTTTAACCATCGACCACCACTGATATGCTTTACCATTCAAACGGTAAATATCAAGCCTAACCTTTTGATTTTTTGAACTCCCCGTGACATCAAAAATCATCTCCAGTGCTTTAATCCACCCTTCAGCTAGCACAGCGTCAGATGATCCTCTGAATGATGGGGGATGTTACCTCATTAAAATGTTCCACCAATGAAATGTTCCTATGTGGTTGATCTGGCTGATCTCGTGCATGGATACAACAACCATTTATATCTTGATTTAACTGTGCCATTACTGCAAGAAAATTTTCAGCTCCAATTCCAACCATCTCAGGATGCTGATTCGAATGGTAATTTCCTTCTATATGCCTTTCTAGCACTGCTTCCCTGTTTCTTCTGTGTAAAACCATTCTGAACAAACATGTCCAAGATGAAGTAACATGGCAATCATCCAAAGCTATATCTTTTCAATTTTACAATAAAAAAAATATTTTTCTGGATAATTATTTAATAGAATTCTAACTCCTAAAGTTATATGAACGGAATTTTGATACCAACTATAAAGCAATAGACTTATAAATTACTTAATCTTGAGATATTTCATGAATACACATTGAGAATATTTTCAGGTTTAGAGTTTTAGAGAATTAGATCATAAAACACGCATTACATTCCACATTTAAACAAAGTGGTTACATAAAATACAGTACTCATTTTTCCAATCAACGGAAACATATTTAAAATAAAACATGGATTGTTTCTTGATACTTACTTGACACTATCATCACATCATGTACCTTTCCCTTAACCTGTGAAAAACGTTTCAAAAACATGTGATGAGCCTAAAAATCTCAGTAAGGGATGTAAAAGTAAGAAATGAAAACCTTAGTCCGTGTATGAAATCATACTTTACTCATAAAACATATGCACTTTAACATACCTCATCAAATCATGAATAAATCATAGAAATCATAATACATAAAGGTAACTTGAGGCATTCATAACTTTCTTACATAGGGATTAACCCTCATGGTTACGTTTGAAATACCAATCAAAATATATTCCTGAAATCTCTTTGGAGAAACCTTAATGTTTAACCCCTTCTTGTTAACCAATGCATTAGAGAGCTATATCGGGCTCACCCGCCCATATTTTATCACGGAACCACCCATCTTTATAAACAATGGCCAAGAACCATAACCTAATTGTATCACATAAAACATGCATAAAGGAAACATAACATTTCCACATTTCAATCACAATATATAAACACAACATGTTGATATAATAAATTCATTATCAAAACCATTTTCAATACCAAAATAAAAGAAAAGTAAAACATGGAATTTATTTTCCATTTAAAAAAAATTTATGGCTTGTAGAGGAAGCCTAAATTCAAATAATGGTCAAGGAGGCAGAAAAGTCTTTGCCGCCGCATATGTAAGACAAAAACATTTCTTTTGTCGTTTAGTAAAACACTTCGTATAAAAATATTCCTTTTGAAAAAAAATAAAAGTAAATGGGGTTTATACACCGTATAAATGAAATTTGGGTATAAAACAATGTATTCCTCAATGATAGAAGATTGAGGCGAAGTCCCTTACCTCGTGTCCAACTTTACTCGATCATTTTTAAACCTCCTGAATAATAAACATGAGTAAATTTATACATTCTTAAAAACCTTTTTCACTTTCCTTATTCCTTTTATATCACTTATTACCTTTTTATGAACTCTATGTAAATATTTAAGTTAATAATGGTCTTTTTGTCAATCATTGGTGCTTGAGTCAAAAATAAACTCTTTAAAATTACAAATTGTTCATCTGGTAAAATATAAATTATATCCAGAATTATATTCATGATGTAGATATCATATATATAATATATATCTAGTTTATACATGCATTTATAATATTACATAACATTTAGAGGTAATAAATGAAATGCACCGTTCATGGAGACGGTAAGATGTACGAATGCATGAATGATACATTCATTTGTATTTTGTATTTAATGGAATGAAATCATAATGATATAATGGTATATTATAATTCCAGTTTAATATAATAAATAATATCATTAACTCCATCTTTTATACTTCCCACCTATGGCATTAACGAAAAAAATCACGTTGAGGAGGTCGTAGTATGCACTTCCAAATATGAACATATCATGTTTACCAATAATGGAAACCATAATGGTATGTCATAAATGAAAATTATAGAAGAAAAAATAAAAGATCAACATATTATATATCATATATAAATATAGTGAAATCATAATGTCCACGTTTAAAGGTTTTAAAGTAATATTGGACAATCATCCTTTTGTGAGGCAGTAATTCACCATCCACAGAAATAGTATGTTCTTAAACCATTAGACGAAGGTGTGTGAAAGTGTAGCTAGAATCCATCTCATAAAAACATACTAGTATATTTAATATAATGATTTTGTTACAAAAAATGAAATAAAAAGTGTTTTGGGTGTTGGAGAAAAAAAAACAAAAGAACATTAGTGAAGACTTCACCTTTAAATCGGATAACTCCCCTTGGATTGAACTAAAAGGGTTTCTTGAAGAGATTTATGCCTAAGGTAAGGCTTCTATAATGAATATAGGGATGTGGATAGATAAAATGAGAAGTTTTTTTCCGATCCAATGACTTGGGAATTGTGGGTACGCAGGTAGAGGTGGGGGCCCTTTATAAGAGGGAGGAGGGGCACTCTTGGAAAGTCAAGAAACAATACTTTGTTTTAAAATGATTTTCGGATTTTAAAGGTCCCACATTGATATATTTCTAGGATAAGGCAATAAGGGTTCGAAATATACTCATACAATAGGTTTTTGACAAGTTTATGTCTTATATTTTACATTATCGTTTTATTTAATTTAAATAGTTCATTAATGAGCTAATCACTGCATCATCATGTTTTCATAAATAAATTTATTTATTTAATGTCTAAAAATTATATAAAAAATTACTATGATATAGCAAATAGTTTTAGCTTTCAAATAAATATTTATAGTATAAGAGATCATTTACACAGACATAACTAAAATTGTTTTACTTGGGTGATACATTCTTTTGTGATATTCACCTTTCTTTAAAAATAAAATGATAAAGTGTCACTTTCACCCAAAAGTGATTCCATGGGGTCCCAAAGTTTTCCACAAGGAATCCCATGGTCGTCCAAGACACAACCAGTAGAATTAGGACACATTTTGGGGGTCATTTGTTATTATTATGATATTATTTTATTATCCGTAACTATCTGATTACCAATTAATCACGATAATTAATGATAATTACCGTCATTACTATTCACAATGTCAAAAAACCAAAGATTATTAATTACATAATTTAGAACTTCTGATAGAAAATATGGAATCCATTTTACCAAATTACCAACATAGAAATTGCAATAATTAATTTATAAATAATTCCCATTGTCAAAACAAATAGCTGGTTTTTTTGATACAATATCTATGAAAAGTTTGGCACTTCTTTATGCCCAATTCCAAAGTGAAATCATTTATAATTACCAACATTGTATTAAATGGTAAAAATATATTCTTATTAAAATTTAAAACAAATTAAAAGGACAATATATCTATATAATTAAATTATATGAAAATGTAGTTTTGAAGTAAAATGCGGTATTTTTCACTATTCATAAAAAAAGAACATTGTCAGAAAAATACAAAAAATAATCCAAAGTAAATATATATGTCCCAATTATAATTAAAAAGTTTATTTTGACAAATATAGCTTATAAAATTGTTAAAATATAGATTTAAAAATGGTTTGCCATTAAAAGGCGGTAAAACAACCTTTCAAAAATATTAGAGAATTCTATGCTTAATATTGATTTTATTCTCATTTTAAGTTTTTAAAGCACTATATAATTCATAAATAGACATAGATAAGAAAATCTATTATTCATTACTTACATGGGATGTTACATGTTCAACCTCAATAGATGAATACAATGAAATACCACTAACTCCTGGTCTCTCTAATCAGAAATTAAATTTTTTTTAGCAGGATATTTTAATTCATTTCATTTATTAGGTAATATATCATATCATAGTTCAATAGGACAACACATATCACATGCTAATAAATATATCCCATGACTGAACAATGATTTTCAATATTTCTCTAGTTGACTCTTATGATGCATGCTAACACATCTCATTCCATACTCCTCCATGAGTATACTTATTGTGAGAAAATAATATAAAACAACATGTGTATTACCTTATGGGAGAAAATATCCAACCATAAAAAGAGAACATTAGGACTAACAGTACCATCCTTAGGCACACATATTTTTACATATATGTTAGTAATATAATCCTTTATAGAAGCTCATTATTTGGTGGAAATACATCATAGTCACCTTTTTACCATTCCCAAAATGTAAATAAAATTAGTGTAAAACAATCTCCTTTGATTCTACTTTGATTGGTCACCAGATCACAAGATCTCTCATTTTACCAAAAGGGTTTATTACAAGAACTCAATGTAACCTCTTTTGTACCATAGTTATCTATCTAGAAGTAGGGGTGTGGAAGTTATAATTGGTAGAATATACATCCTAAAATGAAGTTTCCTAGAAGTAGATTGAATCTATTTAAATGAAAAAAATAGTATAGATACAGAGGTAAAAAACAAAAATCCATCTATAAATTAAAATAAATAATAATAGAATAATGTAATGACCGTTTGTATCTAATTGTAATGAAATATGTCAAACCAAAAAAAAATATCAATTCTTAAATAATGTCACATATATCATCGTTACCATACCAATATCGATCATACATCCATACTCGAGCTCATCCCACAAGAATAATATCGATTACAAGGACCATATCCCTTATCCAAACAAAAATTCACATAATTTTCAAAGGTACTAAATAAATGTTATTTTTGGGTGATGGTAAAAAAATGTAGTTAAAAAACACAATGTATAAAAAAAATTATTATTAGAATATTATTAAATAAATCAATAAAAAGATGTGTTAATCAATTCAACAATTAATACAATATAAAAAACATTTTTTGGATCCAAATTGTAGTATCTATGATCATGTATCACAACCATTCCTCCCACAACAATATATCAATGTTAATAAAAAATTAATCAGAGTTTTTATATAATATATATGACTATATGTCACAACTTTTCCAACCATAAACATAAACATGAAAAAATAAAAAAAAAATCAGATCAAATCCCAATAAGTACAATAGTATTTTTATCCCATATCTATAAGAATTACATCATGGAACTAGTTAAGGACCTTTCAATATAATAATTATAGCATATAATTGTTAATGTTCTAGGGCCATGTATGATATATAATCATTTCAGAAAGGATCACAAAGCATTAAAAAGCAATATTTATATCACAATATCACATCATAATCCTCAATGCTTAATTATTGGAATAAATATTTAACATTCAATTAACCTTTTCAATTATATAAAAATAGATCAAAATTCAAATCAATATATAGTAAGCCATAACATAATGAATCTATATTAGAAACATTCATATCATCTTATATAATGAGAAACACATTTTAATACATTTACCAACTAATTTATATAAATCATTTTCTATCCCTATTAGTAGCAACTTGGAAGGGAAAAACCCCATGAGACCAAAAATCTATAACGAAATAATCTAATTTATTATTTAATTAATTTTGTAACATATTAAGATGAAGAAATCACAAAATTCTATATATATGGAATATATCTATCATTAAGTTTGTGATTTAAAACCCTAACCTTTATCTGAATATCAAACAACTATTCCAACATAAAAAGCTATAAAGGATGAAGGTGTGTATGATCCGAGAATGATCCTAGATAAAAAATGGCCAAAATCATTATCAGTAGAGTACAAGGAAATGTATGGATAAATAGGGGATTGAATGGAAAATGATACCAAAACTACATTACATGTATAGATATAATTACGTGGACATATTTAAGGTAGGATGGTACTCCATAGAGTCCTACATGGTTCTCTAGGGTCGAGTGGAGAAAGCATTAGTGAAATACAAAATTAAATTTCATAACATTAAATTAAATAGAAGGTTGTGGAATTACCAAAAATGTAATATAGTTTTAGATAGTTTAATAAAATATAATGGGATACACAAAAGAATGCATTGCCTTAGTTAAATAATGAAAACACATGAACATTACACAATGTGTTAACCATTTACACGAGATGTAAATGTTCTGTGGATTGTTTTTCATCGCATTTTCCCCATAAATACATAGAAACCACTTGAATGATTCTCAACATAACAAGAACCTTTGAAAATGCATGAACCATTTATAACCAAGATCATCTATTTAATACAAACATATATTCCTTATCATTCTATAATTTCCCAACCAAATTATCTCTCTCACAAAATAGGACTCAAAACCTTGGAAAAAACAAAATACATGAAGAGATTCATTCCTAGAAAATTATGGATATTACATTCCTAGTCATATAATTAATATATTATCTAGTTTTTCTGTTATCATATAATAGAAAATTGAACTATTTTACAATGGATAACTGCAATTGCTACCAAAATACATATATATTGGATAACATTTGTGGTAAAACTTTTCTATTTAAAACTTTATGTGATTCAAAATAATAAATAATTTGTATCATACATTGTTTCCTAAAAATTCCATTGATTTTACATTACAGGTAAATATAACCATATTTATGTTCAAAACGATGATTCGCATGGGTAGATGAGACGATGAATACATTAATTTAACATATTTTCATTTATCATGTTTTTTATGATTCAATTGTACTTTAATTGATTATATTAATTGTAATAATCATTACTATGTAGTGTTTTATAAATTAAAAAATATTTTAAATTTCATTTATATTTCTACATTATTTAGATTTACTTATAAATAAAAAAAATTATGAATTGATAAATATATAAAAAATATTATTTAGTATATATCATTATTTATTTATAAGAAGGAGAATATGTTTATAGATGATTTAATTGATAATGAATTTTAATTTGGAAAATTTAGAAGGTCAGTCAAAATATCAATTTATTCCTCTATTATTCATAGGTATGTTTGTATTATGTTACTGGGATTTTAGGTGGACCATTTTTTGTATGGTTATAAATTTTAGGTTATATGATTTTCATATTCAAAATGTTTGGATGATATTGGAGTTTTGAAGTTAAGTCATGATAAGTGGTTGATGTGATTATTGATAAATAATTGATATATTTATGGGGAATCCTTTTTATTTTCGTTAATCTGTATATTAGATAGAATGAATTTCCTAATATTAGTGATGATACATAATGAAATTTGAGCGAAAGAATTTGTCTCACATTTTAATAGTGATGGGTAATATTTATAGACTATATTGGTTATAGGATATGATAGTATCCTTAAAATATAAGATTCTTCCAAAAGGCATTTCTATAAGCATGTTAATGTAGTTATGTCATGTAATTGAGATGTCATATTATATATATTAATTCATAAATGTTGAAAATCATATCATTTTAATCTACCGAATACAATTTTCATTGAGGAATATTAATTATCATAACATTAAAAACCTTATCTTTTTCTGAATATTTTTTAAAATTATTTTTTATCTCTTCCATAAAATTTTTACAATATAATTGATTTTGGTTTAAGGTAAAATTAACACTAATTTGAGTTTGTGAGAAAAACAAGTATATTATTTTCTTGTGTTAAACAAAAAAATGATTTTTCACACAATATATTCAATATTGATTTTTAATGTAACATGTCATACAATTAATATAATATTATTTAATATTATAGGTATTACATAACAGAACGAATTTATTTATTATATGGGATTAAAAAATATATTAAATTATGGGTTACACATTTATATGTAATATATTCATCAATAAAAAAATAATTATAAATTATAATATATACTAATTGAAAAAAAGGAAAGCCTCATCTGAAAAACATAATTAGAATCAACTGAGTTCAACCTATATAAAATAAAAAATGTATTTTCCCAATGGTTATAATTATATATATATATATATATATATAATAGAATTTTTAAGCTCCATATTATTATTTTGTAGACAATAGTTATGAATAGATCCAATTTTACTCTAATAACATTTTTGTTTCTAAAAAAATGTTTTTACACCTTTTAATTGTGTTCATTTTTTATAAAAAATATAAACTAATATAAAAAGAATTTTATTAAACATAAATACATTCTGAAATCAGATTAAAAAAATTATATTTAGTTTTATTTTGGGGGTTTCTGAAAATATTCATTTTTTATGAAGAGTGATGGAAGAAAATTTTATTTGAAAATAACTATTTTGTTAAAATTATATATAAGATTAATTTTATATTTCATCAGTTTAATATTAAATTTAGTAAAATTTTACATCAATTAACCTTATTAAATTCATTGGAACCTATTTAAAATTTATTATTTGAATAAAGTATTTAAATTTTTTGACCTTTTTCTCATTAGAATCCATATTACTCATTGTCTCTTTGATATTAATTTTACATTATAATATTTCCATAAATTGAATAAAATTTGTAAAAATGGATTCAATAATATTAAAAAATTTAATATATAATTTCCAATAATATTATACTAATTTTTCAATCATAATAAATTGATAAATTTGTAAAAATTAATTATCACAGTTAAGGTAATAATTTGTTTGGTAGAGTTCAAAATAAAAAGATAAGGGTGAAAATAAACTACATTCATGTTTAAATACTTTTATTAAAAATGGATTTACCATTAATGATAGTTTAGTTTTTTCCCTTTTGGATACATTATACCTATGAAATATTTTGTAAAACTCAATAAATTTCCAAAAAACCAATTGTGTCCTCACCCAAACATATAAAAGGTCTCCTCATATCCTCTCTTCCTCAAACCATCAAACCACATTGGAGAAATCCAGAAATTAAATAATAAATTCCTAAATTACCTCATATCACCCTATAAATATTTTTTGGATGTAAATCAATATTAGTAAGAATTTATGTGAAAATATAAGGAGGATACCCAACGAAATGGTAACAATCATCAACATGCATTTTTCATTTATTGCACCATCCAACCAATTTAATTCTTATTAAAATAGTATAATATAATATCATTCGTATATTGAATATCCTTATATTTTATTATTCAATGATATTGATCTCCATTTAAATATACATCCATAAAATTATTTAAGAAATCATCATTCTTGTTTATGGATAACCACTACATTGGGAATCTATGTTGTTTATTTCTCCCCTACAACCAATCGAGGCTAGAAATAAATATTTAAAAAAAATTATATATGGTTTATTTGATATTTAATATTTTATTATACAACTCATTTAATCATATTTTAGATGTTGTAGGAATATTATAACATCATTTGTGTGGATTTCGGACTGTCGCTTAACGAACATATGTGATTCGTTCAAAAATTACATGGAATAAATAATATATGAGTTTAATGAATGTATGGGATATATATTAAATAAATATTAACAGGGAATAATATCTTATAACACATAATTTTATTTCCTTCAATCCAACACGAAAATTGGAAATATCATTATTGGGTATGTATGGCATACCATCTCTATGTACGATGTATTACAATTTATATGAAAATATTTTTGTCGTCACTATAAATACATACACATTAAATATATATTATATTTATATCGTAGATATAATATATATATATATATATTATGGAATTTGTATCAAATTAACATGGCCAAAAATATAAAAAATAAAAACAAACACAAAAAAACGTTTTTTACTTAAATCGTGACATTAACATTAAATATTTAATAATCATGTAATAAAAGTATTAAATCATGTAATATATTATCTGATTTATTTGAATATGTTTTTTAATTTATTTAAAAAAATTTATATTTATTATATATGATTTTTGAATGAGTATAACGAATGTTATGTCCTATGGTAAGGGGATTTTATGACTTTTTTTCATAGAGACCAATACAAAATAGACATTATATTAATTAGTTTGACCAATATACATCACAATTAATATGATTATTTATTTACTATAATATTTTTAATGATACATAATGAATCAATTTCCTTTAATTTTTACTATGGATTATGACTCAAATGATTACATATGCTATGGGAGATTTTTGTCTCCATTTTTCTTTCTTTGAGACACGTAATATGTTATGCACATATATTCATTCATTATGTATATATAAATCGACATTGACATGTAATATATAATAATTATACATCCATAAGGTATTTAATTTTTCATTTTATGTTATTCCTTCTTGGGGATTATCATTCATGTTTGTAAAAGTGAAAATAATCAAATGTTACAATCTCAACATTTATTGATAATGTTTATCATTTTGTTTCTAATGATAAAATCCTCAGATCCATCTCACAAGAAACTCATGAATTTTATAATGTTATGGTAATCCATGATGAAATATTACAATTATCCCACTAATTATAACATATGGGTAATGGGATGTTTTATTCAAGAAAACCATACATTATTCTACATTTTGTCTGAATGTTTTTAATCAAAAACAATGTTTTATAAATAAACACTAATTTTTTTTCTTAATATTTTTAAATAAATTTTTTACCTATAATTAATTATTTTTAAAAATATAATGTAATATTAATGAGTTTTTTCAAAAAAAATTATCCATTTATATTTTTAACAAAAATGCGGGAAAATATTTTCACATATCTTGTATATGATTAATTTTATTCACCCGATCATTATTTATCAATGATATAAATCCTCTTTATATGCTTTTAATGAAAATAAATAGGATTAATATGTTTATAATATTTATATTTTAAGTAAATAATTTTAATTAAAAATTTATTTTCTTATTATTTTCTGTTTTAAGGGGGATTTTTTAGAGAAGAAATGATATTTTCCTCATAAATATTTTTAAATTAATTTAAAAATATTCATTTATATGTTCTAAAGATTATATTAAAAGATAATTGTCTTTATAATTTTTTATGCTTTATGATACCAATTTTAATGTAAATCTATTTTCTGTAAGAAATTCAACAAGTATTTATTTAAAAAATATTTTCCATTTAATATGTCATTCATTAAGGTTACATATACAATTCTATAGTTATGATCCATCGATAAAATTTATTGTTGTTTCTTTAAATGTTTTTTGTTTATAAATATAATATGTTTGTGAAGCCTAATTCCCTTTCATGGGTTATGAATTGATAAAATTCTAATGAAACCCTTATTTTTTTCACATATAATTATTTTACAAAATGATAAAAAAAAATTATACTTGTTTATTTTCTATAGGTATTGTTATAATGGAATTATCATGAATACCATTTCATATATTGGTTTCTAATATGATGAATTTTTTAGGATCAAATAGAACATATATGTTTGATTTATATTATGTGATTGTGGTTTCATTATAACCAAATATGGAGGTTACATTATATCCAAGGATGTGTTTTTAAATTAAGTCAAAACATATGTGGGCTTATATGTCCCACCAAATAATTGGGTATAGAATTATATCTCATTGAATAAACCAAACTATATTTTGGAGAGAACATTTTACATTATGATAGGGTTGTAATATGGAGTGATACAAATTTTTCAAACCTTGTGTTTGGATGTGAATTTAACCCAATTTATAAATAATGGGATATATTGGGGTGTTTACCCAATTCAATACAACACATATAGAACTAAGAGTGAACCATTTATAATAGGGTATTAATTTTCTATGATGGTCTTAGGAGTGAACCTTGACAACTAAGACGTTGTGTAGAGTTAACCCATTCAACTATGAGAAATAATATTCTTCTTGGGATGGTAGTGTATCCATCACATGAGGTGTATCTACATCTATGAATATTTGAATACTTCAATTCTATGTTTTTTGAAACATTTCTACTCTACAGAATGATATTATTTGATTTATGTTTCATTTTTTTTCTTATGAACATCCAATATTTATTCCATGACTCATGAGTAGTATCTTTGAAACTCAGGGTATAGTTTTCATTTGTCATGATAATGTTATCTTACACTTATTTTTATATTAGGAATATGTGTCTTCCATTTCTAGCCTTACTAGGAATCTACGATCAACATTTCTTCTATTTCCCATCCATTGGTTATGATGACTGTTTTATGTAGGGTATGTTGGTGTAGTGTTTTAAATGGGTAATACATTTTTGGGAAAAATTTGAACATCGTTTAGAAAATTAATAATATTGTATTACATAATTCCAATGAGACTAAAATATTAATGTCCTCATATGAATTTATATGTTATTTAAGGAATATTGATAACAAATTATATAATTTCCATATATGAGAACCATTTTTTATATATTTTTTATTAATGGAATGATTTATTAATCCATTAAAGACTATTAATAGAAATAATTATTGATATCCATATAGATATTTCAAAGGATAGTTTTATGGATATTTCTAAAGAACTGATTAAGGATGAGTCGATGTATTTGAATCTTTAGTTGAATTTTTATAGATTATCGACATATTAGATTAAATGAAATTACATCTTTCTGTTGATACTACAAGTTTATGTGGTTATTAGATAGATTTACCCATGGGTGAAAACCCAAAAAACACAATATGGGGCTAGACTCTATCCAGAACTGCTGCATTATTATAGCCATATTCCAAACCAAATTTGACACTCCTTGGGAGATATGATATGGAATTAGAAAAACTCATAATGATCCATAATTGAGGACATAAATATATTATTCATATGAATATCCTAGTATATATATAAGGGTACATGTAGAATGATTCCAAAGATAGACATCATAAATGAATTTTCAAATTGTGTTATAATTTTTTTATGATTAGTGTTAAATATATAAGAATTCATAATCAATGTTATTGATAGGAACAAGAAGAAAATAGATTAACATTTAATGGGATGGAAAATTATCTGATGAGATACAATGGGTATTATTTCTTGAGTAATGGACGTTTTGATCATGCCAAATAAGATTTTACGTAAAATGATTTGGAATGTGAACCATTAACACATATCACTATGACAAAATAATATAATGAATGATTTAACTAAGATTTTAGTTCATTGTTACCATGGTTTTATGAATAATTTCTTTTTATGATATTGACAATGTCAATAAAGTATTTTATTTGTTTGAATTAATGAAAAGAGTATATTTATTGACTGTGGAGAAGAAGGTTTCCATAAAAAAACTATAATGGTGAAATAAAGTATTAAGATAATATAGTAGATTGAAATATTGTTCCCTCTCAGATATATTTGATTGGGGAACCCATTAGGTGTGGAATGCCTGAGAATTATGAACAGTTGACATCATAATGGGAAATGTCACTATAAATTAGAAATTTTTTAAAATTGATGATTATATTTCAAACATGGATGATACTATTGAAGAAATTCCAATTTAAAGAGGTATCGATTAATAAGACTATGGTTCCTAGATATTGGTTTGGGAAAAATTTCGTCTGAATGAAGAATTTTTTCATTTCAATTAAAACGTCATGTTATTTGAATCATAAAATAAATATGTATTGTTCAATATAATTTTAATATTAAGGATTGGAATAAAAAAGTTGAGTGATTTAGATAGAATGAAAATATGACTTAATTTAGAAATGATATTTTGATGGGATCCCATAATGTGATTTTGATAAATGTAAAATAATGTTAGAGTAATAATATTTTATATATGAATATGAATATTGGATATTAACGATTACATTGAACTTGGTAATTTCATTGAAATATTTTTTTATCTATCGTTGATGTAATTCCCATGGATAGTATCATACAATAAAGAGAAACATTATAATATGTGGTCATTAATGAGATATTCAAATTATAAATTTAGGGACCTTATATATAAATTTATGTATTTTAATAATTAGAAATGTTCACATGGTTAAAAATTTATCGAATTGATTAAGTAGTAATATTAATGGGGTATTTGTATTAATACTTCACCATATTAATATTTTAGAATTTTGGATATCACATGTTATCAATTTTGTTACGATGATAACAAAAAATAGAGGTAATAGTTGATAATTGTATTTATGTGTCTTATGATCCATTGTCTCTTCATGTTTGAAAATTTTACCTATACTGCATTGTTTATGAGATGATGTGTAAATTGTTAACTGAATAACCACTGGATGAGGTTTTTATTATAAAATTTAATTATATAAATTTAGTATATATTTTCATAAAAATTATAGAATTTTAGGAAAATGCACTTGAAATAAAATGTAGTCATACTATAAATAATTTTCATGATATTAAGGAAATTTTTTGGCCTCTTTGGTTTATAGTTTGGTTGTATTTATAATTTTATTGGTCACCCATTTTCTAATGAATAATTATAAAAATTACTATCTAAAATTATGTACTCTATTATTCCATGTCCAAATCATCATTTCTCACAAATGTTTTCTTATGTGTAATCCTAGTTACAATATATATTATGAATCCATTTTTTATTAGTTTTCATTTTGATGGAAAACAATTTTATTCATTTTTACTATTTGGGTTTCTATTAATGAATTTCAAATGATATATGATTTTTGAAAGATTTATATTTCAAGGAAGAATTTCATTTTTAGGGGGGACGTGAATTTACTATCCGAAGATTTTTTGAATTTTTAATTTTTCATAAATTTGTTTGTTTCTATGAATTGTGTTTCATGAAATAGGTATAATGACTTACAATAAAACTAACACTATTTTATTCATTTGCTAAAAGAATAACTATGTATCACTTGTGTTACACACAATATAGAATTTGTTTATTCCTTTCCAAATAACTACTATTTTAATCCAAATGTGTGAAACTATAATAAATTTATTATTTTAAATGTTATTTTAAACAGGAAAATGGAATGGTTGATAAGCATATTATTAAAGAAATTACTAATATATTGGTTATAAATGAATATAATGTATTTCTGTGAAATTAATAATAAATGAAAATAAAATCAACTTCAACACAAAGAAAATCAATTAATATAAAAACCATTTTTTAATTAAAGAATATGTTTTCAACATAAAAAAATAATTTTTTCTTGAAAACGACTTCGATGATATTTTATATGTTTATTTATAAATATTCATTCAAACTATTGATAATTACTTTATTTACTTTGTTAATGATTTATTAGTTGAAAACAAATTTTTAGCTTTAAAAATTTATTTCACTACACGCTAGTTTTATATCCATTTATAGTGGTCTTTATAGAAAATAAATATTTTAAAGTTATATTAAATAAATATTATTAAATAAAAATTATTTTTTAAATATTAATATCAAAATTATCTGAGTGTGAATTCTTCTAATATTTAAAAATTCGTTTTTGAATAGTGAATAATAATGAATATTAATTGAAATTTTTTTTTCATGATAATTATTTATAATGTAACATTAAATTTTATACCAATTTAAATGTAAAATTTATCCAATTATCTATCATTTTATAAAATTTACTTCAATTTAAAATATTTCATATTGAATTTTGATATAATCTTTTTTAAATTATATTCTAATTTTCTTTTAAACTCACTTTCTCAATGGGTAGGTGCATATAATTCTAAATTAAATTTTTCCACATATGTTAATTACATTTTGATAAAATTATTCAATAATTGGAATAAGAGTAATTTATAATTTCTAATAAGAGAAAATTAAATTTTAACTGAAATCAATAGTTAATACAGAAAAAATTATTTATAGCTATTGTGGATGAAATGGGTATAATCAGGTGTTAAACTAATATGACAATAATATAAATTATCTATGACATTGTATATTTTTTTTTCACAGATATATTTTTACCATTCTAGGAATAAGGTTCCATATTTATCCAATTTGTACCCTTTTAAATTTTGAAACATCTGGGAACAACCATTTCATTTAAAAATACCATCTGTATCCCCTTCTCTACTTAAAAAATGAAACCCTTTATTGAATCATCCACACACCTCTAATAGTATTCTGATTAGTAATTTGATACACTAATAACCTCTCAAGAAATATCATGTCATCCATGAATCCTTATTATTTTCATAATTATATTCAAGGAATTTTTTTAGTAAAATCATATTAGGGTTACCCTAATAAGAGGCATCATTCACCAACGAGCATTAGGGTTTTAGTTATTCATCCACACACATAAATTTTTTAATAATACTATTATATAATACTTATAATATCTTTCAAATATTTATATAATGATAGGTTATGGTGATTCCCTACACATATCTCTATTTACATCAAATGGGATACAAAATAATAGTTTTTATATATAGCATACTACCAATTTATTACCTGATGTCATTAGTTTTTCATATCCACCTATCGAGGAATTAAATAATTATGTTTCTATATTTTATATATAATATATACAATACATATGATGTAATTAATATTATATATTTATTATATGACAATTAAAGTTATATTTTACATTTTTTAGGAATTTGATAACATAGTTTTTGTGTATAGAGGACTACTACATCATAATGAAATATGATTTACTCACCCTTTACATAGATTTTTAATTTTTGTTTTAATTATAATATGTGATACATATGACGTAATAATAAATCTAGATTTCATGACCCAGATTGGATTCCTTAGTAACCTAATATCTGATATGACACAAACATATCACAAAGGGTGTTCTAGATCCCAATGTGTTTACGACTAGCTCGTGGTACCATACAAGATATAAGTGGATATGAATTTTCCACAATATATCATAAGATAATGATAAATATTCATATTATCAAAAATCATAAATTAAAAAATAACATAAATAAAATAATTATATCAATAATGAATAACATTACATCTCCAATGTACTGAATATAATTTATGATAATCCTGAAATGAAAATGGGAAGGTCAAGCCAAAAATAAAGATCAAGAACATCCAGATCATTTAATAGGTGATTTCCATTTCCATGAACCAACTAGAAGAAAATCAATGAATTATAGAAGAGAATTTTTTGTTTGGAGATAAAAATATCAGTAGGGTCTCACCAAGTGTTCAACAATAAGATCCCATAATAATAAAACATATCATGCTAATAGTATTTAATAAAATACGGATTGGAGATTTAATTTCATGTGTTTCCAAAATATAATTTCTTTTCACATGATGGATGTAATTTCAAAAAATATTTCCCAATAAATATTTTATATAATAATGATCGAAGAAATCGACTAGAATGAGTAGTTCAGTTTTATAATCAATGGAATAAATATCAATTTAATCATAGAAAAGAATTGTGTCCATCATCCTTGTTGTATGATAGTATGATATTATAGTATACTCAATATCTTATATTACATTTCATAGAATATTTTTAAATACATTTTCAGGCTTAGATTCAATAAGACATGTCAGCATCCCACCTAATTATGTTTTTCTTGATTTATCATCATCAATATATTGATATGGAATTATAATACTAGATTTATTATCCTATGTATCCCACTAACTACCAATGATAAAATGATACTAATGAATCCTATGAAAATGATAAAATTATTTCCTTTGAAATTTTCATTCATCATTCACATTTTAATATCCCATATTTATTCTTCAAATACTAATTCAGTTTCAAAACAAAAAAAATGGATTTTTCATAAACTCATGCCTTATCAAAAAGAATCAAATCATAGGATTTTAAAAAACCAATTGAATGATTTTATATAATAGATTCTCTAACATATTAATAAATTCCTTAATCTTCCAAAACACGCACCGTATTCTCATAACATTATAATTTTTATTTTACACAAAAATCCATGCCAAATCAATTTTTAATCCTATGTCACATCATTTTTGTTTTTTATAAATCAATTTAATTAAATTTTAAAAAAATAAAAAAATTCCTTTTTTATTAAATGGTGATCTCTAAAATTGAACAACATACCATTCATCATGGTCTCAAAACTCAACACCATAATCATGATTTTACAATGTATAATGGTAGAAAGAGATGTCTCAAAAACCATTTGTGATTAATGAAAAAAATCATTGGATTTCTGATTCATTAATAATGTGAGGATATGACAAAAAATTAAGGTGTAAAAATAATTTTTGGGAGGGAAATAAATAATGTTTAAAAAATTACTAAATATGGGTTGAAAGAGATCCCCCACACATTGATCCACCTAGGAAGTTGTTTACCTGATGAAAAAAATGGTTCATGGGATCTTGTAGGACCTATGTATTTATTATATTCTATGATAGGTTTGAGAGGGAAGTTACAAAGTGGTTAATGAAATTTTTAATCATTTCTTACAAAAAAAATTATCATCAAATATAGTGACCTAGTATGGTCAACCACGATATCAATATTGTACTCCATATCCATGACTCCCAATACTATGGTTCACAATTTCTTCTTGGGGGAAAAAAGTTTCTCAAAACATGAAATAATCGTGAAAACCACAACATTCTAGGTTTGCACATATCATATATGGTGGTGGAAGGATTTAATAATCAATGTGCCAAACATGAAGTTCCCATAACCATTCAAAAAAATATAATCTTCTGACGCAAATCTACTCCAGAATTACTGAATTTATTTATAACAATATGGTTGGATTTAGGGTTCATTGAAAAACAATAATATAATGTTATAAAAAAACTGTAGAATCATTTTTTTTCATAAAAATAATTTTATTATTTTTTCATATTAAAAATAATAGGCCATTGAACCCGGAGTAGTGCATGCCCCATATATGTATCATGGAAAATAGAATCATGGTTCCATAGAATACAGAAAAATTGTTTCATACTCCAACGAAGTACCCTTGTATGTTAATCAGCTATATTAATTGGATTCATGTAAATGGATGAATATGAAACAACATTAATATCCATCTACAAAAAAAACTAAGATTGATCAAAATGAAAATTTCCTAGCTTCTATACATAGAATGCATCATGGATAACTATAAAATTTATAGAATGTTAAAAATGGATATCCACATTACCCTATTCTCAATAATATTCATATTTCCAAAAAAGGATGTGAATATTTTACTTCCCTACCAATTTATTGATGATCCAAATGTGTTGAAAACTTCAATAACACAAGCTCATAAACTGAAAAATTCAAAAGTCTATAATGATGATTGACATAAGATCTATCCATCCTATTTTCCATCAACATCCCCTAATTTATCAATGGAATATTTTTTTTTGTGTCTTGTAATTACCATATTCCATCCAAGGAAGCTCAATAGATCTTCGACCAACAAAACTTTAATTTACAGGGCCAATAACAAAATGATTCAAAATGATCCATTATGATCAGAAGCTTGTGAAAATTGATATAATGGAACAAAAAACAACATAAATGATCATCCTAATCACAAACAAATTTAAGTATTAATTGATTTGGAATATCCTTAAGAATTTTTATTCCTCCCACTATATGTCAATATTTTTGTAGATAGAATTTATTTATCAAATAAACATGAGATTCTATTACCTATTGATGGAAGTTCCAAAATTATACAATAAAATTGGGATCCCTATCAGATTCAATATTATATGTAACAATGATTAAGGACCAATCTATTTTACCAGGAGATTTAAAATACCCAAACATTGTTAGTATCATTAATGAACTTAATGTGAACCATTTAGGTCATAATATTTATAAAAAAAATACTTCATTTATCTTCTTATGGGTATGTTGAAACCCAACCAAAATGTCTACTGAGATATCGACCAATATATAACTCATCACTCAGTGTGAATGAAGGAATCCAAAAAGTATTTATTCATGAAATTTCCCGGTTTTAAATTGTTATAGTGATAAACAAAGTTAGGGATATCATGTATCATACCTACTCACAAGAATCATCATAACAGGTCATACAACATCATTTTTTACATTGTGTACAAACCATTGAGAATTATGAAAATAACCTATCACGTCATTTATCATAGTATATGGAACCAAAATAAGATTTTGAAAACATAGAATACCCTATGTGGTGAATTACCACTCATCAATGGTCTGCCAACCAAAAATATAGTGCATATTGTTACAAAACTAATCTTCAAGATGTTATTACAATGTAATAATCTCAAGAAGAGTATATTTCAACTAAACAGTATCCCATTTAACAAACCATCCTATTTCACAATCTCCTAGATGCAACTATGTAAAATAATCCACCAAGTTCCACTCTACTAATGATTCTATTAGGGAATGGGTATGGTGTTTTTGGCTCAAATAATATGCAATGAAATTCCCTTTCCAAGGGGTATAGGTGAGAAAAATATAAAATGATCTTCAATACTGCACCAAACACGTTTAGAAGTGATTAAAATATTATATAGAGAACCTATAACTCCATATCTCGTGATCAAAAAACATGGTTATCCTTTGTTTAAATTGGTAATTTATCATAAACTTTGGTGCATGTATCATCAATGTGAGTTCATGGTCATGGATAACATAATTCATCTATTGTTTTCTACAAACATTAGAGCCATATCCTACCACAATATTACATTTCTTAAAAAATGTGCTTACATGAACAAATTTGTAAAATAAGACCACATAGCCTTGGATGACCTCTAAAAGTTTCAAGACAGATGTAGAAGTTAAAATCAAATTTAAAATAATAAAACACTAAAATTTATCATCTCAATTAATCATTACTTGATTCCCAGAGAGAGTGGTAATAAGAAAATAAAACACCAATGAATCCATAATGTGCCATCAATAATATATATCCAATCCAATGAATCATTGAATCCTGGTAACATTTATTTATTTCTCCCATTTCATAACAACACTCAACTTCTAAGGATAAACTGTGATGACATTTTCTGAAAACAAATTTCCCAAGAAAATCATTTGATGCATCCAAAAATAATATTTAATAGATTTTAATATTATTATTGATTTCTCAATAACATTAGACCTACTCATAAATGATGAAAAAGTTCCTCCTTACACATAATGTAAACCAATATGTCATCCATAAAGACAACCAAATATATATGTAAATGCATATGAATGATATTAATCATCAAATCCATAATGATCATAGGAACATTATATAGGCCAAATCACATGAAAAGATAATCATAATGGCTATAATGGCTCTGAAAGGTAGTTTTTAGTGTTTTATATTCATTTATTCACAAATTGTGAAAACTAAATCGATTATAATTGTTATAATAATAATTTTCATATTTAAACTAGTCAATTATATCATCATTATGTGGAAGTAGGTGCAATTTATTTACCTTAACTAAATTTTTTTCAATAAAAATGATACCTTCAACGCATAAGGATTACTGCTCTAGATCAAAATAATACATATATTTTAACTTCCCCTCTTCTAGAATAGATGTTCTGACTCTACTTTACCACGAGTCTCATTCCATATGATATATATTAACACTCCATTGGAAAAAAATAAATCCCTACAAAGATAAAAATCAATTCAGATTTATTAGAAATTGTCTAATACATCCTGAAAATGATAATAATAAATGTTGTATGACATGATCCAGTAAATCCGATTATATAAGACATTTTGATAAAGAGAAAAAATTTCACGACAACATATACCCTTCTCTCTATTCATTCTATGGCTACCATAATATCCATAACAAAACATAAAATATTTTAATGAAAATTTTTTCATGTTGAAAATTTGAATTAAAATAAAACAATTAGTTTTAATATTATCAAATAATGCAGTCACTATAGATGTAGATTAGTGATTGTAATTCAAAATGACACTGGACATAGATAACCATCTTTCATAGACCCTTCCAATGTGTGATGAAGATTAATTCACGATGCATGTGGCTGGAGCCACATAGATCTGGACACATAACATTACACCACATTATTTTTTGGTATTGATGAGATCATGCCACTACATGGGGATGTGAGGGTATAAAATTAATTATAAAAGTGTCATGAAAATCTATATTAACAACATATAATTGGTGTCTTATGTAATATTAATTTTGAATTCCATCTATTGTGACTACATAAGTGAAACAATTAGAATCTAAGAGGAACTACAGTCAATATAGGACAACACTACTATCAAGATTCATATATACTATCATTTCAATTTCTATTACCTTTATATGAAATCACAAAACTACCACAAGGTGAATATTTTACTCACATCAATAATAATGTAGATCAATATCAATTTTCAATTCTCTATCTAGCGCATTATCTTAATTGGAGAGATACAAAAAAGAAAACTAGTAAATAAATATCAGATCATTATCCCATATCAATATGTTGAGTCAAAATCATCTCATTCGATACATTCTCTTGTGAAAATATAAAAAATTTAGTTAATTGAATCTTATATTATATAGCAATCGTGTCTCCTCATTCTATTTTAGAAATGAAATGTCTCATATTTTTTTATTTATTATTTTTTTAAATATTATATGGAATTATTTCAAGACCGGGTGCGAAGATGACACATCATTCAAAGGTCCAGTGAGTCTGTAATGGTGGTTTGAAAATTTTATGTTAAACGATTCGGCACTTGTGCGAGGTTGTGGATGTTTCCAAAAGTGTGCCCGGATTAAAAATATAAGGGCACTGTTGCATCTGGGATGACGACTTTACCTAAGAACGAGCATAACCTCGACCGGCGCGGGTCAAGGAAAAAAGTTAATTTTTCAGATGTTTTAAGTAAAACAAAATAAAATAAATTCACAAGTTTATTTTATTTTATTTCTTTTATGGAAACATCCACTACAGTGCGACAATGGGGCAGTTTTTTGCTAAATTAATGATGCGACATAATGACACAAAAATGGAAAGATGGACTCATTAATACTACCGTGTAATTAAATTCCAAACATGTTTCCCTTTTTATTGGGATAATAAAATGATGGTCATTGAAGACAATTGAGATGAACATCTACAGAATCCGTGGGGTATTGGAGCAAACTCTCGGCGTCGAACGATGATAGATCAAACTTGAGAATCGCTGCGCCAACAAAGATCAAGGATCTCAATGAAAAAGTAAGCACGACACCTTCACCAAGAATCGATCCTTTCTAAAGTTAGGGGTTTGTTATTTAATTCCTCTTTAATCATTCTTGATTTAAACGATGAACGTGATACAACCGCGAACAAGTTGATCCGCGGGTTCATACATTCTTGCGGGATGGATTTTTATTTGGGATGATTATGGGGAGTTAATCCAATTTATTTATTGTTGTTTATTTATAATCTGATTAATCATATTAACGGGAGTGGATCAACGCTGTGACGAATGACGGAGTAGCTTTGTTCCTCAATTTGTTTATTGGATTTCTTCTCTCTTTCTTATCGCGCGTTCTTCGCATTCTTCATGGGGTGATGAACAACGGATTTATGTTCATCCGTTATGCGACACAATGATCACAAATCGAAGGATTGACACCAGAATGACCTTGTAGAGGTGCAACGACGATGGTGGATGATGAATCACACCGAATAGAAAAAGGGGGTTCTTTGAGCGTTCTTCACGTGGGAAGGTCAAAACTTGTATTTAGAGCCGATCAGAGGTCCAATGACATCTAGAGCATCTTTGTGGTGTTTGTGTGACCAAAAAGTGGGATTTTTTGTGGCGATATGATGACCGGATCGACGAACAGATCATCACCGGAGGCACGCCGGTAGAGGCCCCGGTTTCTGAAAATTTCAAGAATACACGGCGTATACTTTCGAAGAACATGACATGTAATACTAGCTGTTGCGGATAGGGATTTGGAGGTCAGAGATGGATCACACGGTGTTTGAACCTTGTCACATGGCCTTTACCCCCCCCCCCAAGATCGACGTGTATTTTGGAAAATACACGGACACAAGATGAGCTACAAGACTTCAGAACACGGGGTGTACAACGGGACAAAAGAGTCTACGTGGAACTTGGTGTGTATTCTGGGGATAAACGGACACAGGTTAGAGTACACGGGTTGAAAACAGTGCACGGGCCCATGGCCATCGACATGGATCCAACGCCAGTCACACAAACACGGTGTGTACACTATACTACACGCTGTGAACTTAGTTTTTCTACACAACCAGCCATATTACCCAGGTTTCTGTACACGGGCAGTGCCTAGGGTCAGACAACATGGCATGTAACTTTTCTACATGTCATTTACTTCTTGGAAAATGGAATGGTCCCCATGTTCATTATATATTGGACATCTTTATTTTGGGTTAGTGCACCTTTTCTCATTCCCCTAAAGGTCAATCATCATTTCCTTTTAAAAGAGTGTGGTCCCTTCAGTAGAAATTTATGTGATAGAGTTAGGAATCTAACCTAGAGGCCTAGATCGAGATCCTCTATCTATTCTTGACCCTAGGTAGAGTCATGAATCGATGAGACCAACTCCACTGGGCATCGATCCTCTACCTAGAAGGTGAATTCTAGATGAGTCGCGGTATCCGCCATGGCCCTCACAGTGATCCTCATATGTGTATCGTGCTCTTTCTCACTTAGGAGTGTGTCTCCCGTAATGAGTCCAACTATCTACCGTAACCTTCCCACTCAGGAGTGTGTCTCCCATAATTAGTGTAGTTACCTCTCATGAATGTTCCTGATGAACGAAACTTCTCGAACAGACGTCATCGGAGCTATAAGACTTGTGGAGTGTGTTCTCCTGGAACGAGTGCTTCGTGGAATCTTCGAACTGAACTCCTAGATGGGGGTATGCGGTTGTGTGTTTTGTATATAGACTACAGATCTTGGTTTTGAGTATATCTAGTCTGTATATACTATTCATAGCTGACTATACCTTTACTTTGTGTACTTCTTTGTGGTTTTGGGGTCCTCTACTGAGTACTGTTATACTCACCACTACACTGGCTTTGCCTGCATGTGTCATGTCTTGTGTAGACGAGCATCCTTTTGATGGTGTAAAGGGTAGACCAGGACAAGACCGAGATTTCTGAGATCTCTACAGGCCAAGGCATTCCTACGGCTACAAGCAGTAGTCTCAATACCTTTTGGGTTCAAAGGTTGGACTTGCAGTTTTTAGGATCTTTTTTGTTTTTGGTGGGCATGTATTCTGGTTGAATTTACTTTTTCAGTACTCAACCTTTTTTCGTACTCTGTTGGTTGGGTTTAGTTGTCTAGATACATTTTATTCCTTAGTGGTTGTTACATTTCATAATTTGTGGTTTTGGAGATGTGTGCGTGTGTACAGGTACATAGGCAATGCCTCCCATGTTAGTAATATGCCTAATCGGTGCTATTCAACAACCCCTGACCTATTGGAGGTGGGATTGGGGAGACTTGGCTCAGGACCCCTGGGGACAGGTCGTGACAGAGTGGTATCAAAGGATGGTCGGTCATACCTTGGGACCAAGAGTCTGTGAGTTTGGTTTGGGGGATACAGTGTTACGTCTATTGGGTTCAGCTTTGAGGCCAGAGACTCGGGTGTTGGTATGGTGGATGACGTATCCATAAACCAGGACTCTGAAAACCTGCTTTTCAAATCGGTACATGAAAACACTAGTTGTGGGGAAATAAAAGGTACATGTATCATAGAAGAATGTGTTGTGTCTTCCATGACCTTTGTGTCAACTATCCAAATTTACTAATTAACCATGGTACATCTTGTTTTTTTATAGGATGCCTCTGCGACGCACACCCAGTAGGATTCAGAAGCACGGTCATGAGGATGACCCCATCAGTGAAGAGGGTTTGAAACAGGGACCAGTTCCCCAGGCATTGCCACTAGGTGGTGCACCCAATTTACCACCACTATTGCAGCAGCCAGTGGTACCTGCAGCACCGACCGGCGAGGAGTGCTGGCATAGCGCGCTCCATGAGTTCCAGAGATAGAGACCCTTCAGGTTATGAGGTGATCCACCCTCAGGCGGCTGAGGACTGGGTTGAGGTGTTGATAAGAGTTTTCCCTCTAGTGACGACACCAGCAAACTAGATGGTGATCCTAGGAGCGAGCCTTCTACAGGGTTTGGTGGGACGATGGTGTAGTAAGACCACATAGACTCACGATGGGGAGACTTTTTCATGGAAAGTGTTTGAGCAACTCTTTAGGGAGCAGTTCTCTCTGGTTAAGCTGAGATCTGTACGCATCTAGGAGCTTCTCTAGCTCTAGCAGGGCAGTATGACAGTAGATGACTATTCATCAAGGTTCACCAACCTTTCTATGTACTTGATGGATATGGTCCGGGATCAGTACATCAGATCTCGGACCTTCGAGTGAGGTCTATGACGAGACGTTCAAGCTAGTGGAGTACCTCTATGCATATCGACTTATGTTGGATTGCTCAAGCGAGCTTTGGTGATTGAGAGCTTATTGGCAGTGTAGAGACATCCAACGACAATCTCCAGTAGGTAAACAGGTGTGGAGACACCGACAGCAGGGAGCTGACATTTGACAAAGGTATCTGGACATGGGAAATGCTATAGGAGGACCCGAGATAGAAGATCGACAGTCCAGGGCCCTCAGGCTGGATCCATTTAGCCTAGGGAGAAGCGATGCTACACATGCGACGGTAGGGGACATCTCTCTCGACATTGCGTGACCCATCGATATACTGATAGGGAAGCGGTGGATGGACCACGAAGGAAGAGGTAGAGAGTAGACTAGGAAGACCCGCCAGGCGGCGGACTTGAAAGAGGAGAAGGGAGAGCTGTAGGTGGTCGGAGACACTTGGACCTACTTCCACCACCACCCCTAGGAGGTCCACACTGGGTTCCGGGAGCTGGGGGACAGGGACGAGGATAAATGCATGTGGTCTAGGCATATGACCCAGGGGATCTAGGGATGATTCGAGGTATGATCTATGTCTTTTTTTTCCTTAGTTGTCATACTTAAGGACACATGTTCCAGTCATTCCATTATAGCCACATGTCTTGTACAAAATCTCGAGATTCTGGTTGAACCGTTGACTCAATCCATACACTTGGAGACACATACGGGAGGAGACTCGACGATCACACACCTTTGAAGAAAGTGTGATCTTACCCTTGGAGGCGAGAGTTTCGATTGTAACCTCTTAGTGGTAGCGTCAAGTCCTTACGACGTCATTATCGGTATGGATTGGTTATCTTCAGTCCATGCCTAGATTGACTATTTTAGGCGAAGAGTGTGGTGTGTCTGTCGTGATGGAATGAGGTTTTACATTGTCGGATAAAAGGAAACACAAGAAGCACAAAATGGGCTCATGCATAGGAGGGTGTAGCCGATTTCTCATGAGATGGCCGGACATTCCTTCAGAGTAGTAGATATAGTGAGCTCTCAGTTCCAAGAAGTAGTGTCCGAGTACGAGGACTTATTTCCCAAAGATGTTATTGGGTTACCTCCCTGACGTGATATCGACTTCTGCATCTACTTACACCCCGGGACAACACCAATTTTCTCATCGGAATATCAGATGGCCCTCGTAGGGCTTCGTGAGCTAAGGTTGCAGTTAAAGGATTTATAGATCAAGGGTTTCGTAAGACCCTCTGTTTCACCCTGGGTGGGCCCATTCTTGTTTGCCAATAATGCATATGGGAGTCTGAGGTTGTTCATGGATTACTGGTGCTTGAATCAGGTAACGGTGAAGAACAAGTACCCTCTACCAAGAATCTACGACCTCTTCGATCAACTAAGAGGGGTATAGTGGATCTCGATGGTTGACCTTTGATCAGGCAATCACCAGTTACGAGTACGGGACGAGGATATATTAAAGGAACCTTTCAGATGCCACTACGGTCACTATGAGTACTTGGTGATTCATTTTGGCATGACGAACACCCCCGCAGTGTTAATGGGAGTAATGAACCGGATCTTCCATCCATTAATTGACCGGTTAGTAGTGGCCTTCATCGACGACATCCTTGTGTACTCAACGTCAGAGGAGGATCACGAAAGACCCATGCGGATGGTTCTAGACGTACTTTGGGGGAACCAGATTTATGGGAAGCTCTCAATGTGCATGTTCTGGATTCAGGAGTTCCACCTTTCAGGACATGTCATCTCAGTAGATGGAGTAGCTGTAGACCCAGCCAAGGTGGAGGTTGTGTTAGCATGGGAGCCACCTCGGAGTGTGACGGAGGTCCGGAGCTTCCTTGGGTTGGCAGGATATTACCATAGATTCATTCCCGATTTCTCCCAGATATCACCACCGATGATATCCTTGACCAGGAAGGGGCAACCCTTCGTATGGATGGAGAAACACCAGTAGGCTTTCAAGAAGTTGATACGGAGTTTGACGAGTGCCCGAGTCTTGACATTGCCGGATGAGGGTGTCGAGTACGTAGTTTTCTACAACGCATCAGGGATAGTGCTAGGTTGTGTCCTTATGTAGAGACAGGAAGTGATTACTTATGGTTCATGCCATCTTAGGACACATGAGTAGAACTATGCGACCCATGATCTGGAGTTGGAAGCGGTAGTCTTCGCATTACAAATGTGGCGACACTACCTCATGGGTGAGCAGTTTATTGTCTACTATGACCACAAGGGCCTCAAGTACAGCTTATCATAAAAGGATATGAATCTTAGGCAGGGGCGTTGTCTAGAGTTACTACAATATTAGGATTTAGAGATCATCTATACTCTTGGTAAGGGGAACAAGGTGGAAGATGCTCTAAGAAGAAGGTCGATCTCACAAATGTTGAGTGAGGTGATGGAGCAGTGAGCCACGTTCCAGATGTCCTTCGTGGACAGAGAAGAGGCATCCTACCTACAGTTAATGGTTATCACCCCTCTAATCTTACAATGAGTTAGGGAAGCACATATTGGGGATGTTGACTGTGAGGATTTACATTCTCATTTATCTACAGGACATGCTCCTGATGGATATTCGCAAGGTGGGGAGCACATACTTCTTTTCCGAGGATGCACTGTTGTACGAATGGCATTGTAGGAGGAGGTCCTGATGGAGTTTCATACATACCCTTTGGAGATACATCCTATAGTGGAAAATATGTACCAGGATCTTCGTCGTCAGTCCTGGTGGCCAGGCATGAAGAATGCAGTAGTAGAGTTAGTTTCCCGATGCCTTACATGCTAGTAGGTAAAGGATGAGCACCAGGTTCCAGTGGGGTTTTCTCACCCCCTGGATGTTCTAGAGTTTAGGTGGAATGGAATATCGACCGACTTTCTGACATGTATACCACAGACATCCAAGGGGCATGATTCTATCTGGGTGATCATTGACAGACTCACCATGTCGGCCCACTTCAAAGCTATCAGGGACCAGAGTTCCGTAGATAGCTCGGGACGCCTCTATGTGCAGGAGATAGTTCTCCTCCATGGCTTCCCCTTGACTATAGTCTCGATCAAGACACCTGATTCACATCCCGGATGTGGAAGGGATTGTTGGAGGACTTTGGGACTCAGTTTCTCTTGAGCACAGCGTTTCATCCCCAGACTGATGGTCAGACACAGAGGACAATTTAGGTTATGTAAGATATGTTTTGTGCATGTGTCTTGGTCTTTGGTCATAGTTGAGAGGACCAAATACTACTGGTGGAGATTTCATACAACAATAGATACCACTCCACCATTGGTATGGAATCATTCGAGGCCTTGTATGGGAGACCCTTTTGGTCACCGCTTTGCTGGAATGACCCCAGGGAGTCAGCACTCATGGGTCCAGAGTTGGTATGAACTACAACCGAGAAGGTGCAGATCATCCAGGAGAGGTTGAAGACTGCCCAAAGCTGGCAGAAGTCTTATGCTGTCCGACGACAGATACCTATGGAGTTCGAAGAGGGAGACCACATCGTTCTTCGGGTCTCACCTCGACGAGGGTTGCAGAGATTTGGCTGAGTAGGAAAGTTATCTCCGAGGATCAACGAACATTTCAAGAAACAATACAGAGATGGAGAGGTGGCGTACCACCTAGATCTACCGCCATAGTTACATTGGTTACATGATGTCTTACACATGTTTCAGTTGAGGAGTTATGTGAATGACCCATCGCACGTCATCGACTGGGGTGAGCTGGAAATCGAGGATGGATGGACCTTTACGGAGTACCCAGTAGAGATTGAGGATTGGATTTAGAGGATCCTTCGAGGGAGATTGATTCCTCAAGTGCACGTCTGGTGGCAGCACGATAATCTTCAGGAGAGAATGTGGGAGCGGGAGGCCCAGATTCGTTCCCAGTACCCACATAACTTTTAGTATCCTTTGTTTTGGATTTTAGGGGATGTAAATTCCCAATGTGGGGAGAATTAAATGTATCAGATTTTTTTGTTTATTATTATTTTAATTAATATATGGAATTATTTCACGACCGAGCGCGAAAAAATAACATCATTCAGAGGTCCAGTGAGCCTAGAATGACGTTTTTTACTTTTTTTGTTAAATGAGTCGGCACATGTGCGATGTTGTGGAGGATTCCAAAGGCATGCACGGATTAAAAATCTGAGGGCACTATTGCATCCAGGACGATTACTATACCTAAGAACGAGTCTAACCTTTACCAGCACCGGTCAAGGGAAAAAGTTAATTTTTCAGATGTTTTAAGGAAAATAAAATAATATAAACTCACATGTTTATTTTATTTTATTTCTTTTATGGAAACATCCACTGCAGTGTGACAATGGGGAGCTGTTTCGTCAATTAAGGACGCATCATAATGACACAAAAATGGAAAGTTGGACTCCTTAATACCACCATGTAATTAAATTCCAAACATGTTTCCATTTTTATTTGGATAATCAAATTTTTCTCATTGGAGGTAATTGATTGGAACATCTAGAGAATCTGCAGGGCGTTGGAGCAAACTCTCGGTGACAGACGACGACAGATCGAAGTCGAGAATCGCTGCGCCAATGAAGTTCAAGGATCTCAACGACAAAGGTTTTGCAACACCTTCATCAATGATCGATCATTTCTAAAGGTATGGGTTTGTTATTTAATTCCCCTTTCCATGTTATTGGTTGAAACGAAGAACGCGGATCAACCACGAACAATTTGATCTGCGGGTTTGTCCGTTCTTGCGGGAGGGATTTTTCTTTGTGATGATTATGGGTAGTTAATCCATGTTATTTATTATTGTTGATTTCTACTCCGATTAAGCCTATTAACAGGAGAAGATCAACATCATGAAGAACAACGTCGTAGGTTAGTTCCTCAATTTTTTATTGGATTTCTTCTCACTTTCTTCTCGCACGTTCTTCACGTTCTTCACAGGGCGATGAACAACTGACTTTTGTGCATCCGTTATGCGACCCAATGATCCCAAATCGAATGTTCGACACCAAAAAATCCTTGAAAAGGTGCAGCGACGATGGCAGATGATGAATAAGACCGAATTGGAAAAGGGCTTTCTTTGAGAGTTCATCACACGGGAAGGTCAAATTATGTTTTGAGAGCTGATCGGAGGTCCAAAAACATCTGGAGCAGGTTCGCGGTGTTGGGGCAACAAAAAACTGGGAGTTTTGTGGAGATCGGATGACCGGATAGGCGAACAGATCCTCACCAGAGGAACGAAATCAGAGGTACACGTTTCTAGAAATTTCATGAATAATAGGCGTGTACTTCCGAAAAACAATCCTTGTAGTGCTGGCGGTGGCAGCTAGGGATTCGGAGGTCAAAGATGGATTACACGGTGTGTAACCCTGGTCACACGATGTGTTAAACCACCCCTGATGCTCGGCGTGTATTTTGAAAAATACACGGACACATATTGATCTCCACGGCTTCAAAACACAACGTGTACATCGTGACAGAAGTGGCTACACGGAACTCGGTGTGTTTTCCGTGGATACACGGACACAAGTTAGAGTACACGGGTTGATAACCATGTACGTGCACATGGCCAGCAACATGGATCCAACCCCAGTCACTCGGATATGACGTGTACACTATACTACATGCCATGTACTCTATTTTTTTACACGACCTGCCTTACGACAATGTCCGTTGTACACGGGCAGAACCCAGGGTCAGACAACACGACGTGTAACTTTTCTACACGCCGTGTAATTATTGGAAAATAGCATGGACCCTTGTTCACCGTATCTTAGACATATTTCATTTGGGTTTGTTCCCCTTTTCTCGTTTCCCTAAAGGTCAGGCCTTGTTTCCTTTTATAGAAGTATGATCCCTTCCGTAGAAATTTCTGTGATAGAGTCAGGCATCCAACCGAGAGGCCCGGATTGAGATCCTCTATCCATTATTGACCCTAGGTAGAGTCATGCATCGGCGTGACCAACTCCACCAGGCATCGATCCTCTACCAAGAAGGTGAATACTGGATGAGTCACTATATCCACCATGGCCCTGGTAGGGATCCTCATCTATGTATCAAGACATTTCCCACTCAAGAGTGTGTCTCCATTAATGAGTGCATCTCTCTACCGTAACCTTCCCACTCAGGAGTGTGTCTCCCATAGTGAGTGTAGATTTCTCGTGATGGTTCCAGAAGAACATCACTTCTTGGACGGACGTCGTCGAATCTATAAGACATGTGGAGTGTGTTCTCCTAGAACGAGTGCTTCTTGGAATCATCGAACTGAACTTCTAGATGGGGGAATGCGGTTGTGTGTTTTGTCTATAGACCATAGATCTAGGTTTTGAGTAAATCTGCTTTGTTATATATGTTCTATAGACGTATACTATGAATAGAGGAAGGTTCCTTTACATTTTGTAATACATTGTGGTTTCTGGCGTCCTCTACTGAGTATTGTTATATACACTCCTAAACAGGCTTTGTCTGCATGATTCATGTATTGTGAAGATGATCATCCTATTGACGGAGTCTAGGGTAGACTAGGACAAGACCGAGCTTTCTGTGTTCCCTACATGCTAAGGCATTCTTACGGCTACAAGCAGCAGTCCCAGTACCTTTTGTGTTCACAGGTTGGACTTGAAGTTTTCAGGCTCTAGTTTTTTTGGTGGGCATGCATTCTGGTAAAATTTACTTTTCTAGTACTCTACCTTTCGTCGTACTATGTTGGTTGGGATTAGTTGTATGCATGCATTTTTGTTCATTAGTGGTTTTTACATTTCAGCTTTTGTGGTCTTGGAGATTTGTGATTGTGTACAGGTACATAGGCAATGCATCCCACGTTATTAATATGCCAACATGGTGCTAGTCACCAACCCCTGGCCTATTGGAGGCGATCTTGGGGAGTCATGGAGCGGGCCCCCTGGGGACAGGTCGTGACAAGATAATTACGAAGCTAGAACTGACATAATAGAGTCAATATTTAACTGATTAGTGAAATGTTAATCAAATTTATTCCACAATAAACCCTCATGCTTCTTTATAACACCCATCAAGTCCTATAGTCCCATAGCAGGTCCTTCCAATATCAAGGTTTAACATTTCCCCTAGGTTGAATTAGGGTTTTCCATGAACTAAAACTAAATATCTATCATTATAAACAAATCATCATCCTATTGTGGAATATTTTATCATTGGAACTAGGTTGGATCCTAGATATGTGACTACTAATAATGATTATTTACCTCATCTCATTGAGGATCCACAAATAAATCATGAATTAGATGAGATAATGCTTCCTATCTAAGTGTATGGAAATACTGAACCATAAAATAAAAACAATCTAGTACATTTCAACACTCACTCACTATGATTCACTATAATATTCATCCTGGGGAATTTTGACATGTCTTCTATTTGGAATTATTCTAAAAAAATCAATCAAAAACATAGTATATATCATAATATTACACTGATCTACAGTCATATATGATCCACATGGGGAGTTAATCCCATAAGATAAGATTGCACAATTTAGATTTCATCCAATAAAAATTAAAATACGGTAAATTAATATATTTATTCTATAATACACTTATCCCAGACCACACATTATGAAATAAGGATCATTTTTATGAGTGTTATCTGGGAACCAACTCAAAACTACTTCCTATGTCTCAACAAAAACACTCAATTGTATACTGATATCATGGAACGATGGTCAATCTTCAATAATGATTACTCATTTTTATGATCATTCATGGATACCTTAGTACCCTAATACGAGATCTATCACTACTAATTCTTGATAATCATGTTATATCTTCATGAGATTGATACTAGAAAATGGCATCATACTAGATAAAATAAGGAATATATTTTCCACAAAATATTGTCAGATAAATAGGAATATCAGTTTTTTAAAAACATGAATGTATGATATAACCAAATACAAAAACGATATATAAGATACAAAAAATTTGTAGATCATCAATGTACTCAAAAAATTAATGATAAACATTACGTATCAATGGAAACATAACTACAAGTCCAATTATTATGAACATCCACCTCCACTAAAGGGTTCCATCCATTTTATTGGATATGGATAATGGAAATCTATGAATGATGAGTGTAAATGATATATTGTGCACTAAAAAATTGTCTACGGTCTTACCAAGTGTTCCATAATGAAATTCAAAACTGATAAAAGAAATTAGTATTTCAATATTACATTAATAATATAATGGTGATAATGTTTTATAAGTAATGTAATGCATGAACGATCATGGAATATGTGTACGATAGTTCCTGGTTATAGGATCCCAGAAAATCACATATTATGGATCATGGAATATGTGTACACACATCCATTGCGTGCAATCCTAATAAGACTCGTCATCATACCATACAGGATTATATGGTCCCATCTAGTTTTTTCTGTATTTTTTAGTTATAAATTAGTGTCTTTGGATTTTCATACATGAATTATTTTCCTAAATACTACAATGACACCATAGTCTCTCATGTGTTCAATAAATAATTGTAAAAAGGGAGAAATTTTCTTTTTATATTCTTAATCATTATTCAAATTTTAGTTTTCCTCTAATATTTTTCAAAATCGTTTTCAATTTCAATCCAAAAAAGAGGATTCATATGTTAAATAAATTTTCAAAATAACACTAATCATAAGTATTTATCAATTTAATTTAATCTGTTATATAAAATATTTTTTACTTAACAATTAAAAATTCCATCAAATTAAAAAATATTCCATAAATATCTATTCTAATTGAATTGATTGTTATTTTCAAAAATACCGGAAAAATAAATTTTTTCTCCGAAATAATATAAATTTAGTTTATCATAAATCAATTGAATTTAATTAGAATCATATTAAACAAAAAGAGTTCTATTTCTATGGCACATTATCAAAAGGAACCACCACACATTGGTCACAGTCTCCAAAATATATACAATCGTAGGATTTTCATTAAAGACCGATGGAAAAGGAGATCATGGATTTGGGAGTAGTATCAATAACCAAATAAATAGATATTATATACCAAAAACACTTGATGGTCTAAGAAACATTTTCGAGGAAATAAAGAGAGAGAGAGAGAGAGAGAGAGAGAAAGAATATGAGGAGAGACACATAAAAAAGAGGGATTGAATGACATATTCCATGGTTCGATCGATTTAGAAAAGTGTTTGGAGGTGGAAAAAGGGTTCATGTGAACCTCCATGTGATAAGAATTGATATTAATATTTTTCAGTTTTAGTTAGTATAAAAAACATTTCAATAAGTTTTTATCCATTATTTTGAATGTAAAATTATTGTCTTCACGGTTTGTTGGGCGTGGTCGCATGTATATAAATAATGTGTTCCCTAATCTTGGACCTGTGTACTATGAGGAATTGGTTATACATAGTGGTTGAATAGTTTAAAAACCATGAAAATACAATTCAAACACATACTCCCCCAAGTTTCACAGTTCTCATAGCATGGGCACACTATTTGGAAAAAAATACACCAACCGTGAAAAGTCATGATACATCTAAAACATTATACATCTAGAAAAAAACACGAGAAAATCCACAACTCATAAATGATGAATATATTGGATTTTAGAGCACATAATGCACAATAATGGGATGTAACACTAAACTAATAAATTTAGAAATTATTTTTATTCTTTTAAATCCAACAAAAAATGGAAATATTATTCTTCTTTACGTTCGATATAGCATCTCCATGAACAATTATTGTCAATTTCAATCAATAAATTTCATGGATTACTTTTAATACAAATAAAACATGATATTTATGATATTTATGTCATGGATATAAATATGGATATGATATAACCATGATAATAATGTAATGGAAAAAGATAAAATAAATCAAATTATATATAATAACTCATGGTTATTACAAAAAATGTTACTCAATCATTAAATCTGTAATAACGAGGTAATAAAATGTCAAAATTAATCATAAATGGAATGTTATATATTTTTATGGGTTTTAATATATACATAAAAAATATATTTATTACATTTGAGGTTAGAATGAGTATGACATAATTTAAGGCTTACTGTAAAGAGATTTCTAGTATACCTATTATTTATAAGAGTCATATGAAAATTCCACAATCATTTATTTTTTTCAATATATATCCCAATTACCATGATATATCATGAATCCCATTCTTTGTTAGATATTAATATTTTCATTTTAAATTATTATTTATTAAGGATTATTGTTAAGATTCATACCAAAGAGACAAGGGATTTTTTATCAATATTAATTCTTTGAGTCTTATGTTATGTTACGAAAATATCTTGTATTTAAAGTTATATATATATACACATTGATATGTGATATCAAAAATTTATTTGTCCCAATTTTATTCATAGTTCCATTTTATTTTCATTCTTCACAGGGCTTATGATGCATGGTTAGTAATGTTGTAATGATGTAATGCTACAATAAAAATGTTTACCAAGGTTGATTATCGTTATGATTCTGATGATAAAATATTATGATCTATCTCTAAATAAAATGATAACATTTTTAATCCTATGGATATTATTTTTTATTAATTTAATAGTTATATTTTACACTCTCTGGTACTTATGTTAATTGAATTATTTTTTTAATGAAACAAGACTATATTTTTCTCTTCCCTTGGATGTCATTTTTCATGAAAAACCTAATTTTCAAAATATGACTCAATTTTTAATTAAAATATTATTTATAAAATTTATTTTAATCACTCATTAAATTTTACTAATAATATAGGAAATTAATATTCATTTAGTTTTCCAAAAATCAATTTATTGATTTTTCTGAAAAATTGAATATATTTTTTTTAAATGAAAAAAATGAAAATTATTTTTAACTGTCATGACTACATAATGATCTCAAAATTCCATTATAAATATTCAAATTTGTTATTACATTAATTTTATATCATTATTTTTAGGAAAAAATACATATTCTAAATATGTTATTTCAACAGTTTAAATGATTTAAATAATTTATTATTTATTAAAAAATCAAAAAAGGAATGGTATGTTCCTTGAAAATTTTATTTAATTAAATTATAATTATTTATATATAATTTTTATATGATATTTTAATTTAAAAATATTAAAAAAAATTATAAAATTATTAATTATTAATGAAAATATGTGTTCCATAGGAAATGTTCTATATAGGCTACAAAAATTAATTTCTATCTTTGAATACATACTCTAATGTTACTTATGATTGGATATCGTTATTATCCTTGGATAAAACTCTTATTATTTCTTTAAATATATAATTTCACTAATGAAATGATTTTCATTACTGTCATTTATCTTCCACGGGTTATAACATAATAAAATACTTATGAAAACTGATTTTTTTCCTTAGTATGTAGATTTATGAATTGAAGAAATGATTTGGAATCATTTTTTATGTTATATAGGGTATTCTTTGATTAAAAATGTATGAAGCCCATTTCATTAAATGGGTTCAGATATGATGATAGTTTTATGATCATTTCCCTCATATATATATTATTTTCAATATGTGATGGTGGTTATTTTATACCCACGGATAGTGGTTATATTATAACCAATGAATATTGTAACATTATAACTGCAGATGTGTGGGACATATATATCCCTACCTTAAATTTCATAATAACTTATATCTGGGGATATAGATATGACATGAATGAGATATGAACCCATTTTAATAAGACATGGTTAGACTAAAGAGTTAATGATGATTTTTAAACAAATCTTGAATAAAGCATGAACTGTGAGTTATATGACATGGGAGAAATGGGGAGTGCACTTGGTCTTATATAATAAGTCTATAATAGGAAGTGAAAACAGTTCAGTAAAGAAATTTAGTTAATATGGGTTTCTTGGGAGTGGTTTGTGACTGTAATGATTTTTCTTGACAGTTATCCCATTCCACAATGAGAGAAAGGATGTCATAGGGTATAGTGGTGTGTCCAAACAAAAATCTATATCAACTTATAAGATTATGTGTATGACATAATTTTATGTATTTTTAATATTTTATAAAATCGTGGATCTTATTATTTAATTATATTATGATTCTTCTCTTATGTAATTAAATTCTTATCATCATTACTTGAGATTATTATCTATGGTATGTACTGTATAGCTTTAAAATTTCATAACAATTTTATAATACCATTATTCGTAATTTCAAAATACATATCATACATGATTAATATAATTTAGAATTTTATTTGACCCCTTATTATGATTCTATTGAATTGGATATGAACCACAGTTTATATAGTGTATATGTTTGATGTGTACTAATGGGGAATGATAATTGTTGGAGATTTTTAAGATCATTCATCATATTACTAATATTTTATTACAAGGTTCCAACGAAACTAAAAAATAATTGGCCTCAGATTTGTTTTAAAATTTACTGAATATTCACAATTATTATTTCATATTAATTTTTGAGATGCCTAGTTTTATATAAATTGATCATTATGGAAAATATTATTATAATATTTTTTCATGGAATTTGGAATATTTTACAAAATTATATTGATATCTACCTTATGGATCATTTTATCATTTAATATTTTTCATTCAAAGAGTGAATTCCCTCATTATCCAAGGATGTTCATGGAATGAAATTAATTATCAGGTTATATTCGGTATATTTCGTTTTAGAGGATGATATTTATAATATTATGGAGAATGAATTATGTTGATTTCTCATATGAAATTAATTTTTTTTCATAGGATATAGTATTCTTTCCTATTTTAGTATCTATAAAATTACAAATTTTAATTAAATTGCGTGCACAAGGGAAATTATTTATAACCATATAATGGTTTAAATTAATATATTAAATATTGTAAAAACTGTTAAAACTATAATTTCATATTTTATAGGGTTTCATATTGAGAAACTAAAATCACCAATGGGTTTTTAATGGGAATTTCGTTTATGAATATCTTTTTATAATTTTTATTATATATATTATAATTGTGAATTTAGTTATATAAATTAATCTATAATATTAAATATAATAAAAACATTCCTTTATGAAAAAAAATCCATTCCTTATGTATAAATATAAATATATAAATATATTATTTTAGAGAATAAAGGATGAGTAAAATCCCAATGTATCACCCATTATCTTTTATACTAATTTTCTAAGGAGGCCACCATTGGATGAGGAGGCCATACATTGTGATTTAATGTGATGATAACAAGATCATAAAAAGTTATATTTCATTGTTTTTGACCTCATTCCATCAATAAAATTATTTAATTTTTTCATTCATATAAATAATAATATTTTCAATGTATTAAATATGTTCTAATGTAAATTTATATTTGTAATAAAACATCTCAACCATAAGAATTATTATATATAATATATGATGTTATCTAAATTATAAATCCTTATGATTATAAAAATCCAATAATGATACACTACATAAAAATAGTTTTTAGTGAACATTTTATTTTCATACATTTGTGGGGATCATTATGGTTTATAATAATCTATAATTAGTTTTTTACTCTCACATACCATATATTTCAATGTGGATACATTTACTCAATTCCAAGTTTTCCAATAATATATTCCATTTAAAAGTATTCATTTTATCTTCTTTTCATAAACCATCACAATATTCATATTATGATATTATGTTTTAAAATCCGTCATTATAATATTTCAAAACATTTTAAAATGAGACATTATAATGAAAACATTAGTTTGAAAAAATATTACATAAATAATAAAACCCTTAGTACATGAAAACTAAAAAATAATTCCTTTTTATGGAATAAATTTACCTCAAAATATATATTTCTATAACAAAAAATTAAACATCGATCACTATGTCATTTAATTTGAATGATGAATTGAAATAATAAAACATATGAACATTTCATTGAAATCATGAACAATAATAAAAATCAATTGAGAAAAAGTTATTCATTTTAACCATAAGTAAAATAAAAATTTATCCATTAAATATAACATTTGTAGATTATCTTTTTAAATCATATGATTTCTAAAAAATACTATATAAATAATAGATAAATCATATACATAATATAGGTAATCATTTACATAACATGGTTACAACAATTCATTCAAGTCCTCAATGCATTGGAGAGATATATTAGGATCACCCATAATAGGTTTATAATGGAACCACACATCCATTGAATAATAATTTACATCCCACACATGGTTTATATTGGAACCATATATCCATTCAATATAATAAAACCAAAAATAATCCTAAATATATCAAAAAAATAAATACATAATCATTAAATAATATACATGTTTTCATAAAATTACTCTTTAAATCAATAATGAAATAATTCATAGATATTGAAATAATCATTACATTTAAAACACCTTTTGAAAATACCCAAAACATAGTGGAGTAGGTTCTTTAATTAATGAAATTTTTTATCTTGTAATTGAATTTTATCATAAATTAATGGTTATAATGGTATAAACAATTTTAATTATTTAATATGTGAAAATTGAATATATTTTTTCATGTTTTCTCTACCCATTCCATGTAAAATATGTAAAATTAATCTTTTTGAAACACATTAAAATAAATTATTATGCGATACAAAAAGACATTGTAAATAATTTATATCTATTTAAAAATATTTTTAAAAATATTTATCAATTTTCATGTGGGAGAAAAATATAATGAAAATAAATATTTAAAATAACTAAAATGTGGTTATAAAATTAATGTGTCCCTTATAAAATTTCCAAAAGATATATTTAAAAATGGTTCTCTATCAAAAGTTGATAAAACAATCTTCTAAAAATATTAGAGAATACAATGCTTAATAATGGATTTTTTTCATTTTAGGTCTTTAAAACACTATCTATTTCATAAATGGACATAGATAAGAAAATCTATTATTCATTACTTACTTGAGATGTTACATGTTCGACCTCAAAAGGTGAATACAATAAAATTCCACTAACTCGTGGTCTCTCTAATCAAAAATTAATTTTTTAGCAGAAAATTTTAATTCATTTAATTTATTAGGTAATATCTCATATCATAGTTCAATAGGACAATACATATTACATGCTAATAAATATGTCCCATGACTGAACTATGCTTTTCAATATATCTCTATCTGACTCTTATGATGCATGATAACACATATAATTCCATACTCCACCATGAGTAAACTTCTTATGAGAAAATAATAAAAACAACATGTGTATTACTATATGGGGGAAAACATACAACCATAAAAAGAGATCATCAGGAATAACAATCCCATACCTATGGACATGTATTTTTACATATACGTTAGTAATATAATCCATAGTAGAAGCTCATTATTAGGTGGAAAAAAATCATAGTCACCTTTGTACCATTCCAAAAATGTAAATAAAATTAGTGTAAAACAATCTCCTTTGATACTACATTGTAAAGTCACTAGATCACAAGCTCTCTCACATTACCAAATGGTTTGATTACAAGAACTCAATGGAAGATCTTTTGTACCATAATTATCTGACTAGAATTAGGGGTGTGGAGGTTAGAATTGGAAGAATATACATCCTAATATGAAGTTTACTATAAGTATATTGAATCTATTTAAATGAAAAAAATATTATAGACACAGAGGTAAATAACAAAAATTCATCTATAAATTAAAATAAATAATAACAGAATAATGTAATGACCTAGTAAATTGTATCTAATTGTAATGCTATATTTCAAAACAAAAAAATATAAGAAGTCTTAAATAAATTCAAAAATATCATAGTTACCACACCAATATCGATCATACATTCATACTCAAGCCCATCCCACCAGAAAAATATCGACTACAAGGACCATATCCCTTATCCAAACGAAAATTCACATAATTTTGAAAGGTAGTAAATGGATGTTAATATAGGGTGATGGTATAACAATGTATTTCAAAAACACTATGTATAAAAAAATATTCTTATTAGAAGAGTATTAAATAAATCAATGAAAATATGTGTTAATCAATTCAAAAATTAATACAATACAAAAAAACATGATTTGGCTCCAAATCATAGAGTCTATGAGCATGTATCACAACCAATCCAACCACAACCATATATCAATGTTTATAAAATGTTAATTAGTGTCTTTATATAATATATATAACAATATCTCACAACTTTTCAAACCATAAACATAAACATGAAAAAATCAATAAAAATTATGGTCAAATCCCGATAAGTACTATAGTATCGGGATCCCATAACTTTAATCATTACATCATGGAACTAGGCAAGGCCCTTTCAATATAATTATTATGGCATATAAGTGTTCATGTTCTAGGGCCATGTATGATATATAATCTTTTCAGAATGGATCACAAAGCATAAAAAAACAATATTTATATCACAATATCACATCATAATCATCAATGGTTAATTATTGAAATAAACATTTAACATTCAATTAACCTTTTCAATTATATAAAAATTGATCAACAGTCAAATCAATATTTAGTAAGACATAACATAATGAATCTATATCAGAAACATTCCTATCATCTTATTTAATGATACAAACATTTTAATACATTAACCAAATAATTTATATTAATGATTTTGTATCCCTATTAGTATCCACTAGCAAGGTAAAAACACCATGAGACTAAAAATATATAATAAATAATCTCATTTATTATTACATTAATTTGGAAACATTATAAGATGAAGAAATCACCATAATCAATATATATGGAATATATCTATCAATAAGTTATTGATTTAAAACCCCGACCTTTAACTGAATATCAAACAACTCTTCCAGCATCAACAGTTATAGAGGATGAAGGTTTGAATGATCTCAGGAATGATCATAGATAAAAAATGGCCAAAATTGTTATCGGTAGAATACAGGGAAATGTATGGAGAAATAGGGGATTGAATGGACAATGATACCAAAACCACATTACATGTATAGATGAAATTACGTAGACATCTTTAAGGTAGGATGGTACTCCACAGAGTCCTACATCGTTCCCTAGGGTCTATTGCAGAATGAATTAGTGAAATACAAAATTAAATTTCACCACATTAAATTAAATAGTAGATCATGGAATTACCAAACATGTAATATAGTTTCATATAGTGTAATAAAATAAAATGGGATACACAAAAGAATGCAATGCCTTAGATAAATACTAAAAACACATGAACATTACACGATGTGTTAACCATTTACACGACATGTAAATGTTCTGTAGATGCTTTTTCATCGCATTTTCCCCATAAACTACTAGAAACTACTTTAATGATTCTCAACATACCAAGAACCTATGAAAATCCATGAACCATTTATAACCTAGATCTACTATCTTAAACAAACATATATACCTTATCATTCTCTAATTTTCCCAACAAAATGATCTCTCTCACAAAATAGGACTAAACACCTTGGAACAAAAAAAATACATAAAGAGGGTCATTCCAAGAATATTATGGATCTTACATTCCTAGTAATATAATTAATATATTATCTATTTTTTCTATTATCATATAATAGAAAATTGAACAATTGTATAATGGATAACTGCAATGGATACAAACATACATATATATTGGCTATCATTGGTGGTAAAACATTTCTATTTACAACTTTATGTAATTCAAAATAATAAATAATTTGTATCATATATTTTTTCGTAAAAATTCCATAGATTTTACATTACGGGTAAATATAATCATATTTATGTTCAAAACGATGATTAACATGGGTGGCTGAGGTGATGAATACATTAATTTAATATATTTTAATTTATCATGTTTTTTATGATTCAATTCTACTTTAATTGATTATATGAACTGTAATAATTATTACTAAGTAATGTTTTATAAATTAAAAAATATTTTAAATTTCATTTATATTTCTACATTAGTTAGATTTAATTTTTATATAAAAAATTTAATTATGAATTGATAAATATATATAAAATATTATTTCGTATAGATCATTGTTTATTTATAAGAAGGAGAATATTTTTATTGATGATTTCATGGATAATGAATTTTATATTGACCAATTTCGAAGGTCAGTCAAAATATCAATTTATATCTCTATTATTCATAGGTATGTATGTATTATGTTATGGGGATTTTAGGTGGACCATTTTTTGTATGGTTATAAATTTTAGGTTATATGATTTTTATCTTCAAAATGTTTGGATGATATTGGAGTTGTGATGTTGAGTCACGAGAAGTGGTTGATGTGATTATTGATAGATAATTGATATATTTATGTGGAATCCTTTTTATTTTCATTTATTTGTAGAGTAGATTAAATTATTTTCCTAATATTAGTGATGATATTTAATGAAATTTGAGTGAAATAATTTGTCTCACATTTTAATAGTGATGTGTAAAATTTGTAGACTATATTGGTTATAGGATATGATAATATCCTTAAAATATAAGATTCTTCCAAAATTCATTTCTATAAGCGTGTTAATGTAGTTATGTTGTGTAATGGAGATGTCATATTATATATATTAATTTATAAATGGTAAAAATACTATCATTTTAATCTACAAAATACCATTTTCATTGAAGAATTGTAATTATCATAACATTAAAAACCTGATATTTTGGTGAATATTTTTTTCAGTTATTTTTTATCTCTTCAATAAATTTTTTTACAATAAAAATGATTTTGGTTTAAGGTAAAATTAACACTAATTTGAGTTTTTTTTAAAAACAATTATATTATTTTCTTGTGTTAAACAAAATAATGCATTTTTATAAAATACATGAAATATTGAGTTTTAATGTAACATGTCATAAAATTAATATAATATTATTTAATAAGATAAGTATTACATAAAATAATGAATTTATTTATTATATAGGATTGAAAATATATTAAATTATGGTTTACACATGTATAGGTAATATATTCATCAATAGAAAATTAATTATAAATGATAATATAAACTAATTGAAAAAAGGAAAACCTCTTCTGTAAAACAAAATTGGAAAAAAATGATTTCAACCTCTATAAAATAAAAATATATATTTTCCCAATGGTTATAATTATATATATATATTTAATAGAATTTTTAAGCTCTATATTATTATTTTGTAGACAATAATTATGAATAGATCCAATTTTACTCCAATAACAATATTTTTCTAAAAAAATATTTTTTCACATTTTAATGGTGTTCAGTTTTTATAAAAAATAGGGACTAATATAAAAATAATTTTATTAAACATAAATTGATTTTGAAATCAGATTTAAAAAATTATATTTGGTTTTATTTTTGGGGTTTTATGAAAATATTCATTTTTTATGAAGAGTGATGGAACAAAATTTTATTTGAAAATAACTATTTTTTCAAAATTATTTATAAGATAAATTTTATATTTCATTAGTTTAATATTAAATTTATTGAAAATTTACATCAATTAACCTTATTAAATTCATTGGATCTTATTTAAAATTTATTATTTGAATTTAGAATTTTAATCATATGACCTTTTTTTCATTAGAATCCATATTACTCATTGTCTTTGTGATATTAATTTTACTTTATAATATTTCCATAAAGTGAATAAAATTTGAAGAAATGGATTCAATAATATTAAAAATTTTAATATATAATTTCCAATAATATAATATTAATTTTCTATCAAAATAAATAGATAAATTAGTAAAAATTCATTATTACAGTTAAGGTAAGAATTGGTTTAGTAGAGGTCAAACTAAGAAGATAAGGGTAAAAATAAACTATATTCATGTATAAATACTATTTTTAAACATGGATTTACCATTAATGATTTTTGATTTGTTCTCCCTTTTGTATAAATTAAACCTATGAAATATTTTGTAGAACACAATAAATTTCCAAAAAACCAAGTGTGTCCTCACCCAAACATATAAAAGGTCACCTCATATCCTCTCTTCCTCAAACCGCATTGGATAATTCCTGAAATTAAATAATAAATTCATAAATTAACTCATATCACCCTATAATTATTTTTTTGGATTTAAATAAATCTTAGTAAGAATTTAAGTGAAAAGTTTAAGAGATACCCAACGAATGGGTAACAATCATCAACATGCATTTTTAATTTATTTCACCATCCAACCCATTGAATTATTATTATAATAGTATTATATAATATCATTAGTATATTAAATATACTTATATGTTATTATTCAATGATATTGAGCTCCATTTAACTATACATCCATAAAATGATTTACAAAATCATCATTCTTGTTTATGAAAAACCACTACATTGGGAATTGTAGTTGTTTGTTTATCCCCTACTACCTGTCGAGGATAGAAATAAAGATTTAATATTTTTTTATATGTATAATTTGATATTTAATAGTTTATTATACAACTCCTTTCATCATATTTTACACGTTGTAGGAATATGATAACATCATTTGTGGGGATTTCGGACAGTCGCTTAACAAAGAGATGTGATTCGTTCACAAATTACATGGAAGAAATAAAGTATGAGTTTAATGAATGTAATGGATATATATTAAATAAATATTAATTGGGAATAATATCTTATAACACATAATTTTATTTCCTTCTATCCAACATAAAAATTGAAATATCATTCTTGGGAATGTGTGGCATACCATCTCTATGTACGATGTATTATAATTTATATCAAAATATTCATTTCATCACTATAAATACATATATATTAAATATTTATTATATTTAAATCATAGATAATATATATATATATATATTATGGAATTTGTATCAAATTTACAAGGCCAAAAAAATAAAAAATAAAAACAAACACAAAAAAATGTGGTTTACCCAAAACGCAACATTAACCTTAAAAATTTAATAATCATGTAATAAAAGGATTCAATCATGTAATATATGATATGATTTATTTGAGTATGTTTTTTAATTGATTTAAAAAATTTATATTTATTATATATTATTTTTGAATGACTATAACCAATGTCATGTCCTATGGTAAGGGGATTTCATGTAATTTTTTCATAGAGACCAATAAGAAATCTATATTATATTAATTAGTTTGACCAATATACATCACAATTAATATGATTTTTTATTTACTATCATATTTTTAATGATACATAATGCGTCACTTCCCATTAAACTTTACTATGGATTATGATTCAAATGATTACCTATGCTATGGGATATTTTTGCCTCGATTTTTCATTCTTTGAGAAACACAATATGTTATGCCCATATATTCATTCATGATGTATATATAAATCCACATTGACATGTAATATTTAATAATTATACATCCATAAGGTATTTAATGTTTCATTTTATGTTATTCCTTCTTGGGGATTACAATTCATGTTTATAAAGTGAAAATGATCAAATGTTACAATCTCAACATTTTTCGAGAATGTTTATGATTTTGTTTCTGATGATAAAATCATCAGATCCATCTCACAAGAAACTAATGAATTTTATATTTTTATGGTAATCCATGAGGAAATATTACCATTATCCCACTTATTATAACATATGGGTAATGGGATTTTTTATTCAAGAAAACCAAACATTATTTCTTCATTCGGTCTGAATGTTTTTAATCAAAAAAAATGTTTTAAAGAAATTCACAAATTTTTTTTTTTATTAATATTTTTAAATAAATTATTTAACAATAAAATAATTCTTTTTAAAAATATAATTTAATAATCATGAGTTTTTTCAAAAAAAATATCCATTTATATTTTAACAAAAATTTGGGAAAATATTTTCACATATCTTGTAAATGATGAATTGTATTCACCCTATCATTATCTATCAATGATATAAATCTCTTTTATTTGTTTTCAATGAAACCAAATAGGATTAATATGTTTAGAAAATTTATATTTTAAGTAAATAATTTTAATGAAAAATGTATTTTACAATTATTTTCTCTTTTAAGGGGGATTTTTAGAGAAGAAATGGTATTTTCCTCAAAAATAATTTTAAATTAATTATAAAGTATTCATTTATATGTTTTAAAGATTATCATAAAATATAATTATCTTAATCATTTTTTATGCTTTATGATACCAATTTTAATGTAAATCTATTTTCCATATGAAATTCAAAAAGTATTCACTTAAAAAATATTTTCCATTTATGATGTCATTCATTGAGGTTACATATACAATACTATTGTTATGATCCAGAGGAAAATTTTATTATTGTTTCATTAAATGTTTTACTTTAATAATTATAATATATTTATGAATCCTAATTCCTTTTCATGGGTTTTGAATTGATAAAATTCTAATGAAAACCTCATATTTTTTCACAAATAATTATTTTACAAAATGATAAAATGTTTTTGATACTTGTTTTTTTCACTAGGTATTTTTATAATGGAATTTTCATGAATACCACTTCATATATTGGTTTCTAATATGATAAATGTTTTAGGATCCAATAGAAAATATATGTTTTATTTTTATTATGTGATGGTGGATGCATTATAACCAAATATGGAGGTTGCATTATATCCAAGGATGTGTTTTTACATTAAGTCAAAACATATGTGGGCTTATATGTCCCACCAATTAATTGTGCATCGAATTATATCTCATGGAATAAACCAAACAATATTTTGGAGAGAACATATTACGTTATGATAAGGTTGTAATATGGAGTGATAAATGTTTTTTAAACCTTGTGTTGGGATGTGAATTAACCCCAATTTTGAAATAATGGGATATATTGGGGTGTTTACCATATTCAGTAATACACGTATAGAACTAAGAGTGAACCATTTATAATAAATTACTAATTTTCTATGATGGTCTTATGAGTGAACCTTAACTGCGATGATGGTGTGTAGAGTTAACCCATTAAACCATGAGAAACAATATTATCCTTGGGATGGTAGTGTATCCATCACATGAGGTGTATCTAATTCTATGAATATGTGAATACTGAAATTCTATGTTTTTTGAAATATTTCTGATCTCCAGAATGATATTATTTGATTTATGATTCATTTTTGTCTTATGAAAATCCAATATTTCTTCCATAACTCATGAGTAGTATCTTTAACACTCAGGGTATAGTTTTCAATTGTTATGATAATGATATCTTACACTTGTTTTCATATTAGGAATATGTGTCTCCCATTTCTGGCCTTACTAAGAATCTACGATCAACATTTCTTATTTTTCCCATCCATTGGTTATGATGATTGTTTTATGTAGGGTATGTTGGTGTAGTGTTTTAAAGGGGGAATATCGTTTTGGGATAAACTGGACATCTTTTAGAAAATTATGAATATTGAATTACATAATTCCAATGACGCTAAAATATTATTGTCCTCATATGGTTTTTTATGTTATTTAAATAATGTCGATAACAAAATATATAATTTCAATATATGAGAACCATTTTTTCTCTAGTTTTTATGAATGGAATGATTTATTAATCCATTAGAGACTATTAATAGAATAATTAGTGATATCTATATATATATTTCAAAGGATAGTGTTATGGATATTTCTAAAGAAATGGTTAAGGATGAGTCGATGTATTTGAATCATTAATTGAATTTTTATAGAGGATCGACATATTAGACTCAATTAAATTACATCCTTGTGTTGATACTACAAGTTTATGTGGTTCTTAGATAGATGTACCCATGGGTGAAAACCCAAAAAACTCCATATGGGGATAGACTCTATCCTGAACTACTTCATTATTATAGCCATATTCCAGCCCAAATTTGACTCCCCTTGGGAGATATGATATGAAAATTGACAAACACATAATGATCCATAATTTAGTACATAAATATACTATGAATAATAATATCCTAGTATATACATATTGGTACATGTATAATGATTCCAAAGATAGACATCATAAATGAATTTTCAAATTAGGTAATTATTTTATTCTGATTAGTGTTACATATATAAAAATTCATAATCAAATTTAATGGCAGAAACAAGAAGAAAATATATTAACATTGAATGGGATGGAAAACTATCTGATGAGATAAAAATGGTATTATTTTTTGAGTAATGGATGTCTTGATCATTCCAAATCAGTTTTTACGTAAAATGATTTGGTATGTTAACCATTAACACTTATCACTATGACAAAATAATATAATGAATGATTTAACTATGAATTTATTTCATTGTAACCAGGGTTGTATGAGTAATTTCTTTTTATTATGTTAACAATGTCAAGAAAATGTATGATTTGGTTGAATCCGTGAAACGAGAATATTTTTTGATTGCGGAGAAGTAGGTTTCCATAAAAGAAACTATAATGGTGAAATGAAGTATTAAGATAACATAATGGATTGAAATATTGTTCCCTCTCTGATATAATTTATTGGGGAACCCCTTAGGTGAGGAATGCATGAGAATTATGAAAATTAACATCAGAAGGGGAAATGTCACTATAAATTAGAAATGTTTTAAAATTAATTATTATATTTCAAACATGGATGATTGCATATAAGAAATTCCAAATGAAAGTGGTATCGATGAATAAGACTATGGTTTCTAGATATTAGTTTGGGAATGATTTTGTCTGAATAAAGAATTTTTTAATTTCAATTAAAATATCATGTTATTTGAATCATAAAATATATATGTATTGTTCAATATAATTTTAATATTAAGGATTTGAATAAAAAATTTGTGTGATTTGGATGGAATGAAAATGTGATATAATGTAGAGATGATATTTTGGAGGGATCCCATATTGTGATTTTGATAAAGATAAAATAATGTTAGAATAATAAAATTTTATATATGAATATGAAAATTTGATATTAATGATTACATTGAACTTGGTAATTTTTTTGAAATATTGTTTTATCTATCGTTGATGGAGTTTGAGTTAGTTTTTGATTTATGAGATAAATCCAATAATTTATTTCTTATTTACAGATTAAATAATTTTTCTTCCATCAAATTGGATTTATTATAATTTTTGTATTTACATTATTTTATGAAAATACATGTTGATGTTATTCTCATGGATAATATTTGACAATGAAGAGAAACATTATTATATGTGGTCATTAATGAGATATTAATATTAAAAATTTATAGACATTATATATATATTTATGTATTTTAATAATTAGAAATGTTCACATGGTTAAAAATTTATCGAATTGGTTATGTAGTAATATTGACAGGGGTATATATATTAATACTTCACCATATTAATATTATTAAATTTTTGATATCCCATGTTATCAATTTTGTTATGATGATAACTAAAAACATAGGTAATAGTTTATAATTGTATTTATGTGTCTTATGATCGATTGTTGCTTCATGTTTAGAAATTTCACCTATACTTCATTGTTTATGAGATGATGTGTAAATTGTTAACTGAATAACCATTGGATGAGATTTTTATTATAAAATTTAATTACATAATTTTAGTATATCATTTCATTAAAATTATATAATTTTTGGAAAATGATCTTGAAATAAAATTTATTCATATTATAAATAATTTTCATGATATTAAGGAAATTTGCTGGCCTCTTTGGTTTATAGTTTGGTTGTCTTTAAAATTTTATTGGTCACCCATTTTCAAATGAATAAGGATGCATATTACTGTCTAAAATTATTTACTCTAATCTTCCATGTCCAAATCATAATTTCCCATATATATTCGCTTATGTGTAATCATAGTTACGATATATATTATGAATCCAATTTTTATTACTTTTCATTTTGATGGGAAATTTTTTTATTCATTTTTACTATTTGGGTCTCTATTAATGAATTTCAAATGATATAGGATTTATGACAGAGTTAAATTTCAAGGGAGAATTTCATTTTTATGGGGGAGGCAGTGAATATACTATCTGAATAATTTTTGAAAGTTTTATTTTTTTATAAATTTGTTTTTTTCCATGAAATGTGTTTCATGAAATAGTTATAATTACTTAAAATAAAAGTAACACTATTTTATTCATTTGATTAAAGAATAATATGTATTACTTGTGTTACACCCAATATAGCATTTTTATTCCTTTACAAATAACTACTATTTTAAACCAAATGTGTCAAACAATAATAAATTTATTATTTTAAATGTTATTTTAAACAAGAAAATAGAATGGTGGATAAGAATATTATTAAGGAAATTACTAATATATTGGTTCAAAATGAATATAATGTTTTTTTGGAATTAATAATAAATGAAAATAAAATCAACTTCAACACAAATAAAATAAATTAATATAAAAACTATTTTTTATTAAAGAAAATGTTTTCTACCTAAAAAAATAAAAAAAATATTTTTGAAAAGGACTTTGATGATATTTTATATGTATTATTTATAAATATTCATTCAGACTGTTGATAATTACTTTATCTACTTTGTTAATGATTTATTAGTTCAAAACAAATATTTAGCTTTAAAAATTCATTTCACTACATGATAGTTTTACAACCATTTATAGTGGTCTTTATAGAAAATAAATATTTTAAAATGTTATTAATTAAATATTATTAAATAAAAATTACTTTTTAAATATTAATATCAAAATTATCTGAGGGTGATTTTTCTTGATTTTAAAAAATTCATTTATGAATAGTGAATAATAATGAATATTAATTGAAAATTGTTTTTCATGTAAATAATTTATAATGTAACATTTAATTTTAAACTAATTTAAATTTAAAATTTGTTCAATTACTTATCATTTCATAAAATTTACTTCAATTTAAAATATTTCATATTGAATATTGATATTTTTTTAAAATTATCATCTAATTTTCTTTTAAACTGACTTTCTCAATGGGTAGGTGCGTCTAATTCTTAATTAACTTTTTCCACATATTTGAATTACATTTTGATAAAATTATTCAATAAATCGAATAAGAGTAATTTATAATTTATAGTAAGATAAAATTAAATTTTAACTAAAATCAATAGTTAATGCAGAAAAAATTATTTATCGCTATTATGGTAAAAATGGGTATAATCTGGTGTTAAACTAATATGATAAGAATATAAATAATCTATGACGTTGTATAAAAATGTTTTCAGGGATATATTTTTACTATTCCATAAATAAGGTTCCATATTTGTCCAATTTGGACCCTTTTGAATTTCAAAACATGTGGGAGCAACCATTTCATTTAAAAATAACAAGTGTGTCCCCTTCTCTGCTTAAAAAATGAAACCCTTTATTGAATCATCCCCGCACCTCAAATACTATTTTTCTTAGTAATTTTATACACTAATACCCTGTCAAGAAACATAATATCTTCCATGAATCATTATTATTTACATAATTCTATTCATGGAATTTTTTCAGTAATATCCTATTAGGGTTACCCTAATAAGAGGTAACATTCAACAACGAGAATTATGGTTTTAGTTATTCATCCACACACATACAATTTTTAATAATACTATTATATAATACTTATAATTTCTTTAAAATATTTATATAATGGCAGGTTATTGTCATTTCCTAAACATATCTCCATTTACATCAAATGAGATACAAGTTTTTATATAGGGCATACTACCAACTTATGACCTGATTTCATTACTTTTACATATCCTCCTATTGAGGAATTAAATAATGATGCTTCTATATTTTATATATTATATATAAAATACATATGATGTAATTATGATTATATATTTATTATATGACAATTACAGTTATATTTTACATTTTTTATGAATTTGATAATGTAGTTCTTGTGTATAGAGGAATACTATAACACAAAGAAATATGATTTACTCACCCTTTAAATGGATTTTTTAATTATGGGTTTAGTTATAATATGTGATATATATGACATAACAATAAATCAAGATTTCATGAACCAGAATGGATTCCTCAGTAGCCTAATATCTGAGCAGACACAAACATAGCTCAAAGGGTGTTCTAGATCCCCATGTGTTTACAACTAGCTCATGGTACCATACATGATATAAGTGTATATGAATTTTCCACAATATATCATAAGATAATGATAAATATTTATTTTATCAAAAATCATAAATTAAAAAATAACATAAATAAAATAATTATATCAATAATGAATAACATTACATCTCCAATGTATTGAATATAATTTATGATAATCCTCAAAATAAAAATAGGAATTTCACTCCAAAACTAATGATCATGAACATCCACTGCATTTAATACGTGATTTACCTTTCCATGAACCGACTATAAGAAAATCAGTGAATTATAGAAGAGAAATGTTTGTTTGGAGATAAAAATATCAGTACGGTCTCACCAAGTGTTCAATAATAAGATTCCATAATAATAAAACATATCATGGTAACAATATTTAATAATACAGGGCATAGAGATTCAATTTCATGTGTTTCAAATATATAATTTCTTTTCAAATGATTGATGTAATTTCAAAAAATATTTCCCAATATGTATTTTATATAAAAATGATCGAAGAAATCAACTAGAATGAGTAGTGAAGTTTTATAATCAATAGAATACATCTCAATATAATCATAGAAAATAATTTTGGTCAGCATCCTTATTGTATGATAGTAAGCTATTATAGTATTCTCAAAATATTATATTACAGGTCATAGAATATTTTTATACACGTTTTTAGGCTTAGATTCAATAGGACATGTCAGCATCCCACCCAATTTGGTTTTTCTAGATTTATAATCATCAATATATTGATATAGAATTATAATACTAGAATTATTATACTATGTATCCCACTAACTACCAATGCTAAAATGATCCTAATAAATAAAATGAAAATGGTAAAAAATTTCCTTTCAAATTTTCATTCATCATTAACATTTTAATACCCCATATTTATTCTTCAAATACTAATTGAGTTTCAATAAAAAAAATGGATTTTTCATAATTCCATGCCTTATCAAAACAAATCAAATCATATGATTTTATCATATCAATTGAATGATTTTCTATAATCAATTCTCTAATCTATTAATAAATTTATTCATCTTCCAAAACACACACCGTATTCTAATTAAATTATAATTTTTATTTTACAAAAAAATACATGCCAAATCAATTTCAAATCCTATGTCACATCTCATTGGTTTTTCATAAATCAATTTAATTCAATTTGAAAAAAAATATAGAAATAAATTTTTTAATTAAATGGTGAAATATAAAATTGAACAACATACCATTCATCAGGGTCTCAAAACTCAACACCTTCATCATGATTTTACAATGTATAATTGTAGAAATATATGTCTCAAAAACCATTTGTGATTAAAGTTAAAAATCATTGTATTTTTGATCAATTAATCACGTGAGGATATGACAGACAATTTCGGGGTAAATAGACTTTTTGGGAGGGAAATAAATAACGTTTAAACAATTACTAATGATTTGTTGAATGAGATCCCCCACACATTGATCCACTTAGGAAGTTTTTTACAAGATGAAAAAATGGTTCATGGGATCCTGCAAGACCTATGTGTTTATTATATTCCATGATAGGTTTGAGAGGGTGGTTACAAAGAAGTTAATGATTTTTTTAAATCTTCTTTACATAAAAAATTATCATCTTTATAGTGAGCTAGTATGTTCAACCACGATATCAAATATGTACTCCATATCCACGCCTCACAATACTAGGGTTCACAATTTCTTTTTGGGGAGGGGGAAAGATTCTTAAAACATGCAATAATTGTGAAAACCACCCCATTCCAGGTTTTCACAGATCACATATGGTGCTTGAAGGAATTAAAAATATTTGTGCCAAACATGATGTTCCCAAAACCATTCAAAAAAATGTTATCTTCTGACGTGAATCTACTCTAGAAATACTGAATTTATTTATGATAATAAGGTTGGATTGAGGATTCATTGAAAAACTATAATAGAATGTTATAAAAAAACCATTGAATAAGTTTTTTTCATTAGAATCCTTTTAATATTTTTTCATATTAAAAATAATAGGCCATTAAACCCTCATTATTGCGTGCCCCATATATGTATCCTGGGAAATAGAATCATGGTTCCATAGAATACAGAAAAATGGGTTCATACTCTAAAAATGTACCCTTGTATCTTAATCAGCTATATAGATTGGATTCATGTAAATGGATGAATATGGAACAAAATTAATATCCCTTCTAAAAAAACACAGATTGATCAAAATGATAATTTCTTAGCTTCTATACATAGAATACATGATGGATAACTATAAAATTTATATAATGTTAAAAATGGATATCCACATTACCCCCATACTCAATAATATTAATATTTACCAAAAAGGATGTGAATGTTTTACATCCCTACAAATTTATTGATGATCCAAATGGGTTGAAACATTCAATAACACATGCTCATAAACTAAAAAAAATTCAAAAGTGTATAATGATGATTTACATAAGATCTATCCAAACTATTTTCCATCAAAATCCCCTAATTAATCAATGGAATCTTTTTTGTTGTGTATTGTAATTACATTAGTCCATCCAAGGAAGCTCAACAGATCTTCGACTAACAAAACATGAATTTACAGGGCCAATAACAAAATGACTCAAATTGATCCATTATGATCAGAATCTAGTGAATATTTTTATAAAGGAACTAAATACAACATAAATGGTCATCATAATCAAAACCAAATTTAAGTATTAATTGATTTGGAATATCCTTAAGAATTTTTATTTCTCCCACTATATGTCCATCTTTTTGTAGATAGAATTTATTTATCAAATAAACATGAGATCCCATTACCTCTTGATGGAATTCCCAAAATTATGCAGTAAAATTGGGATCCCTATCAGATTCAATATTATATGTAACAATGATTAAGGAACAATCTATTTCACCAATATATTTAAAATATCCAAAACATTGTTAGTATCATTAAAGAACTTAATGTGATCCTTTTAGGTTAGCATAGGTATAAAAAATTCTTCATTTATCTTCCTTTGGGTATTTTTAAACCCAACCAAAATGTCTGTTGAGATATCTTACAATATTGAATTCATCACATGATGTGAATGATGAAATCCAAAAAGTATTTATTCTTGAAATTTCCCTGTTAGAAATTGTTGTAGTGATAATCAATGTTAGGTATATCATGTATCATACCTACTCACTATAATCATCATAAAATGTCATACAACACCGTTTTTGTTACATTGTGTACAAACCATTTAGAATTATGAAAATACCCTATCACGTCATTTATCATAGTATATGGAACCAGAAAATGATTGCGAAAACATAGAATACCCTATGTGGTGAATTACTACTCAAAACAAGTCTACCAACCAAAAATATAGTGCATATTTCTTCAAAACTAATCTTCAAGATGTAATTACAATAGAATAATCTCTAGAAGGGTATATTTTAACTAAATAGTAACCGATTTAACCAAACACCCTATTTCACAAACTCCTAAATGAAACTATGTAAAATGATCCACCAAGTTCCACTCTACTAATGATTTAATCAGGGAACGAGTATGATGTTTTTGGCTCAAATAATATTCAATTACATTCCCTTTCCAAGGAGTATAGGTGATAAAAATATAAAACGATTGTAAATACTCCACCAAAAACGTTTAAAAGTGATTGAAATATTATTTAGAGAACCTATAACTCCATATCTCGTGGTCAGAAAACGTTGTTATCCATTTTTCAAATTGGTAATTTATCATACACTTTGGTGCATGTGTCATCGATGTGAGTTCATGGTCATGGATAACATAATCCAGCTCTTGTTTTCTACAAATAGTAGACCCATATCCTACCAAAAGAATACATTTCTTAAAAAATGTTCTTACATGAACAAAATGTGTCAAAGAAAACCACATAGCATTGGTTGAATTGTAAAAGTTTCAAGACAGTTGTAGAAGTTAAAATAAAATTCAAAATAATAAAACACTGAAATTTATCATCTTAATTAATTATTACTTGATTCCTTGAGAGAGTGGTAATTAGAAAAGAAAACACATATGAATCCATAATGTGACATCAATAATATATATCCAAACCAATGAATCGTTAAATCTTGGTAAAATTTCTTTCTTTCTCACATTTCATAACAACAATAAACTTCTATGGATGAACTGGGATGCCATGTTCTGAAAACACATTTCCCAAGAACATCATTTGATCCATCAAAAAATAATTTTTAATATATTTTAATATTATTAGTGATTCCTCAATAACATTAGAACTACTCTTAAATGATGAAAAAGTTCATCCTTATATATAATGTAAACCAATATGTCATCCATAATGATAACCAAATATATATGAAGATACTTATGAAGGATTTAATCAGCAAATCCATAATGATCATAGGAACATTTCTTAGACCAAATCACATGAAAAGATAATCATAATGTCTATAATGGCTCTCAAAGGGAGTTTTTAGAGTTTTATATTCATTTATTCCGAACTGGTGAAAACTAAATCGATGATAATTATTATAATAATACTTTTCATATTTAAAATAGTCAATTATATCATCATTATATAGAATTAGGTACAATTTATTTAGCTTATCTAATTTTTTTTCAATAAAAATGTTACCTTCAATGCATAAGGATTACTTCTCTAGATCAAAATAATACATATATTTGAACTTCCCCCATTCTAGAAAAGATGGTCTGACTCTACTTTTCGTTGAGTCTCATTCCACAAGATATATATTACACACTCAATTGGAAAACAAAAATGAATCCCTACAAAGATAACAATAAATTCGGATTTATTAGAAATTGTCTAATACGTCCTAAAAATGATAATAATTTTTTGTATGGCATGGTCCAGTAAATCCGATTATATAAGACATTTTGATAAAGAGAAAACAATTTCAACACAACATATACCATTCTATCTATTAATTATATGGGTACCATAATATCCATAACAAAAGATAATATATTTTAAGGAAAATTTTGTTATGTTCAAAAATTGAAATAAAATAAAACAAGTAGTTTTAATATTATCAAATAATGCAGTCACTATAGATGTAGATTAGTGATAGTAATTCACATAGACACTGGACATAGATCAACATCCCTCATAGACACTTCCAATGTGTGATGAAGATTAATTCATGATTCATGTGGCTGGAGCCACATAGATCTTGACACATCACATTACACCACTTTATTTTCTGGTATTGATGAGATCATGCCACTACATGGGGATGTGAGGATATAAAATTAATTCTAATATTGTCATGAACATCTATATTAATATCATATAAATGGTGTCTTAAGTAATATGCATTTTGAATTCCATGTATTGTGACTCTATAAGGGAAAAAATTAGAATTTACCAGGAACTAAAGGCAATATAGGCCAACACTATTAACAAGATTCATATTGATACTCATTTATATTTCTATTACCTTTATATAAAATCACAAAACTATCACATAGAGAAGATTTAAATAACATAAATCATAATGTAGATCAATATCAACTGTCAATTATCTATCTAGCACATTATCTTAATTGGAGACATCCAAAATGAAAACTAGTAAATGAATATCAGATCATTATCCCATATCAACATGTTGAGTCTCAATCTTCTCATTCTATACAATCTTTGATGAAAATATAAAAAATTTAGTTAATTTATTCACATATTATATAGCGATTGTGTATCCTCGATCGATTTTAGAAATGCAACGTCTTGGATTTTTCTATTTCTTATTTCATTAAATATTATATGGAATTATTTCGAGACCGGGAGCGAAGACGAAACATCATTCAGAGGCCTAGTGAGCCCAGAATGGTGGTTTGAACATTTTATGATAATCTATTCAGCACTTCTTCGAGGTTGTGGAAGTTTCCAAATGCCAGCCCAGAATAAAAACTTGAGGGCACTGTTGCATACGGGATGATGAATTTACCTAAGAACGAGCCTAACCTCGACCAGCACGGGTTGAGGGAAAAAGTTAATTTTTCAGATGTTTTAAGTAAAATAAAATAAAATAAATTTGCAAGTTTATTTTATTGTATTTATTTTATGGAAACATCCACTACAGTGCGACAATGGGGAAGTTGTTTCCTAAATTAATGAAGCGACATAATGACACAAAAATGGAAAGTTGGAATCATTAATACCGCTATGTAATTAAATTCCAAACACGTTTCCAATTTTATTTGGATAATAAAATGTTTCTCATTGGAGACAATTGAGAGGATCCTCTAGAGAATCCGCGGGGTGTTGGAGCAAACTCTCGGCGACGAATGATGACAGATCGAAGTCGAGAATCGATGCGCCAACAAAGTTCAAGGATCTCGATGATAAAGAATGTGTGAAACCTTCGTCAATGATAGATCCTTTCTAAAGGTAGGGGTTTGTTATTTAATTCCTCTTTCCCAATTATTTATTTAAACGAATAACACAAATCAACCACGAACATGTTAATCCGCGGGTTCGTACGTTCTTGCGGGAGGTATTTTTCATTTGGATGATTATGGGGAGTTAATCAAGGTTATTTATTGTTGTTGATTTCAACTCTGATTAAGACTATTAATAGGAGTGGATCAATGCTGTTACAAATGCCGGCGAAGGTTCATTCCTCAATTTTTTTATTGTATTTCTTCCCTCTTTCTTCTTGCGCGTTCTTCGCATTCTTCACGGGGCAATGAACAACAGATTTTTGCGCATCTGTTATGTGACGCAATGATCCCAAATCGAAGGTTTGACACCAAAACGACCTTTTATAGATTCAACGACGATGGTGGATAAGGAATCACACCGAATCGGAAAATGGCGTTCTTTGGGCATTCTTCACACGGGAAGGTCGAAACAAGTTTTTGGAGCCGATCGGAGGTCCAAAAACATCGGGATAAGCTTTGTGGTGTCGGGGTGAACAAAACTTGGGAGTTTCGCGGTGATCAGACGACCAGATCAACGAACTGATCATCACTGGATGCACGAGGGAAGAGGTCCGTGTTTCTGGAAATTTCCAGAATACCTGGCGTGTACTTCCGAAGAACACGCCGTGTAATACTGGCGGTGGTGGATATGGCTTTGGAGGTCAGAGATGGATCACTCAGTGTTTGACCATGGTCATACATCATGTTAGTCCTCCCCCAAATCTCAGCGTGAATTTTGGAAAATACACAGACACAAGATGATCTACACAGCTTCACAACACGGGGTGTACAGCCGGATATAATCGGCTACGCGGAACTCGGCGTGTATTCTGGGGATACACAGACACTGGTTGATAATAGTGTACGGGCCCATGAACAGTGACCTAGAGCCAAATCCAATCACTCGGACACGGAGTGTACACTATACTCCACATTGTGTACTCTGTTTTTCTACACGACCAGCTTTACGACACAGACTTTTGTACATAGGCAGTACCTACGGCCAGATAACATGGCGTGTAACTTTTTTACACGCCATGTACTTCATGGAAAATGGCTTGGTCCCCATGTTCAATGTATCTTGGAAATATTTCTTTTGGGTTTGTAGAACTATTCTCATTCCCCTAAAGGTCATGCATTGTTTCCTTTTACAAGAGTATGAGCCCTTTAGCAGAAATTTCTACGATAGACTCAGGAATCCAACTGAGAGGCCCAGATTGAGATCCTCTATTCATTCTTGACCCTAGGTATAGTCAATAATCGACGTGACCAACTATACTGGGCGTCAATACTCTACCTATAAGGTGAATTCATGATGAGTCGCGGTATCCGCCATGGCCCTAGCAGTGAACCTCTAATATGTATCGTGATCTTTCCTACTCAAGAGTGTGTCTCCCTTAATGAGTACATCTATATACCATAACCTTCCCACTCAGGAGTGTTTCACCCATAATGGGTGTAGCTACCTATCATGACGGTTCCCGATGAAAAAAACTTCTCGGACGGATGTCATCGGAGCTATAAGACTTGTGGAGTGTGTTCTCCCAGAATGAGTGCTTCGTGGAATCATCGAACTGAACTCATATCATGGGGTATGTGGTTGTGGGTTTTGTCTCTAGACTGTGGATCTAGGTTTTGAGTATATATATTTTGTTATATACGTTCTGTAGATGTACACTATGCATAGATGACTGTACCTTTACTTTTTTTAATTCTTTGTGGTTTTGTGGTCCTCTACTAAGTATTGTTATGCTCACCCCTGCATGGGATTTTCCATCATGTGTTATGTATTATGAAGACGAGCAGCCTTTTGACGGAGTCCAGGGCAGACCAGGACAGGACCGAGCTTTCTGAGTTCCCTACAGGCCGAGGCATTCCTACGGGTACAAGAAGTTGTCCTAGTACCATTTGTGTTCAATGGTTCGACTTTATGTTTTCATGCTTTTGATTTATTGGTGGGAATGTATTCTAGATTAATTTACATATTCAGTACTCTACCATTCATTGTACTCTGTTGGTTGGGTTTAGTTGTATGCATACATTTTTGTTCCTTAGTGGTTGTTAAATTTCAGAATTTGTGGTCTTGGAGATGTGTGTGTGTGTGTGTACAGGTACATAGGCAATGCCACCCATGTTCGTAATATGCCTACTCGGTGCTATTCACCAACAAATGACCTATTAGAGGCTGGATTGGAGATTCAAGGCTTCGGCCCCTAGGGGACGGGTCGTGACAGAGTGGGATCAAATGATGGTCGGTCATACCTTAGGACTAAGATTCTATGAGTTTGGTTTCAGGGAAACAGTGTTACATCTATCAAGTTCATCATTGAGGCCAGAGACTAGGGTGTTGGTGTGGCGACAGACGTATCTATATACTCGAGGACTCTGATAACCTGGTTTTCGAATTGTTGAACAAAAACACTGGGTGTGGAGAAATAAAAGGTACATGAATCATATAATAATGGGTTGGGTTTTCCTTGTACTTTTTGTTAGCTATCCAGATATACTCATTGACCATGGTATATCTTGTTTCCTTACAGGATGCCTCCGTGATGCATACCCACTAGGATTCAGCAGAATGATCAAGAGGATGACCCCCATAGTGACGTGGCTATGATACAGGGACCAGTTCCCCATGAGTTGCCACCAGGTGGTGCACCCGCTATACAACCACCAGTGGAGTAGCCAGTGGTACCTACGGTACATACCGATGAGGAGTGCAGGCTTAGCGCACTCCATGTGTTCCAAATACAGAGACCCCTCAGGTTTTGAGGAGATCCTCCCCTGAAGTGGATGAGGACTGTCTTGAGGTCGTGACCAGAGTTTTCCCTTTAGTGAGGACACCAGAAAACCATATGGTGATCCAAGGAGCTAGCCTTATATAGGGTTAGGTGGGACGATGTTAGAGTCGGACCACATAGACTCACTATGAGGAGACTCTTTCATGGACAGAGTTTGAGTGACTCTTCAGGGAGTGGTTCTCTCTAGTTAAGCTGAGATCTGTACGCATCTAAGAGCTTCCCCTGCTCTAGTAGGGCAGTATGACAGTAGCTGACTATTCATCAAGGTTCACCAACCTCGCCAGGTACTCGATGGATATGGTCATGGATCAGTACATCAGAGCTTGGACCTTCGAGCGAGGTCTACGATGAGACATTTGAGCTAGTATCGTGATTCTATGCATATCGACTTATGCTGGAGTGCTCGAGTGAGCTTTGATGATTGATAGCTTCTTGGAGGAGTAGAGACAGCCAATGGCAGTCACAAGTAGGTAGACAGGTTCAGAGACACTGACAGCAGGGAGCCGACATTTGACAAAGGGACTAGGAAGAGGGAAACGTCATAGGAGGACCCGAGATAGAGGATCGATAGTCTAGGGATCTCAGGCTGGATCCAGTTAGCCTCGGGAGAAGCGATGATACACATGTGATGGTAGGGGATATCTTGCTAGAGATTGCCCGACCCGTAGATATGATGATAGAGAAGCGGTGGATAGACCACCGAGGTAGAGGCGAGAGTAGAATAGGAAGACCCGCCAGGCGGTGGACGTAGAAGAGGAGTAGGGAGAGCTGAAGGTGGCGGGAGACGATTTGACTTACTTCCAACACCACCCCCAGGAGGTCCACACTAGGCTCTGGGAGCTGGGGGATAGGGACAAGGATAGCTTCTTGTGGTCGAGGCATATGACCCAGGGGCTCCAAGGATGATTCGAGGTACGATATGTGTCTTTTTTACCTTAGTTGATGTACTTATAGACACAGGTTCTAGTCATTCCTTTATGGACACATGTCTTGTACAAAATATTGATATTATGGTATAGTCGTTGAATCGATCCTTACACTTGGAGACATATACAGGAGGAGACTCGATGACCACACACCATTATAGAGAGTGTGATATTACACTTGGAGGCAAGAGTTTCGATTGGAACCCCTTGGTGATAGCATCGACGCCTTATGGCATCATTCTCGATATGGATTGGTTATCTTCAGTCCATGCCTAGATTGACTATTTTAGGCGAATAGTGTGGTGTGTCTGCAGTGATGGAATGAGGTTTTCCTTTGTCGGATAAAAGGAAACCCATGAAGCACAAAATGGGCTCATGCATAGGAGGGTGTAGCCGATCTCTAATGAGATGGCTAGACTTTCCCTTGGAGTAGTAGATGTTGTGAGCTCTCAGTTCCAAGCAGTAGTGGCTGAGTATGAGGAAATATTTCCTGAAGATGTTCCAGAATTACCTCCCTGCCAGGATATCGACTTCTAAATCTACTTACACCCAGGGATGACACCAATTTTTTCATCGTCATATGAGATGGCTCCCGCAGGTCTTCGTGAGCTGAGGGTGCAGTTAGATGATTTAAAGAGTAAGGGTTTCGTAAGACCTTGTGTTTCACCGTGGGTGGGCCCATTATTATTTTCCAAGAAGTAAGTTGGGAGTCTGAGGTTGTGCATGGATTACTGGTGCATGAATCCGGTAACGGTGAAGAATAAGTACCCACTGCCAAGAATCTATGACCTCTTCGATCAGCTTAGAGGGGAAAAATGGTTCTCGATGGTTGACCTTCGATCAGGCTATCACCAGTTATGAGTACGAAATGAGGATACACCGAAGACGACTTTAAGATGTCGATACGGTCAAAATGAGTATTTGTGATTCAATTCGGCTTAAAGAATGCCTCTGCATTGTTCATGGTACTAATGAACGAGATATTACATCCATTCATGGACCGGTTAGTAGTGGACTTCATCGATGACATCCTTGTATACTCAGGGTCATATGAGGAGAATGCAAGACACATGTGGATGGTTCTAGACCTACATCGGGAGAACCAGCTTTATGAGAAGCTCTCAAAGTGCATTTTCTAGATTCAGGAGGTCCACATTATGGGACATCTCATCTCAGCAGGTGGAGTTTCAATAGACCCAATAGAGGTGGATGCTGTGTTAGCATGGGATCCACCTCAGAGTGTGACAGAGGTTCGAAGCTTCCTTGGGTTGGCAGGATATTTCCAGAGATTCATTCCTAATTTCTCCCAGATATCAGCACCGATGAAAGCCTTGACCGGGAAGGGGAAACCCTTCGTATGGATGGAGACGTTCCATTAGGCTTTCGATCATTTGAGACAGAGTTTGATGAGTGCCCGAGTCTAGAGATTTCCGGAGGAGGGTGTCGAGTACGAAGTTTTTTGTAATGCATCAGAGACAGGTCTAGGTTGTGTCATGATGTAGAGACATGAATTGATTTCTTATGGTTCGTGCCAGCTTAGTGAACATGAGAAAAACTATGCTTCCCATGATCTCGAGTTGGCAGCGGTAGTAATCGCATTAAAAACATGGCGACACTACCTCATGGGTGAGCGGTTTATTGTTTACACTGACCACAAGAGCCTCAAGAACAACTTCTCACAGAAGGATATAAATCTGAGGAAGATGCATTGTCTAGAGTTACTACAAAATAATGATTTCAAGATCTTCTATACTCCTGGTAAGGGTAACAAGGTGGAAGATTCTCTAAGGAGAAGGTCGAGCTCACAACTGTTGAGTGAGGCGACAGAGCAGTTTACCATGTTGCAGTTGTCCTTTGTGGACAGAGAAGAGGCATCCCACCTACAGTTAACAGTTTTCACACCTCTAATCTTACAATTTTTTAGGGAAGTGCATCTTGGGGATGTCGAATGTGAGGCTTTACATGCTCATTTATCCACAAGACATGCTCCTGATGGATATTCACAAGGTGGGGAGCACATACTTGTTTTGCGAGGACGCACTGTTGTACCAATGGAATTGTAGGAGGGAGTCCTCAAGGAGTTTCATACATCCCCTTTGGAGGTACCTCCTATAGTGGAAAATATGTACTGGGATATCTGTCATCAGTTCTGGTGGCCAGGCCTAAAGAAGGCAGTAGGAGAGTTCGTTTCCCGATGCCTTACATGCCAGCAGGTGAAGGAAGATCACTTGGTTCCAGCGGGATTTTCTCACCCCTGGAATTTCCAGAGTGTATGTGGGATGGAATATCGATGGACTTCGTGACATGATTACCACATACGTCCAAGGGGTATGATTCCATTTGGGTGATCATTGAAAGACTCACCAAGTCAGCCCACATCCTAGCTATCAGGGCGCAGAGGTCGGTAGATAGCATGGGATGCCTCTACGTGCAGGACCATTTAGGTTATGGAAGATATGTTGCGAGCCTATGTCTTGGACTTTGGTCATATTTGGGAGGACCACATACTACGGGTGGAGTTTTCTTACAACAATATCTACCACTCCACCATTGGTATGGCACTGTTCCAGGCCTTGTATGAGAGACACTTCCAGTCACCTCTTTGATGGAACGACCCCAAAGAGTCAGCACTCATGGATCCAGAGTTGGCGATAGCTACTACCGAGAAGGTGCAGATCATCTAGGAGCGACTGAAGACTGCACAAATCCAGCAGAAGTCTTATGTTGACCGACCACAGAGACCTATGGAGTTCGAAGAGGGAAACCACATCTTTCTTCGGGTCTCACCTCGACGAGGGTTGTAGAGATTTAGCTGAGGTGGAAAGCTATCTTCGGGGTTCAACGGACCTTTCCAGAGACTGTGCACAGTTTCCGAGGTGGCGTACAACCTAGATCTACCGCTACAGTTCCATCAGGTACATGATATTTTCTATGTGTCGTAGCTGAAGAGGTACGTGCATGACCCATCGCACGTCATCGACTGGGGTGAGATGGACATCGAGGATGGAGGGACCTTTGCGGAGTACCCAGTGGAGATTGAGGATCGGCAGGAGTGGATCCTTCGAGGGAGATTGATTCCTCAAGTTCACATCTGGTGGTAGCACGAGAATCATCAGGAGAGCACGTTGGACCGGGAGGACCAGATTCGTTCCCAGTACCCACATTATTTTGAGTAGCCTTTGTTTTGTCAATTAGAGAATGTTAATTCCCAAGGTGGGGAGAATTTATTGTATCATATTTTTCCATTTATTATTATTTTAATTATTATATGGAATTATTTCGAGACCGGGCACAAAGATGACACATAATTAAGAGGTCCAGTAAGCACGAAATAGTGGTTTGATGTTTTTTAGTTAAATGAGTCGGCACTTGTGTGTGGTTTTGGATGTTTCCATACATGTGCACAGATTAAAAATCTGAGGGCACCGTTGCATCCGGGACAACGACTATACCTAAGAATGAGCCTATCCTCTACCAGCGCGGGTCGAGGAAAAAATTTAATTTTTCAGATGTATTAGGTAAAATAAAATTAAATAAATTTGCATGTTTATTTTATTTTATTTCCTTTATGGGAACATCCACTGCAGTGCGACAACGGGGCAGCTATGGCCAAAATTAATGACGCGTTATAATGACACAAAAATGGAAAGTTGGACTCATTAATTCAGCCACGTAATTAAATTCCAAACACGTTTCCATTTTTATTTGGATAATCAAATGTTTATTATTGGAAGAAATTGAGAGGAACCTCTAGAGAATCCGCAGGGAGTAAGATAAAATTATTAGTGACGAACAACGATGGATCGAAGTCGAGAATCGTTGCGCCAATGAAGTTCAAGGATCTCGATGACAAAGGCAGCACAACACCTTCATGAACAATCGATCCTTTATAAATGTAGGGAATTCTTATTTTATTCCTATTACCACATTCTTTATTAAAACGATGAATGCAGATCAAACACAAACAAGTTGATATACAGGTTTGTTCGTTCTTGCTGGAAGGATTTTTCATTGGGATAATTATGGGGAGTTAATCCATGTTTTTTATTGTTGTTGATTTCTACTCTGATTAATCATATTAATGGGAGTAGATCAACTCCGTGGTGAACAACGATGTAGGTTTGTTCCTCAATTTGTTTATTGGATTTATTCTCATTTTCTTCTCGCACATTATTCGCATTCTTCATGGGGAAATGAACAATGGAATTTTGCGCATCTGTTATGAGATGCCACGATCTCAAATCGAATATTCGACACCAAAACAACCATGCAAAGGTGCGACGATGATGGAAGATGACGAATCAGATAGAATCAGATAAGGGTGTTCTTTGAACCTTCATCACATGGGAAGGTCAAAATATGTTTTCAGAGCCGATCAGAGGTCCAAAAACACAGGGAGTAGGTTCGTGGTGTTGGGGTGACCAAAACCTGGGAGTTTTGTGGCGATCAGATGACCGGATTTATGAACAGATCATCACTGGAGGTACGACGTCAGAGGTCCGTGTTTCTAAAAATCTCAATAATACAAGGTGTGTACTTCCAAAGAAAACGCCGTGTAGTACTGGTGGTGGCGCATAGGGCTTCAGAGGTCAAATATGGATCACACGGTGTGTGACCCTGGTCAGACGGCGCGTTAGAACACCCCCGAAGCTCGGTGTGTATTTTGGAAAATACATGGACACATGATGATCTACACAGCTTCAGAATACGGCGTGTACAACATGATAGAAGCTGACACGCAGAAATCAGCATGTATTCGAAGGATACACGGACACTGGTTAGAGTACACGGGTTGATAACCGTGTACGTGCACATGACCAGTGACTTGGATCCGACCCCAGTCTCTCGGATACGGCGTGTACACAATACTACACTCAGTGTACTTAGTTTTTCTACACGACCTGCCTTACGACACATGCTGTTGTACACGGGCTATACCCAGTGTCAGACAACAAGACGTGTAACTTTTCTACACACTATATAGTTCATGGAAAATTGCATGGTCCCCTTGTTCACCGTATCTTGGATATATTTCATTTGGTTTAGTGCCCCTTTTCTCGTTCCCCTAAAGGTCAGACATTGTTTCCTTTTACAGGAGTATGAGCCCTTAAGTAGAAATTTCTGTGATAGAGTCAGGCATCCAAATGAGAGGCCTAGATCGAGATCCTCTATCCATTATTGACCCTTGGTAGATTCATGCATTGATGTGACCAACTGAACCGGGCGTCAATCCTCTACCAAGAAGGTGAATAATGGATGAGTCACAGTATCCGTTATGGCCCTCGTAGTGATCCTCATCTATGTATCATTATCTTTCCCACTTAGGAGTGTGTCTCCTGTAATGAGTGCATCTATCTATGGTAACCTTCCCACTCAAGAGTGTGTCTCCCATATGGTGTGTATCTACTTCTCCTGATGGTTCCCAACGAACAACACTTCTCATACGGATGTCATCAGAGCTATAAGACTTGTGGAGTGTGTTCTCCTGGAACGAGTGCTTCGTGGAATCTTCGAACTGAACTCCTAGCTGGGGGTATGCGGTTGTGTGTTTTGTCTCTAGAATGTGGATCTATTTTTTTAGTATATATGGTTCTTTATATACGTTCTATAGATGTATACTATGAATTGCTGACTGTACCTTTAATTTCTGTACTTCTTTTTCATTTTCGGGGTCCACTACTGGGTATTGTTATACTCAACCCTGCATAGGCATTGCCCACATGTGTCATGTATTGTGAAGATGAGATGCCTTTTGACGGAGTCCAGGGTAGACCAGGACCGAACCGAGCTTTCTGAGTTCCCTATAGGATAAGGCATTCTTACGGCTACAAGTAGAAGTCCCAGTACCTTTTGTGTTCACATGTTTGACTTGCAGTTTTCAGGCTCTTGTTTTTTTGGTGGGTATGTATTCTGTTCAAATTTACTTTTTCAGTACTCTACCTTTTGTCGTACTTTATTGGTTGTGTTTAGTTGTATGCATGCATTTTTGTTTCTTATTGGTTTTTACATTTCAGCTTTTGTGGTCTTGGAGATGTGTGCGTGTGTACAGGTACATAGGCAATGCCTCCCATGAGAGAAATATGCATACATAGTGCTAGTCACCAACCCCTGGCCTATTAGAGGCGATCTTGGGGAGTCGTGGCATGGGACCCCAGGGGACGGGTCGTGACAAGAAAATTACGAAGCCAAAACCGACATAATAGAGTCAATATTGAACTGATTATTGAAATGTTAATCAAATTTGTTCCACAATAACGTCTCATGCTTCTTCATAATACACATCAAGTCCTATAGTATCATGGTAGGTCCTTCTAATATCAATGTTTAACATTTCACCTAGGTTGAATTATGGGTTTCCATGAACTCAAACTGAATATCTGTCATTCTAAACTGATCTTCATCCTATTGAGGATTATTTTATCCTTGGAACTATGATAGATCGAAGATATGTAACTACAAATAAGGATTATTTACTTCATCTCATTGAGGATCCAAAAATAAATCATGAATCAGATGAGACACTTCTTCCTATCCAAGTGTATGGAAATACTGAACCATAATATAAAACAAATTCTAGTCCTTTTCAACACTCACTAACTATGATTCGCTATAATATTCATCCTGGAGAATTTTTACATGTCTTTTATTTGGAATTATTCTACAAAAAATCAATCAAAAACATTGTATACATCATAATATTACACTGATCTACCGTCATACATGATCCACATGGGGAGTTAATCCCATAATATAAGATTACATGATTTATATTTCATCAAATAAAAATTAAAATAAGGTATGTTACTATAATTATTCCTTAATACACTTATCCCAGACCACCCATTATGACATAAGGATCCTTTTTATGAGCATTATCTGGGAACCAACTCAAAACTACCTCCTATGTCTCGTTGAAAACACTCAATTGTATAATGATATCATGGAACGATGATCAATCTTCAATAATGATTACACATTATTATGAACCTTCTTGGATACCTTAGTACCCTAATACCAGATCTAGCACTAATAATTCTTGATGACCATGCTATATCCTCATGAGTTTGATACTAGAAAATGGAATCATACTATATAAAATAAGGAATATATTTTCCACAAAATAGTGTAAGATAAATATAAATATCAGTTTAAAAAAAAACAAATGTATGATATTACCAAACACCAAAACGATATATAAGAAAATGAAAATTTTAGATAGTCAATGTACTAAAAAAATTAATGATAAACATGACATCTCAATGGAAACATTACTACAAGGCTAATTATTATGAAAATCCACATCCACTAAATGGTTCCCTCCATTTTCCTGGATATGGATAATGGAAATCTATGAATGATGAGATGAAATGATATATTGTGTTCTAAAAAACTATGTACCGTCTTACCAAGTGTTCCATAATAAATTTAAAAATTGATAAAAGAAATTAGTATTTCAATTATATATTAATCATTGAATGGTGATAATGTTTCGTAATTAATGTAATGCATGATGGATCATGGAATATGTGTACAATAGTTCATACTTATAGGATCCATGGAAATCACATATCATGGATCATGGAATATGTGTACACACATCCCTTGGGTGCAATCCAAATAAGACCCATTTTCATACCATATAGGATTATATGGTCCCATCCAGTTTTTTCTGTATTTTTTAGTCATAAATCAGTTGCTTTGGATTTTCCATACATGAATTATTTTCATAAACACTCCACTGACACCATAGTCTCTCACGTGTTCAATAAATAATTTTAAAAAGGGAAGAATGTTCTTTTTATATTCATAATCATGATTAAAATTAATTTTCCCTCTAATATTTTTCAAAATAGAATTCAGTTTCAATCCAAAAAATGAGGTTTCATATGTTAAATCAATATTCAAAATAACACTTATCATAAGTATTTATCAATGTAATTTATTCTGCTATATGAAATATTTTTTACTTAACAATTTAAAATTCCATAAAATTCCAAAATATTCACCAAATATCAATTCTAATAGAATGACAGTTATTCTCAAAAATACCGGAAAAATAAATTTTTTATCACATATAATATCAATTTAGTTTATCATAAATCAATTTAAATTAATTAGAATCAAATAAAACAAATAAAATTTTATTTATATGGTACATTCTCAAAAGGAACCACCACACTTTGTTCACAGTCTCCAAAATATACACAATCGTAGGATTTTCATTGAAGACCGAGGGAAAATGAGATCATGGATTTGGCAGTAGCCTCGATAACCAAATAAAAAGAGATTATATACCAAAAACACTTGATAGTCTAAGAAACCTTTTCGAGGAAATAAAGAGAGGGAGAGAGAGACAATAGGGGGAGAGACACATACAAAAGAGGGATTGAACGATATATTCCATGGTCCGATCGATTTAGAAAAGTGTTCGGATATCGAAAAAGGGTTCATGATAACCTCCATGTGATAGGAATTGATATTAATATTTTTTTAATTATGTGATTTTAAAAAATATTTCACTAATTTTTTATCCATTATTCCGAATGAAAAATTATTGTCTTCACAGTTTGTTGGGCGTGGCCGTATGGATAGAAATAATGTGCGCCCTAAGAATGGGCCTGTGTACTGCGAGGAACTAGTTATACATGGTGGTTGAATGGTTTTCAAAACCAAGAAAATAATATTCAAACTCATACTCCCCAATGTTTCATTGTTCTCATAGCATGGGCACACTATTTGGAAAAAATGGAAATATTATTCTTCTGTACGTTCGACATATCATCTCTATGAACATTGCTTGTAAATTTTTATCAATAAATATAAAGGATTACTATTAATACAAATAAGACTTGATATTTATGATATTTATGTCATGGTTATCATTATGGATATGATAGAACCATGATTATAATGTGATGGAAAAAGATAAAATAAATCAAAACATATATAATAACTCGTGGTTATTACAAAAAATGTTACTCAATCATTAAATCTCTAATAAGGAGGTAATAAAATGTCAACATAAATCATACTTGGAATGTTATATATGTTTATGGGTTTTAATATATACATTAAAAACATATATTTATTATATTTGAGGTTCAAATGAATATGATAGAATTTAGGGCTTATAGTAAAGAGATTTCTAGTATAACTATTATTTATAATAGTCATATGAAAATTCCCCAATAATTTTTTTTTAATATATATCCCAATTACCATGATATATCATGAATCCCATTCATTGTTTGATATTTATATTTTCATTTATAATTATTTTTTATTAATGATTATGATTTAGAATCATACCAAAGTGACAAGGGATTTTTTATCAATATTACTTCTTTGAGTCTTATGTTATGTTATGAAAATATCTTGTATTTATAGTTTTATATATATAAAAATTGAGATGTAATATCAATAATTTATTTATCCCAATGTTATTGATAGTTCCATTTTATTTTCATTCCTCACAGGGCTTATGATGCATGGTTAGTAAATTGGTAAGGATGTAATTCTATAATAAAATTGATTACCAAGGTTGATTATGGTTATGATTATGATGATAAAATATTGTGATCCATATCTAAATTAAATGATAACATTTTTAATCCTATGGATATTATTTTTTATTAATTTAAGAGTTATATTTTACACTCTTTGTTAATTATGTTAATTGAATTTTTTTTAATGAAACACCACTATATTTCTCTCTTCCCATGGATATCATTTTTCATGAAAAACCTAATTTTCAAAAAATGACTCCATTTTTTAATTATAATATTATTTATAAAATTTATTTTAACCAGTAATTACATTTTAATAATAATATATGGAATTAATATTCATTTATTTTTCCTGAAATCCATTTATTGATTTTTCTGATAAATTGAATAGATTTTTTTAATGAAAAAAATGTAAATTATTTTTAACTGTCATAACTACATAATGATCTCACAATTCCATTATATATTTTCAAATTTATTTTTACATTAATGTTATATCATTATTTTTAGGAAAAAATTCATATTCTAAATATATTATTTTAATGTTTAAATGATATAAATAATTTATTGTGTATTAAAAAAATCAAAAAAAGAATGGTATGTTCTATGAAAATTGTAGTTAATTAATTTATAATGATTTATTTATAATTTTTATATGATATTTTTATTTAAAAATATTTATTTTTTTAAAAAAAATTATTTATTATTAATGAAAATATGTGTTCCATAGGAAATGTTCTATGTAGGCTACCAAAATTAATTTCTATCCGTGAAGACATACTCTGATGTTACTTATGATTGGATATAGGTATTATCCATGGATAACACTCTTATTATTTCTGTAAATATATAATTTTACTAATTTAATGATTTTTATTACTGTAATTTATCTTCCACGGGTTATAACATAATTAAATCCTTATGAAAACAGATTTTTTTTCCTTAGTATATAGTTTTATGAATTGATGAAATGATTTGGAATCATTTTTTATATTATATAGGATATTATTTTAATAAAATTATATGAAACCCATTTCATTTAATTGGTTCAGATATGATGAATTATTTATGATCATTTCCCTCAAATATGCATTATTTTCATTATGTGATAGAGGTTATTTTATATCCACGAATAGTGGTTATATTATAACCAATGACTATTGTAACCTTATAACTATAGATGTGTGGAAAATATATATCCCTCCCATAAATTGCATTATAGCTTATATCTAAGGATATAGATATGACATGAATGAGATGTGAACCCATTTTAATAAGACATGGTTGGAATAAAGAGTTAAGGATGATTTGTTAGACTAATATTGAATAAAGCATGAACAATGATTTATATGACATGGATGAAATGGGTACTGCAATTGGTTTTAAATAAAAGGTCTATTATAGGGTGTGAACATAGTTCAGTAAGGAAATTTATTTAATATGGGTTTCTTGGGAGTGGTTTGTGACTGTAATGATTTTTCATGAGAGTGAACCCATTACACAATGAGAGAAATGTTGTCATAGGGTATAGTGGTGTGTCCAAACAAAGAGCTATATCAACTTATATGATTATGTGTATGACATAATTTTATTTATTATTAATATTTTATATAATCATGGATCTTATTATTTAATTATATTATGATTCTTGTCTTATGTAATAAAATTCATAATATCATTACTTGATATTATTATCTATGGTATGTACTGTATAGATTTAATCTTTCATAACAATTTTATAATACCATTATTTGTAATTTAGGAAAACATATCATACATGATTAATATAATTTAGAATTTTATTTGACCCCTTATTATACTTCTATTTAATAGGATATGAAGCACAGTTTATGTAGTGTATATGTTTCCTGTGTACTAATGGGGAATGATAATTGTTGGAGATGTTTAAGATCATTCATCAAATTAATAAAATTTTATAACAAGGTTCCAAGGAAACTAAACAATAATTAGCCTCAGATTTGTTTTATAATTTACTGAATATTCATAAATATTATATAATATTAATTTTTGAGATGCCTAGTTTTATATAAATTGATCATTATGTAGAATATTATTATTATATTTTTTCTTGGAATTTGTAATTTTTTAAGAAATTCTGTGGATATCTACCATATGGATCATTTTATCATTTAATAGTTACCATTCAAAGAGATAATTCCCTCATTATCCAAGGATGTTCATGTAATGAATTTAATGATCAGGTTATATATGGTATATTTCATTTCGAGGATGATATTTATAATATTTTGGAGAATGATATATGTTGATTTATCATATGAAAATAATTATTTTTCATAGGATATAGTATTCATTCCTATTTTAGTATCTTTAAAATTAATAATTTTAATTAAATTACGTACACAAGGGAAATTATTTATAACCATTCAATGGTTTAAAATAACATATTCAATATTGGAAACACTATTAAAACTATAATTTCATATTTTATAGGGTTTCATATTGTGAAACTAAAATAACCAATGAGTTTTTAATCAGAATTTTTTTTATGAATATATTTTTATATTTTTTATTATATAAAATATATCTGTGCATTTAGTTATAAAAATTAATCTATAATATTAAATATAATAAAAACCTTCCTTTCAGAGAAAAAAAATCCATTCCTTATATATATATATATATATATATTATTTTAGAGAATATAGGATGAGTAAAATCCCACTGTATCACACATTTTCTTTTATCCTATTTTTCTAAGGAGGCCACCATTGGATGAGGAGGCCATAATCTGTGATTTAATGTGATGATAACAAGATTATAAAATGTTAGATTTCTTTGTTTTTGGACTCATTCCATTCATAATAAATTTTAATTCTTTAATTCTTATATATAATAATATTTTCAATGTATTAAATAAGTTCTAAAATAACATTATATTTTTAATAAAAAATCTCAACCATATGACTTCTTATATATAATAAATGATGTTATCTAAATTATAAATCTTTTATGATTAGAAAAATCAAATAATGATACACTATATAAACATCATTTTTAGTGAACATTTAATTTTCATACATTTGTGAGGATCAGAATAGTTTATAATTTTCTATAATTTGTTTATTACCCTCACATACCATGTATTTCAATGTGGATACATTTACTCAGTTTCATGTTTTCCAACAATATATACCATTTTAAATGATTAATTTTATCTCCTCTTCATAAACCATCCCAATATTCATATTAACATATTATGTTTTATAATACATCATTATAATATATCAAAACATTTTAAAATGAGACCTTATAATAAAAAAATTATTTTTAGAAAAATTACATAAATAATAAAACCGTTTAGTGCATGAAAACTAAAAAACAATTCTTTTTTATGGAATAAATTTAAATCAAAATATGTATTTCCATAATAAAAAATTAAACATTAGTCACCAAATTATTTAATTTTATTGATGAATTGAAATAATAAAACTTAAGAACATTTCATTGAAATCATGAACAATAATAAAAAAACAATTGAGAAAAAGTTATTCATTTTAACCATAAGTAGAAACAAAATTTATCCATTAAATATAATATCAGTAGATTAACTTTTGAAATCATATGATTTCTAAAAAATACTATAGAAATAATAGATAAATCATATACATAATATAGGTAATCATTTACATAACACGCTTACAACAATTCATTCAAGTCCACAATGCATTGGAGAGCTATATTAGGATCACCCATACTAGGTTTATAATGGAACCACCCATCCTTTGTATAAAAATTTACATCCCACACATGGTTTATATTGTAACCATATATCCATTCAATATAATAAAACCAAAAATTATCCTAAATATATCAAAATAATGAATACATAATCATAAAATAATATATATGTTTTCATATAAATACTCGTTAAATCAATAATAAAATAATTCATAGATATTGAAATAAACAGTACATTTAAAAACCATTTTAAAAATACCCAAAACATAAAGGATTAGGTTCTTTAATTAATAAATTTTTTATATTATAATTGAATTTTATCATAAATTAATGGTAATAATGTTATAATCAATTTGCCTTATTTAATATGTGAAAATTGAATATTTTTTTTTCATGTTTTATCTAACCTTTCCATATTAAATATGTAAAAATAATCTTTTTGAAATACAGTAAAATAAATTATTATGTGATACAAAAAGACATTGTAATTAATTTATATCCATTTAAAAAAAATTTAAAAATATTTATCAATTTTCATTTTGATGAAAAATATATTGAAAATAAATATTGAAAATAACTTAAATGTGGTTATAAAATTAATATGTCCCTTACCAATAGTACAACATTTCATATTCATTCCTAACTATCCCAAATAGTAAACATATGTAAAATATTTTAATTCTAAATATAAGTTACAATTTTTTCCCTATTATATTGACTATTAAGATGTTATATACATTTAATAAATTGATTTAGTTTATGTTGGGTGTCATGATAAAATTTGGATAATTTGTTCGAAATGACATTTTTTACATCACTAATGTTGAAGGGAACAATATTACATAATATCCAGACAATTATTAATGAAATATTTTTAATATAATTTCATTAATTATACTATTAAACCCATCCATATTAGATGGTTATGAAATATGAATTATGTTACAATATTTTAGAATATAGTGTAACAACCAAAGGTTTTTAAAAAAAATAAACGAAATGCATGAAACATTTTTTATGTAGAGATTTAAAATTATCATTTAAACATATTTTTTCAGCTTCTATGTTTTGAATTTTGAAAAAAAAATCTTCTACAATTGTGTTCAATAAGTTATATAGAGTATGATGGAACCAACGAGTATTTTTTGGGAAATAATAACATAACCTTATGAATAATAATATAAATAATAATATGACCCTGATAATTATTTTATTGTATAATAATTTAATTTTATTTGGGCTTTATGATAATAAAATCTAGTTTAATTATTCAATTTTATATAAATGTGGTTATTGTTATAAAATTTTTTATATTTGAAATAAATATTATATTTTGATAAAAATTTAATTAATGATATCTAAAACTATTTTAAAAAAATTTACCTCTTTTTTTAATTCAACACATAGGAAAATGGTTCAGGAAAATAATCAGGATTTTTCTGAAATAGTTTATTTTTTTGTGAATGGTAAAAATACTGTTTTGATTTTTGGTGTGTTAATGACATCATTAATGATGTAATAATGATGTAATAAATATGGTAGACATGTTTATAATGAACTATGATGTGAGGTGTCCCAAGTTGCTAACACTAGGTGAAAATAACATGGGAAAACCCATGGTTTCGAAAATAACGTTAATGAGGTGTCCCTTGGAAATTATTAAAATATTTCATCACTTTTTGTATAAATACCTTCCTATTAAATCATTAAAATCATTCAATAATCTTCCTCAACAATTCTATAGCCTCCTTCGCTCCCTAGTAATCCTTCCAAGGTTTCCGTAATCCCCCAAGGTCCCAACGTTCATGTTTTGGGAGTTACTCTACAATGTAAATGAATTCTCAACTTCTTGCTTTTTTCCATTCAAGTTATCTTTTATGTGGTATGACATTCATGTTTACATACCATGTTCTTATTATCTTCCTATTATTGATATATTATTTATTATTATTCATTTTTTATGGGTTTCCCCTATCCCATCTCTTTTTAATATTTTCTAAAGCCATGTTGCATAGCAGTTAGACGGACGAATTTTGCAAAGGGATTACCCAATTATTCTTTGATTTTGAGTTATATTATTTTATTATTATTTCCACATATACTCTTACCCATGGGGAATGAATTCTCCAGAAATAATGTATATTATGTATGTACTAATGTTCATGTAAATTTCATCATCATTCAACTTCTCCTCTACCACTTATTCAACGAATAAAAACATTGTTTGGGATGTGTTGAATTACTGACATCATGGATGATGTGATTTAAATTTGAATTAATTATTTCAATACTGGTCATGAAACCATTTTTATGGTGGAACTATATTATATAATATATATTATTTCTCAACTATGGTTTTTTAGTTATATTGTAAACATGGATTTAATTTAAAAGAAAAAATGAGGACGTTTTTATCAATGAACCTGTAAAATGATCTAAATGAACATCATTAATGTTTTATGTTGCAAATCATACTCATATCAAACATCAAATTGAAATTTTTTAAAAATTATGGTACTAAAAATTTTTATGTTCATTTCCATTCCAATTCTAGTGTTTCACTTCAAATCGATAAGAATATCATCATTAACCAATCATGAAAAACATGTAAAGAAAACACCACAAAACAATGTGTGGAACAAAATACTAAAAAATAAAAAGTGATATGATGTAATGAAATGATAATTTAATATATTATAAAGATTGAATTGTTTCTATAAGATAATAGTAATGCTATTGTAACCATTATACAGGATGTTTAAATACATTTGAAGTAAAAAGAACCTGTGATAAGGGAATTCTTAACCCGGTTTAAATTTGAGGGATTAACCTACTTATCTATTAATTATGTTGAATTAATATTATGGGTGTGAAAAAGTTTTTTATATTATGTATTATTATGTGTATTTACAGTTTTTACAAATATCCTTTCAATTCCATTAATTCTCACTGAAATTATATTTTAAAGGACATTCCTTTTAAATTCCTTTTAAATCATTCTTTAATAAAAATCAAAAGGATTTTTTTTTCTTATCTGTATGGAATGAGTAGTTTCTACTGATTTCATTATTTTTTATTACCGTGATTTGTTACTTGGAGATTATTTATGTTGCATTGATCCCTTTATGAATAATGATATTTTTGGTTGAGCCCATTATAGCTCGTGATATGAGGTGAAATCCACATTATAGCTCTCCAATGCATTGGATACTATGGAGATGAATGATGAAAAAGGAAATTCCATATATAATGGTTAATGTAAGTGTGATATGGTAAATATTTCCCAACGAAAAAATATTCATATAATATGAATTCATGTTTTTAAGATATGGGTTTTATTGGTTTTTTTATCACTTGACATATAGGTTCTATATTTATATCCCTTACTTTGTTTTATAATCATACCATGTTTTAAAATTGTTTTCAAAGGATATAAGGATGTGTAATAGAAAGAATGGATTCATGATGTTGTATATATATTGTTGAAAATGAAATCATACATTATGTTTTGATGTCATATATTATGAAAAAAAGGAAAATTTTTTAATAGTGTCTTCTTTGTACGAATGTGGTAGGTTATGTATGAGAGTTCTCCTAATTCATTAAAACTGTAATCCTTAAATGATCCTAAATGTTTAATAATGTATTTTATTATTTAAATTTCATGATTAAGTAAAATTTTAAGGTCGTGTTCTTATATTTGGTATGAATGGATGGTTTAGAGAACTTTATGGTTTGGGGTGAGATTAAATAATATTATAAAAAAATTTACACTATGGTAACATTCAATGTTATAGAATTTAAATATTACAATGTTTCTTCATCTATGTTATGTTTGTACTAAATGTTTTTTTGCAAAAGAAACCGAGAAAGAGATTTTGTTAGGGACCTATAGGTTTATGTCTATCTGAATCTGCAGCCAAAATGGGGGGAATCCGAACCTAGTAGTTTGTGACAGCAATGGCTCAATTGTCTCATGCGATAAACGGTGCTGGAATCCATTCTATATATGAACCTGATAAACCCCAAAAAACATGTCTTATGTGGAGAATTTTATGAGGAAACATCCTCTAGCATTCAGTGGAACTGCATATCCACTGATATTTGAATAATGGATCAGTTCTCTAGAAAAAATATTGGATGTCATTGGATGTTCATAACGTCAAAAGACAATAATAGAAATTTATCATTTGGAAGTTGAAGGCAATAAATGGTAAAATCTTGTTATGAATATGAAATAAATAGATGATCTTGACAGTTTGGAATGTGATTATATTTAGAGTATCATTCTAGAAAAATATTTTCCCAAAACAGTTCGACTCAGAATAATGAATCAATTCATGGAATTAATGAATAAAGATGATGATTCTATGCCATCATATGAAGTAAATTTACTAAATCTGGCCAGGTATCTACTAGATTTTTCTTGTGATTTTTAAGGTAAAATTAATAGATTTTACTCTAATTTGAAACATTTTTTTGGGAAGATCTTTGGTCTCATAAGAGTTTAAAGGAAATGGTAATCTTGTTCGTAGTACTAAAAACATTGATATAGTGTTTGTTGAAATGTATGTGAATCGTGATGTGAAAAATAAGAAGCGATCTAGTTGGAAGGAAATGGGAACAAACTCGTCAATGATGATTTGAGGTTAGAAAATGAATTTCCCGTCTTGTGAAATGTGTGGTTACATGTATACTAGTGAATCTCTTTTAAATTCAAGGATATGATACCAATGTGGGATGTTTCTACACATGTCTCATGAGTGTAAGAAAAATGATCGGAAAACTAATGATATGTCAATGGTGAGGTGCATTAACTATAAGTAATTGGTTCATTTTGATAATATTTGTCTAAATCTAGATACATAATAAGGCAATCAACCTGATTGGAAGCAGAAAAGTTCAGTAAAATCTTTTTCAACCACTTTAGCAGATATTGAGCTGTTAAGTGAGGTTTTATCAGGTACATATCTTGGTTTATAGATTTCACAATTGTGTTGTATGATTTGGGATTTAAACATTCATTAATTTCTGAGAAATATCAAGAAAAATTGTGAATTCAACCTCATAAAATTATGTCAGATATCATGGTAAAAACACATGGAGAAATTATTATGGAAAAAAGATATTATAAGAATAATAGTATCCTTGTTGGTGGAAATAATTTACTAACCAACCTTGTTTTTTTTTCTAGTATAGTATCATTTTATTTTGGGTATGGATTGACTTTCGTTTTTTCATTCTAAGATAGATTGTAGAGAAAAGTATGTTGTTTTTCAGAAAGAATTTCAGTTTGTGTACAAGAATTCACACATAAAATTAATCACATATCAGGAAGATATGAAACTAATTAATTATAAAAATTAATTTTATCATACTCATATTATTGAAGATATGGTAACAATCATGATTAATGAAGTACAAGCGGTAATTTAATACAATAATGTTTTTCCTGATGATGTGCATGGTGTTATTCATAATTGATAGGTTGAGTTTACTATTTAATTAGTTCCTAATGCTAAGACAATTTAAAAAAATTATTATCAAATGGACGAAACGGAACTTCTGGAATTAAAAAATCAGTTGAAAGAACTATTAGATAAAGGATTTTTTTGACCCATCACTTCACCATGGGGTTCTCTTCTCTATTGTTGTCATTAAAAAAATATTGTTCAATGAGACTTTTCATCAATTATAGAGCATTGAAAAAATTAATGTGAAAAACAAGTATCATTTTTCTCTTATCAACGATTTGATTTATCAGCTATATGAATTATAATATTTTTTGAAGGTTGACCTGAGGTCAGGGTACTATCTATTGAAATTATATGATTCAGACATACCGTTGACTGCATTTTGTTCTAGATATGTCCATTTATCATTTTATGTTTTTTTGGGTAAACGAATTCACCTGATGTATTAATGGGTTTTCTAAAGATAATATTTTATGTATTCTTTGATATGTTGGTGGTTTTTTTATTGAAAACTATATCGTATATTATATAAGTAAGAGGTTCATGAAAAACATCAACGAGTTGTTTTGAAAACATTACTATATGGAAAATTTAGTAAGTGTGATTTTTGGTTGCAACAGATTTCCATTCATAAGAACACTATAAATAAGGATAGAATTATAATGGATCCTACCAAAAAAATTTTTTTTGATGAATAGCCCAGACCTACAAAAGTTTTAGAAATTTGTTGTTTTCTTGTATTAGAAGGTTATTACCGACAATTTGTTAAAAACATTGCCTTGTTATCTACCCCGATAACTATGTTAACATGAAAAGTGATTAAATTCGTTTGGACATAAGAATGTGATTTTTATTTTATGGAAATGACGAAGAGATTGGTGAATGCTCCAGTTTTGGCCTTGCCTTCCCGAAATGATGAGTTTTCCATCTACAGTAACTCTTCGTTTGAGGTACATGGTTTTGTTTTGATAAAAAATGATTAGGTAATTGATTAGGATTCAAGACAAATAAATACCCATGAGTTAAACTAACCCAAACATGATTTTGAATTGGAATCGGTGGGTTTTACATTTAATATTAATAGAAATCATTTATACAAATACAAATTTCAAATATATACTAATAATAAATGTTTTAATTATATATTCAATAAGAAGGAATTAAAAATGAGGTAGAGAAGATGTCTTTAACTGATAAAACATTAGGATTTCATGATCACATACTATCTATGAGAATAAATCAAAGTGGTAGATTCCTAGAGTCAAAAACCTCATTCATCGTTAACCATGATACATTTTGAAAATGATCCCTTGATTATTTATTTGATGAATTTTTCATAGAAATTTTTAGTAAAGAGGATACATTTGTTTTGTTTCAGGTTTCAATGGATTAATCAATATCAAACAGAATTTATAAAGTGAAAAAAAAAGATAATGAGCTACAAAAAATGCAGAATTGAAAAAAAATGGGTAAGCTTCTAGAAATGAACCAAGATAAAGATTGTGTTTTAAGATATAGAAAAAGGTTGTGTGGGCCTTTTTGTCCTAGTTTGAAGGGAGATTTGTTGTATGAAGCTCATAGTTCTTAATTTTCATATCATCTAGGCAGTACAGAGAGGTATATAGACCTTCGGGAGTATTACTGTTGGTATTTATTGAAAAGTGATATTGCAAAATTTACCATGAAATATTTGACATGTCGATAAGTTAAAGTAGTGCGGTAGTTACTAAAGGGTATGCTTCTGCCTTTTCAAGTACTATAGTGGAAATGAGAGAATGTATCTATGGAATTCTTGGTGGTAATACCAATGAATTCTCAAGGCAACAATTTTATTTGGGTTATTATTGATTGGATAACAAAAAATGAAAAAAAATCATCTCAAGATACAATGTCATTAGATCATCTTTCTCAAATGTACCTAACAGATATTTGTCAGGCTACATGGATTTCCACTTTCTATTGTATCTGATCCAGATTCTAGGTTCACGTCATACATTGGGAAGGGTATAGAGATGTCATTAGGCATAAAATTAAAATTTAGTACATTGTTTCATCCCCAATCATATGGGAAGTCAGAACGAACGATTCCAACATTGGAGGATATGATTAGAGATTGTTAAATGAACTATCAGGTAATTTTGTATCAAAAAATTTCTATAGTTATGTTTTATTATAATAATAATTTTTATTCTATTAAACTAATAAAAAAATTTTAGGCATTGAATGGGAAGTAGTGTCGAACTCCATATTCATGGGATGAAGTTGGGTAATGGAAGTTGCTGTGACATGAATTTGTAGAAAAAGTGGCTGAGATGTGTGATGCATTTTGGTAAGAAAAGAAATCTGAGTCTCTGATTCATCAATCATTTTGAAATCCTGGTGAATGTAGGACCAGTTGCATACTGAGTAGCTTTGCCTCCGAGTCTCTCCCATGTCCTCAATTTTTTTTCATGTTTCGATGTTGAGGAAGTATGTTCCAGATTTATCTCATATCGTGATCCCAAAATTTGTTCAGTTGGAAGAGAACCTTTCTTATGAAGATAAACAACTTCAGATTCTTGATCAACATGAACAAGTATTCTGGAATAAGGTAATTCACCATGTAATGTTTTTGTGGAGAATCTACATAATTAAATAAGAAACATGGGTGTATAAAATCATATAATGGAAAAGTACCCTCACTTGTTTATTATGTGAATAAAATTGCGAGGATGCAATTTCATAATGTTGAGGATAATGTATCACCTCTTGTGTTTTAAAAAAATAAATGAAATGCATGAAATTATGTGTTATGTTTATATTTATAACCATAATTTAAACTTTATATTACATATTCTATGTTTTGAATTTTGAAAAAAAATTATCTATAATTATGTTCAATATGTTATTTAGGGTCTACTTGATCCAATTTTTTTGGTGAATAGTAACACACCCTTAAGAATAGTAATTTGAATAGTAATAAGACCGTAATGAATGGTAATTTTTATTATTATTTAATTTACTTAATGATTTAAGATAATGACATCATGTTTAATTTTTCAATGTGATATAAAAGCAGTTATAGTTTTAAAATTGTTTATTTTTTAATTAACTGTGATTTCATTTAAAAAATAATTTATTGATATTTACAAAATAATTTTTAAAAAATACACGTCATTTTTGAAATATTCACATAAAAAATAAAAAGGGTAAATTTTGTGGATGTTTCTGAAACGATAGATTTTTTTGTGAAAGTTAAAAACACAGTTTTGAGTTTTCCTGTGATAATGACATCATTAATGATTTCATCATGCTGAAATAAATCTGGTTGGCTTTTGTATAGTAAATTAAATTTGAAGTGTCCCAGGTGTCTAATACAATGGGAAAATACCATGGGCAAGCCCATAGTTTTTCAAATACCAGAAATGAGGGGTCCCTTGAAAATACTCAAAATCTATCTTTTTTCCAATGTTTCCTCAAGCCCCCAAGTTCCTAGCCTTAATATTTTGGGAGTTACTCTACAGGGTAAGATAATACCCAACATCTATCTTTTTTCCATTAGTTTTCACTTTTATGCGGTTTAGCATTCAGTTTGACATACATTGTTCATATTTAATTCATATTATTGATCTATTATATATTTGGATTAATTTCTAGATAGGTTCCCTATGTCCCCTATCTTTTTAATATTTTCTAAATCCATGTTGCGAGGTCATCAGGTTGCCGAATTGTAGTAAGGGGGTTTTCAATTATTCTTTTATTTTGAGTTCATTTCTTTTCTTATTTTTTACTTATCTCCTCTTACCCAAGTGGATTGGAAGCAAAAAAAACCATGTATATTCTAGATGGTATCAGTTTAATAAAAAATTCTTCACCATTATTCTTTTACTCTCCCACTTATCCATAGAATAAAAACATTGTCTATGAAGTGTTGAATTTTTGACATCATGGATGATGTGATTTCAATTTTCATTATTTCTCTCAAGTATAGTCACACATCCATTTTTTTTGTTGAACCAGGTTATTATATATATATATATTATATAATCAATGGTTGTGGAATACTTTTTTTCTCATGGATTTAATTTATATAACAAAATTAGGTTGTTATTATCATTGAATCACTAAAATGATCTAAAAAACATCATTAATGTTTAAACTTATAAGTCTTCATCATATAAAAAATCAAAACTATAAATTGTATAAATTATGGTACTGGAAATATTTGAATAACTTTCCATTCTAATTCTGTAGTTTCACTTTCTATTGACACGAATATCCATCATTAACTAATAATGGAAAACATTTTTGAAAACACCACAAATCAATGCAAGGAACAAAATACTAACCAATAAAGGGTGGAATGATGTGATGAAATAATCATTTACGATATTACAAATATGTATATGTTTCATTTAAACATAAATAAACCTCTTTTTACCATCATTAATGATGTTTAATAACATTTTATGTAAGAAGAACCCGATGTAAGGGAATTCATAACCGGGTTTCAATTTTTTGGGTTTACCATCATTATTATTCATTATGAGGTATTAATATTATTGGTGTGATTATTTTTTACAATATTATGTTGTATAATGTTTATTTATAGTGTATACACTTATCCTTGCAATTCTATTTAATTTCACTCTAATTATTTATTAAAAGACGTTCCATTTAAAATCCTTTTAATACTCTATTTAATAAATTGCAAAACGATTTTTTTCGCATGTGTATAGATTTGGTAGTTTACCTGATTTCACAATAAATTGTTAACATGATATATTACATATAAATTATTATGATTGGTTGAGCCATTTATATGTCAAGATATGTTTTTTTGATCCCATTATAGCTCAAGATAAAATGAGTGAGCCCAATTATAACTATCCCATGCATTGGGTACTCTAGAGATTGATGTTGAAAAAAATGTTATTCCCTATATAACGGTTAATGTAATAGTGATATGGTAAAAATGACCCATGTTCAAAACATTATAATACTATGAATTTGAGTTTTTATGATGTGGGTTTTATTGGTTTTTCTGTTGTCACATAACTCATGGTTTCTATTTTTATATCCCTTAATAAGTTTTGTAGACATCTCATGTTTTTAAAATTCATTCACATGATATAAGGAAGGGTAACCAAAATTATGGAATTATAATGTTTTATATGGAGGGATTATAATGAAATCATGCTTTAGGTTTTAATGTCTTATATTTGGAAAAAAATGGAAATTGTTTTTAATTATGTCCTCTTTGTTTGAATGTGGTATGCTATATATGTATGTTATCATAATTTTTTAAAACTATAACCCATAAAAGATCTTCAATATATAATAATATATGTTATTATTTAAAATTCAAGATTAAGTAACGTTTTATGGTCGGATCCTTATAGAAAGGTTGTACGAATGCAAGAGTAAAAGTTTACATTTTTAAAAGAAAATAAAAAAATATGTCTACCATAATTTCATATCTATAGAATGGTAAATATATTATAAATATTAAATTATTTATTTAAAAGTATGTATTTATATAATATATTTTTTGTTTTCCTAGAAAAATAATCACATCGCTTTGTTTAGGTGGTAATAATAAAGTGAGAATGAAGATAAATATCATTTTCAATGGATTGAAATGTTGAATGTATATGATATTGTATGTTACTATAATGATAAATGAGTAATTAATATATATGTATATATATATATATATTAAATAAAAACATATAGTTATTTTGGAGATGTAATGATGGAAAATGAATTATATCATTTTGTGTGGTGGCCATCTATTGTACACATTTATAGTGGTTCTATTTCCAAATTTAATGATTAGTACGAAGGATATAGATTATAAAATGAATACAATATAACATAAATATATTTGGGATACTTATATTATAATTTCAGCATGATGAAAGATGATTTTAAGGAGGAGGATGAAGAGATACAATGGAAACCCTCAGTTAAGAACTATATATCATCATCAGACAACCTATGTATGTTTATAAATAATCCATTCCTTTTTTATTTAAAATTAATAAAATTCTTATATTACATTAGGAGGGATTTTTGGATTGGATTTTCATAAGTCATGGATGAGATAGAATGATCAAAATGTTTGAGGAAGAGAGTCCCGGAGGAGGAATTTAACAATATAGGGGAAGTGAATTATTGGAATTTCTTAAAGTACTAGATAAGTATATAGTAATTTTCAAGAGGAATTTATTTAAACATTATATATTTATAATTGCTGATGAATATTATTCAAAATTGTATCACAAGATAAAATTTTGACCCATTTACATGATTTTCCACTCTTATCCCTTTATTATAACGCCCTATCAACCCTTTTTATGAATAATCATATATTAACTTTGTTTAATCTTTATAGATTTTTATATTTTAATGTTTGAGTTGAAATAATCAATTAATGGGACACTAATGATATATTAAATGATCAAAAATTCAAATGATCTGAGATATTATTTATTGAAATTTTAAATCATTTATTAAAATATTTCTTATTTTAAAATATCATTATTCATATTTTCAAACCATTAATTTAATTTGAATTTAAAAAAATAAGAAAATAATTCATCTTTCTGTAGAAATCATTTTTTGAATTTTCTACTACTTGAATAAGCAACAAGTCTATGATTTATAAGCTCTTATTTGAATTCCATCATCCATTAAAAAATAAAAATAAATTAACAAGATAAAAAAATTCCCATATTAAAAATTATCATTTATATATTTACTTAATTTTATTTCATCCATGTCACAATATTTAATAGATCTTATAAGAATGGGATTGAAAATTATCAATTAATCTAAATATAAAATATACAAATGGTAAAAAGAAAAAATGATTTGAATTAATGGCCATATTTTTTATGTTTCAATTAACATGGAGAATAAATTATTTTCCATGGAAATAACACAAAATATTTTTATTAATATAATGTCTTGTCCACTTAGTTTTATCCCCAATTAACCCCTTTTAAAAATATAGTTGTAAATAAAAATTATCATGGTTACTACTCACCATGACATAAAATATAACTAAAATATTTACAAATATTAGACCAATAAATTATTAATAGAGATTACATTTTTAAATTTTCAATTTCTAGAAGGTGAATAATTTAATGTATTATATAACTAATATAATTTCATAAAAAAAATCCCTGAAATATTTTCTTTAAGTATAAAAATATTTTATAACAAATTATGGTATAATATTCAAACACAAAAGTTATAATTGAATATGATTAATTATATTGAAATAAATCAATGTTCATTCAAAAAAAAAATTCATACCTCTGTTTTCAGATATTACAAAATTAAAAAACATTTTGGGAATAAAATAAAAAAATCATTATACATTGAAATTTTAATATTTATAGAATATTTTCTAAAATAAGTAAAGTGTTTATTTTTATAGAATGAATTCAAAAATATAAAATATTTCATGAAATTAAAATTATATAATTTATGAATGATTATTTTAAATAAAATGAAATTATAAGTGAATCAAATTTAGTATGAATAAAATTATTGCATTTTTTCCCGGAAATTTTTTATTATTCTAATAGTGAATATGTATTATTAAAATATAATTAATTAATAATAAGAGGAAATTAAAATGATTTATTATAGTCAATACCTTAGATATAAGATTCTTTAAAATATTTGAAAAATCTAACCTTGATTTTTTATTCATTACATAAATAATAATTATTATTATTCCTTCTATTCATTTTTTCATCCCCATGAAGCTTCTAAAAAAAAGATTTTTCTAAAATACATTAAGATGATTAATTACCTATTTCTTAAATACATTATCACTAGGTTATTTATAATTACTATTTTATTGCTCATAAGAAATGATTGATTCCAATTATAGTATATCATTTTTTAAGAAAATATAATAATTAAACAAATTTTTTTAACAATGAAACATGAAATATGACATGTTCAAGAGATATTCTTATTTGAAAGTCATTTTTGTAAGAATATAAATTATTTATAAGTTTTATTTAATAGATTTGATAAAAAAAATTAATTAATATTCCATTTTTACAAACACATGTAACACTTTTCAATGGGTAAAATTTATTAACAACATCATCACCTACCTAGAAAGAATAATATTTCTAGTGGTTTTCTATATAACATTTATCAATGATATGATCCATACCCATTTACAAGGTAGTCATCAGCCCCTTCTCATCCAATTTATCTTCCAATTCTTATTCCAACAACTCTCTATCCTTGACATATTCCACCATGGAGGACAATTACACTAATTTTTAAGTAATTCATCATATAGTGAAATATGTATAGTGTAATATAGGTTGTTATTATAATAGTTTTATAATAATGTATTATCTTTTTTCCAATATATATGATAATATACTGAATTATCTTAAATAATATGCTCTAACGTTTGAATAATTCCCTATGTATGTCCATTAGATTATTTATGAATGGATATTCTAAATTTTAATTCAGTATCATAATATTTTTGATGAACCTTAATAGAAATTACAGGTTAATATTTGGTCATATTCAAATATAATTAAAATAATGAAATCATATAATTGAATTTTATATTTGATATATTGTTGAAATATTTAATCAAAATTAATTTAATCTCCAATAGTAAAAAATAATAAGTTTCATATAATAAATAAAAAATTAACCAAATCACATTAATACGATGAAAGTTATCTTATAATACCACCATGAAATAGTTATATATATTCCACCATCATCATTATTGAAATACTAATGGCTAGATGGTACCCTTGAATATTTATTCTACCATATCCTTTTGACATGTCATGTATTTCATAGTAAAATCAGTAATATCAGTAATTGTTCCATCCAACCAAAAATGTTCTTGAATTTATTTGTAAATGTTTTTGATGGTTTGATAAATAGAAAATAGAGATACATTAGTCTCAATCCACATTTATTTCTTAAACTGAGGTCAAATGAAACACATAATCAATTCCTAAATTTCATTACAATATCTTGGTTAATATTTAATTCAAGATACATGCATTTCATAACCAATTCCCCTTTTTCATATATAACATTATCATGCTTATGATATTACATAATACAACATATCAACATTGATTTCACAAAAACAAGAAGTAAAATAGGTGGACTTCTGAAAATATATATTTTCTACACTGACGCACATCGCATCTTTATCCAATGTATAATATTCTAAATGTATCATAGTTCTAGTAGAATTGTAATTCAAACTCCATAAAAAAGATACCATGTTTTCATTATAATGATATAATGTAAATATATATTCTAAATCTATTATCAATTATATAAATTTATTCTACCTCATTTTCAACACATTTTGAGGCAATATATATAATGAATTTTTTAAATCTATATATTTTTTCACATTACATCATATAAATTATTTATCATTAATTTTAAATAAAAAACTACATTTTCTATATAGAGGATAGTATAGAAATAATTTTCCCCATATGTTTTTAATTGATGTGAAAACCTTCCTATTTGAGGATCATTCTATATTAACCAATATACAGTTTAATTCAATGAAGAATAACTAAAGACAACAAACTGACCGTTTTTGGATTTTACACCGAAAAAATGATATGTCACTAAACATTGGTTTTTCAATTCATTTTATCATTCATCACAATATTTTATCAAGGTTTACCTTAAATCATTTTGTGATTAAATGGATATATGTATTGATAACTGTGAATTTTTATCAATAATATAATGGGTAAAATAGTGATAATTAACATAATTAATAAATCACTATAACATAGTTGGGTATTTTTTTCCATCAACAACATTACTCGTAATAGTATAAATAGTTATTCGATCAATTATTCTGAATTTCCTAGTTAATAAATCTTCGAAATGAAAAAATAAATTTTTCTAAATTTTCCAAATAGAATTATTTCAATATAGTATTACAGAAAATTACTTATTTTTTTCAAGGTCCACATTAGTTTAATAATAAATAAAGAATTATCAATAATCCAATACAAAAAACTTAGACAAATATTCGTTGAATGATCTATACTCATATTATATATAAATATATAAATATATAGTAAATTATACAAAATAAAATGAATACGCACAAGCTAAAAAATATTATTAATGGTATGATATACTATTTTTTGTTATGCCATCAAACCTAATCTTGGGATAATGAAATTCATACACGATATGAACTTTTTAAAAATACAGACCTCCAATGATCCAGTCCAACAAGTCACTGATATGTGGAAACGAATAAAAATTCATAATTAAATTTTGATTCAAAAATATATAATCAATGAGATACCTCCTGAAAACATCTCTATTTAAAAAAATCTAATTTATTATCCAATACTGATGTGAAAGAGTCAATGATACTATTCTCAAGAAACTCTTCTAACTACATTCTCTTTTTCAAAATCACTATATGATACCATTAATAATGGGATTATAAAATTACCTTACCATCAAAAACTACATCATTACAAAATTCAATTTATAGATTATGTATACCACTATTGAATTAATTTAGAAACGATATTTTTATTCTTTTTTCCACCTATATTTCATTAATCTAAAATGTTCCTTTGATATTTATAATATTATTAAGGTATATTTTGTATTTTATTATTTTTAATTTTTAAGAATATTCAAATGTTAATAATGTTATGAATTTCTTAAAATATATAACATATATATATATATTTAGAAATTAACTCATTTGGATCAATAATCTATAATTTAATGATAAAAAAGATTTCAATCCATACTCAAAATAACACCAAATTCTATAATTGGAAAGACAATATTGTCATTATTATTACAATTCCACAAACTCTAACAATAAAATCCTGAAATATAATTTTCCCATTAATAATACCCAATGTTAATTTACCAAAATTTGTTACTTTAATTTTTTAGGACAAATTTTTACATTATAAGAAAATTTTATTGTAATTAGTGAATGTATAGACCCAAAATAAATTTTTAAATTAGAAAAATACGATTTAAAAATTAACGTGCATGTAACCACATAATTTTATGCCTTGACATCATCAAAAGTATTTTCATAAGATTTAACTACACCATTCATCATAAAGTATTTCCGCATCCCATTATTCATGCACTTATTTAGACATGTTTCTACATAATTAACAATTTCATTATCTTTTATGAATCATAAAATGTGTGTATCAATATTGGTATTGGCACTACAATGTTATTTTTTTCACAATGACCCAAATTCCCAATCATACCACAGATGATTCACTTCCCTAAAATCATAAGTAATTTCCTTTGGAACTTTTTACCATAAAAATAAAAAACTAGAAACCTTAAATTCTTTTATTAAAATTTTTAATTTATTGAAACAGTTCTCCTATTACATAGAACCCTTTATCTCTTTTTTATTTGGACACATTATAATAAATATATTATTTTTCCACCTTTTATGAAAATAAATATATTTTTATCATAACATAAGAATTATTAGTTTTCTAATTCCTTTTTATATATTTTATAGAATTATATTTAATGTAAAATAATTTTACTTTCAATATCCTATATAAATAATTGTGAATAATGTTCAAATTATGTGATTTTTTTCCATATGTATCAACTAAATCATACTTATTCTAACCAAATTGTATTAATTTATTTCACTCCAATTTCAATAACCTTATAAAAATGTTTTACATATAATATATTCTTAAATGTCTCAAATTACCAAGAATTTATATCTCGTCTTTAACTAGAATTCAATTCATTTAGACACCACTGATAGTAGTCAGTTTAAAAAGGTATATAACATTTGATGATTTAAGAAAACAATGACACTAAATATATTTACTAGATACTTAATATAAAATTTGTCTATTACGGGGTAAGAAGATGTAGTAAATGGTAGATGGTTCTTTATAATAGAATTATCCATTACAGACAAATTCATCTTTGGTAAATGTGGTCACTTTATTTCATTAATACAATTTGTATTTATAGGTTGTTTCAAATGAGGGATCATTGTAATAAATAGTTTTCTTATAATTAATTCCATTAATGATTACTAATTTAGATGGATATTTTCTTATTTTTCCCTCATAAATTATTCTCCATGTTTCCACAATATAAAAAAACTCTTAAGGTACATAATATACTTTAACTATCAAGTAAATTTAAAAGGATATACCACGATAACCTAAATTAGAATCTATTATGTGAATATACAGTCATTATCATAGACCATAATATCATATATACCATTTTATTGAAATCAAATTTATGAAATAACATTAGAAAATTATATATTTAAATATTTATTCATTAATTAATTTAAAGAAATTACTTATGATCTTTACAATTTTTATTTTTATAGAATTAATTCATAAATCCCAAATATGAAATTGTAATATTACAAATTTTTAACTGTAAATCACTTTTCATTTTCCCACAATAGGAAACGTTTGAAAATATTTTTCTTTTTATTCATTATAATGATGTATGAATATAATATAGACTTTTTCATTGTTCTCTCTAATTTTTAAATCATAGAGAAATGATTATAAATTTCAGGATGAGCACAAAATATTTGGTAATAGACTTATAAAAAATAAAAACCCTTGAAAAACCATGAATAATGATAATGTCTTATATTATGAAAAAAACTTCTACTCAAAATAAATGTTTTATTACATAAATCTAATTAAATATCAATTTATATTTCAACACTCATCATAAGAATTAAAAATTAAAAAACTGAACTCATAAATTTTTTATTTCTATAATGAAATAATAACGGAAACAGTTTTTAAAAGATACTTATTTAACCAATAAGTATCATAAAATTTACTTTAACATGCTATTAATACCATACAATGTGATATAACAAGATATCCATAAAATCACAAATAAAGAATAGATAAATAATATACATAAAATTGTAATTATTTTCAGATCACATTTAAAATAAGTCTTTCAAATTCCCATATACATGGAAAGATATATCAGAGCAACTCTTCAATATTTTATAATGAATCCACTTGTCCTTGGGTTATATGAGAACCACCAATAATACTATCTAATTAACAATATCCACAAAATAATCATAACACATTAAATATTTCATAATAATATTAATTATTAACCTTATAAAAACAATTATAGATATAGAAATATCAATTCCTATAAATCCCATTTTGTGAATACATAAAAAATTCAAATGAGGGTTATTATATTAATAAATAATAAATTTATATAAGGTATGTTTAAAATCAAATAATTTAAATAATTCTAAAAAACATGGTTGTCATATATGTCCAAATAGAAAACTCTTTTAACCATTTCAAAAACCATTCAATTAATAATATGTAAAATGATTACTTTTGATGACCATTGAGAGGTTTTCCATTGTGATATAAAATTTACTTCATAATTCATTTTTTTCATAATAATACAGTAATGAAATAATTCAAATAATGTGTTCATCAAATAATTTTTTTATAATATATGGCTACAAAATATTTATTATGAGGTTTTTACAGTAATGTGTCACTTACTTCTAGTCCTACTTGTAATATTCCTTCTTAGTCATCTATAAAAATATACATATGTTAATTATTTAGTTTTTATAATTTATTCAATTTTATTACTCCAATGGATTAATCTATTACATTGTTATATATAATTACAAAATTAACATTTTAACATTGGTTGTATTAATGATATTTTAATAATATGTTTATAATGGATTTGGTTAATAGAATCACGTAAAATCGATCATTAATAAAAAATTAATATAACAATGTATAATAATTAATTATATGTTTGATACATTATTTGTAATTTTAAATCAAACCTTGTAATATGGTTATGAAAAATGATTTATGTTACAAACATGGAGAGATATATTAAAATGTATATATTAGAAATGTAACTAATTTTCAATGAACATGAAAATAAAAATTATATATAATATTATATTAATAGTTTTATTATTATAACATAAATATCATACTATTTTTATAATATATATATAGTATCTTTTTCAAGTTTTCATGAAAAATTATTCATATCGCATCATGGAGGTGGCAATCTAGACGTATGCATGAACGATGTTATTGTTTCTCGATGGATTGAAAGATAAGTAATCAGATGATATTTTATCATTAAATATTTATAAATATTTACCCTATATATATAAATGTAAAATTTAATATTACATCCAGCTGTGGCTAGTGACTATGGAAAATGAATTACATCACTCTGTGAGGTGGTAATTTTTTGCACCTGTGAATCATCTTATCATTTCCAAATTGATTTAAAAAGGATATAGATATAGGTTATGCCATTAGAATAATTATATAAAAATATATATATTTAGTATCATTTATTATATTATTTTTATTTAAAATTATTTGAAAGAATATGAAGAATAAATAAAATGGAATTGCTCAGTTAAGAACTACACATCTTCCACATTATCATAAACCTTCCCATTATGGCCTATGCCACAACTCCCCAATCCCATATCTGATTAGAAAGGTAAATGACACTATAACGGATATGGAATATCACTTATATGGGAGGTTAATCCCTAATTACTGGTAACAATTCACACATCTCCAAGCCTATATAATGTTATGATGTAAAAACAATTGAAAACCATGAATGCATAAATCTAAACCTCAGAAAAAGGGTAACATTGTAATAAAAATATGTTAAACATGTACAAAAAAATACCACCATAAATATTCTGAAATTTATTTTCATATGTAATGTAATATTAGTACTGTAATCACAATACCATAGGAATACACCTCAGTTGAATGACCTCACTATCCAACATTTGGTCTAGGAATGCCAAAGACACTGTCGATTGGTTAATAATCTGCATATGACATGTCACATGCATGAAAATCCCATATATGAATTATTATTACAATACACAGTAAGAGATACCAATACCCTAGAGAATAAAACACTGTAAATATAGTCATCTCTACCTAAGTATTTTTCAACAGCACATTCAATAAGAATGTTCAGATATACTCAACAATGATAGAAATTATAATGAAATTTATGAACCATTAATATTAGCCTATTTTTTTACCAATTATTAAACATATAAATCTTATAGTAGAACACATTATGGAATTTGATATCACTGATAATGTGTGTCTTAGAGGTAATTCTCGTCAGGTCTCTCCACGAGAAAGTACATGTTGATGTCCAATGATATAATACACATAGATGAATATCAAACCCATAGTCATGGGGAGATAACAAAAAAACAATACAGATTTAACAAATAATTAGAGGATCAGTTCCCATGTAGTGTTGGTCATGATTTTGAATCAAAATCCACCAAGGGCATGAAAATGAATTGAGGATCACAATCCAGGACTCATGGAGGAATTATGGAGACTCTATCTGATATGCCCCATTTGAGGGATTGGATTCCTATTAGTATGAGAAAATTTCATTTTATCCTTCATATAATGTATATGAGGATGAAACCATAGTAAATATTTATAAATACACATAGTAAAATGGATCCAATCCACCAATAAATAAGTACACGACATATAAAAGGGATCATACCCCAGGTCCATTGATCCCAGGTCATGCCCATATAAATGGAATGTGAATCTTTCCCATTTCCATGAATAATTACATTTCGTGTTAGTTCCCCATGTAAACTACCCAAATTTTGTCACTTATTTTAGACTTTGCACACTTGTAAAGGAAGTGTCCATGTAGAGGAGTATACATCATTCCCCAATCGGTGTACTCCATCCTGAGTCACTATAAATACAAGTTAAATATCGAGTTATTGTGTATAGGTCACATGTAATTTAATAGGGTTACATGGAATGTGAAACATAAATATACAATGAATTCAATATATTAATATGGTGGGTCACACATAATGTGTATTATTTGACATACATTCCATGTAACACAGAATTTCCAAGAATTCCACATTAGCTGCATGTGTCATCAAATGCTCCTCCTGCCACTGATCAATCAAATTCCTATCTAGATAATAAAATATACCATCATTCCCAATCCTCATCATCATAGAGAAAATCATTATAAGCATGAAACCCATTCAGAAAAAATTCTATACATCATTCTTCTTTGTGAATCGACAATAACTAAACAACGTGAAATCAGGTATCAAAAGAATCCTAATTCGTTAACAAATCCATCATCGCACAACCGTCATGTCATGTTTATCCTAGATATATGATATCTAACAATTTATAAAAAATATAATTGAAAAGAGATTGAATTATTTGGATATTTTAAACTTTTATCCATATGAATAATGCTCATGATGGACACAGAATCGTGGAAAGAAAATTAAAAGACCAAATAACAAAAAAAAACCCACGATCAATGTTCTTATTGACCTAGAAATGTTGTTGTGATAATAAAAAAATAAATCAACAATAAAAATATATATTCAAGGATATTCTACCCTAGAAAATCATCCTGCATTATGATTAAATTAAGGATAAATTTTGGATTTTATTTTTCATGTTAATTGTAGAAATTAAAAATAGTGAATGTGTGTAAATCAAACAAAAAATGTAGCTAAATTAGATTTGACCTCTAGAAAATAATGATCTTATGCCTTAATCGTTAGAAAGGTTATTTGATTATGTTTCTTGTCGAATGATAGTATATGATTTGATTGTCATTCATCGGGCAGTGATTCCCCGACATACTCTACAATAGATCTCTAATTCTTCCCATGTTATGCAGCAAACCCTATGATTTATCTATAAAAATATATTTAAAGAAATTTCAATATATAAATCAATAATTAGAAATAATATAATTTTTTAAATTATGTAATTCATGTTTTCCCATGATTACTTTTCCACGAAAAATCTATTCCAATCAATGTTAATTCACACCTAGGATAAGACATGTGTTATGAAGTCAAAGGAGACCTCAAACTTCAAATAAGAACATATGTTCAGATGATATTTTAATTTTCCCAGAAAAATGTGCATGTATGCTATTTAATATATTTAATATATTTTAATATTTGATTCTAGGAACACCAACCCTATGATTCACACATTTTTTCAATGCATGTCCTGGAAAATAATATATAGAATACCCAATGATAATACATTAAAAATTAATGTCATTTAATTGTCCCATCCTTGTGTATTTATGTTCTGGAAAGTCAACAAAATTTATACACAATGAAATGTGGGTACTGAGCATTAATTTGAGCCTACCTCCCTTGTTTTCCTTCTTATATATTCTAATTCTTTTATTGGACACACAATAATAGAATTGATCACCCATAAAAGACCATATCCAGTTGATCAACAATCTCTTCATGGTATATAGAAATGGTAACTCCATCATCTATGTCCAGCATTCCCAATTTCATAACATGTGATGGGCCTCAAACATATCTCCTTATTTTCAACTTATGGGAGATTTCATGTGCCCAGTATAACTGCAGAAGAAGAGAAAAACTACGAGACACCTTGATAAATCTATAATATATCTATAAAGGGGAAGTGAACATCCAAGATTTGTTATTTCCCCATCCAAATCTCAGTGAAACAATTCAAGGTGAAACTCATATGAATACATAGACTGCATTATCAAAATCCAAATGCCTTTATTTTCAATTAGTATAAAGTATCTTATGGATCTGTTCAGTATTCATCCACTCCTCGATGATGTAACCCTCCTCATAATATTCTCATATAAAATCTAGGACCTTGATTGTCTACTCTTTTGGGTAAGTCTAGTGAAGAGGGTACCCGTAGGTTTGACCCTACAATGAATTGAATGATTCCATACTGAGGTCAGGTTGGTAAATTTTGATTTTTTGTTAAACTCAACAAGTGTTAGTTGATCCTATAAAGTAAATTCATTGCACCTCATTAATTCTAGAATCATGTCTTCATGAATCTGAATGGTCTGCACAATCTACCCATCCTTTTAGGGCTGAAACACTGGTCTATGGTGTATATTATTCCAAAAAGAGTCCTTCAATTTCTTCCAAAACTATGATTTTAAGTGAGAATCGTGATAGATGATGGTCATTGATGGAAATCCATGATTTGGACTCTCTTCTACATGTAGTGGCATCTCAATATATATAATGATCAATTATTATGAATAGTTATTAATTGGTCATTCATGGGGAGTCTATTTACGATCAACCAAATGAAATCATTACCCCATGATGCTTTTTTCAAAACATTCATGAAGTCCATATATATCTCGTATAACGTCTACAACAGAACCTATAGGGGTTGATTTAAAACTACTTCCAATTGTTTCTCATAATTCAATTTATGAAATTTAATGCACCGAGAGAAAAATACTAAAAATATGTTCATTATTCATTTCACCCAAAACAGGTGTCATAGGTCATTGTTTATCTTTTCCACACACGCATCGATCTCTATTGTATATGTATGAAACTCTCTCAGAACCTCCTCCCACAACGAAAAAATTATTATCATTCCATCTTTTAAAATAATTCCTTGATCCTACCCTTTAGAAAGTCAATGATTAGAATTTCTAGTAGATATATAAGTACATGGGGTCACACAATCCCCCCTAATATGTTTATTTCAATCTTATTGTAAGAGAGGATTGGTAATAATCATTGATTATAGGTAAGATTATATGTTACCATCCATAATGTATAAATATAGTAGGGAAAAAACTCTGATCCCTCATTAAAAAAAATGTGAACATGATTTAATGTTGTGGGAATCTACTACAATTTTTACTTCCTATGTGTATAGAAGATTTCAATGGAATATTCCTACAGGAACTCTAGCCATATCCATGGTCTCAAAGTTCATATTAATATACGAGATGGTATACATGACACTCTTGTGATCAGAATATATGATAAATTTCACACCCATGAGGTTGTGTTGCGACATCATTAGTTGAAAAAATAACAATTCTAACTCAGGACAAGGGGGAATATAGTTTTGATCATACGGTATTGACTTATGTGAACCAATGAAAATGACTTCTTGCCTCTTCATCAAAGCACTACCAGCCCATTTTTTCCTGAAGAATCATATAACACTATGTACAATACATATCCCTCTAGAAATCTCATGATGTGTGCCCATTTCAAATTCATCCACAACTACCAAAAATCACACTAGAAATATTCTATCCACATGAAATTGTACCATTTTTTGTCAAATAAACCATGGGTGCCGATATCCGAGGGAATTTAGGTATGAATAAATTTTAGTATCCGGTCATCCCATGGAAGATATGTGACTTCACAACTCTCTTTTGTGGATATAAAAGATAAATCATCCAAGATGATGGTGGAGTACATTGCCACTCAATCTAAAAGCTTTTCCACAAATGTGGACCCCGTTCATCAGAAACTAATAGTTTTAGAGCCTCCTTTAATACTGGTAGACCTAGTGTAAGTAAAAACCATCCATAAATTCCTTGTGTACATATCTATAGACAATGCGTGACAAATAATATAATCGATGAAGTCGTCATGACACCATCCTATGAAAAGAAGAAATATACTATTCATGAGTACCATGAAAACATATGATACATTCTTCAAAACAAAATGATAAAATACGAATTCATAGTGACTGTAACAACTTCTGAATTTTATCTTTCTAATACATGCATCTTATTTTATTGAGTAGTGATAGTTTGATGTGAGGCAATATTTCAAGAACCATTATTCCCATCTCAAATGTTAAAAGTGGTCATCGGTCATAAGTAGTTGATACATGGTCTTCATGATCATATAATTAATGTGTTAATAGCCTAAAAAACCTCAGGCTCATGTCCCCCATTATGGAGAATAAATTTCGTTCTTCATTGGGTGAAACTATAGGTGTAAAAAATATATTCCTATATAATTCGTCAAAAAAACCATTAGGTCAAGAAACTCTATATGTATCATCATATATTCTTGTTCTGATATTGGTGTATTCCCAGTGTTCAGATCCAAACATAAGTCTTTCAATCTGTATGGAGGTAAAAATATAATATACATAGGGAAGAATTCCTCATACAATTCTACCACTTCACGAAACTAGAAACCCATAACATCCAATACAACGAGAGAAAACATCTCTATCATATGTGTAATTTGTCTCACCCTATTATACCTGAGTCGATTCTATGCTTATTGGGATCCCATTCCACCAAAAAAGTACAATTTTGTTCCATCACTATGATCACGGAACATCCACTACCAAAAAAATAAATCGAAGAATGATCAATGGATAACCATTCCATAAATAAAATTGCATCATAAGGCATTGTTGTTTCTTCAATGATATCCCAACAGAAACTATTACCTCTAAGTGTTAGGTAACACTGCTGGAAGAAGTGTGTGATCATTGACTATTCTATATTATTATACTCAAATTACACGGGTTGAGCCAAGGGATCAATCATAATCTCGATGTATAAAAAATGATTGGTCAACAGTTTGGAAGGAGTCGAACCCTTTTCAATATGTACTAATGATATGGTCAAAATGACACAACTTTTAACTAGAATAATTCTAAGAGCCTCTGGTTCAGATGTTATGACTTTCTACATCTATCCAGACCATTTTCCTCCTACATCTTTAGCATATCGTGTACCACATATGAGTGGTGTTGGGATCATGTAACATTGTCTACCACATCATGCTAATTTAAAAGACAATCTACCACATCTTCTACCCTTTGAACCTTCTTACTCATACAACATAAAATACCACATTGACCCATCCATAGTATCCATGTTATCTAAATAGTGGTTTAGATAATATTTATAATGATGTCACATTAAATCAAATTACAAACAATAACTCTCTATCTACGATGACTAGAATATCATGTGAGAACTGAACCATATACCATCTTCCATAGAGCCTCCTCTGAGAAATGTCTTTCATGTTTGATTAATTGTGACTGATGTATGCTCCATTATGCTTTGATTTTTTTTCCTGTTTTCCCACTAAAAACTACCACTAGTTTAATCATCTCAACCACGAAACTCATAGCCACCTAAGATCTCTCTATCACCCCATAATATGTGGAAATGGATATAGATATAATACTATCCTATATGCCTATATAAAAACGTCACTCGAATTTTCATGAATGGATGAACTGGACCAGAACCATTTCCATTGAGTACCTAAAGAGATTGATTAAATTATTTGAATACTCAACTATTAATTTTTTTTGTAATTTAATTTAAATTATCATATGTATGCACATCCATAAATGTAGTTGTAGAGAATTAATCTCTGAAAAGGTTCTCATAATCTGAATACAATATTATTGCATCATCATAGGACTGGGTCACCATAATCCACCATCTCCATACTGAGTTATGATGAAATATCTCTTACACGATCACTATATTATTTATTGGTGTCCTACAATAAATAAAAATCGTTTCACTACCTCCTTCCAATCCTCTACTACATTTGGTTTGGTCTCTCCACAGGACATGACAAGTCTCTTCCATTAAAACTCAAGATGTGTGCATAGCCTTTTAACCTAATCTATTTGTACAGTGGGTACAATCTTCTAATAAATGGGTTGTGGTATATCTATTGAATGACATAAATGATTCACGTGTTGAATAGTTCCCTTGTTTGATGCCTTATAAGAGAATGAATCATCCTCTTGATAATGATCTTGAATCATTTATGGAATATGTCATGTAGGAATCCAGAAATAAATAAGAATGATTGTTATGAAAGATTATATATGGAGAGACGACTCAAGAAGGAAATTGAAACCAAAACACATTGATATATGATTCATGTAACATTGTTTTATATTTAAAAATTGGTCTCCTGTATTGAGATTAAAATTAGGTGATCATTGTCCTGGGGTTTGGAAACATAGGCCACCACACCAACTGAGGATCCCCTCATCTGAAATGTTAAATTGAAACACTTCACACTATCTCCCCATACCAAAATCATAGACTACAGTCCCACATTAGAAATGACTATGTTATGATACCACTGTATCATAACCCATCCCAATAGGGCCACTTTTTTGTTTCCTCGAGACCATATCCAATTGTTTCAAGTATAGTCACTAGTGATAAGAAGCCATATCACTATCTATTGTGGCCTTATCCCATATACATGTAAACACATGAAATTCCTCAACCTATATAGTACTAAAATGTTAAAATTGTGAAAGACAATGTATATATACATCAAAATCCTACAACGAGAGTATGACATTGTGTTAATTTAATTAATCATGTAAAAACACAATACCACTTAAATTAATATGAAAAACAAGTAAAATTTGAAATTAAAACTAGAGAATCTCCATGAATAACCATGGAACAAATATCATTTTTTTGGTATCACTATGAACTATCTAGTTCAATTCCTTAAAAATCTATCAAAAGTGTGATCGTGTGAAAAATACACTACAAATGCTTGTATATCCTATGGAGGCATAAGGATTACTACAACCCGTATGAAACTATAAAACAAAAAATAATTATACAATGGAAATATAGTATGCTATACATAGGTTTATGTATATATCACATGTAATAATAATATATAGATTTACTGAACAAAGACCCATACTGTAATGATAACTAACAAACATGATATTATCATACGATTTCAGCCCGATGATGTAACATAACAATCATTCAAGAGAATAAAATCTTGAGTTATATAGAACTGATGTCATATGTTTGACAGGTAATGATGGACTTGTCTCCTCATTAGAATGTACATGATAATTTATGAAGGGATATAATACTTAGATGATAATGACACCCACGTCCAGGGGGTTTTATCAACAACTCAATCTGGATGAAACATATATGTTGTGAACTAACACCCGGGTATTGTTTGTCACAATGTTACTAAGAACTTTACATATCTAATTACGATGAATAGTTGATCTCACAATGGGCCCCACAAAGGGATTCCAGTTGATCTATCCAAGAAGTCATGTTGGGGTATCGTTTTCTTATAAGTATGAGTCAATTTCAATATTATCCTTTATATATTTGATAAGGGAAACAAACATTAATGAAACATGTCCTTTATATATAGGAGAAATGAAATGATCCCAGTATAAATAATTACATACTGTGTATATGGGGTACCACATTGTTTCAAATTTCCCCGAGTCCTTCACATGTAAACAACACATGACTCTTTCTCATGAACATTTTAAAGTACATGGTTTGTAGGCATCCAGTTTATTCGACTTGTGTACCTATACATTCTTTAGAACATGTAGTCTGGTCCAAAGTGTGTCTTTGTTGGGGAATACATGCTATTATCCAACCCTTGTCAATGTACCGTACTCGAAATACATTATGATTCTGGGGAGAGGTTTCAATGAGTGTGATATGGACACATGTAGTGTTATACTTAAATATATCTAGAAACTATAACTTCCCAGATGGGGTCCTCAATCGACATATTGATTCAATATACAAGCTATTGAAAATGGAATTTTGAATAATTCTTGATATGATGAATTCATCTCCAACTGCTCCTCAAATAGGTGATTTGGATTCCACCTCACGAAATTTGATAATATCCCATCTCATCCAATCCTCATTGTCGATGAAAAACATGTTCCAACTGTAAATATCATCCATAAATAGGGTCTAAAATTTGTTCTTGGTTGTGTGTTGATGAACACAAAAGAACGTGAAATAGGGTATCAAATGAAATTTGATTCATCCTCTCTTACATCATCCCACAAAAATCAGGTCATGTCAATCCCATATAAACAATATTATAACGTTTCACCGTGTTACAAGTGGAAAATTTTATATTGATCAAGATATGTCAAACCTTGGGATTGATGATGAATTTCCTTGATGAATATCAAATTGGGGGATAAATTTAGATAAATAAAAAATTGGAATGAACCTTGACTGATTTTCGATTTGATCATGATTCATTTAAATGCGAAAAACAAAGAATAAATTAATACACACAAATAATTTCTTCTAAATAATACCTACAAATATACCATAATGAAGAATGATCAACATGAAAATAAATATATTCGTTGATTTATTCATGTTCAACATAGAAATATTTAGTGGGGAAATAATTCAAATCACATAGTTTCCGTACCTTGAAATAGATCAAAAGCTTATAAAGAACAACAATTTGTCATTATTGTTGGTGAGATCCTTCTCTTGTTCTACATGACGATAGTCAATCTGGGATCTAATCTACAATCATCATGGAGTTATCATCTGATTCCCTCTTGAATAAATCATTAATGGTTCTATGTTTATCCAACAATCCGTGAGATTTCTCCATAATAGTATATTTAAATACAACTCAATATTTGTGTCCATATTTATAAATGAAACTATTTGATACAATATTTTCCAAATTTTTATACCAAGATGGATTTTCCAAAAAAATAATCTTTTTGAAAAAGGATAAATCACTCATGGGGTAATAATCATGTTCTAAACTAAACAATGGAATTAGATTTTTAATCACTACTTCTATTTAAATGTCATTCCACTTTTTCAGGAAACATATTTCTTTTTTCCATTATATATATATAATATATTTCAAAAAATTATTCTAGGTACATTGTGCTTCTGATTCTCATCCTCTCTTAGTACGGGTACATAGAAATAGTTGATATAGTATCCTATAATTTCACAATGAAAATATGAGTCAATATATTTAGACAACCACTTGACGTTTAAATATAAATACATTGTAATATCTATTTTAGATCATACCAATTCTATTAAGACGTGGAGGGGGATTATAGTATGGGATTTCAATAGTTAAAGGTTGATATAGAGTGCTTAAATGTTTTGATTATTATAGGATAGCTGGTACACTTTTATAAGGGATGGGAGGGGAAGTCTTTGAAAACCATAAAATATTAAATTAACATTAAATAATTTTAATGGGAAATGGATACAAATTTAAATATTTTGATACCATAAAGTGGATGATTTTAAATAATCTAATAAAAAAATATTTGGATATTTTTAGAGATTAATCCACTGTTATTTACTTTTTTACCCCTATTAATCCGTTTGAAAATTATATTGATGTCAATGGTTATTACTCATTTTAGGTCTAAAAAGTTATTATGATATTTTAAATGTTCAATAAATAGACCATGGTTTAGAAGATAAAAATTATAAAATGTACTAGAATAATGATATGTTTTCTACGATTTAATATATAATAATAATTTATTTCTCAATATATAATATCATCAGTTTCATTATTGTAACTAATAATTTTTTTGACATAGAAAATGTCCTAAATAAAATTTTATTTAAATATATTATATTATAATATCTACAATATGTTTTTCATAATTATAAAATTATAATAACAATATAAGGAATGAAAAAAAAATATTTTATAGATTCTTATATCATCAGAATTAAATTTTTTCTACATTCCCATGGATTTAGTTAGTGTAATGTAATTGCATAAGGAAATAATATAATCCAATTTTTTTAATAAAGATAATAATACAATAAAAATTTATTCATATTGAAAAAAACAATTTTAAAAAATACAACTTGTTTTATACCACTTATACAATATAACATATATTAGACAATGATACTCACACTTTTGGATTTATAAATTACAAACTTATTATAAATGATAAATTAAAATTTTTATGAAAAAATATAATTTTTTATGTTTTTATAATTATGTATGAAATGTTGTTTAATAATAAAATAATGGAAATTTATTTTAATGAATATTAAAATTTATCACATTATATTTAATAATAATAAAGAAAATTACATTTAGCATGGTAAATATTACATTGGATTCAATATATAATGACAAAAAAATAATTGTTAACTATTTACCAAATTTGGACACCAATATTTATAGTAATGAATACAATTTTATGTATTCAATTATTATAAGTTGAATATTTTAATTATATATTAATCCCAAAAAATATAATAATGTTAGTTTCTCAGAAAAACTTATTTCAATGTATAACAAATACTAATTTATGTAAATTAAATCTATAATTTAGTAAAAAAATATTTGTATTCCATATATATATAAGTAACTAATTAAATAATAACGATAATAAAAAATAGAATTTAACTTATTAAGTACTTGAAAATAATATGCAGTTTGGAATAAAATTTAGTTTTCTTCAATCTTCATTGGGAAATAATTTATTTTAAAAAATTATCAAATATTGATAATAATTTATTCATTAGAAGATGAAATCAAAAAGATATTATATTTTTTAAATATAAAATTTCATAATATAAAATAAATTATTTCATATTAAGTTATATAATATATCTAAAAATTTTAGTAAGAATTAAACACATTCATTCTTCTGTGGAAAATTATATAATATTCTTATATTCCTTTTTATTATTTAAAATGTAATAACTAAATATTAATAATAATCGAAAATTATATATTATTATCAATATATATTATTTTACATTCTATAAATCTTAATTAATTTATGATCTCTCAATTTTATTTTTTAGTAAAACGTGAGGGGATATTTTTCCATGATATAATAATATGATTCTTATGTAACTTCTTAATACATATTAGCATTCCACAAAACCATAACATAATGAATTAAATTATTCAACAAAACATTCTTTTTATGATAAAAATTAATAATAGGTTATTTCTTATAAGAAAGGTTTTATTCTAACTATACTACAACGGTGTTTAAATCAATTGATTCTTTAAACACAAATTTTTTTAATAATGAAAATGGAATATGTGATATTCCTTGGATAAACATGGATGAAACGACAATATGTAAAAACTAATACTAATTTCTCAAGGAATTTTTATATTCTAATAAACAAGGTAATTATCATTCCATTTTTACTGAAATAAATAACACATTTCCATTGAGAAACATAAAGATTAATATTATCTTTTAATAGGAATGAAATGACATTTCTCAAGCTATATATATAAATTTATAACTACTATTATACATCCTCTTATAAAAATGAATAATATTCACCTTCTAAACAATTCTATGTTTCAATTACAGTCCCAATAACATTCCTTTCTTAACATCATCAATTAAATTTCGAGTCAAAAAACACATTAAATATAAATCTATAAAATTATAAATTGATATGGATGAAAGAATCATTTTATTATGATAAAACATTACCAATGTTATCTGTTGATATCTACATCCGTGAAATTTCATTTAATTTTGGTGAGGAACATACTTAAAAAATATATAGTTTTTACCCATACATTATATAGAAAATTAAAGGATGTACTAATATTTAATTTATTATATAGAGACTTCTGAATCATTTCCAAAAATTAGTAGTGACGTATAGGTCACTACCAGATATAATTGAATTTCTGGAATCTAGGTAATATAATTACATGAATATCATAGATGAGAGATCCATTTTTCAATTATATACCATCTATAATATTTATCAAATATATCACTATCCTTTGTCTAATTTTCCACGCATTATGATAGAATATTCACACCATAAATTTATGATAAGTATATATTTTGAAAATTACTCTATATAAACGATGTCTCTATATAAAAAAATAAAACACTAAAACTTCTACTTAACGGTCATGTATAGGATAACATGGTTCATGTGGTTTTAAATGATGTAAATCATAAGAAATTACAATATCATTATATATTAAAACACCATCGAGAAACAATATATAAGAACTAATATAGGTTTTAGTGTAGCTATTTCATGGTTGATGATCCATAACTAGATGAATGTCTAATCTAAATTTCATTTCCTAGATACTATAATCAAATACCATTTTCATGATTTTCCTAACTCTTTTTAACATTAACTTGATCAAGATTTTAGGTAATCATGAAATATTTCCATTAAACAATCTTCAATTTCTTGATAATCATATAATATATCAAATATTAGTGGAATTTATAGGTAATTTACATTCATTAATAACATTACATTTTGAGTTGTCCATACTCATTCCATCATTTTCAATCATATGTCCAAGGAATGAAATATTTTGTACTAGATAAATGCATTTTCTAAATATTCCATATAGATACATTTTTTCAATTATATTAAATGAAATACGTATATGTTATTCGGTATTCTCATAACCTTTATAATAAACTAAAATATTATCATTTGATACAAAAACAATTTTATCTAAATATTAATGGATATATTTACACATAATATCTATTTATACTACTAAATAATTTGAAATATCATAGTGTATTATGAGGAAGTCAAAATACAGAAGCCTATTATGAAAGGATGACTTACTAGTTTCTTCCCCTTTTTCATACCTTTAAATGTACATAGACCTAAGATAATCATATAAATAATAATAACCACTTTATAGATTATAAAAACTATTACTTAATATGAGGAAATTGAAGCATATTCTTGACCATAAGGTTATTCAATTCTCAATACACAATAAATATCCTTATGGAACCAACATTTTTGTAATAAACAACTCTAATCCTAATGTTTTGTTTTAGGTTGATGTAAACCATTATCACGAAATTCATGTCACATCATTTGCAATTAAAAATGTTTTATGTGATAGATTTTATATGGGTATTATGAAATATTCATCAAAACATTAAATAATTAAATAAAATATTCAACATTGTGATTTGGTATAACACATAGAAAATCATCTGGGAAAATATCTGTGTATTAATTTAAAAATAGACCATCCATAATTTGACATAATAAAATACGTTAAATAATGTTATAGAAGTAGAATTCATGTACTTATCAATATAATCTTTCATAATATTTATATATTATCAATTGAATGCATTTATTTATATATATATATATACAGAAATTTAATTGAGAAAATATCTTATTTTAATTAGAAATTATTTTTCAAATAAAAAACTGAAAGGTAATCGATACAAAAAAATAACATCAAACACTCAATTGTGACATAATAAATATTTCAATGTAATCCTATCACAATAATGATAAAATATAATATATATTTCTAAATACATGTTTCATTAATTTTATCTCTAGGTATTTTTACTACAGTTTTTTAAATAAATTCATTGGTTTAAATTGTCAGTTTTCTGGAAAAATTCTAAAAAATAAATTTATGTGTAGTAGGGAAATCAAATAAGAATATACCGAAATTATATTTTACATGTAATATACATGTCAAAACATTATTTTATATCCCAACATAAATTTAAAGAGTTTAAAAATATTTCACTTCAAAATTACTCTTGTAGTATAGTTATTTCACAACATTCATACACTTCCTTGGAAATAAATTTTTATAATGACCCATATCATTACATTTAAAACTAAGAAATACTAATTTTTCAATATTAGTCTTACATCTACAATGATTTTTTTCTTTTTAATCCTGATAAATTTTCCCAGTCCAGTCACATTATATTCTATTCTATTAATTTTTTATGAAATTCATCAGGTTTCATGTTTACACTCATATAAAGAACTACAAAATTTATTTTCATAGGTTTATATTTCATAATTGGATTATTCCACATTGCATACAATCTATATAATTTTTCTATTTTTTTTCCTAGAATATATAATCATTGAAATATTCAATTTTCACATTCTCAACACATTGGGTGTGATTCTCGTAATATTTTAATTCAATTGAAGACTATTACCTTCAATATCAATCCTTTAATATGAATTATAATTATTTATTTCTAAAATTAAGTGATATGATTATATTTTATTGATACAATTATAATATGGTGATAATTTCATTATATAAATCCACTAAATCAACCTCCACCTATCTCAAATTTGAAAATTTAATTTTCTTCATATAAAATAGATCCTTTGGAAATACATTCCAAATGGATTGATTGATAAATTCATCCAACTACATTGAATAAATATCATCACATTGTATACTATTCAACCCCATTTTCTATCATTTATAGGATTCACCATCATAATGTATAACTGAATCTGATTCATTTTATTGATCTGAACAACCCATGACATAGAATATAATTTCACGTTATTTAGTTCATCCCATGTAGAGAAAATAGGTTGAATATCAAAGGAATGATACATGGTTCTAAATCATAAAATGCTTCACAATTGAAATGTTCCTCTATGTTAGATTAAGATATTAATTATAATGCATATTAACACCATTTATATAATATTTCCACTATTCAATAATAAGATCACCCAATTTAGAACCAGTTCATATAGTTCCAATTTTATGATTTTGAATGATATTCTTTAATTTTTTCCTTAAAATATTATATTCCCCACATGCACTATGGAAAAAATATTAATAATGGACATTTATATGAATCAAAAATATAATCGTAAAATTTCATATCATGTGATTTATAAATTTAAATCTATTAAGGTTATTTACATAAGATATAAAAAATTGTAAAAGTATATAAAACATTCCAATGTGACATACTATAAATAACAAAAATTAAAAAATTAAATACTATTTAGTTTTTAGTCACTAAATAAATTTCATACATTTGGATTCTTATGGTTTGTATTATAAGATTATTCAATTGCCTTTTTTCGCCTGATCACTTGATGCTTCGTGCATGGAGCATTGGAACCCTGTTTCTGAAACCTGGTGTTATTCATTTTCATGAATGGTCATTAGATTTTAATGTCATCCATTCAAGAAATGTATTTTCCTAACTCTAGATTCATCTTCTTGTACACAATTGGGTCCTCTGGCATTCAAATATTTTGAAATGAATTGGCATTAAAATTGGAACTCTGATTCGGCTTGAGAAGGAGACTGGAGTTGTTCAGTTTGGTCACATTGATTGGATGATGGAAGAGGATGATCTTATGTCCACATTGATTAACAAGTTAACCATTTCCATCCCATATGATAACTTTCAAATTGATGTAGATTATGAAATATAGCATCTTTTCTTCGATGTTAGTATGACTGTTGGTAACTCTTTTGATCTATGTCTGATGAATATTTTCTTGTGAGTAATATGGGGAAAAAATTCTTTCAGCAGCCCGATAATGTAGGAAGTCCATGGTGAAGGATTTGACATTGCAAAATCCTACTAATCATGATGGTGATTTACTTAATGAGTCAGTTCCTGAAACCGGAAAAGGGTTAATATTTGATGTATCTATGATGAAGGATCATAGTGGACCCTCTAATACTTGGTGGGATTATGTTAAATATGTAACTCTGGTTGAGGACACCAATATACAGACAGCAGGACTGGTGACCCCTGATACATCTTAGGTCGATGTCTCTAATCAGATTGATGTGCAACAACATGTTGATTTCCATCAAGAAATCCAGAAGCTTTTTCATGGATCTGAATTACCTGAGAAATGGGGAAACGTTTCTGCGGATCAATATGGAATGATAATACCCTGATTATGATATCATAAAGTTGTGTTCATGCCACTTATAAGGATGCTATATTAAGTGGCAAGCACAAGGATCATGATAGTGAGGGGATCCCCTCTAAGAGGAGACCACATAAGGATTACTCTACTGTTCGTAGAAACTTGTCAACTAGATCGTCGTCTATGGTGTCAAGGAAAGTGGATTCAGATATCTTGAAAATCATCAATCTATAGATGTCTCAATCTGAGAGGGAGACTGCTGGTGACTCTTATTATGGAAATGATATGACATATTATAATCTATAGGCCATGTGGTTGTGGATTTTTTTGTTATTTTTCACCCGTCCACTACTCTATATTAATTTTTCTTTCTTCTAAATAAATAGTCGGAAGCATTACTTTTATTCGGACATTCAAGGTTATATTATAATATATGTGGGATATAACTATTACATAAGGAATATATATATATATATATATGAAATATAAAACATCAACTTTGTATGCATTTTCTATACAATATATAGCTTTAAAATTGTTACATGTTTTTTATTAAATCTTAATTATTCTTAAAATTCATACATACTTATTCTTTATTAATATGAATCATTAAAACCTATTTGTTAATGTTTAATATGATGGATGGCAAAAAAAAATATTGATTATATTTTATTAAAATTTAAAAGATTGTTAGTCATTGAATAGACATTAAGGTTTTCCTTTTACAAAATAATATTTATTATAAAAATAATCATTTTCATGCCCATGGAATCAGATTCTCTTCTTAATGAATTTCAAATTAATTTTTCATATGAAATCTTAATGGTAAAATAAATCTCACATATTCTTCATAAAAATATTGAATAATTCATTTTCTTATGTATTCATATATTTCATCCATATGAAGTAAAAAATAAATTAATTCAAATTTATTTTCTGTAACATTCGTTGTGAAATTATATTGTTTTCATAAACCCATGATAAATAATAATTATATAACTTTGGTAACATGGGGAATTATATTAATACTACTCTTACAAATTCCGACTATATTAGATGGCTATATTTTTCTCACCAATCCATTGTTTATAAATGAATCAGCAGTCTTTAGGTTAATATGGAAATACCAATACATGGTATATAATTGAAAAGATATCATTTGATTAAAAAAGAACCACCTATATTTATAAACACATTCTAGGAACTATAACATATTCATAACACATATAATCTTAAATAAACAAAATTTATCACCATATTGAAAATAATTTCATAATTATTAAATATCTATTTCATTTTAAATAATGTTTAAAATACCATGAACATAGATATTGACTATTTTTGTTTGAAAATATATTAATTCTTAAAATGGAATAAAAATAATAAATAATTGTTTCAAAGTTGAAAATATCCACTCATATGTCTCTATATATTAATGTATAAATTTAATTTTCGTTTTTATCAAATTAATTCAAATAATAGATGTAAAAATATTAATTTTTAAAAGATTTTAAATAATGAATGAGGGACATAAATTGTGAAGAAGAATTCATTTATATTTATATAAATAAATTAATATAATAATTTTATGAATTTGTAGTTGGAATAATTTTTTTATAAAATAAATAATCAACAAATTTATTATGATTTTTAATAGAAAGCCTCCCTTTACCTTTGGGATGACTCCCCAGATGTGTTAATTTCCACTATAATGTATAATGGTATGTTAATTATTTACATTTTTGAGGTCATATTTTATTTTTTATTAATTTTATTTTATCTATTACTATGTTATAAACAAATATATAATAAATTAATTTTATTCATGATATTTTGAAAGTATTAGACTTATAGTATTAGACATTCATTTGTGAGCTAAATACAGTAAAATATTTCCTTATTCCATATTCTCTATACTAATATTCATTAAATAAAAATCATTTTAAAATATTATTTATAATTTTAAAACCAAATATTACATATGTTTATGAAAAATGAATTATGTACAATTCATAGATTCTTTTTGTTGTGCATAGGCATGAGGGTCATTTTAATTGGCTAATGAACATGTTAGAAAAACAAAATATTCATTTTCTCTTTATAAAATTAGAATATATTCATAAAATGAATTTTATTTCTTTAAATATAATTATATATAGTATATTGGTAAAGTGGTATTTAATAAAATGACATTGATTTGATGAGATGGTATTCCAGATTTAGGCATGAATAGTAATATTATTTTTCATTGAATGTAATGGATATAATGTATATTATATATTATCATACCATAATTTTAAACAGGTCATTTGATTAACTTAAATACATTCATCAATTATTTATAACTTCTCAATAGATATTGCTATGGAAAATGGAAATGAAGGGTTCATAAGGTGGTACTCTACTATATACCGAAATGATGGTTTTATTTCACATTAGTTGGAGGGAGGTAACAAAGATTTGTTATTCCAATATTATATTGAAATTTAATCATTTTTAATATCCTTTTAATTTTATTTATTCATGTTTTAATAATATTTTATCGTCATAAAGAAGAAATTATGTGACAATCCATGTTACGAAATGTGCCTATACATTGTAAAACTATATAAATAATTTACCAATATCCCTCCTAGAGAGTTTTGGAGACAAAAAATTCCCTCTACAAAATTTAGAATATTTTTAATAATGTACATGGGTTGGAATGTTTTCATCTAATATGTTAAAACATTTATAGGATGAGGGTGGAGGGGGTTACCATTTATATGTGTGGTGAGGGGCACTCAAGGATTTTTTTAATGTATAAAATTTTTATAAAATATATTTCATTGAATAATTGGTAAAAATATATTAATCTAAATTATATGATTTAATTTTTTATAAATCCGCTAATCAAAAATATGTTGGACCGGTTTTGGTTAGTATCCATCCTTAAATATTTTAGTATCCCCCATCCTTTCCACAATAAAATGATGTTAATATTTTTTACACAATATGGGTAATCATGTCACATATAATAGATAACTTATCAATTTATAATCCACGGTTCTTATTTATAGTCATATAAAATTTGAATTTTTATTATAATTTATTTTTATTATTTTATATAATATGAATGGACATTGAAATTAACATGAAAATATTTTATTTACAATATAATCAACTAAAAAACTCTATTAATTAATTTTATTTTAATTATAAATGTCAAAAAAAATTCATCTACTGTTTTCAAAATCATTTCCATGATTTTTCTACTACAAGAACATGCACTCTGTCAGTGTTATATATGTACAGAAGCTTATTATTTCATCTATAAAAAATAATAATAATAATACATTTAAATAAATTACCATTAAAATTACCATTTAAATTTAAACATATTCTTTTTTCCGTCTTCCAAAAAATATAATAGATATTAAAATGAAAAGAGTGAAATTTTTATATATATCCATTACTAACAAATGAAAATGGTAAAAATAATAAGAAAATATAACAATATAGTTATATAGTAATAGTACATACGATTTCGTGATGAAATATAATAATGAAATCACATAAATTAACGAGATAGAATGATGATTAAGCCATATCACATCAGTATTAAATATAATTTACACTTTTTACCTCTTTTTTATACGAAAAATCAACTATGGTAATTATTCATAATGTAAATAATTAATGGTTCCTATTTATCAAGTTAGGATAAGTTTACTCCATTTTTGGATTTCTTTTATTACATTTCAATTTCATTGAGAGCCATTTTTAAATTTAAAAATATTCCTAAATTTTTTATGGAAACAAATTTTCAAAAAAATTTCTTTTTTGAATATAAATGTTTATTATACCAAATTTATCTATAATATTAATTAAAAAAATTTATTTTTATTATTATAAAAAAATTATTTCATTACAATTTTTTGGAAAAAATCCAAAATATAATTTGATGTCCTAAATAAATAAAATTATAATAAAATTTCTACAAAAATCAGTATTTTTCATTATTAATAGAAAAATTAAAATATTTTTAAAAAATCATTCAATGATTATTTAATTAAAATAAATGCAGAAATATTTTTTTTCGAAATAAAATTCTATTATTTTAATATGAGGTATTTATATGAAAACAGAATATATATGGAATAAAAGATTGTAAGGATAATATTATTTCATTTTCATTTGAAAATTACCAATTATTAAAATAATTACAATGTCTCTATAAAATAAAATTACAAAAAAAAATTATTATTAAATTTAAATGTTATATTGTACTCACTTCTTATATTGTAACACTGTATATCAAATATATGCCCAGATTAATCTTGTTTGAATTTTAATTTTCTTAAAAAATTTATAATTTTATTTGGAATGAATCATATAACGAAATATATATCCAAATTATTGTCATAGTGAGACCAATTTAATTATATTTGGATTGAATAATTTGTCATAATGAACCATTGATCAAATAATATTATCAATATATTAAAATTCTAAAATGTTTCAGAAATTATTTTAATAGCTGATATGATTTTTGATTTGTTGTATCAACAAAATATAACAAAGGTTTGTTGGTGTATTTAACAATAATTAATGAAAAAATAATCATGATATATTGACTATAAATATGTATTTCAAAATATATAGATTAATTATAAAAATCAATATATTGTGAAATTGTAGAAGATTAATTTATGTGGATGAAATCCCAATGTAAATATTTTGTATTATAATATTTAGTTAAAATTTATTTAGTTTAAATCATATTTATTTTTCAATGTTTTGCGAGATTTTATATACTATGTTACTACAAATATAAAATTTGATGCTATATTTAATAATCCTGTATTATAAATTTGATATTTAATAATATATATCATACAAATTTATATTAACACTAAATAATTGAAATAATTTTTTGTATCCATCATAATTAAACCAAAATGTAAGTATTGAAATATAGGTTATTGGGATCCCCTAATCAAGGGGACTACATCATTGATGTGGGACTATAAATAAGCTACAAGAACATGATGGACATATCTGCGAGGAAAAGGATTCCACTAAGAGAACATGTGTTTTTGTATAATTATATATAGTAATATTATATAATATTTATAAATAATTTTAGGAACTACTATAGATAAAGATGATTGGTAATTCATAAAATTTATTGTGTATTACATATAAATAAATAAATAAAAAATAATTTTCATGATTTTTTAATATGGAATTGTAATTTTTTATATAAAAGGTATATATATAATATTATAAACATAGTAATATAGTAGTAATTATAATAATATAATAAACATCCACTATCATGGAATGTGACATTCGAATGAAAAGTACGCTTGGAATTGTTCCCAGATGATTAAGGTTCTAACTCCACATCCCTCCCATTTAACTGTGGGATACGTGGTTAATAACAGTATTAATTATTATACTGATGATAATGTTGTAGAAGATAAAAAAATTAATAATATTTTTTAATCATATTATCTCACTAATAATTATATATAATAACATCAAAATACGAATCCATAGAATTCATTTTGATGATTTCAACCAGATGACTATGTCATGGTTAATTAGTGAATGATAATTCTAAACTATTGCATTTTCCATGGAATTATAATTTAACCTTTTAAGTTTAAGAGTAATTAAATAAATATTGTTAAGAATGTGTGGATTTTTGAAAATTAAATTTTCAATATTACATATTATTTAAAATAATATATGATAATGAGAATATTAAATCTATTTCAGGTCATTTGTAGGAAGAGTTTGATTTTGAAAATAATTATTCACTAATAATGACATTTATACATGTTTATTTTAATGAAATTATTCTAGTAATTAAATAAAAATAAATTGTTCTTATATTTTAATAATTAAATTGATACACACATATATATATAGTGACTTGATAAAAAAATTAGACACTATAATAGAAAAAATTTTTGTTATTTAATTAATAGTTACAAATGTGTTGTTATATAAAATTTAAATCAATTGATTACATTATGATGTTTTGGGATTATCATTAAGGTTAATCTTATCAAATGAAAAATTTTCTATTAGGAATATGGTCCTATCATTAATAGGTTTTATAAACACTAAAATAATAAAATTAAGAAAATTAATAATATTTAAAAACTATTCACACATAAGATGATAATATGAGTTTTTATAACAATAATAATTAATAAGAATGATAAGTAAGAAATATGAGGTTAACATTATTTGTTATTAACATTAAATCATTGAGTAAAGAATTATACACTATCCAATGTAAGTTTAATGATGATAAGGTATATATACTTTTAATAAATAAGAATCATCATATATTGTTAGTGATTATCTATAATAATTTTCATGATATATAATAATTTAAATAATGATTTTTTACTAATTAGTTTTCATTATTATTTAATGTTATTTAAATAAGAAAAAACCATTTATTTAGGAATTTTTTAATCATTTCATTGTTTGGTAATGTTTTAATGTTAGCAGATTATACTTAGCTTAATTAAAAAACATGACATTTTGTTAGATTTCAAATTGAAAATTATGCTAAAAAACACTTGTTATGTACAATTTTTTATTTAATTAAATTAATAGTACTTATAGATTATTATATTTTTAAATTTGATTATATGGTATGCTTTAAATGTAAGAGTATTTCTATAATGAGTAAATGAATATTCTATAGTTTATTTTTGTATTCATGTGAAGGAAAATAAGATCAATGAAAAGTAGTGGGTCAATTTACGTAGTTAAAATTCACGAAACATGTTTATATAATTTATGATATAATTTTTAATAATATAAATTATAATTTATATAATTTATAAGGATATTGATATTGATATCCAGCAATATATAATGTCAAAACCTATATTTTTCCTCAATAGTTTTTTTACTTTTATAAAATAATCATTAAATTATTTCCATTGCACAGGGAGTGTGGTAATTTATTATGGGTAATATATCATATCTAGACTATTATATGTTATGTATATATAAGAGTTAAATGGATTATGAATTTGAAATAATTTTATTATTTATAAATATATCACATCTATTATGTGTTGTAGTATATTGACTAATAGATATCAATGGTTATTTGGTTCTATGATGGAATCTGTTACACTAACAATCTAACCAGCATTGGGGTGAAATGATAGTTTGTATTACCCATATTAAGAACTAATCTTTAAATGATGGAGAAGATTAAATTCTTATATATATAAAAATATTAGGTCATATATCGACGATTATGTGGACTTCAAAATCAATATGAGATCATTGGTGATGTGTAATTCCACTTCAATCAATGATAAAGGATTTATGGTTATGTGAATTCATCCTCATCCCCCAGTACTTGTTATTGATAAAATATGATTTACCTATACGATTACACTCATTATCACCCATGGATATCATATTGATTTGTATGGGGATACACAATATACATTTTCTTAATATACCTAAAACAAAATTAAGGTACAAACTATATATATATATTAATTTTATAATAGTTGTAGATGTTTTTTTCCTTCAAAATTACATGGTAATGTCAATTTTTTTTTCTAGAATCAAATTGTTATACCGAGACATGTATATCCTTTAAAATCTCATGTCTATAAGGATAAATGTATTACATAATGTACCCCCGTGAGTATATCAATGATAAACTATTTAATCTTAATTATTAGTAATTATTATTAATTATTACTAATCATTACTAATCATTAATTATTACTAATTATTACTAATCATTTATTGTTTCTAATTATTAATATTTTATCATAATTATTACTAATTATTACTAATTATTACTAATCATTAATAATTATTACTAATTATAAGTAATTATTCACAATTAATCATAATTATTCCTTATTAATCTTATTTATTCCAAATTAAACCCAATTTATCTGAAATAAACCCTATTTGTCCTAATTAACAACATTGATTAATTTTTAATACTAAATATTGTTAATTATTGCTAAATATTACAAATAAAAACTAATTATTAATATATAATTTTAATTAATTATAGCGGTTACTAATTATTACTAATTAATCATAATTATTCATAATTATTTCTGATTATTTCTAATTATTCCGAATTATTAATAATCAATCTGGATTATTCTTAAATATTCCTAATTATTCCTAATTATTCATAAATATTCTTAAATAATCCTAATTATTCATAAATATTCCTAAATAATCATAAGTATTCTTAATTAAAACTAATTATTATAAATTATTCCTAATTATTATTATTTATTACTAATTATTACTAATTACTAAAAAATATATTAATAAATTGAACTAATAAGTAATAATTATTAATAATAATTGATACTTAATTCTTATTATTTCTAATTAATCCTAATTATTCCTAATTATTCATAATTAATCTTATTTATTACAAATTGTTACTAACTATTTCATGTTATTACTCATTATTACTAACTATTACTAATCATTAATAATAATTACTAATTATTAATAATTATTTCTATTTATTCAAAATTATTACTAATTATTTCAAATATAACTAATGATTAGTAATTAGTCATAATTAATCGTAATTAATATTAAATAATTCAAATTAACGATAATTAATCCTAAATATTCAATATTATTCCTAATTATACCTAATTAATATTAATTATTATAACTTATTATATTTTTTTATTTATTACTAATTATTACTAAGTAATCCTAATAAATCCTAATTAATCATAACAAATACTAATTAATCCAATTTATTACTAATTATTACTAATTATAAATAATTATCACTAATTATTTGTAATTATTCCAAATTATTCATGATTTATCTTAAATAGTCCTACTGTTTCTAACTAACCCTTATAATTATTAATTAATATTAATTAATAATAATTATTACTAATCAATCCTAATTTATCCTAATTTATCATAATAATTTATAATTAATATTAATTAGTCATAATTAATTTCGATTAATCCAAAATATTACTAATTATAACTAATTATTCATAAATATTGAAAATATTTCCAAATTAATCTAAATTATTCTTAACTATTTGTAATTATTTCCAAATATTCCTAATTATTAGAAATTAATCATAATTATTTCAAATAAATACTATTCATTACTTTACATAACCATATATTTGTATTAATTACTAATTAATCCTTATTTTTAATAAGTTATCCTAATTATTACCAATTATCCTAAATATTACTATTTATTACTATTTAATTGTTATTGTTTTTAATTATTACTTTTTATTACTAATTATTACTATTTTTAGCTAATTATTATATTTATATTTATATATTTGAAATTATTACTAATTTATCATAATTAATTCTAAATATATCCTCATTGATATTAATTATTAATTATTAATCCTCATTATAACTAATTAATCAAAATTATTAATAATTAATTGTAATTAATACAAATTAATCCTAATTATTCTTAATAATATCAAAATATTACAAATTAGTCACATTTATAACTAAATAATCCTAATTCTTTCTAATTAATCCAAATTATTACTATTTATTTGTAATTGATTCTAATTATTAGTAATTATTTATAATTATTACAAATTTATTTCAATTATTAAAATATAATTGTCATCATTAGCATATATTAGTAATTATTTCGAATTATTTATAATTATTACTAATTAAAACTTACACATAATTATTTGTAAAAATAAATACTAAAAAACCAATTCTCTAATGCTAATTAAATTTAATTTCATCTAAATAACAAATGTATGAATAATTTAAAATAATATAAATTAACTAAACAATAAAAATGTAGATAAATGCAAAGAAACTGAAGCATTCAAGGTATAAATGTCCTGAATTATGCTCCTATTTAAATTTTCAAACTATGAAAAATATTAAGAGAAAACTTTTCGGGAGAAAGAGAAAGTGAAGTTGAGAAAAGAATAGAATGAGAGGAAGAAAGGATGGGGGTATTTATATGTTATATTATTTGAGACATGATTATTTGCAACGCAGCCTGTAACAAATGGCCACTACTCACATTAATTACAGTTAGCTGGTAAAAATGTATTTGTGATGTGTCCCATCGCAAATGGGTAAATGCCCACATAATATTTGTGAAAAGAGAAATATCTCATCGTGAATAATAAAAAACCTTCTTTGGGTTTTTGCGACACGAATGTGAATGCATCAAAAATACTATTCTCATTGTTAGGCACCAATGTCACCGAAAAACTTTTGCGACTGGTCCTTACCCCACCCTTCGCAAACTATCCCTTTCAATAGGTTCTTTGTGAAATGCCCATGATCTATCGCAAATAACCCATCACAAATCCCCATTTACCCATATTGATGGATGGTCATCCAAATTAAAAAATGACACATACACTATCAAATTATCATTACCTCATTTGTATGGACAAAAATATGAGTCATTAAATTAGTAATTTCTTGTATTGTTACATTTACCTCATCAAATTGAATGAGATATTTATATATATAATACAACTGATTATTAATTATTTTGTCTTCCACAATTCATAAATGGGGATCATCGCATTCAACTCATAAAAAATTATATATTAATAAGGAGGATGAGTTTTTGAAGAGGAATATTGTGTGTGCTATGTTTTTCTCATTATCACTATAGTCATATAATGTATATGGAATTCGATTTTGATCATTAACAAATAATTAATCTTTAGAATCTTATCCATCAATGTATTTATTTTTTTCTTTTACCTTCCTTGCTTCAATTTTAGTTTATCAAAAATAATTTCTAATACTAACACATGCGTTATGTCCTGTTATATGTTAAAGGGGGTCAACAAAAAAATGGATATTATAAGACTTTTCTTCCAACCCTCTGGTAAAATATCCACCTACATTGATTTCTACAAGAGGGAGACAAAATATATTAAATATCCACGTAATATAATTGTGATAAATTTAAAATATACATATATTCTAGAAATTTTAAAATTAATTTGTCACAATATTACAAAATACATGTTTTAATGGAATAATATAAAACATTTCCTTATTATTATTTAGATTTTCTAATTTATATTCAGATTATGAGAAAATATGGGAATGAAAAAATATATTATTAGTATTAACTAGATTTATCTATTAACTCATTATCCTTTTCAGTTGTTATTATATCCTTTAGTTCTGTCACCCCCATGTGATAAATTAGTAGATATTATTCCAATCTTTAGATATCTTTGTGAGATTTCACAGATTAATTTTATATATTATTAAATAAATAAATTATAATGTGATGATTATTCAAAAACTAATTTTATAAAAATAAATTATTATATTATAAATTATTCATACATTCTTTTTTTGACAAACTATTTGAATGTGATTTCATATAAATATCTATGAATAAGTCATAACTTGTCATATATTTTCATTGGTAAAATATAAATAGAATTCAAAATTTATTTCAAATACATCGATATAGTTGTTATATTAAATATTTAATGTTTCCCAAAATATTTCACATATTGAATGTAAAATGTAATATTTTATTTCATAGATTCTATTTTGGTCATGTATATTTTAAAATATTTGAACAAATTCAAAATTAAATAAATAAATTTAGATATTTTACCATAACACAATGAAATAATTAAACACTCGTTATCTGGTTAACACTCCTCCAATAATGATATACTATGTTAATATTATCACTTCAATGAATGTACATTAATCTCCCAAACTAATTCTCATTTTAGACAGTTATGCTCTTATTATCACTGAATACATTTTTAAGTATTTTTCCATCCCCAATTAATGTTATAGTTTTGTAAATTTGGAATCTCATGTTTATAAATATTTGGATTCATCTCCTTTAAAAAACGATTCTATTATAGTAGGCTCCACTAAATTTATACATAAACTTTCTCCAAACACATGTATAACTTGTCTCAAATATTTAAATTTTTTAGAATATGATTATATAATTTTATATATACATTCTGCGATATATATTACTCGGCATTTATGTTATTCATTTGAATATGCGTATGATAATTTAATGAAATTATATATATCATTTTTTATAAGAATTAAATAATTGTAAGATTTAAAAATTGTTGATTTTTAAAAATATAAATCTTGTTATTCATATTTTTCTATGAATTATTTCTCACTGAATGGTGATGAGTAGAAATGACGAATATAAATAAATATTAATTATAAATGGATGATTTCTATATTGGAAAATATTTTTTAACATAAATTTCATTAATGTAAATGATGTTTCCAAAATGATATAAATTACATTAATATGAAAATTTAAATATCCACATTAAAAAAATTATTATTTTTGATATATATGTTTAAAAAAAATTAAAAAATAGGTATTAAACCGAACTATTATGTGTCTATAAATGTGTTTTCTCATTTCCCCTAAATGTAATCAATTTTTATATTAATGTAAATGTATATATTGTAGTCCTAATATCATTAGGTAATCATATAATATATGATAAAATCACAAACAATTCACATACATCCTAATCATAAAAATGAATTTATTTCCATTAAAAATTGACAACAAAGATGTTGACTAGAAACCTTTCTATATCACTATCGGTGTGCCTGGAAAAGATACGTGGGTGTGGTGAATCATTTTAGTAACATATTAGGAAATAAAAATATATAACTATATTTACCAGTTTGTTCCATTAATGAATTGATCTCACGCTCAATATGTTAATTATTATTATTTGTAATAATTTGAATAAATAGGATTGTACATAATAAATGTAAACATAGGTTGTTAATGATGTTCAACTCCGGGATTGATGAAAACATCCATGGTGTACAATGGTTATTATATTACTCCCAAATAAAATAATTTTTGAGAAATATAATATTGGTATGGTGAATTTTCCTAGAATCGTAAGCTTAGAACAAACCATTTATAATGAAAACACCTATATACAATTATTCAATTTCCTGATTTTGGATTTTACCACATTACAGTATATCATAAGTAATAGAACATGACAATCATAGAAAACAAGCATTTAATCGTATTAAAAAAATAAAACAATCAAATAAATTATGTATACTTTTCGGGACCATACTATAAAATTATATAGTAATTTCTTCTTCTCAAACATTATGATTGAATGATAAAAAGAAGAACTGATGGTTAGACTCTTCTAATTTCATCTTCATTTTCAATACACAAAAATAGCCATCCTGTTACAATTTTCAATATAAATATTCTCTCTTTCTATTTGAAAAATTCTTTATTTTGATGACAATATCATTCAACTAATTTATTTTATTCCTCTCTATTTTTTATATATTATTCATTAGAGTATATATCAATATTAATATAACTACATCCCATTTTATTTTTGATGGTCCCCATCTATTATAATTGTCATTCTAATATCTATGAAAAATTGCATCACTTAATCTCACAATACACTACATACTATAATTCTAGTTATCGCCAAAAAATATTTCCACATAATTCAATAACATTAAATTATTTCCCAAATACTCTTCTATAAAAACAACATAATCATGGTTTCTCATACACTTTAAATTTTTTGATATTGGATTCACATGGTTTAGTGGTAATATTTACATCTATAATCTCATTATCACACACTAATGGATTGTAAATAACCATATAATGTCGCCAATGAAATTAATGAATTTGGTTTGGTAGTAATATCTCTTATAACTATAACATAGTGTATCCACTATCACTTATTCACCATTTTTCACTAAATAGAACATCTTAAATCTTGATCATAATAATAATAATCATATTTATCTACAGATGATCTATACAACATCATTTTGTTTTGGAAACCTCTTATGTATTATAAAATAGTATATCTTTTTTCAATCTTAATCACTATTCCATTACTTTCTCATTTTATGATAACTATTTAATTTTCAATTAAAGGGCCCATTTAGTTTTATAAATGAAACATATAGGGAAGATTATAAGTGTTATCAAATTTATCTATACAACATCGATTCGTATTTTAACATATGATTAGGTAGATCATAAGGGATTTAGTGAACTCATAATAAATAATAATAATTCATGTGGAATATAAGTAAAAATTATGGAATGTTAAATGAGTCTTATAATCACACAATTAATATTATTGTATCATACTAAACCTTAAATAAATTTCATTGACACTTCTTATGTTTTAATAACTCATATATTTACATAATGACCATATATTTTTTTATCTAAACTCTACACTCAAGGATAAAAAATCCCCCTTACTAATATGTGGATCCCTACCATTCCAAATTTTCACTTAACTAAATACACTTATTAAATAAGTCTTTATAAAATTTTTACTCAAACTGAATACATCATCTCACAGACTCAACCACATATAATTACTTTTGAAAAAATTTGAATTGTTTTAATGATGACCATAATCTGATTAATGTATTATATACCATCATATAACTCCTAATAGTATTTCACTTTTCATTTACTACAATCACAAAATCAGTTATTTTCAAATATTCATTAAATGATATGAATCAAGTTTTCAGCTAATCAATAATTATTAATAATAGTTTTTATGGAATATATTTTTATCTCCACTACATTAATGAAACATAATATTCATCAATATAAAAACATCATGTGGCATTCCAATTTTTGAGGAAGTCATCTATAATAGAATTTTTATATAATAAATCAAGAAGAATTATCTAGAAAACATCAATTCTAAAAAATATTGTTTTTAAATATAAATTATTGTATCTAGAAAAAAATTCAAAAAATCAAACATTTCAATTGATCTGCAAAAATATATAATAAAACAATATAAGATATTATTTCATATGCTTAATGATAATCTAGAGAAATCCGATTCTATGAAATTTTATATATGAAACTTATATCCAAGATTTATGATTTATATTTTCTATTTTTTTTGGGCATAACTCAACTTTGTATCATACATTGAGTAGGGAACTTCATATATTCCAAATTATAGGGAACTAAATATTCTTTCCATGAATAAATTCTCTCTACATATTGTAATCATCCACTCTTCCTTATTATATATTGATAATAGATTCAACACAAATAAAAATTGGGATCAGTATTAACTACATTTATATTTATTGTTGATAATAATTATAAAAAATGATTATGAATTTGTCGAAACTATTTTATTTTCTCTCCACATTATTGAATATAAATAAAATGAACATAAGAGATTAATGTATCAATTAATTTGATAAATTTTCAAATAATGTATTCCATTATATTTCTACGTGTATAGGATCATACTGGAATACCATATTGAAAGATTTTGAAAATAAAGATGACCATTAACAAACAAACATAATTTCCATCTCAACACTCATATTCCATTGGTTTTATAATTTTTTTCATGTTGATACCATATTTTTTAAATTCATTCAAATAATAAAATTTATTATATTAAATTTGAAGTTTTTCCATGACAAAACTCTTTCACATGTCATTACACACTAGTCAAAAAATTACATCTATAGTAGGTTATGATTCCTGAATCCACCATAGAGTTTAACCTCATTTATTAGATAAATTCATATTCTCCCACTAAATATAACATTTTATTTTGTAAAATAATTACATGGAAAATATGTATTAAAATTTGATCAATGATATATTTTATGAAAATTATACAAATTCATTGTTTTATAAAGTAATATATTCATGTAGGTTTTGAACGGAATCTCTTCACGGGGATACTCAATCAAAATTTATAAAGTGGAATTTCATTTCACTATTTATAATTCATAATAAAAATTATCATTAATGAATATTATGGCTTCATAATATCTTTAATAGTTAATAGAGATTTCTAAAATTTTCATTTTTTTCATAGTAAATAACAATAACTACCACTTCCATAAATTTAAATAAAAAACATTTTGTATTCCCATAATGAGGACCTACATTAGTTATTAGTGATACAAGTACAGTAAAAAATTCCTAATCAACCATGATTCTTTTTTCATTCCCTATGTAAAGTCCTCGACCCAGAATCCACTAAACTGGTGCTGCGAGCTAGGGGGTTACATGACTTTAAGCGCGCCTCCCCATATGCCCAAGGCTGCCGACTAGCAGAAGGGGTCTATGGAGTCATGTGGGGAGACTATATCCCCTTTTTATCAGATTAATTCACAACCTAAATAAACTAATAGAGGAAACAATAATCAACAAAAAAGGAACAAGTATAACAACCATTTCAAACAATAAAAAATTCCATGTCATACTACAAGTTTAAATGTGAACAAAATCCCAAAAAAAGGACAACTGCCAAAGTCCCAAAAATGGTCTTGAATCCATGTTTGGATCCTCCACCAAGAGCTACCCGTGTCCACTCAACTATCTAGCAAGTAACATTTCCCTTCTCATGACCTACAAACATGAAGTCTGCTTGGGTACCCAACGGCGGCCCGAGCAGGGTGTGAGTACAACTTAGTAGGCCCCCACCAATAGTGTCTACAAAATATCTAGTATAAACTTGTAGTGCATAAAAAAGGAAAATTAATGATAATTACCAAATGATTATTCGAGGTTCCATTAACAAGTTTAGAATCAAAGCCATTGCCACTTCAATTTCCATTCATTTCACACCATTTACCATCACATTCCATTTCATCAGATTTCCATGGGTTAATCACATATACTTTGTTACATGGGTCCAAGGATAAAAATCACATGCAAGAGGGTAAAGACATCATTATCCAATATCACGAATATTAACCCCCACATATGAACCATATTCTAACATCGATGCCTCAGTCTGGGTGGGTACCTCATAACAACCATATTCTCACCTCGAATCCTTAGTCTGGGTGGATGCAACCGTTAGGAGAATCGATCATCAGTCCTCATTCCTAACCTGTGAATATAGGGGTGAGTTTAGATCATCAGTCTTTGAAAGACCCATGGGAAAAGATCCTCAAGTCATACCCCACTCTACCAAGCCATTTGCACATGCTTATATATATATATCTAATAATCAAACAACAATACCATTTCCCGTTGGACCAAGAATTCACGACAAACCAAGCGGGAATTCACATTATGCCTCAACCCATTAACACATTACCATTTCACATCATTTAACCAGTCACCCTATTACCATGTCTTATTCCTATCTCACTAAGCATTCAACACTAGACCCATAACCTATCCCATTATGGTCTTTAATCAGTTTACACATTAACCCATTTAACTCGTTCCTCATTTCCATGAATTAACCATTCAACCCATTCCCATTAACCATTGGGTTATTTCCTATTCTAGGTGCATCACCTAACATCTATTTCACGTTCAACCATTCATGCCAAAATATTAATCAAGGGCTATATCATTCATTACAACAAGGTCAATTGTTTAATAACCAACCTTGAGCTCAGGAAAAGACGGCACACCCGGTTAGTGGCCCTAATTAGGTAATGTCAATCCCAACACATCCCATGCGGATCGTGAGGATTCCCAATTGCCATTTAAGAAACCAAAATTACCAAAAATGCCATGGTAATTAAAAACATAACCAATGGATAACAAGAACACAAAAAAACATGCACAAATACCGAAATAAACATGGGATATAACTTGTAGACCACCTACCTCGAAACCGTGGTTGAACGCACTCTCAATCGAGTCCTTAGACCTTGATACAACCATCCTTTGGAGCATCAACCTAATACACACCCAAAAGATAGGGTTTTAGAGCTTCAGAACAAGAGGGAGAGAAGATACAAACCCTATACCAAAAAACGGAAGCATGGATTGGATTAGCCTTACCTGGAGCTTCGATATGCATCCAACGACACTCAAAACGTCCATGAATCGAAGGAAAACCACCCTTGGGAATCTTGGGATGGCCACATTCATCACTAGGGTTGATAGGGGATGAACGGAGGAAAATCCTGAGTTGGGGTTTAAAAGTCCGGAGTTTCAATTTTGTAATTTTACCCAACATTAAGAGGTTGCACGGTTTGGAAGCACGGTTTGACAAACCGTGTAAAAACTGTGTACATGATACTTCCTGGAGGAGAAGGGTTGCACAGTTTACCTGGGTAGGCCGAACGGTTTTCCCTGGCCGTGCACAGGCCGTGCACCCTAGCCTGTCTTGCACAAATGTCCTTTCTTCCGTGCCCAGAGCCCCTGAAACACTCCCAAGGCCTCCCATACTTTCAGAAGTCATCCCATGAAACCCAGAACAAGGGATTCAAATAAAACATAATGAAAACATACCCTTCCAAAAATAGGGATCTTACAACCTCCCCTCCTTATAATAGCTCATCCTCAAGGTGAGTCCCCAAGCCTCATTGCTCAACTGAAGAGAATATATTGTGCCACTAAACCCGCATATCTGATTCCTTCTCCCATGTTTCTTCTGGAACATTCCCATGCTACCATAGTACTCGCACTAATGGAACAACCTTGCCCCGTAAGTTCTTTTCAATATGATCCACCACTCGAACCGGATGCTCCTCAATGGACGCATCAGCATCAAGCTCCACATCCTCAACATCAACCACATGAGAAGGTTCAGGGTGATACCGTCGAAGCTGTGACACATGAAACCCATCATGTATCCCACCATAACATTGTGGAAGAGCCAATCTATAAGACAATGGTATGATCCTCTCCACAATCTCAAAATGTCCCGCATATCTGGGTTCCAACATACCTTACATTCGAATCTGACGGTGACCTAACCATGGTGACATGCGAAGGAACACTTTATCACCCATCGCAAACTCAAGAGGTATACGAAACTGATCTACATATGAATTCTACCTACTATGAGCCGTAACCATCTACTTTCTAATCAACTTCACTCCCTCTAAAGTCTCTTTCATGGGACATGGCCCCAACAACTCAGATTCACTGGCCTCTAGCCAACAAAATGGAGATCTAGATAGCCTCCCATAGAGTTCCTGAAACGATGCCATCTGAATCGTATCCAGAAAACTGATGTTTTAGGAAAACTCATCTAACGACATGTGCCTCTCCCAAGAACCACCAATGTCCAAGACACAAGATCTTAACTTGTTTTCCAACACATTGATCGTATGCTCCGACTGTCCGTTAGTCTGTGGGTGGGAAGTCATAGTCAAAAACACCTGGATACCAAGAACCTTCTCAACTCTTTCCAGAAACGCGATGTGAAATGACGATCTTGTTCAGAAACTATGGTTCGCGGAACACCATGCTACCACACTATCACCCGAACATACATCTCACCCAACTGGTCGACTGTAAAGGTCTCCTGAATCAGTAAAAAATGTGTCACTTTCGTTAACCGATCCACAACCACCCTAATTGCATCATTCTTCTGTGGCGTCCTTGGACAACCCATGAAAAAATAAATTGTTACATCATCCCACTTCTATTCCAGAATGGGAAATGGATGCAATAAACCACATGGGTGTTGATGCTTGACCTTCACCTGCTAAAAGGTAAGGCACCGTGCCACAAAGCTCGCAACATCCTTCTTCACTACAGGCCACCAAAACTGTATTCGGAGATTATGATACATCTTGGTCAAACCAGGATGTGCTGCCCACATTTATGCATGGAACTCACTCATCGAATCTTCCCGCACACACTTTGGTGCAACCACACGATCACGAACATGATCAAAACTATCCACTGTGATGGCCCAACCAGGAGGTAGCTACCCACCTTTAAGATTTTCTGTCATTGTCAAACACTCCGGATCATCAAGCTGACCTTCCTTAACAAGACTCAAAAGCGTAAAATCCATCATTAGGGAAGCCAGAGTCACTTGATCAATCTCCTCCTGCACCTCCAGGTGAATCTATTCAAACAATGCCATCACCTTCCACTTGGTGTTGGACTCCTGAACCACCTGATTCCGATTCATCCTACTCAGAGGATCAGCAACATTGTCTCCCATTCATGGAAAGTACACCAACTCAAAGTCAAATGACTAGAGATATTCAACCCATCTTCACTGCTGAAGATTCAGATCCCACTGCAAGAAGATGTACATTAAACACTAATGATAGGTAAACATAGTAAATTTTTCTCCCAACAGATTGTGCCTCCAGCACTTCAAGGCATACACCACTGCAGCCAACTCAAGGTCCTGAGTGGGATAGTTCCACTCATGGGGTCTCAAATACCTTGACCAATAAGACACAACCCACTCATCCTATGGCATACCGTCGTTTTATAAAATAACTTATAGCATCCCGTCTTTTTATAACATAACTTTCATTCCATTACACGTAACTGAGGATCTTTAAGGTTTAGTTTCTTGGAAACAAGGAACATAAAACATGAAAAAAAAATTCTTCTTAAACACTTGAAAGGCTTCTCCTCATGTTCAACCTAGGCTCATTACTGCATCTCATAACCTGGGGACATACATCAAAAGGAAGGGTGAGCAGAAGTCCCAGCAAGGGAAACAAGTGAAACATTTTACATATGAACTTGAGATACATCAATAAAGTCATGAAAAGAACTTTAAGGCATGAAAATGAAATCATGAGGCATATCATAATAAAAATAAAACATTTTCATAACTTGAATATGTGGCTACATCATTTAACATAGACAATAATGAACATATCACCAAGGTCCATCCCCAAGGTGTCATTTAAAAATTACCAAGGTTATTCACCAAGGTATCGTGAAAATTGTAATCTCTAGTGGTTACATCATTACCCAATGCATTGGAGCTCTACCAGGGCACACCCTTAAATTTGCCTTTATTATCATGTGAGACACATATATCATCATCAAAAATTTCATAAATAACCCATATAGCATAAAATAAATGGGTTTCATTTATTAATCATAACATTTTAAAAATTGCTTTAAAGACATGATCATTACATCACTTTAAACCCACGGAAGGGGAGAGGATGTTTCATGTATGTAAATCCCAGAATATAAAATCGAACATTTTGGTATATATTTGAATACCGATATAAAAGATAGATCTTTGAGTATTCACTTAATAAGATCAAGGAACTTTAGAAAAAGAGAGATACATTCTGAGGCGAAAATTCTACAGCATAACGGCTATGTTACAGGGTTTTAGAAAACATTGAAAAGAGAGGGGACATGGGTCAAACATTCATAAATTACCCATAAAACAGTAGAGGGAAATAATATAAGAGATTTAAGAACATGGTAATGAAATTTGAAAATATACCATATGAAATGAAGAACATGAAAGGAAGTCAAAAATAAGATTTCTCTTTTGAAAAATTCGGCAGCCAAACGCCGCCACTTAAAACTTCAAAATACTGAATTGAAGAGATCAAATCGGGTCTCTCATCATATGATCATAGAAGATAAATATGATAAATTTAGAGATCATACCCCAACATAATAAAAATAAACTTGAAATACTTTACATGAAAATTGATCATGAAAAATGAGAAAGGAGAATGAATCTGTTACAAAAATTTCGGCAGCCTAACGGCGCCACTTAAAACTTCATAAAACAAAATAATGAGAGTAAGAGGGGATCTCTCATTATTTGAACATGAAAAGGGCAGTAAGATGAGTATAGAACAATATCCTCCTTCAGAAGAACATGGATCATAAAATGAATGACATAAAAGAGATTACTCGAAATTAAAAGAGAGGTCGGATCCCTTACCTTAAAATGTAACTCTTAAAACTCAAAGGTTTGGACCTTGAGGGCTTGGGGGCACCTTGGGCGGACTCTTTGGGAGGTAAGGAGACCAGAACTTCGTTGGGGGAGAGTGGGGAGTCGAATGGATTAGAGGATGACTTGGTATTTATAGGGAAAGTGAGGGGACAAGGCATTAATGGCCAAGGGACACCTCATTAGTGGTTTTGGAAAAACCATGGTCTTGCCCATGGTGTTTGCCCATGGTATTGGCCACTTGAGACACCTCATAGCTTATCTTACTATTCATAAGTCGACCATATTGATTACATTCTTAATACATCATTTAATGATGTCATTAAACACCCGTAACTTAAAAACTGTATTTTCACTATTCATCGAAAATTCAACTTTCTCAGAATAATCCCAAAATTTCACCTTAACCAAATATCAATGATTTGATTTTAATAATGAAATCCATTTTATAAAAATATTTTTCTAAATATTTTTAATTAAATTATTAATTAAAAACACTATTCATCGAAAATTTATTTTTTTCAGAAAAATCCCCAAAAATTACCTTAACATAATATCGATGCTCTTAGTTCAAAAATGAAGTCCATTTTATAAAAATAAATTTCTAAATATTTTTAATTAAAATTTTAATTTAAAACACTATTCATCCGAAAAAACTAATACTTGAATAATAATTTATGAAACCGTTATTTAACCATTTCATTGAATCATATTACTTAATCAAAGTGCCTAGTTTATTTTAATACTTTCTTTAAGTGAGATTACTAATCCATTTGGACACATTATTAATCCTAATCATAAAATCACTATTCATAATTTACTATTCATCAAAAATCAAGTTGATCTTATTAGACTCTAAATTTCGTACTGAACATAATTGTAGAAGACCATTTTTTTGAAAATCATTACACATTTTTTATTATTTAGGGTTTACGTAAACATATTTAAAATATTGTTTTTCTAAAATTTATCAAAAATATGTATACTATATTTATCCGGTAATTTGAAAATTCATAAAAGAAATCGAAATTTTTATTTAAAACAAAGGATTACACAAGACAGTTACGGTCTCCTTACATAGCCCCTTATCACACCCGCATAGGACCTAAGTGTAAGGTGTGATAAGGTGAGAGAATCCGAGGGAGGCTCAGCCAACATCGCACGAGTAGTAATTTGTATCAGTTTGAAATTCTCGCGAAGGCGATCCCATTCTAGCTTTATACGATGAAGTTCAGCTTGGGTTTGGTCCAGAGAAAAGCCTAGTGGTGCTACCTCCTTCCCATGTTCTATTAGATGGGCTTCGATCGGCCCAAGACTACTGGGTGAGGCCATCAAATCTTCTTTCTATATTAGTTAACCAAGATTGCTTGTATTTAGAGACAATAGTCAAAACGTTTAGTTTCCAGCAGTCATATTGACCAATGGTCAAATAACAGTCAAAACCCAAAAGTCTCATTTTAATTATACTCATGTTATCAAATGAAAAATTTTTGTTGAGTATAAAAATAAAATAAAATAACACATAAAATTAGGAAACAATATTTATTTAAAAATTTCAGGTTGTTACAATCTTCCCCCCTTCATAAATTGTGTCCTCGCAATTTTTAAAAATTGGGTTTAGAAATTTCACTGAAAGTCCCAGATCGGAAAAGGAGTCAGTAAAACAATTACTTTAAAAGAAAGAAAGGGAAGTACAAAGGTCACCCGAGTAAACCCACACGTGGATTCCATGTAGGAAAACATGGACATGGAGGAGAAAACAAAGGTTCAAGATATGAGGGTGAGTGATAGAGAACATGATTAAGAGAAAGTTAACCATAAGAAAATCCCAAACTTATGATGTGTGTAAACGGTCTTTGATTACCTAGTAGGAAACGTAAACCAACAACATTTTTGTTTTACATTTCTTTTCATAATTTTGAGGAGTTCATTTACTACATATAACAAAAACATAAGAAAATATACCTACCTTCAAGTAGAGTTTCATCTTTTAATAAGTCCCTACCAACTGAAATCTTTTCTCCAAATGATGAGAATTCAAAAACACTTGGTCTCATAAAAGCACAAGAATCATCTTCTAGAGAATCACATAATATACAAAAGATTAACTATTTATTTCTTCTATCTTAAAACATTATCCCAAAAACAGAAAGGTTAAGGTAAAACAACTCTTCAAAAAGAAAAAATCCCATAGGAATGGAAACTACTTTTAAATATTCAAAGTTCCATGGTACTACCCAAAGTTCATCATAGACCATTCCATAAATAACGGTCCTTAAAATTCCTCAAAATAAACCAAACTAAGATTGAAACCCAAATACAAGAAGGATTTGATAACATAGTCTTCCAAAACTACTTCATTGTTCATCTCCAGACAACATCAACCACTCCTAACATCGTATAACAAAAATAGCTAACCTAAACATATGTTACCCAAGATAGGTTAATCATTCCCATAAGTAACCTAAATTACTATAAGTCCACCTTAAATTCATCAATTCTTCAAAATATAAGTCAACTCTACTCCTCAATGAAAATACTATAGTAATCTATTTACCTCGATCATATAGGGTCCCCAAAATAGTGAACATCTTCCAAAATAATAATCATCTTTTAATCCCCTAATCATCTCTGTCATATTAATACGGAAATTGTCCCATTTCCTATCACATTGTTTGTTGGGACACGTTATTCCATTTCCCACCATTAACTATGTAGAGAAATTATAATTAGAGGCTTAAATACTTAACCAATAATCATGAAAAAGACATAAATCATATAAGGATAACATGTAGAAGAAAAGTATACCCTAACTTGTGATCCCCTAGGTTCCCATCTGGGTTATCCATTATCATATATTCTTATGTGAATATTTATTTTATTTTATGTTTGTTCCTTTAAAAATGGTTCATACCAAGCTTATGAATTTACCAAAGCATATCCCCCGGGAGTGTCGTAACAAAGAGTGCAGCAAGGCCCATTGTCGTGTACCAGTTCCCATTTGAGTCTAGCTCAAAGTGGTGTTTTCGGGTTTTACCCCTATGTACATCTGTGCCAGAGCCACCTCTACCTGCTCGTATCCAGACAGGGATGTATTTTCATGTAAACCCCTTACTCAATACTCACCAAAATACCAGGAAGATTTCCTATATTTAAACTTTTCTATAGGGTTCTTCTTAGAGTTTTCATATCCTAATTTCCACAAATAAGTAAACCTCCCTTTGATACCAACATTGGCATCCTGTATTTTTATAACATAACTTATAGCATCCCATCTTTTTATAACATAACATTCATTCCATTACACGGAACTGAGGATCTTTAAGGTTTAGTGTCTTGGAAACAAGGAACATAAAACATGAAACAAAAAAAATCTTCTTAAACACTTGAAAGGCTTCTCCTCATGTTCTCCCTAGGCTCATTACTTCATCTCATAACTTGTGTACATACATCAAAAGGAAGCGTGAGCAGGAGGCGCAGTAAGGGAAACAAGTGAAACATTTTACATATCAACATGAGATACATCAATAAAGTCATGAAAAGAACTTTAAGGCATGAAAATGAAATCATGAGGCATATCATAATAAAAATAAATCTTTTTCATAACTTGAAGATGTGGCTACATCATTTAACATAGACAATCATGAACATATCACCAAGGTCCATCCCCACGGTTTTATTTGAAAATTACCAAGGTTATTCACTAAAGTATCGTGAAAATTGTAATCTCTAGTGGTTACATCATTACCCAATGCATTGGAGCGCTATTAGGGCGCACCCTTAAATTTGCCTTTATTATCATGTGAGCCACATATATCATCATCAAACATTTCATAAATAACACATATTGCGTAAAATAAATGGGATTTATTTAATAATAATAACATTTTAAAAACTGCTTTAAAGACATGATATTTACATCACTTTAAACCCACGGAAGGGGAGAGCAGGTTTCATGTATGTAAATCCCAGAATTTAAAATCGAACATTTTAGTATATATGTGAATACCCATATAGAATATATTGATTTGATTATTCACTTAATAAAATCAAATAACTTCAGAAAGAGAGAGAGACATTTTGAGACGAAAATTCTGCAGCATAACGGCTATGTTACAGGGTTTTAGAAAACATTGAAAAGAGAGGGGACATGGGTCAAACATTCATAAATTACCCATAAAACAGTAGAGGGACAGAATATAATAGATTTAAGAACATGGTAATGAAATTTGAAAATATACCATATGAAATGAAGAACATGAAAGGAAGTCAAAAATAATATTTCTCTTATGAAAATTTGGCAGCCTAACGGCGTCACATAAACTTCAACCAAAAAATGAATTGATGAGATAAAATAGGGTCTCTCATCATATGAACATAAAAGATCAGTATGATAGATATAGAGTTAATACCACAACATAATAAAAAAGTAACTTGAAAGACTTGACATGAAAGTAGAACTTTGAAAAGAATGAGAAGTGTGAAAAATCTCCTAAAAATTCGGCAGCCTAACGACGCCACTTAAAACATCAATATACTGAATTAAAGAGTTCAAATGGGGTCTCTCATCATATGAACATAAGAGTCCTGTATGATAGATATATAGATCATACCCCAACATAAAAAAAAGTAACTTGAAATAATTGACTTGAAAGTGGAACTTCAAAATGAGAAGGGTGAAGAACCACTTAAAAATTCGGCAGCCTAACGGCGCCACTTAAAACTTCAAAATACTGAATTGAAGAGATAAAATGGGGTATCTCATCATATGATCATAGAAGATCAGTATGATAAATTTAGAGATCATACCCCAACATAATAAAAAGGAACTTGAAATACTTTACATGAAAATAGATCTTGAAAAATGAGAAGGGAGAAAGAATCCGTTACAAAAATTTCGGCAGCCTAACGGCGCCACTTCAAACATCATAAATCAAAATAATTAGAGTAAGAGGGGATCTTCCATTATATGAAAATGAAAAGGGAAGTAAGATGAGTATAAATAAATATCCTCCTTCATAAAAACATGGAGCATAAAAGGAATGGCATAAAAGAGATTACTCGAAATGAAAAGAGAGGTCGGATCCCTTACCTTAAAAGGTAACTCTTAAAACTCAAATTTTTGGACCTTGAGGGATTGGGGGAACCTTGGGAGGACTCTTTGGGAGGTATGGAGACCAGAAATTCGTTGGGGGAGAGTGGGGAGTCGAATGTATGAGAGGATGGCTTGGTATTTATAGGGAAAGTGAGGGGACAAGGCATTAATGGCCAAGGGACACCTCATTAGTGGTTTTGGAAAAACCATGGGCTTGCCCATGGTATTTCCCCATGGTATTGGACACATGGTACACCTCATACCTTATATTACTATTCATAAGTCGACCATATTGATTACATACTTAATACATCATTTAATGATGTCATTAAACACCCGTAACTTAAAAACTGTATTTTCACTATTCATCGAAAATTCAACTTTCTCAGAATAATCCCAAAATTTCACCATAACCAAATATCAATGCTCTGATTTCAAAAATGAAATCCATTTTATAAAAATAATTTTATAAACATTTTTAATTAAATTTTTAATTAAAAACACTATTCATCGAAAATTTAATTTTTTCAGAAAAATCCCCAAAAATTACCTTAACATAATATCGATGCTCTGAGTTCAAAAATGAAGTCCATTTTATAAAAATAATTTTCTAAATATTTTTAATTAAAATTTTAATTAAAAAACACTATTCATCTGAAAAAACTAATACTTGAATAATAATTTATGAAACCATTATTTAACCATTTTATTGAATCACATTACTTAATCAAAGTGCCTAGCTTATTTTAACACTTTCTTTAAGTGAGATTACTAATCCATTTGGACACATTATTAATACTAATCATTAAATCACTATTCATAATTTAATATTCATCAAAAATCAAGTTGATCTTATTAGACTCTAAATTTCGTACTGAACATAATTGTAGAAGTTCATTTTTTGAAAATCATTACACATTTTTAATTATTTAGGGTTTACATAAACATATTTAAAATATCCTTTTTCAAAAATTCATCAAAAATATGCATACTATATTTATCCGGTCATTTGAAAATTCATAAAAGAAATCGAAATTTTTATTTAAAACAAAGGATTACACAAGACAGTTACGGTATCCTTACATATCCCCTTATCACACCAGCATAGGACCTAAGTGTAAGGTGTGCTAAGGTGAGAGAATCTGAGGGAGGCCCAACCAACATCGCACGAGTAGTAATTTCTATCAGTTTGAACTTCTAGCGAAGGCGATCCCGTTCTTGCTTTATACAATGAAGTTTAGCTTGGGTTTGGTCCAGAGAAAAGCCCAGTGGTGCTACCTCCTTCCCAAGTTCTGTTAGATGGGCTTTGATCGGTCCAAGACTACTGGGTGAGGCCATCAAATTTTCTTTCTATATTAATTAACCAAGATTGCTTGTATTTAGAGACAATAGTCAAAACGTTTAGTTTCCAGCAGTCATATTGACCAATGGTCAAATAACAGTCAAAACCCAACAGTCTCATTTTAATTATACTCATGTTATCAAATGAAGCATTTTTGTTGAGTATAAAACTAAAAATAATAACACATATAATTAGGTAACAATATTTATTTAAAAAATTAGGGTCGTTACACATCCTACATCAACACATCCCCATTTCTGACTCCGGACACATCGCAAAACACGACGTACTTCTTACCTGGCTCAGGTAAGATCAAGATAGGTGTAGTCGTAAACCACTTCTTAAAATCATGGAAGGCACTCTCACAAGCCTCAGACCACTGGAACCTGATTCCTTTCTTGGTCAAGCCCGAGAGTGGTGCTGCCTAGTGATAGAAATTTTGAATGAACCTTTGTTAATACCCAACAAAACCCAAAAAACTCTGAACATCAGAAACACTCTCGGGCTGCTCCCATGATAAAAATGTCTGCACTTTTTCTAGATCAAACGTCACACCTGCCTCCGAGATGATTTGACACAGAAAATGCACCTCACCTATCCAGAATTGACACTTTGATAGCTTGGCCTATAGCTGATGCTCTCTTAGCGTACCCATGAAGAAGTCAAGATGTTGGGAATGATCATCATCAGTTTTCGAGTACACTAAGATATAATCAACAAAGACAAAAACAAACTGATCTAGATATGGATGAAATATTCGGTTCATCAAAGACATAAACACCGATGGTGTATTGGCCAAGCCAAACAACATTACAAAAAAATCAAACAACCCATACCGACTCCGAAAAGCTGTTTGTGGTACGTCAGAAGACCTCACCCACAACTGGTGATAAACCAACCTCAGATAAATCATATAAAACACTGATGCACCCCTCAACTATTCAAAAAGCTCATCAATTTTAGGAAGAGGGTACCAATTTTTCGTCGTCATCTGATTCATCTTCTGATTGTCAACACATAGCCTCAACGACCCGTCGGCCTTCTTTGCAAAAATCACGGGAGATCCCAAAGAGACATAATAGGACGGATAAACTCCTACGCTCCAACTCATCAAGATAAACCTTCAGTTCATGGAGTTTTGCTGGTTCCATTCAGTATTATGGAATAGATACTTGCTCCGCCCCCACTAGAAACTCGATCGTGAACTCAAAATCCCTCTCGGGTGGTAACCCCATGAAATTTTCAAGAAACACATATTAAAACCGATCCACCACAAGAAAAAAATTAGATTTTTCATCTCCCTCATCATCATCAAGCCTGAGACATGCCACTTGGGACACGAGTCCACTAATCTATTAACAATACGACCCCACACGCCCTTCTCGAACATCCCATTCACCACGGTTGACATAAGAATCACCCTCAAGTGACATGAATGATTCTCTATGGTGATAACATTCTATGTGGGCCTCATACAACACCGACCAATCCATTACCAAGATTAGTTTAAACCCTGACATCTTGAGGACAAACAAATACCATGGAATGTGATACCCACCGACTTCCATGGCACATCCCTTGCACTGCTTGATATCCTCAACCCATACTCCCAAAAAGGTGTTAATTGACATAACTCTACACACCCTCTCAATAAGTAAAATCAGTGATACCATAAGTTGAGAATAGATAAAAGAGTGTGAGGAACATGTGTCAAACAACACACCAGAATATTTAGATGATACAAGGATTATACCTTGAGCAGTTGACGGTCTACCCTCACCATCATTAGGTGAAAATTGAACTTCCTGAAGCTGAATTTCCCCTCTACCCTGGGCTCCTTCCTGAACACCCTGTGATGCATTAACCTTCTAGAATGAGTGATCTTTCCCTAGAGTTCCACGTCCACCGCCCCTCCTAGTACGGTGAATGGAGCTACAACTTCCAGCCTGATACGGGGAAACTGATCCCCTTTTCGTACCCCGCACCTGATTCTCATCATCATGCTCCCCCATCTACTGAGGGTTTTTATAGAACCTCTGCACATTCCCCATCCTGCCGCACGAACGACACTCAACTGGAGGTCGAGGACACTAGCCATGAATATACCCCGTCCTACTGCACTGATAACATAACACATGGTTCCCACTCCGAGAGTCTAACCCTCTCTTATGGCCACCTTGGTGGAAATCATCCAAACAACGCTTCCGACCTTCGGAAGATGCACCAGTTGTCCGCCCAGCTGGCACGACCAGCCCACCACCTGAATCTCCCTTCAGGTTCCCTTCAGAGATGAGTTCCTGATCCATTACCACTACAAACCTCTTCATGAAGAAGATATTTACTCGAGGCCTGATTTGATGTCTCATCCCAACCTGTAAACGCCTTTCCACCACTACCTCATCCCCTGCTAACACTAGGAAAAATCACCATAAATCAGTGAAGCAACTACCATATTCCATCACCGACAATGATCCCTGACTCAGGATCATAAACTTTACATCCCACTCTTGCCTCAAAGTCTCTGGGTATAAATGTTCCAGAAACTAATATTGTAAAACCTCCCATGACTTCCCCTCAGCCTTCACGGTCTAAGCCTAAATGTCCCACCAACTCCTCTCCTTGTCCAGCAATATATAAACGGACATCTTTACTAGATTTTCAACAGGGGTCTTCAGAGAATCCAATACCGTCTGGACAGACTCTAACAAGAACTCTGCCACCTCTGGCTTGCCCTCTCTGGTGATGGTCGGAGGGTGCTGCAACTGGAACTCCCTGATCAGCTCAAACATACTCGGTGCAACCCTGGGTCCTGATCCATCATCAGCATAAGGCAATCCAATTTCTCTCAGAATTGGTCTTCACTACCTTCATTGATCACCACATTTTCGTGTGCTTCTACCAGTGGAGTGTTCTCAGCAACATCCTCCTGTTTCCCAACTGGCAATCAACATTGTGGTGGATTATCTCATAATTTCCAACCACAAGATTTGACATGCATACCATTAAACTTTAACGACTTCATCAAAAAGCTCTTTAATAGCTAAAAAACCCCATCTTCACTTGCAAATTCAACAGCATTAGAACCTCAAATTTACCGCCCCGACCATCCCTACCGCGGGCCATGGTCCACATGGGGTAAACAACCATGCACTAAAACAAAAATCACCCAAAATATTACAAAAACATTTTCCACTTCATTTAAAACACTTGTATTACATTAAAAATCATTTACTCACTAGTTTTCATATCATTTTTTTCATCATTTCGTGGTTTCATGAAATGAATGATGCTCCCTACTTTCCTGCTTCACACACACATCCCGTGCGTGTTCCTAAAACGATGCATGCCACCTGTCTCCCATGGTACCTATAATGATGCATGAATTAAAATCCTCATTCCCTTAAGGCCGCGAGCCAAATATCATAAAATAGTCACATAAAACCACATGTTGATCACCCAATGATGAAATATCATCAACAGTAACAACACACAACCAAGAACAACATTTTCCACCAAGGGTGACTTGGGTTTTCCCCCGTACATGGGTTAGCCACTCCCAAGAACAAGCTCCTTAAAAATTCCTCACACATATTAACCCTTGGCGACCTACCCCAAATAACAAGACCTCAGAGAAGGAGAAGAAAGACCTCCTCTGATACAACTTTATAACATCCCCGACCAGGAAGCCACTAAACCGGTGCTCCAAGCCGGTGGTTACATGATCTTATGCACACCTCCCCGTAGGACAAAGGCTGCCGATTAACAGCAGAGGTATATGGAGTCACGTCGGGAGACTATTACCCCTTTTTATCAGAGAATTCCACAACAGAAATAATCCAATAGTGAAAACAATAATCAACAAATAAAGAACAAGTATAACAACCACTTCCAACAATAAATATGCCATGTCATATTACAATTGAAAAAGTGAACTAAATCCCAAAATAAGGACAACTGCCAATGTCCCCAAAACGGTCCCGACTCCAAGTCCAGATCCTCCACCAAGAGCTACCCGTGTCCACTCAACTATATAACAAGGACCCTTTGTAACATCCCAAGTAAATGAAAAATAAGTCATATTTCATATTTATTAATATTTATGAATTAAATATTAATTTTACTTTAAAAAGGTTGCTATGTTGGATAGAATACCCGATACGCAACAACAGGTTTCTTTGGAATCTTACGTTACACTCATATAATATAATATTATTATTTTAAATGGTAGTTTACTCCTAGGATTTGTAGTGGCAGGAATGAACGAAACTAACTACAATATGATTATACATGTTTGTTAGACGTTTTTACTTTTATCCAATAAATGTTATAGGATTAAAATGTGAATGAATCTAATTTTAAGCATAATTTTCACTAAAAGGCTGATTAATCGCTTTTTAATGGAGAAACCTTTTTAAATTTAGTTTTGGTCACTTTAATACATTCTATATGACAAAATAAAATCCTTCTTTATAATGGTGACATGAAAATTTACTTTTTGAAATTTTTAGGAATTTTTTCGATAAATTTCATTTTTTAATGAATAGTGAAAAATATTCTAGTTCAATTCAAAAGTTCCTTTTATTCTAATTTATTTATATGGTTAGATTATATTTTTAATTGGTTTTAAAGTTAAATTAAATTATATTTTAACCATTTAATTGAATGTTGGTCATTGGAATGAATTTCACTTTGAAATTGGACATAAACAAGTATCAATCTTTTGATAGTTATTGTTTCATAAAAAAGGATATTTGTTTTATCATCCAGAATTAATTTTTAAATTAATTAATTCCAGTTATATGTTTTTAATTTGGAAAAATATACATAAATTTTTAATTCTGAATATAAAATAATGCTTAGGATGAATTTTTGGTATTTTTCTGAAAAACATCAATTTTTTATGAATAGTGAAACCACTTAGTGGTAGTTAAAAAAACAGAATTTTCCATTTAAATGAAATTTTACCACTTCTGCAAATTGAATTTAAAATATCCGACATACATGGTTTTTATCAAGATATAAAATGTGGTTCATTAAGATGAAAATAATTTTTTGTGAATAGTACCTTTTGACTTTTATTTACTGCGGTTAAAGTTAAATAAGGTAATTCAATGTTAAAAAAATATTATAATAATTTAAAATTACATTAACACATGTCCTAACCTTATTGGTTGAGTCATTAATGACCATGGTCATCTTTGGGTCGATTTTGGGACCTCATTGATCTACATGGGAGTGATAATGACAATTTAGATTAATTAATTTAAAGTAAATGCAAAATAGACATAAACAAAAATCATTTAGTAATTAATTTTTAAATGGTGTTAAATAAGTACTATTTTCTATAATAAATATTCTTTGGAAATATAAAATATTTCCTACATCATGGTAGTTTTCTTATAATTTTTAGACATCATATAAATTAAATTATTTATGACACAATATTGATGTTGTATTTACCTCATTAATAAATGATTTAAATAAATAAGATTATAATGATCAAATTATTATCCAAAAAATGTCCAATTCTGATTATATGAATTTATTTCAAATATTATTCATCTTATCTTCGACCTTAATTATTTTTGGTCAATTAGAATCTGAATATAATTATATTATAAAATAATATTTTCACACATTCTTAAAGAGCCCCTCCTCTCCCTTATAAAAGATGAACAATTATAACCAATTCCTCACACCACTCAAGCCATTTGTCTCATCCAAACTCTGCCCAATTATTCTCTCAAAATCTCTATCCTTCTCTTAAAATCCTTACAATCGGAAGAAGGCACTTCAAGAATTCCATTGGTTCAAACAAATGGGAGTTACCCAAATTAAAGGTAACAGTTTCTCTTAAAATGCTTTCTTTTATTTTACTTCTCCAACCCTAAAGTCTTTTTATTTCCATTATTTTTTAACAACCCCAGTATCCTCAATATATTAGGATGTTGTTATGAGAAATATTTGAACTAAACTTACACACAACTCCATCTAATGGTTGAAGAACATAATGTTTTTGTGGATGGAAAACTATCGCCTCACAAAATGATGATTGTTAAATTACATATTACCACCTCTCATGGTGGCCATTATAATGGAATTGTGTTTATATATGATATATATTATGTTATGATTTACGTATGCTTCTGTAATTTCCATTTATATCATGCATTTATGTTTTCCATAGTGGGTAAATAAGTTAATCACATTTGAGGAAGTGCAGACTACCGCCCCCTAAAAGTGATTTGATTCGTTAATGACTTGTGTGGGTTGTATAAAGTATGGAGTTAACGATTTTATATATGATATTATACTGGAATTATAATATACCTATTATTCATTATGTTTTATTTCCATTAAAATAATAAATAGAAATTAATGTAGCGTTCATGCGTACGTACGGCTTACCGTCTCCATGAATGGTGCATTTAATTTCTTACCTCTAAATGTTATGTGCTATTATAAAAACCTGTATATACTGGATATATATGATATATATGATATCTGAATCATGAATATCATTCTAGAAACTAATTCCTTTCTTGGTCATGCCCGAGAGTGGTGCTTCCCAACAAGAAAAATGTTGAATGAACCTTCGTTAATACCCAACCAAACCCAAAAAACTCTGAACATCAGAAACACTCTTGGGCTGCTCCCATTATAAAAATGACTGAACATTTTCTAGATAAACTATCACAACTACCTCCGAGATGATGTGACATAGAAAATTCACCTCACCTATCCAGAATTGAAACTTTTAGAGCTTGGGCTATAGCCGATGCTCTCTTAGCGTAACCATGATGATGTCAAGATGTTGGGAATGATCACCACGAGTTTTCGAGTACACTAAGATGTCATCAACAACGACGACAAAAAACCGATCTAGATTGGGATGAAAGATTCGGTTTATCAATGACATAAACACCGCCAGTGCATTGGTCAATCCAAATGGCATTACCAAAAAATCAAACAACCCATACCGACTCCTGAAATCTTTCTTCGGTTCTTTAGAAGACCTCACCCTCAACTGGTGATAACTCAACCTTAGAAAAATCATAGAAAACACTGATGCATGCCTCAACTGGTCAAACAGGTCATCAATTTTACAAATAGGGCACCAATTGTTCGTCATCATCTGATTCATCTTCTGATATTCAACACATAGCCTCAACAACCCATCGACCTTCTTTGAAAAAAAGCACGAGAGATCCCCAAGGAGACATAATAGGACAGATAAACCCCTACGCTCCAACTCCTAAAGGTAAACCTTCAGTTCATGGAGTTCTGCTGCTGCCATTCGGTATTGTGGAATAGATACTGGCTCCACCCCCATAAGCAACTCGATCGTGAACTCGACATCCCTCTCACGTGGTAAACCCATGAAATCCTCAAGAAACAAATCCTAAAACCGATCCACCACAAAAGGAAATTTAGATTTTTCATCTCCCTCATTATCATCAATCCTGAGACATGCCACATGGGCCATGAGTCCACTAATCTGTTGACAATACGGCACCACACGGCCTTCTCGATCATCCCATTCACCACGGTGGACATAAGAATCACCCTCAAGTGACATGAATGATTCACTATGGCGATAACAGTCTATGTGAGCCTGATACAACACTGACCAATCCATTCCCAAGATTAGTTCAAACCCTGACATCTCGAGAACAAACAAATCCCATGGAATGTGATACCCACCGACTTCTATGGGAAATCCATTGCACTGCTTGATATCCTCAACCTTCACTCCCAATAAGGTGTTAATTGACATAACTCCACACACCCTCTCAACATGTAAACCCAGTGCTACCATAAGTTGAGCAGAGATAAAAAAGTGTGAGGAACATGTGTCAAACAATGCACCAAAAAATTTAGAATCTATAAGGATTGTACCTTGATCAGTTGAAGGTCTACCCTCCCCATCACCAGGTGAAAACTGAACTGCCTGAAGCTGACTTTCCCCTCTACCCTGGGCTCCTGCCAGAACACCCTATGCTGCACTACATTGCTGGCATGAGAGATCTTTCTCTAGAGTTCCACGTCCACCGCCCCTGCCAGTACGGTGCGTGGAGCTACAACTTCCTTCCTGATACGGGGAAACTGATCCCCTTACCGTACCTGGCACCTGATTCTCATCATCATGCTCCCCCGTCTGCTGAGGGTTCCTGCAGAACCTCTGCACATTCCCCATCCTTCCCCATAAACGACAGTCAACTGGTGGTCGAGGACACTGACCACTGATATGACCCATCCTACTTCACTGATAACAGAACATCTGGTTCCCACTCTGAGAGGATGACCCTCTCTTTTGGCCACCTTGCTGGAAACCATCCAAACAACGCTTCCGACCTTCCGAAGATACACCAGTTTTCCGCCCATCTGGCACAACAAGCCCACCCTCCGAAGCACCCTTCAGGTTCCCTTCAGAGATGAGTTTTTGATCCATCACCTCTAAAAACATCTTCATGAAGAAGATATTTACTTGAGACCTGATCTCATTTCTCATCCCATCCTGTAAACGCCTTCCACCACTACCTCATCCCCTGCTAACACTGGGACAAAGCACCACAAATCAGTGAAGCAACTTGCATAGTCCATCACCGACAGCGATCCCTGACTCAGGATCATAAACTCTATAGCCCACTCTTGCCTCAAAGTCTCTATGTAGAAATGTTACAGAAAATACTATTGGAAAAACTCCCACGACTTCCCCACAGCCTGCACGGTCTAAGCTTCAATGTCCCACCAACACCTCTCTTGGTCCCACAACATATAAACGACCATATTTACTCGCTTTTCAGCAGGGGTATTCAGAGGATCCAATATCGTCTTGATAGACTCTAACCAGATCTCTGCCACCTCTGGCTCGCCCTCTCTGGTGAGGGTCAGAGGGTGCTGCAGCTGTAACTCCCTGGTCAGCTCAAACATACTCGGTGCAACAAACCCTGGGTCCCGATTCATCATCCGCATAAGGCAATCCAATTTCTCTCAGAACTGGTCTTATCTAGCTTCATTTATCACCACATTTTCGTGGTCTTCTAGCAGAGGAGTGTTCTCAGAAACATCCTCCAGTTACCCAACTGCCAATCAACGTCGTGGTGGCTTATCTCACAATTTCCAAGCACAAGATTTAACATGCATACCATTAAACATTCATGACTTCATCAAAAAGCTCTTTACTAGCTACAAAAACCCATTTTCAAATGAAGATTCTACAACATTAGCACCTCAAATTTACTACCCTGACCATCCCTACTGCGGGCCATGGTCTACATGGGGTAAACAACCATGTACTACAACCAAACTCACACAACATTTTACAAAAACATTTTCCACTTCATTTCAAAAACTTGTATTGCATTAAACATCATTTACTCACTAGTTTTCATATCATTCATTTCATCATTTCTTGGTTTCATGAAATGCATGATGCTCCGTACTTTCCAGCTTAACACACACATCCCGTGCGTGTGCCTAAAACGATGAACGCCACCTATCTCCCTTAGTACCTACAATGATGCATGAATGAAAATCCTCATGCCGTTAAGGCCTCGTGCCAAATATAATAAAATAGTCACATCAAACCACATGTGGATCACCCAACTGTGAAATATCATCACCTGTAACAACACACAACCAAGAACAACATTTTCCACCTTAGGTGACTTGGGTTTTCCCCCGTACATGGGTTAGCTACTCCCAAGAACGAGCTCCATAAAAATTCCTGACACATTTTAACCGTCGAAGACCTACCCCAAATAACAAGACCTAAAAGAAGGAGAATAAATACCTCCTCTGATACAACTTTGTAACATCTCCGACCTGGAAGCCACTAAACTGGTTCTCTGAGCCAGGCGGTTACATGATCTTAAGCGCGCCTCCCCATATGCCAAAGGCTGCCGATTAGTAGCGGGGGTGTATGGAGTCAAGTCGGGAGACTATTCCCCCTTTTTATCAGAGAATGCCACTATAGAAATAAGCCAACAGCGAAAAAAATAATCAACAAATAAAGAACCCATATAACAAACACTTCCAACAATAAATATTCCATGACATACTACAAGTGAAAAAGTGAACTAAATCCCAAAATAAGGACAACGACTAAAGTCCCCAAAATGGTCCCGACTCCAAGTTCGGATCCTCCACCAAGAGCTACCCGTGTCCAATAAACTATATAAGAATGACCCTTTGTAACATCCCATGTAAAAGAAAAATAACACATATTTCATATTTATTAATATTTATTAATTAAATATTAATTTTACTTTAAAAGGGTTTCTATTTTGGATAGCATACCTGATACGCAACAACTGGTTTCTTTGGAATCTTACATTGCACACTAATAATATAAAATTATTATATTAAAAGGTAGTTTACTCCTAGCCATTATAGTGGTAGTAATGAATGAAACTAACTAAAATATGATTATAAATGATTTTAGACGTATTTACTTATATCCAATAAAAGATTGAGGCTTAAAATGTGAATAAATCTAATTTTAAGCATTATTTTCACTAAAAGGCCAATTTATCGCCTTTTAATGGCGAACCCTTTTTAAATATAGTTTTGGTCACTTTAATACATTATATATGACAAAATAAAATCCTTCATTATAATTGTGACATCAAAATTTACTTTATGCAATTTTTTGTAATTTTTCCAATAAATTTCATTTTTTAATGAATACTGAAAAATATTCTAGTTTAATTCCAAAGTGCCTTTTAATCTAATTTATTTATATGGTTAGATTATCTTGGTTTTATAGTTAAATTAAATTATATTTTTACCATTTAATCCAATGTTGGTCATTGGAATTAATTTCACTTTGAAATTGGACATAAACAAGTATCAATACTTTGATAGTTATTGTTTCTTAAAAAAATCTATTTGTTTTAACATCTGGAATTAATTTTTAAATTAATTAATTCCACTTCAATGTTTTGAATTTGGAAAAATATACATCAATTTTTAATTTGGAATATAAAATAATGCTTTGGCTGATTTTTTGGTATTTTTATGAAAAACATCATTTTTTGATGAATAGTGAAACCACTTTGTGGTAATTAAAAAAACTTAATTTTTCATTTAAATAATATTTTACCACTTCTGTGAATTGAATTTAAAATATACAACATTCATAGTTGTTATCAGGATGGTTCATTAAGATGAAAATAATTTTTGGTGAATAGTAGCTTTTGACTTTTATTTACCGCGGTTAAAGGTAAATAAGATAATTCAATGTTAAAAGAATATTATAATAATTTAAAATTACCTTAACTCTTGTTCTAACCTTATTGGTTGAGTCATTAATGACCATGGGCATCTTTGGGTCGATTTTGGGACCTCATTGATCCACTTGGGAGTGAAAATGACAATTTAGATCAATTAATTTTAAGTAAATGCAAAATAGACATAAACAAAAATCATTTAGTAAATAATTTTTAAATTGTGTTAGAGAAGTCCTATTTTCGATAATAAATATTCTTTGCATGTCTAAAATATTTCCTACATCATGGTAGTTTTTTTATAATTTTTTGACATCATATAAATTAAATTATTTATGACACAATAATGATACAGTATTTACCTCATTAATAAATGATTTAAATAAATAATATTATAATGATAAAATTATTATCCAAAACATGTCCAATTATGATTGGATGATTTTATTTTTAATATGAGTCATCTTATCTTCTACCTAAATTATTTTTGGTCAATTAGAATCCAAATAACATTATATTATAAAATAATATTTTCACACTTTCTTAAAGAGCCCCTCCTCTCCCTTATAAAAGAAGACAAATTCTATCCAATTCCTCACACATCTCATGAAATTTGTCTCATCCAACCTCTACCCAATTAAACTATCAACATCCCTATCCTCCTCTTAGATGCCTTACAATAGGCAGAATCCACTTCAAGAATTCCATTGGTTCAAACAAATGGGAGTTACCCAAATTAAAGGTAACAGTTTATCTTAAATTTTATTCTTTTATTTTACTTCTCCACCCCTAAAATATTTTTATTTCTTTTATTTTGTAACAACACCAGTATCCTCAATATACTAGGATGTTGTTATGAGAAATATTTGAACTACACTTACACACAAATCCATCTTTTGGATGAAGAACATAATGTTTTTGTGGATGGAAAACTAACACCTCACGAAATGATGATTGGTCAATTACATATTACCACCTCTTATGGTGTCCATTAATATGGAACTGTATTCATATATGATATATATTATGTTTATGATTTCTTTTATGCTTCTGTACTTCCCATTTATATCATGCCTTTATGTTTTCCAAAGTGGGAAAATACGATAATCTCATTTGAGGAAGTGCGGACTATCGCGCCCTCAAAGTGATTTGATTCATTAATGCCTTATGTGGGATGTATAAATTATGGAGTTCATGATTTTATATATGATATTATACTGTAATTATAATATAACTATGTATCATTATGTTTTAATTCCATTATAATAAGAAATAGAAATGAAGGTAGCATTCATGCGTACGTACGACTTACCGTCTCCATGAATAGTGCATTTCATTTCTTACCTCTAAATGTTATGTACTATTATAAAAACCAATATATACTATATATATATGATATATATGATATCATAATAATGAATATCATTCTGGATATAATTAAACTTTGACCACATGGACAACTAGTAAATATAAGTTGTTCATTTTTACTGAAGTACCAAATATCAACATAATGAACGTTATTAACATAAATTATTTCATAAGGGGTATAACAGGGTAATAAGTGATACAAAAGGAATAATAAACCTGAAAAAGGTTCTTATGAATTTATAAATTATCATTAGTTTATTATTCATGAGATTAAAGAATAATTGATTCAAGTCGGATGCGAGGTAAGGTACTTCGTCTTAATCTTCTTTCATGGAGGCATTTTTAGTTTTATACACGACTTTATTTTATATGATGTATAAACCCCATTTACTATTCATTTTATTCCAATGAAAACTATCTATAAGAAGATTTTTACTAAATGATAAGAAGGAATGATTTTTTAACATAAGCGGTGACAATGACCTTTCCGCCTCCACGAGTATTATTTGATCTTTGGCTTCTTTAACAAGACGAAATGTTTTTAAAAGGAAAAATAAATACCATATTCTCTTTTTACATTTTTTGGTATTGAAAATGATTCTGATAATGGATTTATTTTTTCAATATTTTGAAATGATATTTTATTATTTCTATGTGGAAGTGTTATATTTCCTTTATGATTATGTTATGTGTTATGATCGTGTTATAGATATTGGGCATTATTTCCGTATACGGGTGGCTCCATGATAAACCTAGGGTCGGTGATCCTGATATATCTCTCCAATGCATTGGGTAACGTGATATAGGTAAAGTTGAATGTTTCTCCTATGATATTTATGGAATATACTATGATGGGTATTCCAAATTAACTCCCTATGTAGTTGTGATAGTTACAATATTAGTATGATATAGATGCCACAAGTTAGAATTATGATTTATGACTTCTATGTGTGTTTCATAAATCATATGATTTCATGAGGTAAGTAAAAGAGTTCATGTTTTATATGTATTTCTGAACAAATATTTTCATTAATTGTTTTATAACCATTACTGAGCCTTTTATGCTCATCCCATGTTTTGAAATGTTTTCACACGACATAAAGATGAATAGGATCAAGGATGGGATCAAGGAAAAGTCATGATGTCTAAAACCTGGAACTAGACATGAATCTTTTTTTCAAGAGTTTTTATTTTATGACAAAACTGGAATCATTGTAGAAATTTATACCTAGAAATATTTTGAGATATAATAGTTATGTCTTAATTATCTAAAACTCTAAACCTGAGAAGATTCTCAATGTGAATTATTGATTTAACTCAATATTAAGTAATTTTTAAGGCCGAGTCCTTATAGTTGGTGTCATAGAGAGGTTTAGATATCTTTAGGAGTTAGGGTGTTGTTAAATAAATTTCCATAGTGTAATTTATGTTAATACTTAAATCATATAGAATTTACAGATTACCATGTTAATTTTCCTAAGATATTTTTTGGTTCAGAATGGTTTTCCATAGAGGAAACATGGAAGCTATATTGGGATGACATCACGAGGATGACAACCCTCCAAATAAGTAACTTGAGATGGTCAGAATCGGAACTGAACAGTTTGTTGCAGTGATGGAACAGTTTACTCAGGCGATAAATGGTGGTGGTATCCATATACGAGATCAACCAGATTAACCAGAGAGGAACATGTCAGTATTGGAGATTTTCATGAGGCAACATCCCCCTTCATTTAGCGGATCATCTGTCCCTATTCTAGATAAAGGATAGATTAAAACACTGGAGAATATTTTTGTTGTCATAGGTTGTTCAAAACATTAAAAATTTTGTCTTTCTGTTTACCATTTTGAAGGTGAAGCTAATCGGTCGTGGTCGATGGTGAAAAATATCAGGGATAGTGAGGAGATTTATGCTCTCGATTGGGTTGAATTCAAAGGTATGTTTCTTAAGAAGTTTTTTTCTAAGTTGGTTCGTCTTAGGATGGAAAACAAATTCCTTGAATTGAGGAAGGAGGTTGACTCAGTGGCTACATATGAAGAAAAATTATCTCGACTGGAAAGGTATGTTCCAAATTTCATACTAGATCTTGATAGTAAAATAAATCGTTTTTACTCAGGATTAAAGCCAATATATCGAAGGGAATTAGATTTTTGTGAGTTCAAAAGTTATGAAAAACTTGTTCGTTGTGCTGAGAATCTAGAAATGGAGTTTTCTGATGGTCAGGTATTCATTGACAAACAAAAGAATAAGAGGTCGAGGTAACATGCAAAAGGGAAGAACTATTAAAAAAATATTGATGGTATGAAACTTAGGTTTAGTGTTTGTGAAAATTGTGGTAAAAATAATGCTGGGGAATGTCTTTTGAATTTTGGTAAATGCTATCGATGTGATAAAATGGGACATAAGGCTCCTAATTGAACTGAAAAAGAACAGGGTAGTGGTAAAAAAAATATGATTTACATTCAATAAAATGTTTTTAGTGCAATGAAATGGGACACTATACAAATGAGTTTCCAACAAAGAACTCAACCTAAGGAAAGAAGCCAGAATACAAGAAGAAAGGGGTGGCAAAATCCATTGAAAATACTTCAACAGATGTTGTGCCATCAAATAACGTTGTATCAGGTACACTATTTGTATGTTCATATTATTCCAATGTGTTGTTTGATTCAGGGTATACACACTCTTTCATTTTTGAGAAGTTTTCTAGTGTATTGGGAATTCCATCTCAATATATAAATACAAAACTTACGGTAAAAAAACCTCTAGTAAATGTTGAGACAAAAAGAAAACATAAGAACATTCTTGTCCTTCTGTGCGGAAAGAATCTACCTGAAAACCTTATTGTTTTTCCTCTTGTAGAGTTTGATGTTATTTTGGGGATGGATTGGAATTCTGTTGATCATGCTATGATTGATTGCAGAGCTAAAGAGGTTTCTTTTCAGAATAATTTTCAGTTTGTATAAAAAATGAACCCTTGGTGTTGATAACATATCAGGAAGCTGAGAAACTAGTAAAAGATGGAAATGAATGTTACCTTGAACATATTGTTGAAAACAAAGAACTATTCAGATTACTGTCGTGCCAGTGGTAAACGAGTACCTTGGTGTTTTTCCTAATTAGTTGCCAAGTATTATAACTGATCGGGATGTTGAATTTACTGTTGACATAGTTCTTGATGCTATTCTAATTTCAAAACCCCATATCGAATGGCTCAAATTGTACATTTATATTTAATGAATCAATTTTAGGAGTTATTAGATAAATGTTTCATTCAACCTATCTTGTCACCATAGGGTGATCTTGTCTTGTTTGTTGAAAAGAAAGATGGTTCAATTAGACTTTCCATTGATTATAGAGCATTGAATAACATCAATGTTAAGAATAAGTATCCTTTGTCTCATATTGATGATTTGTTTGATCAGCTCTAGGGTATTTTTTGAATATTGACTTGAGGTCGGAGTACCATTAGTTGAAAGTAATGGAAGAAGATGTTCCAAAGACCACATTTTTGTACTAGATACGACCATTATGAATTTGTAGTTATGCCTTTTGTGTTAACCAATGCACCTGTTGTATTCATTGATCATATGAATAGAATTTTCCGTGAGTTTTTGGTTAAGTTTGTGTATGTATTCATTGATGATATTCTAGTTTATTCATAAAGTAAAGAGGAACATGAATGACATTTAAGGGTTTTCTTGAAAACCTTAACATAAAAGAAACTTTATGGTAAATTTAGAAACTGTTAGTTTTGGTTACAACAAATTTCTTTCCTTGGTCACATTTTTTTAAAAAATGTCATAACTATTGATCCTACTAAAACAATAGTTGTTAAAGAATTACCAAGACCCACAAATATAACCATGATACATAGTTTTCATGGTTTGGAAGGTTTTTACCAAAGGTTTGTAGAAAAGTTTTCACGGATATCTAGTTCAATGACTAAGTTAACTCGAAAAGGTGTTATGTTCATATGGACAAAAGAATGCGATCATTGTTTTCATGAATTTCAAGAATATTGGTGAATGCTCTAGTTCTGGCACTTCTTTCTAGAAATGATGAGTTTTTTATCTACAGTAATGCTTCGTTGAAATTACTTGGTTGTGTCCTAATGGAAAATTATAACGTAATTGATTATGCTTCACATCAGTTGAAACCACATGAGTTAAATAAACCAACACATGATTTGGAATTAGTTGTAGTTGTTTTTTCTTTAAAAATTTCGAGGAATCATTTGTATGGAGCGAAGTTTGAAATATATATTGATCACAAATGTTTGAAATATATACTCACTAATAATTAATTGAACATGAGATATAGGAGATGGTCGAAATTAATCATGGGTTATGATTGCACGATCCATTACTATCCGGGAAAAGCAAAAAAAGTGGTCGATGCTTTGAGTCGAAAAAGTAATTTCTCATTAGACATGATACATTTGGAACGAGATCTTTTGGTTTTTTATTTGATAAACATTGGCATGGAAGTTTTTTTTGTAGGAAATTCTTCTATTTTGTTTCAGGTGTCCGTGAAATCATCTCCATCGGACAGAATTATGAAAGCGCAGAAAGAATACAGTGATTTGCAGAAATAGGTAGAGTTGGTTTAGAAGGGTAAGTTGCCTGAATTTAAGATTGATAATGATTGTGTTTTGAGATTTGGGAAGTGATTATGTGTACCTTGTGATTCATTGTTGAAGAATGAGTTGTTATGTGAAGCTTACAGTTCTCTGTTTTCAGTTTATCCTGGTGGTACAAATATGTACAGAGATCTTCGCGAGTATTACTAGTGGGATGGAATGAAAAGAGATATTGCTGATTTTATTGTGAAATGTTTGACTTGTCAGCAGATTAAAACAGAGCGACAATTACCGAACGGAATGCTCAGCCTCTACCAATGCAAGAGTTGAAATGTGAAAATATATCCATGGACTTCATTGTGCAATTACCAAAGGCATCGCGGGGTAATAATGCAATGTGGGGTATATTTCATCGATTGACTAAATCTTCTCATTTCATTCCTATTTGAGATACTTTGTCTCTAGATCATCTTGCTCTGTTGTATTTTAAAGAGATAGTCTGGTTTCATGGAGTTACCATATCCATTGTATCTGATCATGATCCCAGTTTCACTTCTAACATTTTCAAAGGCCTTCAAAAGTCATTGGGTACTGAATTAATATTTAGTATAGCTTTTCATCCTCAATCAGATGAAAAATTAAAATGAAAAATTCATACATTGGAGGATATGTTATGTTCTTGCTCTATGGATTATCTGGGAAGTTGGGACCAACATCTTTCCTTGGTTGAATTTTCTTATAATAAAAGTTTTCATTGAAGTATATATATGGATCCATTTGAAGCATTATATGGAAAGCGTTGTCAAACTCCATCATTTTGGGATGATGTAGGTGAAAGGAAGCAGATGGGACAAGAATTGGTAGATGAGATGGCAGAGAAAGTTCAGTTAATTCAGAAGCACATGAGAAAGGCTCTGAGCAGATAGAAAAGTTATATTGATAACTGGAGGAAGGATCTTTCATTTGAGGTAGGTGATCATGTCTTTCTAAAAGTTTCTCCATGGAAAATTGTGATGTATTTTGGTAAGAAGGGAAAGTTGAGTTCGAGGATCATTGGACCTTATAAAATTATTGATAAAGTGGGATCAGTTTCATATAGTGTGGATTTAACTCCATGTTTATCCCAGGTACACAATGTTTTTCATGTTTCTATGTTGGGAAAATATATGTCAGATCTAAATCATGTTTTGAGCCCATAGGTAGTTCAGTTGGAAGAGAATCTCTCTTACGATGAACAACCAGTTCATATTCTTGATCATAGAGAGAAAGTGTTCCAGAATAAGGTAATTCATCAGGTAAAGGTTTTTTGGAAAAACCATATGGTTGAAGAGTCAACGTGGGAATCGGAAAATTCTATGAGGTATAAATACCCCCATTTATTTTGATAAGTGAATAAAAATTGTGAGGATGCAATTTACAAAAGGGGGGAAGGATGTAACATCCCAAGTAAATGAAGATTGAGAAATATTTTATATTTATTAATATTTGTGAATTAAATATTAATTTTATTTTAAAAGGGTTTCTATGTTGGATAGCGTACCTGATACGCAACAACGGGTTTCTGTGGAATCTTATGTTGCACACTAATAATATAATATTATTATTTTAAATGGTAGTTAACTCCTAGCCATTGTAGTGTCAGGAATGAATGAAACTAACTACAATATGATTATACATTTTTGTTAGATATGTTTTCTTTTATCCAATAAAATTAAGATGCTTAAAATGTGAATGAATCTAATTTTATGCATAATTTTCATTAAAAGGCTGATTTATCGCCTTTTAATGGCGAACCCTTTTTAAATATAGTTTTGGTAACATTAATATATTAAATATGACCAAATAAAATCCTTCATTAGAATAAGGACATCAAAATTTACTTTGTGGAATTTTTTGGAATTATTCTGATAAAGTTCATTTTTTAATGAATAGTGAAAAAATATTGTATTTAAATTTAAAAGTGCCTTTTAATCTAATTTATTTATATGGTTAGATTATCATTTTAATTGGTTTTAAAGGGAAATAAAAATATAATTTTACCATTTAATCCAATTTTGGTCATTGGAATGAATTTCACTTTGAAATTGTACATAAACAAGTATCAGTATTTTGAAAGTTATTGTTTCTTAAAAACACGCTATTTTTTTAACAGTGGAAATTAATTATTAAATTAATTAATGCCACATCTTTGTTTTGAATTTCTAAAATTAGACAAAAATTTTGAATTAGGAATATCAAATAATGCTTAGGCTGAATTTTTTGTATTTTTTTGAAAAACATCAAATTTTGATGAATAGTAAAACCACTTAGTGGTAGTTAAAAAAACTGGCCTTTTCATTTAAATTAAATTTTACCACTTCTGTGAATTGAATTTCAAAAATCCTACATACATGGATGTTATCAAGAAGTAAAATATGGTTCAATAATATGAAAATAATTTTTGGTGAATAGTATCGTTTGACTTTTATTTACTGCGGCTAAAGGTAAATAAGGTAATTCTAGGATAAAATAATATTATAATAAATCACAATTACCATAAAACTTGTCATAACCATATTTTTTGAGTCCGTAACGACCATGGGAATCATTGGGTCGATTTTGGGACCCCATTTATCCACTTGGGAGTGAAAATGACAATTTAGATCAATTAATTTAACGTAAAGGCAAAATAGACATAAAAAATCGTTTAGTAATTAATTATTAAATAGTGTTATATAAGTTATATTTTCGACTATAAATATTATTTTGAAATATAAAATGATTTCCTATATCATGGTTTTTTTTATAATTTTTAGACATCATATAAATTTAATTATTTATGACTCAATAATGATGCAGTATTTACCTCATTAATAAATGATTTTAATAAATAAGATTATAATTATTATATTATTATCCAAAACATGTTCAATTCTGATTGGATGATTTTATTTCGAATATGATTCATCTTATATTATACCATAATGATTTTTGGACCATTTGAAACTGAATATCATTATATTATAAAACAATATTTTCACACTTTCCTAAAGATCCCCTTCTCTCCCTTATAAATGGAGACAACTTCTAACCCATTTCTCACACCTCTCAAGACATTTTTCTCTTCCAAACTCTACCCAATTAAGATCTAAACCTCCCTCTCCTCATCTTAGATGCCTTAACTTAGGTAGAAGGCACTTCAATAAGTCCTTTGGTTCAATCCAAAGAGAGTTACCCAAATTAAAGGTAACGGTTTCTGTTAAATTGTTTTCTTTTATTTTACATCTCCAACAACTAAAATCTTTTTATTTCCTTTATTTTGTAACAACTACAGTATCCTGAAAAAATAGTATGTTTTTATTAAAAATATTCTAACTACACTTACACACAACTCCATCTAGTGGATGAAGAACATAATGTTTATGTGGATGGGAAACTAACGCCTCACGAAATGATGATTTTTCAATTACTTCTTACCACATCTCAAGGAAGCCATTATGATGTAAATGTATTTATATGTGATATATATTATGCTTATGATTTACTTATGCTTCTGTAATTCCATTTTATATCATGACTTTATGGGTTCGATAGTGGGTAAATACAATAATCTTATTTGAGGAAGTGTGGACTACCGCCCCCTCAACGTGATTTGATTCGTTAATGCCTTATATGTGATGTTTAAATAATGGAGTTAATCATATAATATATGATATTATACTGGAATTATAATATACATATGTATGATTATGTTTTATTTACATTGAAATAAGAAATAGAAATGAATGTACCGTTCATGCGTACATATGGCTTACTGTCACCCTGAATGGTGCATTTCATTTATTAACTCTAAATGTTATGTACTATTATGAAAACATGTATATATTGGATATATATGATATATATTATATCCAAATCATGAGTATAATTATGGATATAATATACCTTTGACAACATGGACAACTTGTAAATAAAAGTTTTTCATTTTTACTCAAGGACTAAATATCGACAAAATGAACATTATTAACTTAAATGATTTTGTAATGTTTATAACATGGTAATAAGTGATATTAAAGGAATAATAAACTTGAAAATGGTCCTTAAGGAAGTAGAAATTTACTTTAGTTTATTATTCAGGAGATTAAAGAAAGACAGAGTCAAGTCGTATGCGAGGTAAGGGACTTCATTTCAATATCCTTTCATTTAGGCATTTCTAGTTATTTACACGACTTTATTTTTTATGTTGTATAAAACCCTTTGCCTATTCATTTTATTAAAATTGAATATTTTTATACGAAGTATTTTACTAAATGAAAAGAAAGAATTTTTTTTAACGTTAGTGGTGACAATGATCATTCCACCGCCGTGAGTATTATTTGATCGTTGGCTTCCTTAACAAGCAGAAATGTTTTTAAAAGGAAAAATAAATACCATATAATCTTTTTACATATTTTGGTATTGAAAATTATTTTGATAATGGATTTATTATTTCAATATTTTGAAATGATATTTTATTATTTCAATGTGTAAATTTTAACTTTCTTTTATCCTTGTGTAATGTGTTATGATCGTGTTATGGTTCTTGGGCATTATTTCTGTATACGGGTGGTTCCGTGAAAACCTCGGGTGGGTGAGCCCGTGATAGCTCTCCAATGCATTGGGTAACATGATGGATGTAAACTTGAATATTTCTCCTAAGTGATTTAGGTAATATACTATGATGGGTATTCCAATGTAACTCCCTATGAAGCTGTGATAGTTAATATGTAAGTATGATATGGATGCCACAAGTTACCTTTATGATTTATTATTTCTATGTGTATTTCATAAATCTTATGATTTCATGAGTTAAGTAAAAGAGTTCATGTTTTTTATTTATTTATGAACAAATGTTTTTATTCGTTGTTTTATAACCCTTACTGATCTTTTTATGCTCATCCCATGTTTTGAAATGTTTTCACAGAACTTTAAGATGAATAGGGTCAAGGATGGGATCAAGGAAAAGTCATGATGTCTAAAACATGGAACTAGACATGACCCTTTTTTTCAAAAGTTCTTATTTTATGAAAAAATGGAATCTGTGTAGAAATGTATACCTTGTAATATTTTGAGATGTAATAGTTATATCCAAATTCTCTAAACCTCTAAACTTGAAAAGATCATCAATTTGAATTATTCATTAAATAAAATATATTTTAATGTTTAAGGATGGGTCCTTATACCCCTGCCCTTATCCTAACCTAAAAACATGAAATCTGATCGGGTACCCAACGACAACCAGAGTAGCGTGTGAGTACAACTCAGTAGGCAACCACAAAAGGGGTCTAAAAAATATCCATTACAAAAAAGTGGTTCATGAAATAGGAAGTGAATAATAATTACCGAGTGATTATTCATGGTGCCATTAACCAGTTTAGAGTAATAGCCATTGCCACTTCTATTTCCTTTCATTTCACACCATTTACCATCACTTAACATTTCATCACATTTTCAAGGGTTAATCACATATACTACGTTACATGGGTCCAAGGCCAACTATAACATGAAAGAGGGTAAACACATCATTATCCTATCTCACTAGGATTAACCCCCACATAGAAACCATATTATCATCTAGAAGCCTCAGTCCGGGTGGATACCTCATAACAACCATATTCTCACCTTGAATCCTTAGACCGAGTTGATTTAACCGTTAAAAGATTAGATCATCATGCCTTATTCTTAACTCATGCATATCGGGTGGAGTTTAGAGCATCATTCTTCCCTCGACCAGTGGGCGTAGATCCTCAAGTAATACCCCACTCTACCAAGAAATCTTCACATGATTATAAATATATACGTAACCGTAAACCAACCATACAATTTCCCCTTGGACAAATAATTCACAACAAAACACACGACAATTCACATTATTCCTCAACCCATTTACATATTACCATATCACATCATTTTACCATTCACCCAATTCCCATGTGTTATGGCTATCTCACTTTGCATTCAACACTAGAACCATAACCTATCCTATTATGGTATTTAATCAGTTTACAGATTAACCAATTTTACCCATTCATCATTTTCATGAATCAACCATTCAACCCATTCCAATTAACCCTTAGGATATTTCCATGTATAGTGGCATCACATAACTTTTATTTCATGTTCAACCAATCCGTCCAACATATTCATCAAGGGCTCCAACATTCATTACAATGTGGCCACTTGTTTAATAACCATCCCTAAGCCCGGGAAAAGCCCGCACATCCCATGTGTGGCCCTAATTAGGTCAATTCAATCCCAACAAATCCCACGACGATCGTGAGGGTTCCCAATTACCATTTAAAACACCATAATCTCCAAACATTCCAAGATTATTCAAAACATAACCAAGGGAACATAATAACACAACTAAACATGCAAAAATACCCATATTACCATGGGATATAACTTGTGGACCACTTACCTCGAAATCACAGTTGAACGTGCTCTCAATAGATTCCTTAGACATCGATCCAACAAACTTTTGGAGCATCAACCTAAAACTCACCCTAAAGATAGGGTTTTAGAGATTTGGAACAAGAGGGAGAAAAGATACAAACCCTAAACCAAAAAGAGAAGAAAGGATGGGATTAGCCTTACCCGGAGCATAGATCTGCATCCAACAACACTCTAAACAGCCATGAATCGAAGGAGAACCACCCATGGGATGATTGGGTCAACCAAGTTTGTCACTAGGGTTGAGAGTGGATGAATGGTGGAAAATACCAAGTTGGGGTTTAAAAGGACAGAGTAGCAATTTTGTAATTTTTTTCCCAACATTAATAGGCCACACAGTAGGGATGCACGGTTTGAAAACCCGTACGAAAATCGTGGACATGATACTGACCGGAGGAGAAGGGTTGAATGGTTTACCTGGGCAAGCCGCACGGTTTTCCCGGGACGTGCGCAGGTCGTGCGGCCTGGCCTGTCTTTCCCAACATTCCATTCTTTCATGCCCCGAGCACATGAAACACTCCAAATGCCTCTCATACTTTTAGAAGATATCCCTTGAAACCCAGAAAAAGTGATTCAACCAAAACATAATGAAAACATACCATTCCAAACACTGGTATGTTACACCCTCTCAAGATTTTCCTTAACTCATTAGGGTAGTAATTCAAAATATTTAGGTCATAAATTTCATGGGAAATATGGTATATTTTCATCCTCCATAAATTTAATTTCATGAAATATTCTTCTTAATTTTACCTATCCTAAATTATGATTCATTTAGATCTAACATCATTTCCACATACATTTATTTGTGGCATGTAAGGATAATTATAATTTTCTTTAAATTGTTACCATCTTTCATTCCACATCCACATTGTGATACTAGATGTCCTAGGACATCATATTAGAAACCCTCCCATGAAATTATTCATTTTAGATTGGAATTAATCATTTGTAATTATAACATTTCAATATTTTTATTATTCTATTTTTTATTTATTCTCAATTAGGATATCAAAATGACCATATAATCATTGGATATGTGATCACATGTTTTGAAATATCCACAAGGATTCTCACTTATTTCATCCAATAATAATTACCCTTCATTATTGTTTTTATAATATTAAAAAATTCATCTATTTATTGATTATATTATTACAAATAGATATGATCAGTTTGAAAACACCCTTGTTGAATCTTTTTCATATAGAAAAGAATTAAATGTTCTTTATTACTTTGGAATTATACATATAATTTTTTCTCTAAAAATATTTAATTGTCTATTTAAAATTTATATTTCATATATAACCTAAGTAATTATCACATATATTCTTTTAGGAAATCTTTTTAATACTTTCAATATAACATTTATTCAATTAATATCCAAATACATGATCACATTATTGAAATTAATTAGTATAATCTTCAATATATTTTTTGAAACATTTATACATGATTTGGAAAAATAATTTATTTTAATTCCAAACAACATAACTACATGGTTCACATAAATTTTTTATTATACGATCACTATATAAGGAAAACTAGTAAAATTAACTTCATCCATGTAATATTCATCATCTATTAATTGAAATCCTTTATATCCGATTAAAGTTTTTACATCAAAAGTTGAAATTTTTTCCTCTATATACCCCCATTCATTAATAATTCATTTAAGTTGTTGTAGCTAATAAAAATTCTATATTCACTTTATATGTAATCTATACAACATTAAAAAATTATTATTTTTTAGTAATTATTCAATATATGGATGTAATTATTTGAAAAACGTATTCTACACTTTATAACCATCACTATATATATAGTTTTCAGTCAGTGTTAATTTTTTAACATCCTGATATATAAAAGTTTTTGAATTTTGACATTTAGATTCAAGGACGAAAAATTAAAAAATAATGGTTATTAGGTTAGATGGACCATTTTTGGTGAAACATAAAATTGATTAATAATTAAATTTTATGAAGTGGTTTTTCTCTCATTTAGAGTCCCTTTATAAAGGGATTCCTCATTGTAATAATGTTTACATTTAACTATTCCCTCCAACTATTGTAAAGACTCGTTAATTGTTTTTTTCATACATTAAAATTTAACATGCTATTCCAGATAATTCAATTTTGGAGTGTTCAAATAATATTAAATGGATTTAACTTTTTCATTAAAATCTCATTCTATTTTTTTAATATGATCTAGATGTTTTTTTCCATTATTTACTACTTTTCAGGATCCTTTAACCAATTTTCTTTTATCCCTAGTTGATCCCTTTTTACATCAATGATATTTTTCATTTTCCATTGAATGGAACATATTATAATTGCCCTTAATGGATTCATAATTTTAATGATTTTCTCATATAAATCCTTTCTATAATTTGAGTATATATTGTCAAAATATAACATTATTTCACTATTAAAATATGTTACCTGATAAAATATATAGCTTACTAGATCATTTTGTCCATTTAATTTCCTCACAGATTCTTTTTCATGGTTGGTAATATCATTCTAAATGATTTCAAATATCCCCAAAAATATGTGACCAAATAACGTGGAAAAATAATCTTGGATTTATTTTTAATGTAGATATTATTTCATTATTTGAATCATTAGAAATATTATCACTAAAACATGCACAATATTATTATGCAATGTGGTTATAGAATAAATACATGGTGCTTCATTTTAGTCCCTTTTTATAATTATTTTTTATATTTATTTTATATCTCCTTAGTAGTTGATGTGAATATATAATATTCTTCCATGCATGATCATTCAACATATAGGATAAATATTTGGGAAATGGATTCCTCTTAAGCATTACATGTGTTGAATACAATTTTGTCAATATAATTTTATAATTATACATGATCCTATTAATATTTTAAGAGATAGATTCTATAATTGAAATAGATACCAATTTTTTATCATTCCACTTCATTATAAATGATGAAGGTTATATTTTAATGATTAATAAAAATTAAAAATTTAGAATTTTTTATTCTCCAATCCGAGTTTGTATCTTGTGCATTGATTAAATTTTTTTGGAATAGTTTTTTTGGGAAACACTAGAGGTTGTGAATTATTATAGGTATCATATTACCCAATTTCATAGTTTAGCATTATTTACTTATGCTATTATTCAGTGAATCTAATTCACTCACTTGAGTACATACAATTTAATTTTAATTAACGTTATATAAACTGAAAATCACAAAAAATTGTATACTAGTGTATAAGAATTGAGTTTCCCTTATTTTAGGGAAGCCAAAACCTTGTGATTATAAATTTTACCATCCCAATCCCACTCAACATTTATTTTATAATGATTAAAATATAGGGTGAGGGAATATCTCAGGTACCGCATTCTGTAGACCAACCAAGTATAATAAAAAGTAATACATTTTGATCATAAATTAAATATTTTCCTTTTACAATAATGAAATTTCTCATTAAAAAATTCTCATAACTTCTGATAAAATAAAATCAAATTTGTTATCTTCTCACCAAATTAACTTGATTGATAGTAAAAAGTGGAAATGTTTGGGCTCTCATACTTCTTCATCTTCATCATTTGATAGTAAAAAATTCTCATAGACTGTGTTACATCACTTAAATGAAGTATACTAAAAGATAATTCATAATATTATATGTATAATAACATCCATAATATTCAATAAAAAATATTAGAAAATTGAATAATAAAGTACATTGTATTTTTTGAACATGTGTTTCTTCTATAGTTAACAAAATTAGAATCTATTTTCATACATCCTCCAATTGCTTTATATAAAGTGTCATACAAAAATGTTAATATATTCATATATAAATTTATCCCTTCATGTTGAGAATTCATATATATTATAATTAAATTTTAAATCTGAACCAAAAATTTCATCATTTAATCCCTAAAAAGTCTCATGATATTATTTCCGGAAATGTATTACAAAAATTATTTACATATTTCCATTAATAATAATTCTCTACAATATCATTTTTATCATAATCCATATCCATATATAATCTCATATATTATTAATTTATTTATATTGAAATCATATGTTACATTAGACAAAATTTCATTAACAATCACATTGGGAAATTATTAGGATTTGTGAATTCCATTATGTCTTGACAACCTCTTTTACTATTGTACAATATTTCACTTGAGTATAACCTCTAATAGTATCTAAGTACATCCAATTACAATCTATCATTCTACATTATTGAATAACATATCATGAATCATGATCACAAAAAAAATATTTTTTTTTGTAAAATTGATATAATAATAGAATCATTTTGTTTAGTAAACATATAGTGTTTGATGATATGGGGATATAATATAATTTATTTCTTATATTCCTCACAAATATAAATATTTTTATTTATTAATTAACAATTATTTTTATATGATTAAATGAATTTATATTTTTTATAAATAACTCTTACATGTCATGTCTTCAGTCAGTTATGAATTTTTATATATCCCCACCTCTTCCATTATCATAATAGTATATGAATCGTAGGGTTATTAGCTATCTCTAAATAAAATATCAATTTTTCTTATGGAATATGAATTATTCTTAAATAAATTTAATAGAGTATTTTCTGATCATTGTGGAAATGAAAAAATAAAAATTATGCATACATAAATTTGAAACACTTTTATGATATTATAATTATTATTTTGGAATTATAATCACAATTATTGACTGTATATTTCCAAATTTATCATCATATGGTTTTTAATGATCCTTATTGTTCACTAGGTCACTTCCTTTTCCTACTATAAATTCATTTGTTACCAATATTGAAATTTTTTTAATAAATATTCCACATTAAGTCAAAACATATTCAATAATAGTCATATATTTCTAATTTCATTATATCTACATTAAACGATTAAGAATCATCAATATAATTTACTCCAATACTTATGCATAATATAACCACCAATCATAGTATTTCAATGAATAAAAAAATCATGCTAAATATTTTTAATTTTACTATGACTATACATGTCTTTCAATAATGTTCTATGATATCTCAATTAAATATTAATTATTTCGAATGGATAATAGGATTTATGAGATACCTCAAAAAGTCATGATATTCATCACAATGAGAACTCCATTTATAATTATACATTTTAATAAATTTTATTTTAATATAATAATAAAATTATATAACATATACAATAATTTTTAAATAGGATTTCCTCAAAAAATATTCCTCATGGGATATAAATATTTATAGTTTACAAAGACACATTAAATCATTTTTGCATGTATATAAGTAGCAATGAATATCTACTAGAACTATCTGATAGAAATTATCATATAAATTATTAAAATACAATCATATCCACTTATATATAAAAAATTCTACTAAACCGCATCATGTCATTATTGATTAAATTTTATTCTCATGCTTTAACATGACTCTTACTAGAATCACATAGTGCACTGATAACTTATTATCATCAATATTATTCTGATCTACGACTTATTTCTATGCAAATATACTCACATGCAGGGAAATTTTTCATTCCTTATTCATCTTTATTTAATAATATAAAATTAACAAACATAGACGACTGGATTCCACCTCAATAACAAAAAAAATATTCTTCATAAGATTGTCTCTGATAAATATTTCTTCTTAACAACTATGCATTTTCAAAATAAAATATCGAAAATAAATTATCATCATGTATCAAAAAACTATAAATAAAGACCCAATTATACATAAATACAATAAATATATTTTTTCTGTAATAAATTTGTCATATACCCTCAAAAACTATAAAATATTTAATTTATGGAGAATTTAGTTTACAATCAGTTACTGTGAAAAAATTCATCCATTCAGAAATAACTGTTAGTCAACTATTTTGAATGTAACTTATTGTATCCTAATTTAATATATCCAATATGTAATGATTAATTTAGAAAATATATAATATGATCACACTAACATATAGTCCCCTTGTCTAACATGTCATGCATTCTATTATTGATGAATTAGTGTTAAAATTTTCCATAAAATAAGAAACCGATGTATATTTATGCTCATTAGTATATCTTGATTCATATCATTTGTTATATAATACTTTAAATCAGGATATATTTGATGATATATATATATATATATATATTTCAACCTCAGATATATTAAAAAATTGTAAATGTGGTTGTAGAACCACATAACATTCAATAAACTTTTTTATAATCTAGATATTCCCATATCATTATTATTTATTGTTACTTGTGGTGATATACAGAGATAAAGTTCCCTAATATGTACAATTAATTTTTATATAAGTAAATTAACTCTATATCAATATATTTATGAATAAAATATGTATTTTAATTATTACATATAATATATCCATTTTTGATTTTTATATTTTATTTAAATTTTTCTTCTAGAGAAAATATAGAATCCCCCAATGCCTAATATTCTACAATAAATGATCCACCCGATAAAATAAACAATAAAAACTGTTAGTGGAAAATATATATATATTATGAATATTATATGGATTGATTCATTCTTATCATATTCAAAAAATTTGAATCCATGGGATTACAAAAAATTAGATTTTGAAATGATACATATTGAGATGATATAATTAATGAAATTAATTTACATAATACTATAATGTTAGACCAATAGTATTTACAAAAATAATAAATGAATTTCAGGAAATTTCATTCTTGTTAGTATCATATCGATTAATGTAACCACTATTCAAAATTTCCATTTACAATTTAAAATGTTCTAATAAAATAGTCATCTATGATTTTTCAACATTAAAAACATCAATTTAAAACATTACCTCAAAAAACATTATATACTGGATCAAATAAGATTTAATATTTCATTCAGGTAAATTATGACAATGAAAACATTCAATTCCCTCAAATGTGACATCAATGATTTTAACCTTTTTGTAATATACATTTTGTTGAAAATTAATTTTGGAAAAATAATTACCACGAAAGAACATTTATAACTGAATCAAATTTTATGAAAATAAATTACTTTTTAAGTAATTTTGATATAGATAAAAAATTCACTATATTGGTTATTTTAGACAATTATAAAATAGAACATGTTAGATTTCATACCCAGATAATAATTTTAACCATTAATTATATTTTCATCTATCTATTAAAGTAGTTTTTAGTATATATAAAAGGTAATGATAAAATACAATTTACATGGTTGAAGAACGTGACGGCCTCAATAAGAAGGATAATAGCCATTAAAGGTCAATTATTACATATTCAAATGAAGATGAAGCCACAAAGAATTTCATTTGGCTAATACCAAGTTGAGATCTAATAAATAAATATTAATTGAAATCATTAAAGGTATAATGACAAGAATATCAAGATCCCTTCTAAAATGATGATCACCAAAGAATCAAAGAAGTAACCACAATCACACACATTAAAAAATAGTTATAATTGAAATAATGGTCTATATATATGTCCAAAATTAGCCACCTATTATGTCCCAATAGTTAGAATTGAAATTTGAATATCATATTTTAGTAAAACCTACTCAACAGTAAATAAAACTTCTTGAATCACTATATTGCAAGATCCCCAAAATATAATATCTCATCCTTAAAAAATCTCAATTTTTATTCAATAATTAATCTTATTATATCTTATCTACCAGTCCAAGAATATCTCTTTATGTTCTATCAATGATTTATGAATAATATATACCAGTATAAATTGGAATATGAGGCACATTAGTCATCCAAAATAAAGCCACCACATCATCTCCATCATCAAAACACTAAGAAAATTCTCACTAATTTGCATCAAGAATTTGACATTATGGCATCACTAATAATCACATCCATAGTCTTATATAACTCCCCCTTATAAGATTATGCATACATGATCCTATTCTAAAGAATATTTATTCTCACCATCATAGTCATCTATTGAAAAAAATTCTCAATAGTCTAATTCCATTATTGGTGCAACTACAATATTAGGGAACCAAATTATTTAAATATCATTATTCTATATATCTATTGATATCGTATAATGAAAAACATACAATTTCATACTAACCCATCAGCAACTAAAATAATCCTGATTTGTTTACTCCTTTAGGAATCCACGGATCATAAAAATAAGACAATAATGTTTGAACCTTACACTCAATGTAATTACACTATTATATCTACATCATATAATTATAGATTATATTCTTTAAACCCATGTATTATCACAAATTTGATATATTAAAAATAATGACCAAGAAAATTTTATCTTAAGCCTAAAAAAATCTATTCAACTCAATCCAATATTAAATCTATATCCCGATGATTTTATTTATCACTAGATTGATATATCATATTCATCAACACACCTATATTCAAAAACAACATCAAATGATAACATGATGATTCTAAAGAATCCATCCCCACACCAGGCTTGTGTTTCTCTTATATTGACTATACTCTATCCATTAAATCACATAATGAATATAGAAAACTATCAAAATCATACATGGACATCATTATGGATCATCTGTAACTACATATTGATAATCTTTTATGAATTTCATTCCCCAAATCCAGAGAAATTGAAATTAATTGGGTGGTTAAACACTAAATTCTCTAATAGTTAACTTCCACCATATTTATTTCCTCATAAAACTACATGAGTAATAACTCATGAGGTTCTACCATTTAATGTATAATTTTCATTCCCATCCACTCCCATTCCCATGTATATCCTAGCACCATATAATTCATGGTGTCTATTACCTCTTTAGAAATAAAATTACTCATTATTATATATTCCTATGAAAACAATTCTCATTTTACATCATTAATAGCACCTGAAGTAACTAGATGACTCACACAGTCTTTAGTCACAATACATAAAACTAAGGATTATGTGATTAGACTATAAAACATCCACACAAGTATATCAATATTAAATTTACATAATTATTCATGGCATTAATGTTCAATATATAGAATTTATTCCAAGCCTTGGTCGACTTTACAATCAATCAACACATGAAGCCATCTAAAAATAACCATTTTCCACCCATGATCTCACTATTATCCTAAAAATAAATTTAAATTAAATAGGGTTAGGAACAATATCTTTTCTAACCTCTATAAATAAAACATCATACAAATGAATTATCATTCTTTACATCATGAAAATCTAAGGCATCTTGTCACCTATATCACATTCATTGTGAAACCTTGCACACATGAATATTATAACATCACAACATATTCATGGTTGTTATTTTTATGATAATCACATAGTTAGGATACTATCCATATTTGTTTATCCTTGTATACTTAATTTCCCAACTCAATAGTAGTTCTCAACCCTAAAATATCATACACTACATCATAAGGCGAAAATGCTATATAATTTTTTTTTTCAAATCATGGGAAGGACAAAAACTAGGGATAAACCTCAACATCCCATGAACAAACATCAATAGAAAAATTATGTTCCAATATACATACTATAGGGTCCCACAAATAGGAATAATAATATACATTTTCATCTAACTATTATGGCACTTATTATATCCAAGAATCTATATATTGGATCACCCCCTTTAGAAACATAATATATCTATGGTCCTCGCATAGGAAAAAATAGAATGGATTCTCCCCCATGGGATTCATATTATTATATGTTATCATTTATATACACTCAGACACACATAAAGTTTTATAGAAATATTTCTACTATAATCTATATTGAACTTGTCAATGTTTTATTGTCTGTTTTACTATAATTCCCACATGAAGATATAAAATAAAACACCATATATGTTAGTATAGAACCATTAAATAAACATAAATTTCATTTAACATAGAAATGGTACCAAGAAATTAAATTCTTATTATACATATAAATACGGTCACTATAAATTATGGACATAAATATACAATATATCAAACAGTATCTAAAAACATCATAAATTCATCATTAAGAGAGTATCATATAAATTAAACCATTATTAAGTTGAGTAAAAGTTCCTAAACAAATTTTGGGGTAAATTTTATAATAAGTTGTTATTTACTCTGTAGGGAACATAAACCTATATTTAGTGAAAATAATCACAAACAATTTCACATATGTAATGTGAATCATTCATCGTAAATATAAGGCATGTATAATACACACTTTATAACAATAATATACCTCAAACATATATATCAAAAATCCAATGAAAATCATTATACAATGAGAAATAAATGACAGTAAAATAAAATTCCCTAGAAATAAATCCCATTATTATGATATCTTAGAAATTATATCGGGAATGGTGTTGATGATACAATAGTTTGATAAAAATTAAATGTGTGGACATATTACTCTATCACTTGTATTCTATCTCCATAAATAAAATTGAAAGAAACCCATTCAATAATTTATACCATTTAAATAATATCTCTGATACATCATTATTGAATCCTCATTAAGTATATATCCACTGATCAATGATATAAATGAATGAGTGACCACTAGTACATCCATCTTTCCTCCACATATACCCGTGGCATTTCAGTATAACTATACTCTTACGGTGTGGCTAGGGGAGAGACTAAAAAACATATATGAGTTCATAATAGCATGATATTAAACCAACCATCTTACATTTACACAGAAAAATCAAAATATTTTTATGTAATAGAAATCAGTCGTCAAAAATAATAAATGAGAAATAACACATTCAAATAGACTCATGGTCATGGAATCATACAATGAATGATCACCAACAATTCAAAACATAATAAAAAATATATAATTATACAATAAAATTAAGGATCAAATATCATTTGTAATCCTAACATCATCAAGTATCCAAAACCCTTCTATGATATACAAGTCAGTTATTCTAAATCAGGCCTCATCCCAACTCATAATTTTTATCAGATTATTAATCACATGCCCCCAATATCCATGCCCTCATAAATAGGGAGTGGGAATAGCTCATTAGGGAACCACCAACTCTATCTTGTACATAAACATTAAATAATGTTTATGTTCATGGGACATGGTCAACTAAATAAATAGTCATAATATTAATGTGTAAAAATAGAGGCAATTATTGATCATCATGTTCTAATTTGACACCGTAGATTAACAGTTTCACTATAATTTGTAAATGAGTCTCTATATAAATTTTTCAAAATTATAACATCCAATAAAAGGACTGTATTCCATATAGTATAAGGAATAGTGTTTAGATCATCAATACATCGTCATTGTATTTCCAATAGTATGACAAATGACTACCATATACATGGATAAGTATATATCCCAATTATTTTTATATGTAATTCCCATTACAAAAATATTAATTTGTTTTGAATTTTTTTCATTACATAATGAACTAAATAAATATCATGACACATTTTTTAATTTTATTCAAATATGTATTAAATATGTAAGTTATAATGTATTCAATATGTTAAACTGAAAAAATAAAGGCTTCAAAATTAGGAAATATAGGTCGAAATAAAAACTATGATCATATTTTATAATAATTCAATGAAATTATTCCATTAGTATTTCTAAATAAAATTTTATATAATTTAATATAAAAATATATTCCTAATAATTAAATTCTTAGTTGAAAAAAATATTTATTTTAAGAAAACAACTATATGAAAGAAAAGTAATTACAAATTTTTATATTGATGAGAAAAATATATTAACACCCATTAAATATTTTTTTGATATGGAATAATATTAACAACACTTAATAATGGGGGAAATTCATTTTCCTATTAAATTACTTTTTTCATTATATTTGGTATTTTTATTCAAAATTTTATTTCTAGAATTTCGAAATACTAAATTGAATAAATTTATCATATGATTTTTATTATTTATATTAATATTTTATTGGGTTGAATTTATTGAATTTTTATGAGATATTTTTTTGATAATTAGAAACAAGTTCTACCAAATACTATTGAATTTATAGCTTTATTATAATTTATGTATCACAAAAAACACCCAAATTATTACTATATTTTAATAAAATATTTATGGATTAAAATTATTCATTTAAAATTACTATAATGAAATATATATGACCAATTTTTAACAATTTCATTCTTATGATTTTTTCGTTTTAATAAATATAGACATTATTATATTTATTTAAATAATTAAAAATATCATTTATTTTATTTTATTGACATACACATGATATATAATTTTTTAATTTACAATACTTCTTTGATAAATTGTTCAAATTAATTATTTTTAAGCGTACAAATACATTATTTCTAAAAATGGGGATGAAACATGATATGTAGAAATAATTAATTTATTTTCCCCCATCATTAGATATTATATTTGATATATTTAGAACATTCAAAACATAATTTATAGAATATGTGATATTGTTATTTTTATTTTTATTAATAAAAATTAGATACCAAAGTTAATAATTTACATCCCACTGTAAATGATATATTAATGTAATTTTTTTTAAAAATGTCTTAGATATATAAACCAGTATAAAATCATTTCTATTAATGTATAGTTGATTTTTTTCTAAACATAACGTTATAAACTCTCCAATTCAACATTATATACCACATTTCTTGAAAAACATGTGTACCATTAATATTATGAATTTATATATAGAAAATATTAATTCCCCTCACTTATAAAAGTATCTAACCAAAATCCTTAAAACTTTACATATTGAATATTATTTTCCCAATAAAATATTATCATTTAAAATCCCATAGAATCCTCTTCAGCATACCTATGACTTTGGTCATAAGATAAGTTCTTAATACTATTATTACCTAGAAGTACATCAAGAGAATGTTCAAATACCCAACATAAATACTAATAAAGCTAAAATATATTTTCATATATATGTTTCTCTTACAATCCAATATTAACCATTATTTTTTTTATTAGTATTTCTTATATACTAATGTTTTTCAATATTTTCATAATACATATCATCCCCCTTTTCTTTTTTCACTTAGAAAATATTAAAACATTATCTTTGTGTATGTTCAAACTACCACCTCCTTAAAGTGTGTTTTTTTTTCATTCAATTACTCACAAAAAATACTAAAAATAGTTATTTAATGAACTTATATAGTAATTAGAAAAATGTGTTGATTCTAAAATGATGCATTGATTTCTACAATTTATTGATTTTAATTGATAATAAAACAGCATTTATGTGTACATGTAGACTACCCTTTCAATTAGAGACATGTTATGTTATTCATCACAGTCCTAAAGGTATATTTAATAAATTATTTAATGAATATAAATATATTATATAAAGGACTCATTTATATAAGGAATATTTTTCTCAAAACAATATTGGTCACAATATATTAATTCATTTACATGTAGATTATAAAAATTTGGATCATGTGGGAATCTCATTCACTCAACAACCCTATAAGAGTCATCTAATAAACATGTGAATTTTAAAATAATTTAAATAAATTGTTTTTATTATATATTATTATTTTATATTTATTAAATTATTTTCCAATAATTGTTCTTTGAATCTCATTAAAGATCATGTGCGTGGATTTTTTTTAATATATGATATTAAAAAAATTTATAATAAAATGTATAATAAATGATTATAACAAAAAAAATAAAAGGTATAATTTATAATAATAAAATTTATTAAAATAGTCATTAAGATGTTTTTTTTGTTATAAAAGCGTTTAATGTAATTTTTTGGAAGAATAAAATTACTATTAGGGTTTTTAATGACATGAATATCATACATTTAGTTTTAATGATTACACTCAATCCCCATCGTTCTAGGAATAAATATATTTCCAATTATTTTATTATTTTTTATTTAAAAATTCATTTATATTTATATATTACTTATTTTCATGAAATTCGTTCTTATGTGTTGTTAGTAAAATGGTTGAGATATTCAAAAGGGATTATATAGTAATTCCTATACATTAAGGCTTGTTTTAATTATTATACACCTAATATATTGGTTTATAGTGATCCTTATACACCATTTACCTCATTATATATTATTAATTTTTATTACATGTTATTTACATTTATTGTATTTAATCCATCCATCCATTACTTTTATTCTCATTGCTACTAAAATCATATGTGTTTTTCTAACACGTTTTTCATTCCTTGAGTAATGACTATTCCTCGAGTACATTATTCTGATAAGTTTGGTATAATTTACCTTATTATTGAATTATATATTATATACACATTCATTTCTATTGATTTTTATTCATAATAACCTGTATTTTTATGTACTATTTACATCATTTCATTCCTTAAATTGTCTTCAAATTTGTAAATGCAACATTATTTCGAACAATCCCGATCCTATTTAATAGATATTTCATCTCAATATCCATGTTATTTAGTTTTAAAAAATATTTATTAATTTTTTATATAATAATTTATTTAATCTCATTTGGACTATTTATATGTATCCACTCATTATCAAAAATAATTTTTACTATACTCTTATTGATGTGGTTTCGAACAATGTATTTTTAAAATACATAAATGTATACTTTATTCATGTTTATTTTGTATCTTCTACTAAAAATTTCAAAATGGTTTAAATTAGTTAATATTCATGTTTATAATATTTTTTTTCCATTTTAGTGTATTTTTTAAGAAAAATCAACATACATATTTGAAAATGAATTTTGAAATTGGCCATCAAAATTTTCATAATTCATCAATAATAAAACTAATTTATAAATATAAATTTATAATATCTCTTCAATTTTCCTCAGTATTTAAAAAAATTACATACATGGGATATATTTTTTATGTGATACATCCTAAATACCATCATTATATATTATTTTTGGGGTGTTTATCAAATGATTTATAATAATCACTTTCATGATCCTATATTAAATGGTACAATAAAAAATGTTTAGAATAAATAGAAATTATTCATCTATTTCAACATAATTAATGGTTTTTTCTATAACACTAATGATAATTCTCGATAATAAAATCCAAATCATTTCTTTGAATGTCTTATGATCACATAATTTTGTTTATTTATTAATAAAATATTAAAATCACAAATTTTTATTATTTGGTAATGGATGTTTGTTAATAACAATGTAATATTGGTTATGAATTTTATTACTAATAACAAACATCAAATATAGAATTATTTGTAAATAATTAGTTATAAGGGTTTCCTATAATTATTTATCTCCATGAGGTATCATTAGTTTTCATTAGTCAAACTAGCCAATGTATTTTTTTTATTCATACCTAATTTTGTTGTTTTCAAGTCAGACAGATTGGAAAATATGTTTATGATTTCTTAACACGAGGCTTTGATGGTAGGATATGATGTCATGAAATAATAATTCCATAACAATGATTTTTTACATGAAATTTCATATATTTCAATTCTTGAATATAATCTAGTACTAGATCTTCCTCCGATTGAAAATGAACCATTACATGCCTTGAGTCGAGGGGATTAACAGCTACATGATCCTTCAAATTCCATGAATCAAATATTAAATGATCAAAGAGATCCCCAGATGGACGTCGTTGCTTGAAGGGAGATATCAAGGTCATGTTCAATAGAGACATGGCATCAGTGAATTCACGTGAAATGATCGATAGTAAATGGATCCCATAGTGAAACACAATCATCAAGAGTAATCATAAATTCCTATAAGTATTAGCCTTCTATGTCATATATTCATCATCCACCAAGACAATCCTACTGAAGTAATCTTACTTGAAAAATAGTAATTATTCTGAAAACTAACCCCTATAATGAAATCATATGTGATCTAACAACATTTGATATAATCATTGGTGTATTCAATGTAATCCCACAACATCTATGGAAGAAGGAAAAAAATATAGACCAATTGATAACATACAAGTAATACCATGTCTATAAAAACATCTCATAATTAAAAACAAAACTCCAACATTTTCGATTGAAATTATCAGGAAAATTTACTCAAGATCACAACATCAACCATGGTTCTCTTCTAAAAACATATTTTATTAAACACATTTGACATTTTTTGTGATCATTGGGTTCAAAATCATGTTGGGGATAAAAAATATAGTCAACTTGGAATCATTATATAAAGGATTCTCAATAGGAAACCCTCCTTGTAATCCATCACAATGTGGTGAATATCTATCCGTCAGAGGGAACAATGCATATCTAGGTCAAAATATTTATAACATTGCCCCAATATATAAGCAAGTTATTATTTACCATTGTCACAAAATGGAGATAGACACATTACCATCAACTCCCCAAGTCACCTTTGGTTTGTCTTAAATCATGACATATCAACTAATCTACCGAGTTTCAACACCTCCACATACAAAAATTCAAATTGGGGTGGGGAATTACTATCCCCATTGTCATATCAACTATCATAACAAATATATGTTATCACACAATTTTATAAAGGGCTACAAGGGCCTAACGCTCTTATCCATCACTCACCTCTACTTGGAGGTCACTAAAGCAACATATCTGTTGTCTTCCCACATAATAATCCCTTCATATTATTTACATTCTTTTGGTCCTTTGTATTATTATTGATTAATTAATTATTACACAATGGGAATTAAGGGAAGAGTTATCAATTAAGTTCCAACGGTCTAACATGGCCAATAGGCACTATGTTCCTTACAGTGAGAGTAAATTTATTTTAAATAATAAAATGATATTTATTTACCCATTTCAATCAATAAAATTGTATGTTCATAATTTCATATACATATCAATAAAACATATATTCTACATTAGTTATCACAGGGGAACACAAACCACAATATTTATGTAATCCAATTTCAATAACAACTAGATACTTCTCTTTCTATCTTGTTCAAGAATAGTTTACAATTAACCAATGATGATTGTATTTAAAAAATCTAATGAATAATAAGTTTCTAATTGTAATCAATTAATAAATTATAATGAATTTTAATTTTAATTCAAATCATATTCAATCTATTAAAATTCATCATGTCAAAATTTATCATAGAAACTATAAGGTAAGTGTTGTTTTCAACACCAAACATTCCACATAAAATATTTCACAATGAATAAGTAATATCTATTATTAAATAACTCAAAAAATAGTTTATTTTTACTTAATACCAATTGGAAGATTATTTTTTGCATATCCTTCATGAAAAAGATATCTCACATAATTTTAATGTTTCTCCATGATTCCATTATGCCAGTCTATATAATGTCCCAATCGAAAATGAATGATACCATCCTGTTTAACAGGAATATTTATTAAAATTATAGACCAGATAATGTAGTCTATAATTACATATTATTTGGAGAACAATTAGGTGTTTATATTTGATATCCCTTCTCATGTAAACATGGAAAATATACAAACCCGATATAATTTTTGTGGAATTAGGGAAGGTGAATAATATAAGACCTCCCAAGCATATCCTTCCTAATAAGAGAGGAATACGGGGTCAGCGATGAAATTATTTTCTAGGTTAATTATAAAAATTTCCAAACATTAAATAATTAAACATAATTTATTATTTGATCAATCAGTTCACACTAAGAAATTCACTAGTATTAGCCTCCACCATTGTTATATCCATTCATGGAATGGAGCATTATTAATGCTATAACATTATTTAGGAATATAATTTCACATCGTGGATATAACAATTCATCGAATGTACCCCAATTTTCATGAAGGGTGTGGGAAGATCAGTTTTAAATACATCTCCATAGACACACAATAATCCCTTGACCACCTATACCACAAACTAGTTCTGAAATCACCTTCAAAAGGCACTAATATATATTACTTAACCCATCAAGTTGAAATATTAATCTAATTTATCAATATACCATCAAAAAAATTTGGAATTACAAATACTTTTGATCTCTATATACATTATTTTCTTAGGGTATTGAATGATCCAAATATTGGTCTGTTTTAATATTTTGTATTATATTTTTTACAATAATTTTATATAAATTCAAAGATATAAACTATATAAAAAATTATTATCTACTATACTAATAATGTAATTTTATATTTCATAAAATTATATAGATAATCAATTCAATATAAAATGAATTGTGAGGACTTTATTAGTTTTTCTTATAATACATGAAATTCGTGGGAGTAACATGACAATAGAATCTGAATTGATTGTGCATCTTTATGGACTAATTATTATAAATAACATGAAATGATGTATGTTTAATGTTTATGAAGATCATAAATATGATTTTAATATTTAATTTAACATTCCTTTATAACTAATATATGAATAGTGAATGATTATAAAGTTTATTAATCGTTATTTCAATGTTGAAGTAAGTTTCATGTTATAAAGAAAAAATCTATTATCCTTCTGTTCAATTTTATAAGCATTACTTATAATGGAAAATATGTAACATAATTATTCATAGACTATATCACATGTATACCATATACCATCAAATAATACTATATTAGTATCATGGTGGTAAATTTATTCCATAATACATTATCACAGGGGAGTTAACAGATTCTAATGGGTGGATATAGTGTAAAGTACATCAGACAAATCCACTGGAGACAATATCAATTGTATATGAAATATGTGTTCATGGTTATTAAAGCTTGTAATTCCACAGTGTGAAAATTTATTGTTAAAGCACTGCTCATGACTATAGAACATATAGAGGTACAATGATTTTAATGGGCGATGAATATAATGTTTATATAAATACAACATAGAAATTTACAGGCTTCATTATTCCCATATATAAGAATGTAACCATGGAATTTTTGAGATTTAGGGGATATATTGTAATAATCCACTAAAGCATGATGCATCAAAAAAATAGTATAATGGCATATCAATCCCAAAAATTGAATTGTGGGAGATAAAATAGTATAATGTATTTCATATGAGAATGAAATTATTTTTTGATGGTTACAAAGCTCTACAATAACATGTAATTAAAGAATTACATATTAATGAATATATGATAAGACGTTATCTAAAAATTATTGATATTATTGTTAATGATAGAAAAATTATAATTACATGTTATTTTGAAATAAAGTTCATGGTAATAGATAGGGTATAAGTGTAGTACCCAATAATATTTTTTTATTGAAACCCATTGTTATGGTTCATCGATCACAGTGGGGATAATCTAGTGAGAAAAAAAAATTGTATTGATATTTGATAAAAATATTAAAACAATTGTCTCCAAAAATATCAGATTTGGTTAAACATATTATTATATTACACTCATAACATCTTTGTGGGTTTAGTGTAGAATACATTATGATGAAATGATTGTGCCAAACTTCTATAACATCTCATTGAACTGTCACATTTTTGTGGGAGAATAAAAATGTGTTCCCATTTATCTTTTGATATAAAGACAGGTAAAAATTATATATTCTACAAAGTTATTTTTTCATCACAAAATCCAAATGTGGAGCTCTAATAAAGAGACGTCAATAATTTTAATATGGTTGAAACCAAAAATCCACATACCCATGTGACATTACAACTATTATTTAAATATCTAGGTTATTTTTTATTGAAAATATTTAAAAACACATAGGCTATAACATATTATATAGCAGCATGGAAAAATAAATAGTTCTTCTCTAGTATGGAAAATTATATTTTATGACTTCATACAATCTATTCCGGTGATGTCTCATTACTACATCATTGAAATATATTTATTTTAAATGTCACATCTCTACTATGATTGAATTACTCCCACTTATTTTTAACATGTAATATTTAATGGAACATTGATTAATGAACTTATTTCATTTAAATGGTAATAAAATTATTTCCTCTAATTGATACGTTAATAATATGCACCTTTAATGGGTATGGATTGCACACAACTATAACAAGTGTAAATACATTTTTAATACACCAGTTTCTATTCAATAAAATAATTAAATAAATTAATATCTCTAAATTATACATCATATACATATCAATATATTTCTACATCCGACTTATCAATATTACTATTTATACGATGATTATTTTGAAAATTGGGTCACCCCCTACTCAATATCATCCAATGATAATTATATCTAAATTATAAATTAAATCAATCTCTATCAATTATAATTGAATCCTACTATCAAATAAACTATTCTCATTGACCATATTTTTATATAAAATAGGTCAAAAGTTTTGGAAAAATTTCACATATCGGGATTATCATTATATTTTGAATGGTTAAATATATTGGAATATTATCTTCCCAAGAAAATGGAAATCACCCTGAAAATTGAGAGTTGAAATAACATTTTAATAAAAACAATCGATACAAATGGTTGAGTGGAATTTTTTTATTATTCCATCCCGGCCTGCAGTGTGTGAAATGGACGAAATTCATTATAAGTGCATATAACTATAATGAATCATTAATTAATGTATTGGGATTTCCTAGTAGTATTCTAGAAGTATTCAACAATAAATTTTTAACCCATTTTCTTATATAAGAGTATAAATATAAATAGAAAAATAATGCGCTCCCTCAATATCTAATTGGGTTAAACATAGTATGCTATCAAAAATTCAGAATCTCTATTTGTTGAATATTGAAATAAATATCACATATATATTTTAGAAACTTTCTTTAGCATTGTGGAGGACTATCAATACTATTTTTGAGATAATCCCTATGTTGACATTATTCTATGTGTTTTTCTCCCTACTAGTGTGTGTATATTGTAACACAAGTTTGGTGCATCAAAAACTCTTATTGATTATTTTCAATAAAGGGTGACTCAATTATAAACATATGGATTCTACAAAAAATTAAATTCATGTGGGAGTTTGGTGATTCAATGAGAATATATTATTCTATCATTATTGAAAATGTTGTTGAATTTTTTTTCTAAAATTCCGAAAAAATTAGAATAATTACAAAAATGTATGATATATTGGAAGCATAATGATCGATATGTGGAAACATCTAGTTTCTTAGAATGGTGAAAATATTTTAGAAATTTTTTTCATAATATAGAAAGGGTAACTTGTAAAATTTTATGAAATTTTTTTTGATATTATTATTAACCACATTAGTAAAAAAAGTAATAAATTTAGATAAGTGTGGTCATTAAATAGAGAGAGATTGATGAATTGGAATTATATATAAAATATTTCGTTGATAAAATTTAGTTTTTGAGTAATACTTGAGTTATTATAATATATTTTAGATCCAATTTAAATCCCAATGAATACATTTTTATGGGAAAATTTCCCAGGATTCCTATAACATGTTTATAATTCGTGAATTGTGAACTTATATTTTTCAATTTTTTCATCCATTATAATGAGAACAAACTATGAAAAATATTTTCACCTCACTATTTACTCAATTGAAAAACATATTGTTGTCACAAACATTTTATGAACCACATCATCTTATAAAACACTAATCCACCAACTCTTTAACCACAATATTCTCTCATTGGCCCTCCAGAAAATACTTTGATTCTCTTAAACCTCCCATTAATAGTGCTGGAAATACCCCACTAGCTTCTAACAACCTCATGTCTATAAAAGACGGCAATATAAATATTTTATATAACAACAACCCCACTTATTCCTATATATTCTGCATGACATCAAAAATCTCGAACCATGTATTTTTATATGTAATTTTTTTATACCATCCAAAAATGGCTACAATATGTATATCACTAGTTAGTCTATATGAAGCCTTAATGATCAATTTTTTTGATCACTGAATCCCCTATTTCTAATATGAGTAGATAAATCTATCATTATAGATATTGTAAAATTAATTGTTAGAGAAGCTGGTTTTGATACAGAGTACAAAATTAGTAAATAAATCCATGAATGCATAATTATTTTTGTTGAATCTATTTAAATTTAAAATAATGGAGAGACATATAATTAATATATGAAGGACTAGTGATATTACCCTAAATTATATAGAAACATTCCTATTTCATTATAATGTAATAATAAATTTAATGTTATATAAGGAGTAAGATTTCGTAAAAATACTAGTAAGGTAAAAGGAATATATGTAGAACAAAATGGTATTATACCTTTGTATCCCTAAAGGTTTTTGGATGATGTATTTAATGATTACATAGTGAATATGGTAGATATAATGGGATAATGTAGGGAACCATATGATGGAGAAATATTTTCACATTCATAATGTGTAATTTTATTTTCAGGAGTTGATGTCAATGATAAAATTGAATGTATGACTGCCCCAAAATATAAGTGATTCTATGTCACAATAGGATACAATATTTGGATTTATCTTATATCTTTGTTTCATAAACGTTTAATTTTATTGGGAAATTTTTATTGGAGTATTGAACTATCTCACACAATTATTATAGCCCACATTTAGTGAACCTAGTACCTTTTATGTAATCATTTTCATTTTAGTGTGTTTCATAAATTTTGTCACATTAGATTCATTATAAGTGTGTAATATTTAAATGGCTCTTGAGTGTTATAATTAAAACATATAGTACATTATCTACCATAAATTGTTTTAGTTTGTGAACAATGTATTGTTGTTGAAAATGTAGAAAATATTCACTCTTTCATTTTCTACCACATCCTATCAAATAAATACTTTTTGTTCCTCGAAGTCCATGTCTAAAATCATGTTCCACCAACAATGATTTTTAGAGACAATTTATATTTTATTTTCTATGATTCTGTGATGCTCAATTTTTTTTATATAATCGGGTAATGTATATATATATTGTTTTTTATATAGATGATTTTCATTATAATGTGTATTTAACTATTTAATTTTGTTGTTTTAGTTTATAAAATGTAATTTAAATAAATATTTTTAATTAATGATTCTTTAAAAAACAATCATTTTGTATTAAATGACAGAAAAGAAACATTATTTTTCAATTTACAACATTTTATTGTATTTGGAAATGTGTTTTAGTATGAATTTATTAATTCCAATAATATATGGATGAATGATTGATGATGAAAATAACCATTTCTATATATTTTAATTATATATTCATGTGATTAAATAACCATATTACATTACTTGATTTTTTAATTTTATCATTAATAAATAAATGAAAAAATTATGAAAAAAGTTATATCAATATAATAACATAATGATCTAGAACATATTATACAAGTGTTGGTGGTTACATTAATTTATTTGTAGAGAATATATTTGTTTGTCTCTCAAGCATAATATTTTTTTGTAGAGTTGGTAAACATAAGGAATAATTTTTATCACTTTTCATTTGGCAAAATAAAATTAAACATTTAGTTTTTTATAACATAATTATTCAATGTATAAAATTTATTTCTATCATTCATTGTATAATTAGCGACTTATTACGAAATCAATATATAATAATTGGTTCCTCTCAGATATTGAATAATGTAATTAGTGTAGAGGATTCATTCATATAATAAATAAAGAAATAATAATATGGATGAAATATTGGATTATCAAAAAAATACATTTAAATAATCCCTTTAACATGAATAAAAAAAATTATTTGAAAAATTAAAATTATCATATTGAAATTAATAAAATATATGTTAATTATGAAATTAAAACTACATGAAACATTAATCCTTCCATCAAGGACTTATTTTAGGGCATCATAAATATATCATTGAGGCATGATGTTATAAAATCATATTTAGAAGGATATTCCCTTATCCAAATTCCTTACTAACTTTTGTCTCATAAAAACCATCAATGCATTAAAGTGATATATAATTCATTTCCACATCTATAACTTTATATGACTAATAAATTCATTATATGAATAATATTTAAAAATCATACATCGTGACTTCATAAATAGAATGGTGAATTTTGGAAGAACAATATTATAATGTTTCATCACACTCTCCAATAAAACAGACAATAAACAACCAAAAGAAATATGGTTGATGGTATAATAAGATTTTATAATCAATAAAGAAAAATATTAATCAAATTATGTTTACATATATGAAAGAAATTAAAAAAATTATATTGAATTATAAATGAAAAAATTTCTCTTTTCATTTTGATATAACATATTTAAAATATAGAAAATTAATAATAATATATAAGTAAAATTATTTTAAAAAAATATGAATAATATATATAATGATTAATATCATTGGGTATTCATTATGGCTGGATATTTCATTCATCTTGTATCATTTAGATCATTGATTCTTTTCACATTATTGGTAAATCATACTATTTTTGGAAAATTGGAGGATGATTTATTCAAAAACATTTCATAAAAATATTAAAAGGACTAAATTTATCAATAAAAAAATAAATAGAGAATATTATACTATTTCTTGAAATTATTTTACTAAATATATGGACATGGATGCGATATATATAGATAATATTATAAAACCAATGTTGGTTTTCCAAAAACATTTAATTTTGTAATTTATTGTTCCATGTAATGTAAAAATGTAACAATTACATGAATACCCAAAAAATAATCAAAAAATAATTTAATATATTGGTTTTATGATACAAAGGTCATATAATTTTTCTTCTGGATGATAAAAAATAATCCGGAATAAGGATGATATTTTGAATAAAACCCTAATTTCTTTTGGAATATTCAAGTAAAAAAGCATGAATGAAATAAAATTTATTTAATATTTAATTATCAGTATTTAATATTTATCCATGGTATAATAAATCATGGGGGATGCATGTATACTACATAAGAATAAATTAGGTCACAAAATAATATATGTCTCAATGCAACATTTTTATGATGAAGAACATTTACTATAGTTATCACTTGGTTCATAAATATTTTAACCTATTTTATTATAAATAAATATTTTTATGATAATACTATTCAGAAATATTAATAAATTAACACAATATATGATTTAATTTTTATATTTTACATTCCATTTATTAATATTAATATATTAAAATCACTGAACAATGTGATATCCTCTACAATTTTTCGCCATGTTTTTGGATTAGTGTCTTAATTACTAGCACTTGGGTCAATGTTACATCATCTAATCACACTTTAAAATGAAATTAATACCACATATATTCATTATATACTTTTTCATAATTATCTATTTTTTATATTATATATTAATGGATAAAATCACTTCATGTAGTTGGTAGTCATCTAGTATTTACATGCGATAATTCAATTTTTATGACGAGGATTGGTAAGAAGGTAATTTATATATTATTTTTACAAAGAATAATATATATTTAATAAATATAATATATATTAATTATTTCTATATTTATACATAACCATTTCAATGGAGATGAAAATTTAATTACACCTCTATTTAGTGAGGGTAAGTCCTACGTACACATGAGGGTTGTTATTCACATTCCATAGGATGTAAAATATGTCGATAAATCTAATGTGACAAAAAAAAATAAAAATAAAAAAATATTATGATTATGGGTATATATTTTATAATGTTTACAACCTATTTAGAGAATGTATAATGATACATAATATTTAATATAATTAGTTAAGAATTAAAACCCTTTTTTGGAATTATTTTTTAAACCTTAATCATATGAAGGATTGTATTTTAGTATGAAGATAAGTGGTATGATATGGAGAATGTATCTATGATGTTAATCTAGTTTTTATAGGTTATGAAATAATTCTCTATCATTATTAATATGTTGGCAGAGGTGGTGTCATTTTATATGTGAGTGAAATTGCACAATGGGAATTAAAAATATATTATATATTATATATATCATATTCATTAAAAGTGGATATAAGGATCTCCATATTTAAATATTATATAATATTTTGTAAAAATAAACTCAATAGATTACATTTAGACATTTTTCGTATTCATTTTAATCATTATCATCTAATTAATTCATATTAAACGCATTTTAACATTAACCATGAAAATTTAACTTTTTTCCATGGTAACATACAAATATAGAAAAAATTAAAAGGGAATTATATTGTAATTTTACAATTATGATTACAAAATTTGAATATATTTTATTAGATTTAATATCAATAGGTAATAGAAATTACATTAAATATAATAATATAAATCATTATGAAAAATGTTTTTTGGAAAATATAAACTTTTTGTTTACAGAAAAAAAACATTGAAATATTATAATATACTAATTCCAAAAAAGTGTGTAAGTTATACAATAATAAATGTAGTTATTTTGTCTTCTATAGAATTCCAATATGGAATATAATCTTCCAATAATTACATTAAATATAATGTCTAAAGAAAAAATTTTATTTTTAGTGAAGCATAACATTTATTCAGAAAATTTATATTTGGTTCCCAATTTTAAAATATAATTTTAAAATAAATTTTTTCAGTCCATAATATTAAATTTGTTAAAACATGACACATAAAATAGTATAAAGGAATGTGTAAGTGTAATTTAAATATCATATTACAATTTTTAACAATATTTTTGACATTTTAACCATAACAAGGTGAAAAATATATATCACGGTAACAATTCATATTATTCATAAAGTGTGATTACAATGTAAAATTATTTATGTTTTTTATATTTATTAGTAATAAATATAATTTATAATATTAAATTTCATGTTGTTTTGTAAATTAATTGGAATATTTTTGAAAAATAAAGTGAACAGTAGGAGGAGGAAAATATCATTTTACATTAGGTTTTTAACCATTATAATCATTTTTCAATCTAATTTAAATTTATTCCACATTGTAAATATTATATTTATAATTGATTAATTAAACTGATATAAAAATAAATGAATATTGACATAATTTTTCAGAAAAACTAACATCAAATTTAAAACATCCTCCATTTGATGTCAAATTTTAGGATAACTTGTGTTGTATATACATAACACATCTATTATTTTGATAAATGTTGTTTAATGTGATATAGTTATTTTTTAGAAAACCTATCACTAATGTATCTCCTCGACATTGATTTCCACTATCTATTCTTTGGGCTAGTTGAACAATGCGCTTTAGCTGTTCCCCCCATACTATAATGGTTCCAAACTAGTAGGGACTATCTGATTAGGTGATTGTGGGGAGTTTATACAATCTATTGATGATAATAATAGTGGTCCAAATATATATATATATATATATATCACAGTTGATATGGAAAAACAATTTATAAAAAAATAGAAAACACACAACTTATAAAAAATAATAATAGTATAACAAACACAATGGTGTCATACCATATAAATATAAATAAATATAAATAAATATGAAAATGATGATCATAAAAACAGATAACATGGTTGCCCTTGGCCATCAACAACACTATTTCCCATGGTTTTTTTAATGAAAAAAAAATTCATTGATGTATTTTGTTACATTGAACAAAAACTAATCTTGCACATCACACAGCCCTAAATTAGCTTATGTTTCACAAAACATAGAGTGGTAACAACCAAATGATATATTATTAATGTAAAAATTATTACTTAGTTAATAAACACAGTAATAGGAATAGTAACATTTTTTTTAATATTATGTATTTTAATTCAATATTTTTAAAACATTTAAATGGCGCTGCCCAGGATCGAACTGGGGACCTTTAGTGTGTAAGACTAATGTGATAACTAGTACACCATAGCACCACAACACTTTTTTTTAAAACATATTCATATTGAAATGCATAATCGTCAATAAATTCATTATATGTTTCAGAAATAAAAATATTCAACAAATGTTTTCTTATGTTGCTTTGTGAAAAATAAAAATATTTAATGTTACAAATATTCAAAAAAATATAATAATATAAAAATAATTTTCCAAAATTAAAATTTCAAATATATAATTGAGTAATTTTTTTTGTATTTTTTTTATTTTTTGTCGAATACAAAAAAAATAGTGAATTTTAATGGAAAAATCATTTTCGGTTATTTTATTTATCATGATAAATAATGTTTTTTTAATTTAAATTATGATCAAAATAATTTCATTTATTCTATTTTATGACATATTATTTATTTTCATATTAAATTTATCCTTAAAAACATTGTAATCATTTTAACCTTTTCACTTCAAATATCTCTATTCATGTCAAAACTACCGGATTAATATTAAAATTATTTTTCCACACACGTGAATTGAATTTTGAAAACTAGATTCCATATTTTGAATCAGACTAATATATAATTTCCAATAATTTCAAAATAAGTTTTTACCAATGAGAATAGTTACTATACAGAAACAATTACTATATTTATGGATGAAATATATTTATCATGGAATAAATTGGAACGATAAGAGTAAAAATGAACTAACATGTTATATTAATTAAATTTAATATGTTTATTTTGATATTATTCATCAAATATTCTAAAATATTGTAATTCCATGCCATATTACATTTAATATGATCCATATAATATGTAATGTAATGAAAATAAAAAAACAATATTTTTCCCATTTCGAATATCTATAATACATTTGGATGGGGTAAAAACAACATAAGTTTCAATATATGAATTATTTTTACATATATATGATTTTTTATCGTAATAATATTTCAATAATTTTTAATTATGAAATACATATATAATATTATTATGAAATTATAGCACATTCTTAATTTATTTAATAGAAAGAACTAATTCTATAAATAATAACAGTGTTATAATTTAATTGAATTATTAACATCTGTTATTTCTGTAAAAAATATATCATCTTAAATAGGATTTAACCTAATATATTTAAATTTCATCATTGTATTTATAATTTTAAAATACAAATTACATGAATAATGTCAAATTTTCAAATAATATTATTTATTAAAAATTTATATTTTATTAAATACTTTAAAATAAATAAAATTATTATATTCATTAAAATGATATAAAAATGTTATAAAACATAAAATATAGTCCATTAATGAAAAATTAGTCACTTATAATGAATATATTGATTGTAAGATATTAAAAACTCTATTAGAATACATAAGCTAATAAATGTGTTTTACATGATACATGTGATTTTGGTAAAAAAACATGGAATAAAAATTGGTTTATTATTAGGGAAAGTTGCATTCAATATTTATAATCATTTATTCGAAAATATCTAATAATTTTCAATTTAAATTTTTATTAAATGAAAATTAATTGATGTTAAAAGAATATGTTACCATGTTAAAAACCAAAAATGGTAAAAATAAGGAAACATATATGTTACATGTGTATTGAATGAATTGACTTACCAAATAATCTATCCAGACCTTTACTAATCTATTCTTGACCAATTTGATGAAATATTGAACAAAAAATTTTGTATAGTTTTGAGTATTAACAAGTGTGACACTCTTCCTCAATAATAAAAGGGAAAACATTCATCTCCCTTATTCACACTTTAAAACCACTTTATTATGGAAAATACCTTCCCAAATCACATAAATATGTCCCTCCCTTCATCTTATATTCATTACATTCAGATTAAATTAATCCTATAAAGGTATTATCAATATCTGAATTAGAATACCTGAAGAATATATAACATTCTTCAAAGGATCATCACTATTTTATTTCGTTTTCAACCTTCTTTAATTGTTAATATATCGTGATTTTTTAAAAAAACTAGAAATATTAAAAATAAAAAATGACATTATGTAGTGGGATGACCCACAACCATCTTGACGTCTAGCAAATGGGTTACATAATCATCATTCCTGTGTACAGTGAACAACTACAATGCAAACCAATGTATTCTGTTTTCCTATTACTATATATGAGTACTAGTAATTTTGAGGGATTTATTATCATTATATTATATATCGTATATTAATGATGTTATCAGGATTCTATAGATTTTATAAAACATGTACATTTTTTATTCCATTTTGTGGGTATATGATAACGTCAATCAACTGTATAGAGGACTACAACCTCATGAAGTGATTTGATTCATTCCAACATTACAAGGAATTTATTATTGATGTTATTAATATATATTTTCAACATATATAACAAAAAAATTATTATTTAATTAAAATATCATTCAATTTTATTTCATTCAACCTAACCAAAAAATGGAATATCATTGTTCATGTGTAAGTTGGACCAACCTTCTCCATGAACATTGTATTTCATCTCATGTCGCTAATGTTTATGAATCTATATAAATACATGTATTCTGAATTTATATTATATTTATAACATGGTTTTCGTTATGGATATTATGGAATCATTATTAAATTATTTGGACATAATATACGACAAATATATAAAAATAAAAACAAATAGGTTTTTACCCAAATAAAAACATTAAATTGAAATAGTTCATAAAGGGATAAAAAATCATAAGTAATCTAATTATGTTGTGCCATATATATAGTTATTTATTATAAATTATATAATCATATATTTATTATATAGGAGGACTGAATGAGTAATGGAACTCAAGTCTTTAGTTTATGGATTTCTGTGTCACTATTTTACTTCCTAGAGACACATGTCGCATTTACCACATTATTATTTTGTGTGGTAAACGTAATTATGATGAATTTGTATTTTATTATTCCATTATAAATTTTTTTAATTACATATCAATATTTTGGTTCATTATTTTATAGGTATTATTTTTCAAAAGTCTACAATGTGGTAAGGGGTTTTTCAAACAAATTGTCTACTTTGAGACAAATGTTATTTTATGCCCATAAATAATCTCACATGGTGTATATAAATACAATTAAAATATATTATCCCATATTTATTCATCGACATAATAATTTATTTCTCATATTATGTTATTCCGTAATGAGGGATAATATTCAATAATAGAAAAATATAATTATTTTATAATACAACGTAGTAATTTATCAGGATTGTTTATAGTGAAGTCTCTTATTATTAAATGTAATTTTTTACATCTCATAAATTTTTATGAATATTATTTTTTTCTATTTATACTTTATATATTCAAGTATTGGTACCATTTATCCATTGATTTTTTTAGTAATATTAAGTATGTTTTTATAAAAATATTTCATTATTTATCTCATCAGGTATAAATGATTTTCCAAGAAAAACTATATCTACTAAATATGATTTTATATTTTTATAAATATTATCCTATTTTTTAAGAAATTTTTTTACACAATTTTTTATTTTTTACAAAATAAAAATCCAAAGGATCATCATGTAGTTTTCCAAACAATTTATATTTTGATTTTATCAAAAAAGTCAATGGGTTTTTTTTCATGCACAATAATGTTAATGAATCTATTTTTCATGAACACTCACCGACTTCTATAATCCATTAAATTATGTAAATGTTATTTTTAATGAGAAAATTTTCCCTACTATTTTGGGAAATTTTAATATTTTGAATAAATGCTTTCAAAAGAAAATGGATTTGTAAATATATTTATTTTAAAAAAAATTATTTCAAATGTGGAAAGGTCATTTTCCTTGAGAACTGACTGTAATTATTTTTCATGATTCCATTACATGCATATTTTGTTTTTTAAAATGAGAATATTTCAAAATATATATTATTTTACTGAAGAGTTTTTCTTAGTCGAAATGATTTTTTCCAGTAGAAATGTTTTCAATGATCAGATCCATTTCCTATATAAGTTCTCATTTATTGATGTTACTATTCATTATTATGGATTGGATCCAAAGATACCATTTTCATTTTCATGATAAAGGGTTTCTTATAATGATTATATTATGTTTATGAAATCCATTTCACTTCTATGTGTTATACAAATATCTGATTATTAGGACCCGAAATTATTCTTCCATAGTTTATCATTATATAATTTTGAAACCTATTTATTTTAGATTGGATATTATATGATGATATCATTATTAAAACCAATTATTTTCTTGACATATTATGTTATGCATTGTTTCTGACAATTTATAACAAATGATTATTTTTTAGTTATTTTATTGTTGGGACCTATATCAACATCCGGTGAATAAAATAAAAATTTATACCTAATGAGACAGATCGAGCTAGAATAGGGAGTGGATCTGTTTCATTAAGAAATGGATGGAATAGGGAGTGAATTTGATAATCATTTATAAATAGTTTATCATTCCCAAAAACACAATTAGTAAACATAGGGTTGCTCTTGGAATAACAATCACATAATATTCTCATTATATATTATTAAAAATATAATAAGTTCATTCCATCCCTTAACCTAATGAGTTTGAGAGTTTTAAAGTGCTCACCTACCCTCAGTTTATCATGTGACTACCCGTCATCATAAAACATTTAAGGAAGCATGAAATTATTATATCACATATATCACAATTGAATGAATCATCGATGAGAAATATAAATTTCACATTTGGAATACACATTATCATTTAAAAAAATAATCATATATAAATAAAAAAATATTCTGAAAATAAAATTGTAACGATGTAGAGGAGACATAAAATCAATAATTCATCATGATATCAAGAAAATATTATCATTTTGTAAATATGAAATTATTTTCATTGAAAATAATATTTTTAAATTGAAAAATATTTTCTAAAAAATGAATTCACTTAAACGAATCATATAATTCTTGTGAGAATTGATAAAAAAATTTAATTAATTCAGACATATTAAAGAGAAAAAATCTAATATAAAATAATCAAAATTAATTTCACAAATAATCATAAAATTACACTATCCAAGATGTTTAAGTTTATCCAAATGAATTTTAATTTGTATAGTAATCTTCTAACCATAGATCCCAATGTGTTATTCACTTATATATATTTCATGGATTTCAAAATTAGATTCATTAATTAATAAATTCAAAACAGATTTTAAATTTATTTGATTAATTACAATTTAATAATTTTCTATTATGTAAATTTAGATGATTTATAGTTTTCTATTTCGTTATTCTATGAGTGTTTGTTTTATAGTTTTATGGTAGGTTCCATATTGTATAAATATTAGGAGTTCAAGTAAAATGGATGAAAACCCCATTAACATGAATGAAATGGAATTAAATTGTTTCAATACACTTAAAACATTACAAATATCATTTTTTTTATATGTATTATTCATTAGGTTTAATAGTAATGATAAATGATTGGTTTTGTTTTCACGGTATTTCTGACCATTACTAACTAGTGTCTTTTTATTTAATATCATGTATATAAATTTTTTCGATGAAATAAAAAATATTATAATACACATATTAACTTCTTGATTAAAAGTAATATTTTTTATGACTATCCTTGAAGGTATAATTGGAAAATAAAAAATCCTCATTCGTGAAGTTGATGAATAAACACATGACATCTGATTTTTTTATTTTTAGAATCAATGTAGAAATGAATAAATTTGATGACATATATTACATTATCAAAATTAAATTCATATATATATATGATACTAGAGTTATAATATCATTTTTATATATAGGTAAGTACAAGATAAAATTATATAAAAAATTTTAGAAATTAAAAAGTAATGAATGTCGGATTTTTCCTCTCGAATTTTGTCTCTTATAGAACCACATTATGACATTGGGTTTTCTAATTTTGGTGATACCAAAATTTAGTTGAGTTGTGTAAGAGTATTAAGAAGGAAATTGGGTATAATTTACACTTTTTAGAAGGATTGAGAGTTTTATGGACAATGGCTAGTTATGGGGGGTATTGATTGTGAGAGGAGAGAGGTGTGTTTGATTTTTTGTTTATCTTTTTATATTTTTTCCCCAATAAAATAAATGGCGTGGATTCATCTGATAATTTAATGTAATTGTTAATTTTTTTTTGAACAAATTGGGGTTTACCTCATCCATAAATCATGCAATACCAAAATATTCATTTTTTTATTTATACGATATATTGCTATATTTCACTATTCACCAAATACTCAACTATTTTTGAAACATCCAAAAAACTCAGCCTGACCATTTATAGATGTGAAAATTTCAAAAATAGACTCCAGTTTTGGAAAATAATTTTCTAAATATGGGAAATTTAATTTTTAGTAAAATACATAACTGAATCTAAAAATATCTATTTAAATATAATAATCGATTTTATGATTCATTGAAAAAAATTGAGGACTCTCAAAATTCTCTTATAAATATAATAGTACAAAATTTAATTTAATTTATTTATTTTGGAAAATGACTTTTTTTAATTCATTTTATTGACCATAATGTTTTATATAATAATTTACAAATCACTAAAACAACACCACATATTGTTTCATTATAAAAACATTTATTTATATAATCCATTAAATAAATTTCTAATATTTTCACCCATATGATACAAAAAATATTCATATATTTTCATAGGTGAGGTTACTATTATATTTTTATAGATTTATTTATTTATATATATACCACAGTTATGATTATGCATTTTTAACGAATTAAGCAATTTAATTCTAGAATAAAATCAAATTATTCTACATGTTCATGGGTTTTAACTACACAGTATTGAGAAAAGGACAATTGGGAACAATTGCATGAATATGATCCATATATCACACATGGTATTACCCCAATGGGTATATTATTTTTGAATTAATAAACTCATTATAAACCATCATAAAATATTTCAGTATTAGACAACTGTTAATAGACTATGGAACACCTATAGTCAAATTGATTGATGTTGAATTTGACGAAATTTGGACATATTATAATTAATTTTTCGTAAGTATACCATCCCCTAATGTTTTTAATTTTTACTAGTCTATTATTTTTTGTTATATTTAATTATTTGAACAAAAAGAAGAAATATTAATGCTTAGTGATATAGTAAATTTTCTAGTCAGCAATCAAATTGGATGATGACTGGATTTAATATTGTTGTGATAATTCAAAATAATCTTTTACTGAAAAATATAACAAATATATAAATTAATTAACTCAATGACTCACTAGGAAAGAGAAGGAAAGATCTTGTTGAGTGTTCATATAGTGATGACCATGAATGACTAGAAATTTACATTTCTATTTGTCAGGAACGAGGGATGAAAAAACCAAGTGAATGTCTTAGTGGAATGGGAATACATTTTTATTGTGGAATAGAATGGCATTAATCAAGTAACTCCAATGGGAAAATGAAAATAATACTTAACATAATGGATGGTTATATAGGTCTCCCAAAGGTATATTTAGTGGAGGAGTTTATTAAATGTTGTATGACTGAGAATTATGAAAACTGATTTCCAAAGAAGAAATTTCATGAATATTATCATCAAATTTGTTTGAGTAATGGTCATATTAATAGTGATGATGATAAAAAAATGAAATATTAAAGGATAAAATGTTATGGAATAATATAATGAATAATTTTTAATGGTGTATGCTAAATGTGGAATGATTTATGTATTTTTATTTTAGGATTATAAAATTTTAAAAAAAATATGGATTGATTAATAGAATTTTTTTCACAAAGGATTATAATAAATATATATAACAATGCTGACGAACAAGAATTTTTTTTAATATAGATGATATATTTTATTTTAAACACATTATTAGGGGTTGTTAAACATTAATATGTTCGTAATTGTAGGAACCCAAAACTTCTTTCAGGTATGATTTTTCTTTTCTGGTCGCTTTCTAGGAAAAAAGGAAATTATGGATTTTTTCTCAGTACACGCCATGTAATTTATGAGTACACACCGTCTAATGCCTAGATGCAGGAGGCTGTGTGTAGGATGTGTATTAGACACACACATGTAATTATGGGGATAGCTTGGTGGTCACTTAAATCGGAGTATGGAAATGGCGAGTACACACCGTGTACATCAAATGAACACGCCCTGTACTTTACTTTTTTTCGTTAAACACACTAGTGTCACGTCTAATTGATAGAAACACCCCCTTATATAATCGCCTCATCCAGGAGCGTCGTACGACCGTAGATCATTGATGATCCCCCAAGGAAGAATATGTTCTCTAAAACAAACAATGTCAATTGTGTTAGAATCGCATTGGTGAGTTCTCTCTTCTCCTAGAGCATCATCTTCTTATTTCCCTTCACTTGTGAGATATCATGGTTTGAATGTTTTAGAATATTTTTTTATCTTTAGAATTCTAGGGTGATTTACAATTTTATGTTCACATATATCATTCCTACAACACCTAGGTAGCTGGATTGCACCGTTCCGTTCAATATCTTTAGGTATTATGTTCAAATTCCACCAATACCCTTGAACGGGGTATTGTATGTTTACCATTTTACCCCTGTTGTTTTCCTTCCATTCTTTAGTGATTATTTATAGGTTATTTGGATATTAATAGGGTTTACTTCCTTCCATTGGATGTTTTTCCCATCCATGTTACATTTACAACAATTTTGTACTTCTTAGTCATTGGCTCCTTTACCTATTTTCAATGCAAGTTGTTGTAGGATTGATAGTTTTTGTTCTGACATGCTTGATATGATGTAGACTGATTATCCAAGTAGTTCAATATGTTTATTGTGGCCATATTGTTTTGCTATTTTCGTTGACCAATAGAGGGCTGTGAGAACTGGGTATAGTAGACTATAAAAGTAATTGACCGTGGGAGCATCCTAAGTGTGTCTTTGAAAACATTGGGATATACGAGGAATTGACCAAGTGAGATTCCTCAAATAGTCCTTGAATGCATTAGACTATATGGGTAATTTACCAAGTGAACATCCTCAGAGAGTCTTCAAATAATATTTAACCGCTTTAGAATATTAGTGGAATTTACGGCAACTTCGTTCTCAGAGAGTTAATGAATGACCAGAGCTATAAGAGGAATTGACTGAGTGAGTTTCCTCAAAGATTCATTGACCATGGGCTATAAGAGGAATTTACTGTTTCTGTTTCCTTATTGAGTGCCTAACTATATTAGACTATAAGGGTAATTGACTTTGAATGCTTCCTCAAAGAGTCTTTATATACTGAACCAGAGGGGTTAGGCTGAGAGCACTACCCAGAGGGTTGCATGTACTTGTTAGGTATGATCAAATGGGATGGTCGTGAGTACATACCAGTGGGTTAACTATTCGTGTTTAGCTTTTTGATTAGTTTTCTAATTGATTTTGAACTTATGGATTGTTTACTGTTGAGTACATTTCCGTTTAGTTGATTCTATACTTTAAGTTCCATATATCCACTGAATATTAGGCACAGATCCTTTGGTGGCTGCCAATTGGGATTTAGTCTCACACCTTTTTCGGGCCATGCTTTTGTGCCCAAAATGATTATATTCTTGCAGGTATAGATAAGGTCAAGTTCCCTTCTACTTCAGGTACTTGACTTGTTGCAGAGCAGGAGAGCATGGGGCTAAGCTTATTCTTGCGATGTAGAGGAGATGTTTATCTTTTTATTTGTACTTTTGTTTAGTATTGTTTGTATTCCAATATTTGAGTCTTTTTTGGATGGTTTCCTTGATATATGTATCATGCATAATTTAAACATGTGCTCTAGTTTTTTTACTTTCAGTCATACGTCGATTACTGTTGTATGGATGTTTACTGCTTCTGCTACTGATTTTGTTTTTCTTCCACTGTGTACTCTGCCAATGAAGGCATAGTTTCTCCACTATCACACCCAAGGCCCGCGCTGTTAGTCTTTAGCCTCTGGTGTTTATGGAAATGTGCTTGAGGTCCTGTGACCAACTGGGTACGGGGCACCTATGGATGGCTTCTGGAACCAAGACATTACAAAGTGGTATCACAAGAATTATTTTCTATTCATTTACTATTTGGAGATTTTATCCAGGGATAGGAAGGAATAGGTACTTGGTCATAAGTTGTTCCTGGAAGTAGGTATCTTGTGTATAGGGAATATCCAATCTACCTCGTTTATTGTAATTTCTTCTGGTGTTGCATGTTACAGTTGATCTAATTTTTACCATTGGGTGACTCGCATGTTTTGTGTTATTACTGTTGATGTTATTGATGATCTATTTTTGTCCCAACTCAATGAGATAAGGGTATTCCATCTCATGCATCATATAGGAACTTTCACAAAATCACCTGTCATGAATTATTTCCATGCCATCTAGGATTCATTAGCTATTTCATGTTGTTGTGATAGATGTTGTGTAAAATATACATTTTTTGTGATAGTTTCCTTGATAAAAACCCCTCTATTTGATAGTGTATTCTTTTGTGTAATTTTTTTCTTTAATGCATGCCAAACGCTGGTTTTTGAGGTGTTATCGGTCCTCAGGAACTAGAATATGGTGGATCATTGCCATTTTTATCTTGTGTATAACGTGTTTAAGATGCCAAAATTTTAATAGTGGGGAGTGGGGGCCCTCACGGATTAGAATTTGGCACATTCAATGATCCTTTTAGTGTTTTTCAGGGCTAATGAGTAGTTTATGAAGCTTACTATCCGGAAAAACCCAGAATACATGCCGTGTAGTTTTGACTTCCTGCCATGTGTTCTTCTATTTGGAATGAAACTGATTTTCTTAAGTACACATCACGTAATTTATAAATAAGTCATGTAGTCTTGTATCCTGTCATAGGCCGTGTGGGTAGAGGCATGGGATGTGGAAAGTCTGGTGGGAACACGACATGAACCTGATGAACACATCATGTAGTGTCGACCCTACGTCCTCCCGTGTAACTAACAATATGGATGGATCATCCTTAAGCTATATACACCATGTCAGGAATGAACATGTCGTGTAGTATGAACCCGGTACCTGGCCGAGTCCTGAACAGCACGGGTCAGTGTTATCCTTTAACATACATGTCATGTCTGTCTGGAACATGCCGTTTAGTGTGAGTCATGTGTCGGTCCATGTCACTAGCAACACGGGCCAGGTGAAACTTTTCAAGAACAGACCATGTATACAGTGAACACACCATGTAGTCTTGTCTTGGGAGAGCCGTGTGGCTTAACCATGTAAAAGGACTCAGGCATGGAAAGTGGATTCAAGTACACGTCATTTTTTAAGACAACACACCATGTGTTTTTGGTGTTACACAAATAGTTTGGGCAGGTGTACACGCTCATGTAAATGAAATAAGGGAACATGCAGTGTAGGAATTGTACATGTCGTGTTGTCATGTCTTGTAAAACTTGAATTCTTTCATTTTCATATTCTCCTCTTATGCTTCTAGATTTCAGTCCTTGATAATATTGATCTATGGTGTGCGCTTGACCTTGCAGAGTCAATCCAGTAAGATGTCCCCCAATTGTATGCCAGTTTCTAGGCGGTGATCCGACACTAGACATGGTTGATGAGGGACTCCCTATGGATCCTCCAGTTGTGCCAGCCTTGGAACCAGCCATTATACCTGATATAGGTGTTGATGTGCTGTTCAGGGAGGGATTTTTGAGGATGATGCATGCCTTTGTGGGAGCGGCGTCTCCATCCTCGTCAATGGCAGAATTGATGCGGGTCTTTTAGCAGCAACATCCTCATACTTTCTCAATAGATGGAGGACCCAGGATATAGAGTCATGGATAGAAGCCAAACTAATTTTTTGAGCATCTGGATATAACATCAGAATAGAGGGTAAATGTCACTACCTACATGCTTCGAGATTCCACCAAGAAGTGGTGGTATGGGATCTCAGAGGCCGGACACCAACCGAATATGACTAGGGAAGATTTTCGATGTATCTTTTCTGATTACTTCTATTCAGGGACCTTGGGGGATGATTGAGAATGAATGTTCATGATTATGGAGTAGTGTACTCTTACTGTTATTGAGTATTCCTCTAGATTCATTGATCTCTAGTATTTCATGCTAATTATAGGAGGTGATGAGTAGTTCCTTTGCAAGAAAGTTCGAGGATGGTCTTAGTTACAACATCTGATCCCAGGTGAACACCTTTAGATTGACTTCGATATCCTCTATGTTCAACCAGGCGCTGATCAGAGAGCTTAATATGTGGGATTCTAGAGCAGTGATCCAGGGTGGTTCTGCATCTAGGGTCAATATCCCTCCTCTTGATAGTAGGAAGCGCTACAGGGAGTTTTCATGAGGATATCAGGCTAGGCGGGATGCATCTTTTGGTAGCCAGGTTGTGTGCTACCGGTGTGGGAAGAGCTGGCATATGAGGCCATGTTGCTTGAGATACCTAGTGGAGTGCTGATCTTGTGGAAAGATGGGTATCCTTTAGTTCTTTTGTCAGTACATCTCACTAGAAACTAGTGACATGGGTTCTTCTATTACTCCACAATCAATAACACCACCACCAGTTTTTCACCATTTAGGGAACTGGAGATCTTCCGGCCATTCAGGCCAAGGTGGAGGTTGTGTCCATGGTAGCTATTCACCCTATTATCAATGAAATCATGGTGGATCAGCTCAGAGTGGTGAGGAAGTGTCACATGGCCATGGTATAGGTCAGAATTTTTGTAGTGGATAAGACCCAACAGGAGAAGGATCCTGGACCCTCTACTCTTTGAGGTGCGATTTTTGTAGCCTCAGATTTAGCTTCTTCTCTTTTCAATAAAGTGGATTCTCATACCATTATCTATGTCACTATTATGGAGTTCCTTGTTCTCTACATATTTTATTTTTCTGATGTTTTGACACTAGACACACCGTTTGGGACTAGAACGACTAGCGTACATCAATGCAATGAGTTCCCACTAGAGGTTGGTGGATGTCACTTTCTATGGGACCTCTACGTCCTAGATATGACAGGAGATGATTTCATTCTCGGAATGGACTATCTTGTTTCCTTCCAGACATTCATTGATTGTTATCCTTGTAGGTTGATTTTAGTATCACCAGATGGTGGATCCTTTCTTCATCGGGGCGAATGGGATGTCCAAGCGATTAGAGTGGGTGCATAAGATCATGGGATGAGAGGAGTTACAACCCAGATTGCTAGTCTATATCTAGATGACTAGGGGTCATCACAGATAGAATTTACTCCAGTTCAGGATCATTTCAAAGATGTATTTCTAGAGGACTTGTCAGGTTTTCCTCCATAGTGTGAGGAATACATTTCTATTGAGCTTGTGCTAGGAGCGGCACCAGTGTCTATTCTTCCTTATAGGATGGATACACCATAGTTGCAGGATCTCAAGAAGAAGTTGGAGGTGTTTTGGGTAAAGGGTATCATGGGACCTAGTACTTCTCCATGGGGTTCCCCTATCCTATTTGCAAAGAAGACAAAAAGAACCCTCAGTCATTTTGTGGACTCTCCGAAGATGAACCAGTTGACTATCATGAGCCGATATCCCTTTCAATTGATTGAAGATCTCATTGATCAGCTTCGATGAGCTCGGGTGTTCTCAAAGATTTACTTGAGGTCTGGTTATCATCATTTGGGAGTTAGAAAATCAGATATACCTTTTACAACCTATAAGAGCAGGTATGGTCTATACGAGTATATGGTTATACCATTAGCTGTCACGAACACGCTTGTTATTTTCATGGAACGGATGAAACGATTGTTTCATCCATAATTGGATTCCATCATGGTTGTTTTTTTGGAATATATATTATTTTAATATCTCACTCGACACAACCATGCTACCCATCTTGAGATCGTTTCGAGTACAATTATGTAGCATTAGTTATATGCTAAGCTCATTGGATGGATAAGATTCACTTCATGGGTCATTTTAACTCAGTGGAAGAACTATTAGTAGACCAAGAGAAAGTGATAGCTGATGTTTCCTGGGAGATACTGAATAATTTCACTTAGGTACGGAGTTTTCATGGGTTGGCTGGATACTACAGACATTTTATACAATACTTTTCATGCTTAGAAGCACTGCTGAAATGTCTGACTAAGAAGGGGCAATGTGCTTATGTTCAGATTCTTGTGAGTCATTGTTCATCTCGTCCAGGAGTGTTGTACAACCACAAATCATTGAAGAACCCACGAGTGAGTGACTGTCCTCTGAATTGAACACCGCCGGTTGCGTTGTAATTACATCAGTGAGTTATCACTTCTCCTAGAGCACCATATTCTAATTTCTCTTCTCTCACGAGATATCAAGGGATGAAAAGTTTCGACATTTTTGAAGATATTTTGCATTCTATGGTGATTCAGGCTTCGAGGTTCACGTATATCGTTCCTACAACGCTGAGGAAAGTGGTTTGGGCCGTTCTATTTAATGTCATTGAGTATTATGTGAAAATTCCACCAATACCTTTGAACGATGTATTATGTGTTTACCATTTTACCCCTGTTGTTTTCCTTCCATGCTCACATGTTTGTGTAGAGGTTATTTTGATATTAATAGGGTTGATTACTATGCTTTGGATGTTATTCCGAGGCATGTTTTTTATGACTTTTTGGTCCTACTTAGCCATTTTCTGCTTAACATGTTTTCCATGCCTGTTGCTGGAGGATGGAGAGTTCGTGGTTTGACATTCTTGATATGATATAGACTGATTAATGAAGAATTTATATAGGTTTACTTTTCCCATATTGTGATTCAATGCTCGTTGAACTACACAGGGCCATGAGAACCTAGTGTAGTAGACTATAAGGGGAATTGACAGAGTGAGCTTCCGTAGAGAGTCTTTGAGCACATTGTGCGATATGGGGAATTGACAAAGTGGGTTTCCGTAGAGATTCCTTGACTACTTTAGACTATAAGAGGAATTATCCGAGTTAGCTTCCTTAGATATTCTTTGAATTATTTTGAGATTTTTTAGATTATAAGGGGAATTAATATGGGGTGCTTTCTCAGACAGTATATGAATGACCTAGGCTATAAGGGGAATTGATCGAGTCTTCTTCTTCATAGAGTCTTTGACCTTGGGTATATAAGAGGAATTTACCGTGTGATCTTCCTCAAAGAGTTCCAGACTATCTTAGAATATGAGGGGAATTGATTGTGAGTTCTTCCTCAGAGAGTCATTATATACTGAACTAGAGGGGTTAGGCCGAGAGCACTGCCATAAAGGTTTCTTGTACATGTTAGGGAGGACCATAGAGGATGGAAATGAGTACATCCCCGATGGTTACCTGTTTGTGTTTAATTGATTGATCAGTTGTTACATGATGTTGAAACATTTGATAGTTTACGGCTGAGTAAATTTCTATTTACTACATTCTGTACATTACCTGCCATATATTCACTGACTGTTAGACACAGATCGTTGGGTGGTTGCCTATAAATATTTTGTCTCACACCCTATTTGGGTCATGATTTTGGGCCCAAACAAATTATATAGCTATAGGTATAGATAAGGGTACATGCCCTTCTAATTTAGGTATTTCGATTGACTTGGGGATAGAGTGAATGTGACCAAGCTTCTTATTGTAATGAAAATGATTTGTTTATCTTTTGGTTTGTACTTTGGTTTAGTATTGTTTGTATTCCATCATTGTGACTTGTTTGGATTCATTTGTAGATATATGTAACATGTATCATTTATACATATAATCCAATTGTTTTACATTCTGTTATCTGATGTTTAATCTTGTATGAATGTTTATTACTTATGATATTGCTTTTTTATTCCATTGTGTACTCTGCCAATGAAAGAATAGTTTCCCCACTATCACACACAAGGCCCTCACTGCTAGTTGGAAGCCTCTGGTGTTCGGGGAAATGCGCTTGATTCCATGTGACCAACCGAGTATGGGGAACCTCTGGGTGGCTTCCGGAACAAAGAAATTACAATAATGTTGTGAAAATATTGTTTATTGGGGATTTTGTGGTATTGGATAAAATAAAGTTGATTGAATAGTAATTATTACCTTATTAATGAATAGTGATTTATTTTCAGTGTGTTTTATTCAGTAATTCATTGAGCTAGATCATTTTTAATTTTAAGGAATATATCCAACAATATATTTTCTATATAAGGGAATAAGATATATTTATGTTTTAAATAGGTTTTTGTAGTAATTCATTTCAATTAAATATTTCAAAAGAATTAATTATTAATGGTATTTTCATGTATTGTATGTGACAATTATGTGGATCATTATGATATATAGCAGATAAATTTTATTATAATTTCAATAAATTTATTGAACTTCATTATTTTATCTTATACGTTAATTTTTTTAATCGACAAAATGTTATTCATTCTATTAATGGTTAATTTTTAATATTGAAATATTTTTTAGATATTAATGTGTTTGTTAACCATATAATGATTTATTCATATTGAATTATATATTATAAAATTATATTTATGATAAATAATGATATAATAATTAAACTATCATTATATATATAAATATTATGATGTGTTAGTTCTTTGGGATTAAAAATTTCCCTTTAATTCTAAGGAGTAAGGAATGAGGTTGATATTGATAAAAGAAAAACAATAGGGTGGGATTGTTCTAATGAAATGGATAGAAATCAAGTTATTATATCATCTCAAGTTATTTAATAAAATATCTGAAAAAAAATTTCGAATTAAAATGTTCCCATTTTATAATAAATATTTTGTATATAATTGGCATTTTCCAATCCGCCATTTTTTTATGGATTTGTTATCACTATTAATCTTTGAACCATGTTATCTATCTTTATCCATCAGTATTATGGTGTTAGTTAAGTCATATATGACCATGTTTTCAACTAATAGCAATGTTATCCTATTTGAAAACATTTCATATCTTTTTCTAGATGACCAGTAGACATCAATTTCTCTTTATTAAGAGGATATTTCATTAACCCTTTTTAAAATTTTGATTTCTATAAAATTAACGTTCATGTATTAAACCATTTATGACCAATACAATCATTGAGTGAGAACATAATATTAATGAGGGTATAATTTAACATCCAATTTTTTCGTGAAATATTTGTTCAAACAATAACTACCATCAATAGAATAATTTATATGAAATACCATGTTTGGATTGTACTACATGACACACTGGCATAGTTTTTGTTACATGAAACACTATGTTTTATCAAAACATTCATATATTATTAATACATCCATTATAACATAATCATTAAAAATAGTGATATGAATATTAATAAATTGTTGTTGTATAATAATTATTGTTGATTTATATAATAATAGATTGATAATAAATTATTCATTTTTCAGTAAAATCTCTATATGTTAGAAAAATAATATTTTCAATAATATGGTTTTTATGTATTTTTTGATGAATAATTTAATTAACTAACGAAAAATTAAGAAAAATATTTGAATATACCAAATATAATTTTTAAACACATAATTTCAAAAACATATTAAGGTGATTTATTATGATTTTTCTTAAATTTTTTATATTTTGATGAATATTAAAAACTACTAAATATCTATTAAAAAATTACATTTTAATATAAATTATTTATAATGTAAATTTACATTCTGATTAGGTTTTAAAGTGATATTAGATAAATTTAAAATCAATTAATCTTATTTATCTTATTAAAATAATTTTCATATTGAATTTATTCATAAAAATAATGTAATCTTTGTACATTTTCACTTCAAAGAACCAACTTTCTCATCACCTCAGTGGGATTTACGTTAAATTATTTTTTTCAACATATATGAATTGAATATAGAAAAAAAGGATTACATATTTTAAATATTAAAAAAATATAATTTCCAATATGGTGAATTATGTTTTTCACCAAAAATAATTTTGCATTATATAAAAATTAATCACTATCATTAATGTAAAAATGGATTTACTTGGGCTAATCTACAATCGTATGTGTGAAAATGATTTAAAATAATATAATTATATTGTTAAATATGTTTATGTCTATCCTTTTAATAAAATTATATGAATTTTGTAAATTATATTCTATTTTTCTTTGAATATCACATATAGTAAGTAAATTAATAAAAAAGAGAAAAAGCGTTTTTAATACTATTTATATATATAATTCTCTTGTATAGAGTGATAAACAACATATTTCTGATCATAAGTATTAATATTAAATATTAAAATTTTAACATAATTTATTATCATTAATTTTTAGATATTTAATTGTTTTTTAAAATAATTGTGAAATACAAACACATTAATTATTATGTTAATAAAAAATAAAACCAATGATGGTAAAAATAATGAAAGTGAAGTAAATTGAATTAATTATATTGTGTCCATTAATTTTTTTTCTAAAATATAATATCCAAATATAATTTGGACAAAATATTTTCTAATTCCATAAGTTTATTTATATTTTAAAATATTAAATTTAATTACTAATTCCAATTTTGACAATAATATTATTTTAAAAAAAAATATAGTATATTAAATGATTTAAAATTAGTAAAAAAAATTCATATGAAAATTAATTTTTAAATGTTGATAAAAACAAAATATTTTCGATTAATAGACCATTTCCTCTTTTATAATTTATATATGAACCCTTAAGTAGTAAAAACATTTTTAACGTAGTTAAGGTTATAGGTGTGTTTTTTGATGTTTCATTTCATTATGATAAAATTAATTCTGAAAACAAATATGATTTTTAATTGATAAGTAGGATTTTTTATTTATATTCAGTTGGTAAACTATTATCTATTATGTCACATTATAATTTATCCTAATGGATATGTTATCTAGGATTAGAAGTCCAGTTACCACCGTGAAAAAAAATATTAAATACAAGAAAACATAGATGTCATGGGACAAAATGATTAAAAATGGGTTTATTTCTTTATATGTATAACTGGAAAAATAATCCATTCAACCCTTTAATAATCTTCTTTATCAACATTAGTTATGATTGACTACACATAGAGAACAATTTTGAGTAATTACAAGAATGGCACTACACCTCAACTATAATAGGGTCACATAATCTCCTACATTCATCAAAAAATCACTACTAATTGGTTCATCCAATTCCTTACCAAATCATGTCACAAATCCATGACCTCATCATATATGACATATTTTGGGGAAAAATAAATCATGTGAGGGCTTTAGATCAATTCTAAAAATATTACCAGAAGAAGAGGTAATGTTCTTCGACGATAAAATATATTTTATTTCATTACTCGTACTACAATTTTTAATGTATGATTATTATAATATTACGTAATTTAATTCAGTATACTAATATTTTTTTATTCTATTTTAATGATACATAACCATATCAACTATAATCAAATGGGTTATGAAATAATGATTCATGCGTGAAACATATTGTCCCCTAAAAACATTTTTCGTTTATTATCAATTGACACCTACAAAGGAAGAACATAATATATTATTTGAAATTTATATATTATAGGAATGATATATATGATGTTAAAATGACTATTAAATTGTTATATAAAACATAACTTCTTTCATTCAATTTTTCTGTAATATGATAATGTTGTTATAGTGTATGGATAGTTATCACCTCATGAAGTGATGTGATTCATCAACGCATTACATGCAATTTATTAATCATGTTCTTAATAAATATGTTTGATATATATTGCCAGGACCCCCTCCCCACAAACTTTACCAATCCTAGGCCGGCAATGTGAGAAGGTAGATAATGACCCTGAGTCCCCCTACCAATTATCCCTTGGTTGGATACATACCCTGAGGGTATCGTAAACACACAAATTAAAAGCATTACCCTATAAGAGAACACATGCAGAAGAGAGAGATAAGATAGACACCTACCAAACTTCCACTCAGAACTGAAATATAAAATAAAACTCATGTGCACATTGAAATGTCATGAAAAACTACTACAATTGGAAGGGGAAAACTACAAGAACCCAAAATAATTAAAAACAGCATCAACCACAAACCCAAACAGCTCATGAAACCCCAAGATCGTACAAACCAGCTTGGTCTCCGACCTGCTCCAAGTGACCTGAAAAACAGTTTATATATACATATGGTGAGCATAACAGTATACTCAGTAGGATGCTCCCCGAAGCCTCTCATGAAAAATTAAAGAAAGCATGATACAACATAGTGAACAAAAAGTCAAACTAACTTGTCATTTAAACATGTATACTAAGTTACCAACCTCACTATAGATACTATCACCAAGTAATGCATACTATAATATATCATATAATAAATAACATCAAGCGTACCATGATACTACTTCCCCACTGGTTTTCTGGTTTTCTCCAACATCACATGTCATGAGATTCTCTCTCCAAAAAGGCATTCCCACAGACACTAGGGAAAAGCACCACAACATGCCCCTCATGCAACAAAACCCCCACGTCCACGTACGAAATGTATACAGGTATTTTCATGGAGACATTAAAACCTAAAAATCGTTCATAATACGTCGAGTATTATACCTCAAGACATTGCAGCCCATACACTGAGTATGGTTCCTAAAGCCATCATATCCTATACATGTTACACCAATTGTAGTCCATAGGAAACAATATATAGAATATACGTCTATGAAAACCACATGCCATTACATCCATCTATACAAATATATGGGGAAAACTAACTGTGGTGACTACTACCACAAGTAACTACCAAGAGAAGAATGTGTGGCCAATGGGGGTAGTCATCCATTCATCCTCCCTACAAAATGTTTGGGAAAACACACCCCTTATGGATCATAATCCTCGTGGTGTTAGCTTCCCTTAATGACAGAGTAAAGTAGCATATACAAACATAAAAAGTATCGGATATACTATAGCTCACAACCACACTATGGCCATAACCTAGTCATATACTAAACTATAGGTAACATTTCTCAGACTCCGGGTTTCCACTTCTAAGACTAGGTATCCTATGAGCACATAACAATTTAATGATCTTTAATACATTATTTAATTCCCTTTTTATCTGTTACACATTACGTTAATTAATTCCTTAAACATTAATTAACTAGTACCAATTCTATATTAATGTTCATTAGCATCCCACCCAAAGTAAATTGTTCCTTAAAAATGACAACCTCGTCATTATGCTCTAGCAAACTCTGACCCCATGGGATAACACAATTTATTCAATTATTCTATACGGAATTACTTTCCCATATTCCCAAGAATTCTAGAAGAACATTTTATGATATTAAACACATGGGGGGATCAACATGATGAGAATATGTACTAGCCATTGGGTCTTTGACACCTATAGCAAGGGCATAGACCCATCCTACCTTACGAAGCTAAACCGGGAAATCACATCGCATACAATGTGTGTCTTCACGTCTTTTGGAAGGATGGTAAGAAAGACCGTCATCTTTGAGCAGTGGTGAGAAGTAAATCAGATAATCAACCAATAAAAAATACCATGAATCCATCAATCACATCCATCCCATTCCATCATCCTTGGTGTCCTCCTCGACACCCACATATATAATATAATGCATCTCGCCACTCTAGGCTTCCTATACCACCATAACTAAAGGTCTCCATGCCCCAACATATCACAACTACCATCCAAGCTCACATCACAACAAAAGAAACATGAAAACAAATATCATAACAATTGGACTCTTGGCCCATAAACAATCAAGATGGTAACTCAAAACCCATCAATGAATTATCAAAAAATCAGTTCTTTAATCCATCTTGAATTAACCGATTTATTATATTTAGTTTCCAAATTTGGGAAACCAAATCGGTATGCTATGAAAATTAATTAATCATTCTTTCTGCTCCAATTTGATTTACATAAAATTAAATCAAGGAGAACTAGATTAATTTAAATTCCTCTTTATCTTTTTAAAAAATAATTATCAATTAATTTATATTTACATTCATTACCAATTACCATCATGAATGGAAATCTAGAAAATACATAGATATCACACTATATTGATAAATAATATGCCATTGAACATGATCAATATCAATTTATTTATCTGGTTCAAATATTTATTATATAAATCTCATTTTCATCTAGTGGGATAAAACATGCTAACGATACAATTACACGTAAAAGAAGACATAATCAATGAATCCCCTACCACAAATGGATCTTAACATTATTTATATGAGAGCAGTCCACACAACGGATTACGATCACCTCCTCTCGTGACAACTACAGCCACTTGAGGAGGGCATGGTATGACCACACCAACCAAACCCAAGGAAACTCCCTTAGAAGAATGGAGATTACATTCTGTAATATGGAATGTATAAACAAGAGATGATGAACCCAAATAGAACAATGATAAAACATACCTTATGTTGACACTCGATGGATACTCCATTGTTGCACCGAAATAGGGTAACCAATCCACTAGGAAAAGTTTGATCTTATGATTCTAACTAGAAGGAAGGAAATATTATAGTGTATTGTACCAGAGAACAATGAGAAATAATTAGGGGGGAAGATATCATGTCTCTTTTGAATATTTAATGGACTGACGGTTTATGAAATGCATAATTTCCCATTATAAGTGGATCACATTATACCACATGGTTTAACCAAGTAAAAACATCCCAAGCCTAAGGGATAATTAATATTGGAGTTATGGACTTTGAATATACCTTAGAGGCACTAATACAAGGATTTAAATGCATTTTATGTAAAATGAAATTTTAAATAGGTGATACTATTAGAAGCTAGTAACACTATTCATGTACCTCACCGTTCTGGAAACACTGTTCATGAGCCTCACCATTTTGGAAACACCGTTCATGATCCTCACTATTGGAACCTCACCATACTGGAAACACTATTCATGAACCTCGCCCTTGGAACCTCACTGTTCTGGAATCAATGTTCATGAACCTCACCCTTAGAACCTCAGTGTTCTGGAAACAATGTTCATGAACCTCACAGTTGAAACCTCACTGTTCTGGAAACACTGTTTATCAAATGTTACTATTACACTATTCAAAGAAGGTTAATGTTGACACTTTTCACCTAAGGTTACCATTTAACTGTTCACTGAAGGAAAAAATTGACACTATTAACCTATTTTTACAATTGTGTTTCCCAAATAAGTTTAATATTGACACTATTCCCATAAGGTTACCATTGCACTATTCAAAGAAGGTTAATGATGAAACTGTTCACCTATGGTTACCATTGCACTGCTCACATATCGTTACCATTGCATAGTTCACAGAAGGTCAATGTGGGCATTTTTCACCTATGGTTACCATTGCACTGTTCTCAACTGTCTACCGTTGGAAATGTTCACCGAACTGGAAAATTGTAAAATTGCTGGGGATAAGTCACCTTGACCTCCTAAATCACCTCATACACCACTTTTTCATAAAGGAATTGACTAGAGAGGTCTGAGAAATTACATCAGATACCTCTCAAAACATTCTAATCCTAGAGAATTCAAAACCCACCTAAAGGGAAAACGAAATGGTGTGTGAACAACCACTCGATGACTAGGTATCCTATACGAATACAACCATTTAAAGAGAATTAATACATTAATTCATTCCCTTTTTATCTATTTCACTTTACATAAATTAATTCTTTCAAAATTAATTAACCAGTACAAATTCCACATTAATGTTCAATAGCATGACACCCAAAGTACACTGTTCCTTCAAAATTCCAACCTCATCATTATGTTCCAGCAAACTCCATCCCGATGGGTTAACAACATTTATTCAATTATTAATGACAGAAGTACATTCTGACAGTCTCAGTCTTTCTAGAAAAAACATTCTATGGTACTAAACACAAGGGGGCACAACACAGTTAGTAGATGTACTACCCATCGAGTCTTTACAGCCAATAACAAGAGCATAGACACATCCTCCATTAAGAATCTCAACACGGAAATCATGTGGCATTCCCCGCGTGTCTTCACCTATTTTGGAAGAAGGGTAAGCAAGACCAGCTGCCATGAGCAGTGGAGAAATGTAAAGTATATAATCAACCAATAAAAAAGCATGCATCCAATAGTCACATCCATCCCATTTCATCATCCTTAGGGTCCTCCCCGACCCCCATATGCACAAAATGATGCATCTCGCCACTCTAGGCGTGATCTGCTTCCACAACTAAAGGTTTACATGCCCCCAAATATCACAACAACCAACCATTCTCATATGCCAACAAAAGTAGCATGAAAAAATACATCTTAACAATTTGTCTCTTGGACCATTAACAATCAAGTGGGTAAATCATAACCCTCCCAAGAATTTTCAAACAATCAGTTCTTTTATCCCTATTGAATTAACCGATTTATTATTCTTTGGTTCCAAATTCAGGAAACCTGATCATTAAGCTATCAAAAATAATTAAACATGATTACTATACCAATTTGATTTTCATCCAATTAAAACAAGGAGAACTATATTCATTTACATGCCTCTTTATATTTTAACCAAACAATTATCAATTAATTGATGTTTATGTTCATTAAAAATTTCTATCATGAATGAACAACTAAATAAACAAAGCATATATATCAAACTATCTATCGAAAAAAGATTCAATAAAAAACGATCAATATCAATTTATTTATCCAATTAAAATATTTATTATGTCAATTCCATTTCTATTTAGTGGGATAAAACATGCTAATGATACAGTGGCACGTAATGAAAGAGAGATGAAATGAATCCCCGACCTCAAATGGTTCTTGAAATTCTTTATATGAGAATAGTCTGCACAACGGATTATGATCGCCTCCTCTCATGACAACTACATCCACCCATGGATGCCACGATACGACCACACCAACTAAAACTAAGAAACTCCATCAGAAGCATGGTGATCACATGCTATAATATAGAATGGAGAAACATGAGAAGATGAACTCCAACAGAATGATAATAAAATATAACTTATGTCCACGCTAGGAAGATACTCCTTGGTTGCACCGAAATAGGGAAACCAATAAATGGGGAAAATATTGTTCTCAATATTCCTATGGGAAGGAAGGAAAGGTTCGAGAGTCTCACACCAGAGAACAAGGAGGAAGAACATGGGAGGAAGACATCTTGTCCCTTTTGAATATTTAAGTGAGCGATAGTTTATGATACACTTAATTTCCCATTACAAGTGGAACACATTAAACTACGCGGTTTGACCAAGTAAAAACATCCCGATCCTTATGGATAATTAATATAGTAGTTTTTCCCTTTGAATTGGACTTAGAGTCATTGAAACAAGGCTTTAAATGAATTTTATGTCAAAGGAAACATTAAAGGGGAGAAACTGTTGGAAGATTGAAACATTGTTCTTGAACCCCACCGTTCTGCAAACACTGTTCATAAACCTCACCATTCTGGAATCACTATTCTTAAACTTCACCATTCTGGTAACACTATTCACGAACCTCACATTTTGAAACTCACTATTTTTGAAACCCTATTCATGAAACTCACAGTTGGAACCCCACTATTCTGGAAACATTGTTTATAAACCTCAGCATTGGAACCTCACTATTCTGGAAACACGGTTCATGAACCTCACATTTGGAACCTCACCATTATGGAAACACTATTCATGAACCTCACCATTGGAACCTCACTATTCTGGAAACACTGTTCATAAACGTCACCATTAAACGTCACTGTTCTGGAAAAACTATTCATGAACATCACCATTGGAAATTCAATGTTTGGTAATCACTGTTAATCTTAGATTACCATTGCACTATTCACAAATGGTAAATGTTGACATTGGTCACCCAAGTTTCTGATTGCACTGTTCACCTAAGGTAACCATTGCACTGTTCATAGATGGTCAATGTTGACCCTGTTCACCTAAGGATACCATTGCACTGTTCACAGAAGGTTAATGTTGACATTGTTCACCAAATGTTACAATTTCACTCTTCACAGAAGGTTAATGTTGACACAATTCACCTATGGATATAGTTGTACTGTTCACATAATGTTACCGCTGCACTTTTCACTGAAGGTTAATGTTGGAACTGTTCACCTATGGTTACCGTTGCACTATTTAAATCATTATACCATTAGAATTATTCACCGAACTGGAAAATAGAAAATGTGTTGGAGATAAGTCACCTTGATCTCTTGAATCACCTCATACACCTGAATTTTTTGAAGGAATGGACCCGACGGGTTTGGGCTATTACATATATGACATATCTATTATTATAGAATGATAAAATAATTTATCATCATTACATAAACACAACATGAAAAGGAAAAAATAGTGTTCAATTGAATGTACAACGTATCATCTCCATGAACAATGTATTTTATTTCATGTCACTAAATATTATGAATTTCTATAAATATGAATATAATGAACATATAATATATTTATATCACGATAATTATTTTGGATATTATGGAACTATGGTTAAATTAATTGGACCAAAAAAATATAAAAAATCAAACAAATTACCAAAAACATATCTGTTATTACAAAAAACAAAATAATAACATGGAATTGTAAATTAATGAGTAATAAAATATCTTAAGAAAATCATATAGGAAATTAAATATATATAGATATATTAATATGGTTCTATATTAGATTTATAATATAAATTTATATACTATACATGTGGTTTAAATGACTAAGATGGATTCCGAGATCAAAAGTAAGGGATTTCCATCTCACATTTTAATTCCATGATTCACATGCTATGATCACAACCTATTTAATTTATGTGTTATTAATTCTACCCATGAATGTATTTTATGATTATTCTATTATGATATTTTTTAATTTTATTACCCTTTCCTTGTACTCACTTTTATGTGGATTACAAATCAAAATATTCCCATGGTTCAAGTGATTTTTGTCTCAAATAGAACTATTTGAGACATATGTTATTTCACAAGGTGTATATACAATGATTTTAAACATAATATCATGATTATATAAAACCTCATGGTTTTTTATGTTTTATAATTTTTTATTCCACTATTGATATTATTACATGATATAACTAATGTTGTAATGATTTTTTATTAAAATTATTTCATTTATCGAGATTGTTTATGGTTACGTATTCTACGAGGATATTTAATGTCCTAAAACACAAAACTACTCATGAGTCTTTTTATACTCTTTTTATTCATGATATGGTAATTTAATTGTACCATTTTTCAAATATATTATTATAAAAATAATTTACCAAATGTTTTTTTAATCAAATTTTTTTGTCACTTTAGATGGATTTCATTTTCCATTTTAATCATTGATTTATAAAAATTATTTAAAAAATTTATTATTTGTACCTGTTATTTTTAAATGTCATTTTTACCCCTCAGTGGAACTTAACTAAAATATTTAGAACACAATCATCTTGCAATTTTAAAAAAAATATACACATTGTATTTTACATATAATGGTAAAATAATTTAACTTATAACATTAACAGAATGCACATCATTTCATGTTTTTATTACAAATTAATGACATGAAGCTTCTATTACATGTTTTAAATGTTCTTTTAAAATAAAAATCTTAGCTAATATTTAGAAAGGTTCTATATTTTAAATAATTTATATTATATATAAATTATTTTGAATATACAAAACAATTTCAAATATTATATTTAACAGAGATATAATATTTTCCTCAATTAATGATTCGAAAGATTTTTATTAATTTATTTTAGTGTTACAATATATTTTCAAACAAAAAAATGTTAAAAAATTTTATTTTATAATTATTTTTAAGTGTACAATATATTTTATTCATGTAATTTTTATAATTGACAAATTAATATTCAATATATGAATATATCCACTGATATTACATATGCCCTAGAGGGGATATTCTACATTGATTCCTTTAAAACAATTTCTTTGAAAGGTTTATGAATATGATTGCATGATTTTTTTGAAAATAATTTGTCTTACATTATTTAATCATTAATAATATTCTTATGAAACTCATTTATTTATCCACATGTTATGATGTGATGATTATGAAACCAATTTATTTTCAATATGTTATTATAAAATGAAATTTTTATCAAATCCAATTTTATTATGGGTTGTGTTTTGATTAAGATAGGTTAGGAATATTGAGTGAAACCAGTCCTATATGAAAATGCCAGAGCAGGGAGTGATCTTGATCAGTAAAGGGATTTTTTTAATGTTCTATGAAGTGGTCCTTGACAAATATGGAAATGATTATCTATATTTTTATGTATCCCAAAAATTCCTTCTCTTATGCCAATGTGAATATCTCATGAATCATTTTGGTTTATTCCTTTCTGATTCGTGACATTTTAATTTAGAATATTTATCCCAAGATTCAATTTTTGGATCAATGATATAATTTGTATTCTTTTAAAATGTAATTATCATGTTCCTGCACCATTTTCTTCATGTCATGCCTACGTATCCCCCCTATTTACAATGATTGAGTGTTTGAGCTCAAAAATTGGAATGATTCCTTTATGATGTCATGTAGATATGTTTTATGTATGATATATATTATAATTATGAATTTATTGAAAAACATAGTGCGATATGACATAGCTAACTAATGGATCAAAGTATATGTTTCCAGGTATCCAAAGTAATTAAAATATTATTGTCACTAGGGATCTGATTTTGTAACATATTGACTATTAAAAAAATATAATAAAAGCATATGTATGTTATGAAAAAATATCAATATAGATGACCTTGTAAGTAAATGATTATATATCACATAATATTTTCTAACTTGATTTAGAGAATCATTAATGTATGCTACAATCCATCCCCATATAAATTTATACAACCATGATCAATAAGGTCCCACTCTCATGACTTCTACCTTACCTAATCTGAATACATAAACTCTACACACATCCTTAGGAACCTATTTATGGTATGACTATGTACTCAGTAGGTCAAGACCAACTTGTACGTAGCTTATATCAATAATAAAAAAATGTGTATATAATATAGTTAATCTGCATCACATGTATATTACATAACTAACCCACTGAACCTCATCCCAACATCCACTAGTGACCCATTACCTTCTTTGTCCATTGTAATTATATCATTGATTCATGACACCAAATATATATTTTTCATGACATTCTTGTGTTAAAATATATATTTTCAGTTGTGAGGACCCATGACTTAATGATCATACACCACAGAATAATATTATAAATTTTGAACACTTTGGTTCCACCCATATCAATATTACCTATCTTGTCACACCACAAAATCCCAACTATATCTCATTTTGAAAAAGTATGTAAACAATATCATTGTGCTCATAAAAATATCCAATGTCCCTCTAACAACCATTCAAACTTTCACCCTCTGCTCAATGACCCGACGTCGTGAGGAATGATGAAATTTTTCTGACTAAATATACAAAAAAACATTGTATTCTAAATATTCCATCATACCAGGGAACAAATAAATATGTCTTTAAATTATATCATCCCATTGGACTCAAATGTAACAGTGATACTCAACCCCAAACTGAAGGTATCAATATTTTTTCATTATTTCCATTGACCATCAAAAATGGATTTTTACATTGAGAACCTCATCCATAACTGATGGTCATTAAAATTCCACAAGTAAAAATATCTATAAAGCACTCCTTCTATAATTAATTGTTATAGATAGAATAACTGAGTCATATTTATGTTCACATGATTCAAATATCACATCATCCAATAGTAGTGAACATAACTAACCAAATATCAATTAACTACACCAACCAAAAACCTAATTGCCACATTCTACCATGTCACCCCATTTCTAATTTTCATCTGCATATCAACACACATTATATGACAATAACATTCTACATTTGATATTTAAGTCTTTTAAGAATATTATTTAATGAAATAAAAACCTAGGATCATAAAATCTGGTGTCTTTGGAATACTGGTTACCTATAATTTAAAAAAATGAACATAAATAAAACAAATAATTATTAATATTTCATAATTTTGTCATAACATCCATTGATCCACTACATCTTCATTGGTTAAATGGGGGAATACAGAGTCAAAATGGACATACTAAATATCCTAGTAAGGAAATAGGAAAGAAAAATAAGTATAAAATATGAGTCAAAAGCATAACGTGATAATATAAATGGAATGTAGCATGAATAATCATGTAGAATCATATTATACGGAACATAGAATCCTATAATCATGTAAATATTGTAATTTGGCAGAAAAACATAACTAGATATAAACTTGAGTCAAGGATAACTACCAATACAATTTTTCATGGGATACAGTATCAAATAATGGAATAGGGTTACACCATATTCCCATAGATGGTGTCTCATGAGAAACAAAATACCCAATTTATTTCAGTGTTATATTATCACACACATAATAACATGTTAATTCATTTTGTTACCTCATCTAGAATCAAATATAATGTATAAATGTAAGTGTTTCTTATTATTATAAATATGCAACATTATTATTTCATAAAACATAACTAATCAGTGTATTATAATGGTGTCGATGAAAGAATAAATTTAAATAATAAAAGGATATTAATAATGGAAAATAGTAATAAATCATTCTTAATGATTTCAAACAAAAATTAAATACTTAAGAAAAGTGTGTTAAAAATCATTATAAATGAGACACTATACTGTGGTTTAATGATAAATATTAAATATTATTTAATGATGAAATAATAAAAACTATATTTATACTATCAGAGATATGATGAGATAGTTTTTCAGGATAAATTGATTTATTTTATAAAAATATTGGTGGATTCAAATTGATTTTCTAGTTTTGTTGAAATGGTTATGACATTTGAAAATTCAATTTAATTGGGATTTCATATCCAAATGAATTGAGAATGGATCCATTTAAAACATTTATTTTACAATAAAATAAGTATGGACACAAATTTATAAAATGGTTATGAAAATATAAAATGAATTTAGATGATTTATATATAATTAATGAATAAATAGACTTTTGGGATGAGATATAATGTAGAACCCAATATTAATTTTGGAGGTTTATATAAAAGACATACCTTATGTCTGAATGTGATTAGCACATTCACGTTCTGTATAATATAATCATAGTAAGTTAATTAATAATTTTTTTCAAAAACTTCTTTAACATATTATTTATTTATTTAAATTTTATTATGTTTATTTATGTCCATTTTTACGAGTTATAATATATTTTCCATTATTTTTGGAGCATTTGTTTCATGGTTTTATGTTTGGTTTCTCTGAGTGAATTATGGTATTTTGTATCATTGTTAAGAAATTATACATAAGTGGAATAAAATGTTATTAATATACTCTCAGAATTTTAAATGGTCCAAAATATCATTTTTATATGAGTATGATTCAGTTGATAAAATTTAAAATATAAATTTTTAGTTTATTTCAGAGGTTTTTGGATAACCATGACCGAGTTTTGTTTTATTATATAGAATTAGGTGCTTCATTTATTTCTAGATAATGAAAAAATTTAAAATATAATATTAAAAATATTCTATAACCATTATAATTTTTTTAAGACTAGTGTTGTGGGGGTAATGGAAAACAAATAATCAACATATAATAAGGTGGTGAATCGACATATCTCACATAAGTTTTTCATTTTTAAAATAAAAGTAGGGGTGAAAAGATATGATTATTGATATTAAATTTAAAAAATTAAATTCCATTATATATGTTATACTGCTGATAATATTCTATTTTGGATAGGGTGGATGAGGATAAGGTAGATGAAAGAATGAATTTAAAAGTGAAGTAAGGATGATTTTACTTCTTAAATATCATCTCCTTGAGAACTGCCTCAATGAACATGGGTATGGTCTTTTCATGATAGCAATATCTCTTGTATGGGAGGAAGATTTTTTATATATAAATTGGATATAATTTATTCATGCTACAAGTAATGTGAGGTATTTAGATAACGGTGTTGATGTGCGGTTTTTTTAAGTCTAAGAGAGGGGGGTTCTCATTATTTTATTCATTTTTTTCATGAAAATAAAAGGCGGGGATTAATATTACTAAATATAGTAAATGAATCAAATACATTGAACTAATGTGTTCTTACAACATCCATACATCGAGTATAGATCAACAGTTCTAGAAATTTTTAAATATAGTAAATTATTGTATTTCACTATTCTCTAAAAATTCATCCATTTTAGAAAAATTAAAATAATTAACCGAATTTTCATTGATATTTATATTTAAAATTGTGAATAATTTTTATTAATAAGTCATTACATAAATTGGAAATTAATTTTTTATAACAACAATCATTTACTTGAAAAATAATGATTTATAAGTTACAATCAAATTTACGTCCCAATGAAAATTTAATTATTGTATCTTATAATTATATTATTTCAATTTTAAAACAAAATAATAAGTTATGAATCATTTTAATGAAAATAAATTTATATTAAAATCCATACTATAATTGTAATATTGTATATTATCATTAATGTTGTACAAAAATTCCAAAACATAATTTACCATTTCTAACACATTTACATACATATTCCAAGATATTAATATATAATTTTTTTATTTATACGATAAATAAATATTATATTTACTTAAATAGTTGAGTATACTATTCAAAAAGCAAGATTACTATTCTTAATGGTATGATTACTGTTTAACTAGTCATGTTCCAATTCTCACAGTATAGGTTCTTTAATTTTATCTTGTTTCATTTCATCTTCATTCACAACTATTTTATTATTACATTACAAAGAAATTATTATTTACAATAAATATAATATTATTAATATAATGTTTTAATACTAAATTCTTGATAATTATCGCAATCATTCAAGTGGATTGAAAAAATCAAAAATTTCCCATTCTTATTATATTATTTTCTATGAATTATCCAACTGTAATATTTAGAATTTTTATTTTATTAGTTTATAACTAATGTACTATTATTTATATATGATATTTAAATATTAATTGGGTTCTATATATTATATATATATACTATGAAACATGTTTTGTAATTACATTTATAATAGTCTAAATCATGATAATTTTCCCAATTTATGAAATTTCATCCTTGATATTTAATTTCTTTTATAGTAATGTTATATATGGGAGGGTATTTCTCAATCATCACTTCCAGCAGTTCCCATTTCTTATCATTGTATTTTTTCTTCCTACGTATTCCACATATTACGTGAGTAGTATTATGGTATGAAATATTAACTCTATGGACCCTGATCCTTACGAGAAGCTCCGCATATGACATGTCATAATCATACTATATCACCTTTTAATTAATTACATGTGAGGGAGATAGAATGTAATTATTAATGATGGAAACGTTAAATAAATAATCTACATGAGACATGGTTGGTTTAATTTCATGTTGATAGGACATAACTCTAACAATACCTAGAATCATTAAGGCGTTGATGTGCATAAGACATAGCATTATCATCATCCCAAATATCATAACTCTATTACATGGAGATATGTTGTTTATTAACATTTCACCAACCCAGACTCTATGACATGTCAATGATTATATGCATAGTTCATCTATCAACATTGAGAAACCCAAATATGATTCTAGAATATATTCATATTTTTATCCATTTCACATATTGTCTCATGCCCTAGAAGCTTATTCCATCCTATAACAACCAAACATACAAGTGTTATATATATTTTCTCACAAATTTCATAGCTGGTAGTCAATTAGAATCATGATTGGAAACCATTGATGTTAGATAACACAACTAGTGTAATCTGATTATTGTTTAACCCATATAATCATTGAGAAAATCCCCTCAACATGTAATCTATTATATGGATAGTCTACTCAATATTTCCTCATGTTTTAGTATGATAGGGAAAAAATGTTTGGGGTAGTATTAGGATCATGATGGAGACATTTCAAAAAAATGGAGATAAATATCAAATCCTGACTGATTATAATTTATTATCATACTCCAACAATCCTAAAAAGATATCTGATATTTATACTTTATTTTTTTCAGTATGATGTTTTCTATACTTGAAATAATATGAGTACTCTCTTAAAAAATCAATAATGACCCATATAGAATTATTTCGACGATATTTCTTAGGAAACACTGTGAAAAAGTCAACTATCATGGTCTAAAATAAATCTGTTGTATTGGGTAATTATTTTATAATCCCTTTAGAATATTTTATTTTGATGTACACATTCTTGATTACATGTCAATAAAATGAATATTCAGTAATCTCTTCTTCATATTGTGCCAACAATAGTTCTCCTAGTGAAAATAATACATCATTGTGATCCTATGCTAAAGATAAAATGTGGACCTATGTGAATAATTTATAATCTCATTATTTATCATAGGATATAATGGTACACATATTTATGACACAAATATTATGAATCCTTCCTCATGAATTTTTTCTAACTCCTAGTATTAACCATTTCTTATTGAAAATCCTTCTTTTAAATTTCTATATAATCTCTTGGAGCATATTTTATAATATCTGGAATGTATGGTATAAAAATAAATTTTAAAAAAATTATTATATTTCCTCATTTATTATCTGTAGGTACATCAATTTAATATATATGAAAATCTGGTGCTTCTTAATTCTCATCATTGAAAATTTTCTAGATCCATTCTATACAGAATATTTTCAACATTATATTCATTACCTAGATGATATTGGATAGTGAATTCATAATCCATGATGAGGTCTAAATATTATTTCTAGCTCATATTATTCACTAATATTATGCATTTAAATTTCATTATATTATCATTATTATTAATGTAACATATCCCCTAGTAAAGATTATGCAACCATATTATTTATTAGATGATCAAAATCTCCAACTCTAGATCATGTGTGGGTTATTTTTTTACTTTAACGTTAAACTTATATGAGTCCTATGATAAATTCATATATATTTTCATTATTTAAAATTAGAATATATTTATTAATTAATTACTATATACCACAAATAATTCCACACTCCCCAAGAGTATATTTATTAGGGAAATGATATGACAATTTTTCTACTAATTAAATTAGAGTTCACATTCCCATGACTATGAATGATTTTATCCCTTCTTAGTTGAATTTTTAATTGTATTTTTTATTAACATGTATTCATAAAAAATTCTTGGTAATACCAACATAGAACACATAAACTATGGATCTTCATTACCAATTTTGTTCGAGGCTACTGATAAATTTCATTTGATTTAGAGGGATCCCAAAATAATACATTTATTATGATAAAATAAATCAAGAATGATACATATCCATCCTGAAAACACATTTATAGATCATTTCATATAGTTTCTTTCTTAAAAATATATTTATCACTATATTCATATTCTTATTTTTTCCCCTCATACTTTTTTAGTATATCATAATATCATCTAAAATGTAAACCAAATGTTTGTCGGGGTAATCTCTATAATTTTTTTATTATTTCTATAAAAATTACTACAGCATTATTGAGCCCAAAGTTATCAATATTGACTCATAGTGTTCATTCCATATTCAAAAACATTTTTGGGATTATCATTCGTACTCAACATTAATTTATGGTATCAATGCCAAAGGTCAATATTATCGAAATAATTTTCTTCATGTAGTTGATTAAATGGGTAATTTCTCTATAGATGGTTATGCTTATTAATTATAGGTATTTAGTTAATCTCATAAAAATAAATGATGAGACACATTCATCTATTATTATTCTTCTTGAAGAGGATTTCTGTACCCAATGGTGAAACAATCAGGCATATAAATCTATTTTCTAGACTCACTAATAACTACTTATTCAGTTTATCCAGCTAAAGAGTGGATATCCTATTATTAGTCAATGATATTGGAATAGATATAAATATTCATTCAATTGTGAACTCAACCTATCATAAATTTGAATGATCGTAAAATTATTTTGGGAACTCAATGTTTTTATCCCCAAAAATGGAAATGTCATCAAACATGACCCTCTTATTATTACATATTATTTGAGATTGGAATGATTTTAAATAAGAAAATGATATCCATAGTTGGGATGATGATTCTAACGGATATCCATCCTCCTCCTAACACATGTATTGAATTGGATGATTCTACAAATAATGATGACTGATATCTATAAAATACCAGTTGATGTTTTCCTTATATAAGGAATGATTATCTATTTAAAATATAACAACATTATAAACCAAAGGAAGTAAAATACAATTTTATAGAAGTGTTAGTCCACAAACATTGATAAGTGTGGAGTTAAATACATCAGAAGAAATAATTTCCCTATTTTCATATCTCAGAAAAAACTCATGCTTCATATTCTGAGTTTGAGTAAGAATAGATATAAAAAACATGTTAGAAATGAATTAAAGTGTGGAATTAGAATAATATACTAAATTATCTATTCATGAATCAGTGACTAAAATATCTATCACACAAAATTCATTGCTCCAAAAATTATTTTTGATAGTTTATTACCTTCATCGACACCTTGAAGGTTGATTTGTTGATTTCCTCTTACTAACCATAGATCAGGGAACTGAATTTCTTAATTCTAGTGGTTCTTTTATTTTAATAAAATCACAATTGGATGTGTATTGATCTAAAAGATCATTTACTCTTCTGTAGTAGTGGGATTCATGAAGTCTCTTTGATACTAAATAGATTGATGACACTATATTATAAATTTAAGCATATATGTTTTCCCTTTATAATGATCATGTGGAGTCTCTCCCTACAATTTGGTAAATTGGGATATTGGGTTTTCAATCATTTATAGTATTACACTATTGATCCTCCAATATTAAAATCTATTTTCTTATTTTTATAACTAATCTCACGGTACTAATGAGAATCACTTATTTCCATTTCAACCCAAAGGGATGAAATGAAAATATATTCATATCCATCAATATATCAAATTGATATGAATTTTCCAATATCCCTCTTTAATACACAGACTAAGTGATCCACCTTTCATATGGTGTTCCTAAAAAAGTCGGTCGTACATCTAGAAATGATTAAAATAACATCCTGATACACCACAAAAAAATACCCTTCCATTTTATTTAGTTTGAGGAAATCCATCTTTATCATCAAATGGGGATTTCAAGGAAAATATTTATTTAAAATATTTTCTGTATTACTTCCCAATACATGAGAAAAAATTTCCCAATAGAAAATGTGATATTGATCAATGTCAATAATATTCATATTCCCCATAAAAATTATTGATTTTAAATTTGACATTCCATTATTTTGACCATTTATGGTTTGATATTATCTTCTAAATCGTTTTAATATATTGGCCTTTAATGATGGTTCTAAACAACCACTAATTAAATGAGGTATTTATTGTATAAAGGACTCGACCATATATTTCTCTTTTATAGGATATGTATGCAGCGCCAAATGATGGATCTTATCATTCATCCCTTTTTTTCATTTTATCTGGTGAATTCTTGATGATATGCGGTCCCAATACCTTCATATATTATATGTCATTAGATAAATCATAAAATTTTCCATAACATTTATTGATAGAACAGGTTCCCCTATTTAACACCAATAACCATGAAAAAAAAGATGAAATTACTATACCATCCCCACATTAATGTTAGTGTTATTCCCTAACCTAGAGTTGGTGAATTATTACATAACAATGTAATGATACAATGAATCATGCCCTGAATGACTGATCAGTTCAGTATACAAGGATGTAATAGATACATACTTATGTTTTTAATTACATAATCAAATAAAAAACTACATTATGTCCCCTTTTAACAATCTTATATCCCTTAGACTATTTATGCAATTCAGTAATTATACACTTCATTGCATCTGGTGGAAATTTAAACATAAGAAATGGGATAGATCAGATGCTAAATAAGGATAACAATATAGTAGAAACAATCATAATTTTGCATAAAAATTTAAGGAAATTTATAAGACTAAAAAGAGATCTATTTTTTCATAAAATTCAGCCTAATATGGGAAAGATATATCAAATAATATCATTTACGTATTCGTATTGATATTCTACTAGTCAAATAATCACATGTAATATCAATAGGAAGTTTCATAACGATGGAATGCATAATGACGGATATCGAAACCACATAGTCATGGTATTGTTCCAAGACGACAAATAAGATTTTTTCAATGCCTTGTTCCATGACAAATGTTTGTCTCATGAGACCTGCTGATGCATCGAGGTACTATAGAGGCTCCACCCATCACTTACTAAGCCCGATGCATACATCATTTGAAATGGATGAAACAGAACATAAACATTCATATTCAAATGTGCATACAAAATGTTAATATTTTAACCATAAACCATAAATGGTATAAAAATAACACATCCATAGTAAAAAAATTCACAAAACCTTAAATAAAAATTGGAATATTGTATCATAATAAACCAGCTTCAAACTATTGTAAAATCCTTCAATTAATGTTGACAAAGATGAAATAAAAATTATTTGATAGAAATATCTCTTTATATTTAGAAATCATTTAAATGCAATGTACTTATAAAAGAAAACACTTATTGTAAAAATATTCCTCTAATCTTGTACAGGAACCTATGAAGGTGTTATAATGGCGGAAAATTGACAATCTCACTGTATAAGTTAACAAAAATTTTGTTACAAAATTTTGTCGAAAAGGTTGTAATGGAACTTGTTAGGAAAATGATAGAAAGATTCCTTCATAATAATTTTTTAAAAATTAAAACAATTTTATAAATGATATTAATCCATAGCCAAAGAAATAGTAAAAATATTTCTAAATAAATTTCTAAGAAACACATATGTGGATGATAAAGTGGTCCCAGAAGAGAATCACGAATAAACAATCTAAAATAATGAAGATATTGTCAAATTAACCTTTTCTATTTACTTTTCCTTGAGCAAGGGTATATTAAACTCTTATATAATAGTTAAATAATTTTTATTAAATTATTCCGGAACCACATACATAAATATTATATCATATATGATCTTCTAATATATCTTGGTCAATAATATTCCAGTTGTATCATTGTTTTAGGTGTTAAGTAATTCATTTCCCATTATATGTTTTTTTAAATAAGTCATTTTTTTATGTATAGGATGTATTAGATTTTTATACATAATGATATTATGTTCATAAAACTTATTTTTATAAGATAAGTGAGGGTCACTTTAGGAAATGTTTAAAATGTTATTTTATAATACAATCTAATTCAAATTATTATGGATTCAAAAGAATTTATTATGACGATGTGGTGGATCTGGGTCTAAAAAATATCAACCAATATGTTTTAGATAGGTTTAGGACACCATATTAACCTTATATTTATTATTTTACACTTAGTTAAATAGTTTTCCTTTTACCATGTATTCTTGTATTATTATATTAAAATGTTAATAAACATACTATGAAAATATAGGAGAACCCAATGTGGTTTATTACTAATATATATAATCGTATATATGACATTTATCAGATCCATAGTTTATTATTATTATTATATCATTTACTAAATTAATTTTTTTTTTAGAAAAGCATTTATGTCAATTTTGACACTATTTAGTTTTTTTTAAGGTCATAACATCATAATCACAATGATTTTTTTTAAATAAACTCTAACATTTCTTATTAACCTATAAAATTTGTTTCATTCATCAAATGTATCAATTTACATTTATTTGGATATTTATAATATCAACTATTTTAATCATTAATTAATTAGGTGATTACTGCATTATCCTTCTGTCATAAATAAATTTTATTATTTAATGTATACAAATAATAAATAAAATACAATTATATAGGATATATTTTTATATTTCTAATAAATATTTATATTCAAATTCTCTTATTTATATCCCTATGTTAAAAATGTTTTAGTTAATAAACATTAAATTTTACACTTTTAAATCATCTTTAAATAAAATAATAAAAAATGTCTGAATCAAATCCATGTGGACCAAAAGGATCATAGTTTTCTTCCTAAGGTTGATTTTGGTTGAAATAAAATTATCTAATAGAAACAGGACATGTTTTTGAGTAATTATAATATCATTTTTACTTTTAATTACAGTATTTACTTTTTACCGTGGAAATTAAAATTCAAATGATACTATTCACCAAAAATTATTTTCATCCTATTGATCAAAATCGTAAACACTTATGTCAATCTTGTCTCTTGGTTTCTTGAAATTCAATTCATTGAAGTGGTAAAATTATGTTCTGTGAAAATTTTATTACATTCCATGAAGGTGGGTAAAATACGTTTAAAGTTCAACAAATTTTTTTATATCTATTATTATTATAAAATGATTCCAATAAATTACATTAAATATATATATATATATTGAATATATTATAAAGTAAACTAAATATAAATAAAATATCAAATTATTAAAAGTTGATTTCAAACAATAACACAATGTTTTCACTATTCATCAAGAATTGAATGTTTTAAGAAAAATACCAAAAATTAATCCTATAATTATTTTGATATTTTGAATTTAAAAATTAAGTGAAATTTGAAAAATTAAATTTAATAAATTTTGAAAAAGTGGGTATTACTATTCATAACAACTAGTAAAATTGGTCGTGGTATGTTAGAACTCGAAGTTGCATACATCACAATCTATTGATTTATTCAAAGAGAAGCGTACCATGGAAGCTTGGTGTGTTTAATTCTTACCTCCCTCAAATAATTTAATTATAAAATTTCTATATTATTACAAAATTAAAAGATTTAGGTGGTTCTTCATCATATGGTCCTCGGGTTCCCACATTGCCTCTTCCATCTAAAGGTATCTCCATAGAACATTCAACAAATGTGTCGTCTAGTTTCTCAACACCTGTTCTTTGGTATCATGAACTCTAATAGCCTCTTAGAAATAAGATAATTTGTCTTCCAATTCTATTTCTTCAAAGGTGATTACTTGTGTTTGGTCAGCCATGCATTTTTTGAAGAGTGATACAAGGAACACATAATGAACTTTGGAGAGACGTGGTGGCATTGTCATATCATAATCAACAAATCCAATTAGTTCAAGAATTTTGAATGTTCTGATGCACCTAGGACTTAATATTTCCTTCTCACTGAATCGTATAACACCCTTCTATGGTGATACCTTCATGAAAACTTGATCCCCTACCTAAAATTCCAATTCATTCCTTCGAATATCAGCATAGCTCTAATTCCATCTTTGAGATGCTTTGTAGTGGGGTGGGATGTCCTTCACCTTTTCCATTGTTTCATCAACAATTTATGGGCTTATGATTTTTCTTTCCCCAACATCATCCCAAAATTTTTGAGTGTGACATATCATTACATATAACACTTCACATTGTTCCATTTGATTTCTTGAATGGATGAAATTAATATTGGAAAACTCTTCCATAGTTAAATATTGATATCACATACCATGAAAGTAAAGTGAGAAAGATCTCAACAATTTTTCAATGGATTTAATATTCCTTTTTGATTGTCTATCAGTTTAAGGGTTGGAGGCATTTCTAAAACTAAGATCAGTATCCAAGTCCTTCAGAAGACTTTTCCAGAAACTTGATGTAAATCAGGGATCATGATCAGAAACTATCGATATGGGTACTCCATGGAGTCTTAAAACATTATTAATATATTTTCTTCTAAAACATTCAAGTGGTAAATAATCTCATGTAGAATTAAAATTTGTTTAATTTTAAATACATTAAAAAATGACCCATATTTATTCATTTCTTCTAGTAGTCATTGGGATCTATATGAAAAATTCAACCGTAATATCATCATATTTCCACTCTAGTTTGGGAAGATGTTGCATGACAACTCTGGGATGTTGTCTCCCAGCCTTCACCTGATGGCATACCATACATCTTGACACATAATCATAAATCACACTATTTATGTTGTCCAACCAAAATTTTTCCATCAATTATCTATAATTATTAGTTCTTCTAGGGTGTATAGGGAAATTAGAGATATGATCATCTTCCCACAATACCATTTATAGATCTGGTATGTTAGGAACACAAATTCCCATCCCAAATTTCAAAATTCCATCTTCATATATGAAGTCAATCATTCTTACATCATTCAAAACAAAAATTTTCATTCAAACATCCGCATCATTAGTCTGAGAACTTATCCATTACAGTAATGTTGTACTGGAAACCATTCAAAAAAGTATTGATGTTTCAACATCCATGATTATTTCCAAATCCATCATTACTAGATCCACGAACATATGATCCCTTTAAACACTCATCTTATTCAAACCTTCATGATCCTTTCAGCTCAAAGCATCTTACACCTTATTTTCCTTCCCCATGTGGTAGAGTATAGTGAAATAATAATATTTGCGTAGTTCAATCCATCGTCTTTGAAGCATGTGGCGTTCTTTCTGTGAGAAAATGAACATCAAACTGTGGTGATTAGTATATATATCACATTTTACCATAGAGACTATATCTCCATATGATCAAAGAAAATATTGTAGATAATAACTCAATATCATGAATAAGATAGCGTGGTTCATGAATTTTTTGCCTTCGTGATGCATAAGAAATGACACAATCTTTCTAAATAAGGATAGAAAGAAATCAATTCATTAAAGCTTCACTATAAATAACAAACCCACCATTCACAGATCATAGAGTCAAGATATGAGTATTGGATAATATTATATATAGTTAGTAAAAACAATATTCATACACTTTTTTCCAAAAAAATTACCACCTTTATGTTTTACCTTGGATAATGGGTTTTTCAATGAGGCACAATTCTTGATGAAATGCCGATAACAACAATGTAAACCAACAAAACTGCGTACCTCAGTTACACTTCTCATTACTGGACATTCATGGATTTCCAGGGTCTTTGAAGAATCAACATATATTCATTACATATAGATAATATGACCAAGAAAATAAATTTCATGAATCTAGATTTGACACATTCTAAACGTCCCATATAATTCATTTTTTCGGAGGGTTTTCAGAATAGTGTGCAAGTTATTTTCATGATCTCTGTAGATTTTTTTATTATACCATAATATAATGAGTAAATACCACTAAAAAGTATTCAATATATTCTGTGGAAAAACTATTCATTGTATCCATGAAAAAATAGGGTGCATTAGTCTATTAAAAATGTATTACTGTAAACATGTAATGCCCATACCTAATAGGAAATGATGTCTGTGGAATGTCTTCCTTCATCACACACAACTGATGATATCTATATTGAAGGTCAATCTTTGAAATATATTGTGTTTTGTGAATTTCATTATATAAATCATGAATGTGAGATATGGGATAAATGTTCTTTGTTATTATAGTATTGATCTCCCTATAGTTAATGCACAACCTCATTGATTCATCTTTCTTCTTAACAAAAAGAACAGGGGCTCCCCATGGAGAAAGACTAGGAAGAATAAATTATTTATTATTACATTATTCTTGCTCTTTATATAGTTATAATAATTCCATAGTGTCCATTAGATATGGGGTCTTTGATATGGGCCTTGAGCCAGGAATTAAATCAATGAAAAACTCAATTACTCATTATGCAGGATGTCTTGGTATATCCTCTGGAAACAAGTCAACATATTCTTGAAAAATCGGTACATCCTATATTTGAACATTTCATTCCTCACCCATATTTATTTCAATTTCTTCCACCCCAATAATTGAAATTTGTAGAGATATAGTGGGTGAATCTAGTTAAGATTCTAATGGTGACGTTTCCACTCTAAAGATAGGGCACTCTTTATCATCATTGAAAAAATTTTATCCTCATTCTTATTATAATAAATTTTCACATCATGGTCCGAAATATAATTCATACTGAGTATTATATATAGTTAAATCATGGGTATGATAATTATATTAGTTGATAAAGAAAGTTTATATTACCTAATGGGATCTAATTCACAAGTCATTGTTGCAGTGATACTTCCCTTAGGAGTTTGGAATGAAAACTACGTTGTTAAATCAAATTGGAAATATATAATTTTCATATAAAAATGGGAAGATATGAAACAATTATATGATCTAGATTCAATTGAATCATTGGCTAAAGATGAGGAAACCATTAAATTACAAGCCACGATGTCATTCAGAGCTTCAACCTCAGCAGTAGTGATCACAGAAGCTTGGCCTTGATCCCTCAGCCTTTTCTGAGGTAATATTCATTGGATAATGGGATATTAATTTTCACAATTTCCCATTTCTCTATAATTGTATCATTCACCATTGAAATCTTGTTTCTTTCCCTATCAATCACGAGTTTGGAAGACTTTTTCGACACACATGTAAAATACTCAATCTCTATTTAGGAAAGTATCCACGTGTTTCTTCGAACATTTACTTCAAGATAGAAATTCAACATTTCCATTATTACTTTTATTTCCATTACATTAGTGTTCATTAGATCTCTTCTTCACTTTATTTTCTTTAAAGGTGTAATACTTAGAGAATTCATTTTCTTTCTTGAAATCACATGACATAATATCTTCATATGATGAGAAGGATAGTGAGACTAATGGTCGAAGAAGAAATTGCTTCATCCAATCTAAGAATAGATTAATCATACTCTATGGGTTACATATATTAATCTATTCCATGAATTTCTAGCCATGTAAAGTTATCCTCATACATGTCAACATTATCATCAACCTTTTTCTTCAGACTCAGAACTTATCCTTCTATATATTCTCGATGATCACGAGGAATTTATTTTTATATGAAATTATCTTCAAAATACCTTCATTCCATATTTGGTACTTATTTATCATTGTTTTTGTTTTGAATTAATGACCTCCACTGACCTCTATCTCCTATGAGGCGATAAAATGCCAAGACAACCTTTTCCTTTTCGCTACTCTCCAATGAGTGAAATATTACTCTATGGAACTTATTTATTGCTTAGAATAAATGAATATTTAGTCCCATTGAATGTTGGTTGTTGTTGCCTCATGATGTGGTCTTACATTGATCTCCCAGGTTGTGGATCAGGTTCCTCCATATGGGTAAGGTTATCATTCATCACCTGAGTGAGTTGTCCCAGTATGGTGATATGCTGATCAGCACCAGTTGCATCAGAAACTCCACTATACTTATCTTGAGTATGAGGTAAATAGTTTCTTGGATTACATGTGTTGATAATGTTTCCATTCATTCCACTAGGCGGCATTTCTAAACAATGGAATACGGTATATTAGTTTTTGAATCGCAATACATAATTCCAAACATATAAACACATTACATACATTGAACTGTTTATGGATATAATCCATAATAAAAATAAATTTTTCTATGAAGAGATATATACTCCTAAATCCTTAATAATGGTTTGTAATGAAAATTTTGATTCTCCAAAACATATCCCCTAGGAGTGTCCTACCAAAGTGTTAATTAAGTCCTATTGTAGTGTACTAGAATACCCTGGGTCATGCCCAAAACTCCTTGTCAGTGTTTATACTAATAGTTACAACTGTTTCAGAGTAGCCTCTACCTACGCATATATAGAAAATGATGTATTTCATGGAAAACTCACAAAATCTAAACATTACAAAAATTCTAGGAAATTCATCTATATTAATCCTCAAAAATATATGTTATGGTAATGTTCTATAATAAGATTTTTTTAAATCTAGTTCCCAATTTTATTACAAAAAATTATTTGATACCAACTATAACTCCCTAACCCAAATTACATATAGTATGTTCATTAATACATAACACTGGAATGATACTAGGAATCATGTCAGGAGATACAGATAAATTTTATAACCTTCGATGTACTAGATACATATATATATTTTAAAATACATCATTAAATAATAAAATAAATTGTGTCCCATTTGAACACAATTATATCCCTTATCATATTTTTGATGGTTAATCGTAATATACTTCTTCATAACCTGGGAAAAATTAAACAGTAGAAATCGATGAGCTCAGATGCTCTGTAAGGATAATAATATAGCAGAAACTACCATAAATAAACATAATCATTTAAGGAAATGTATATTACTAAAACAGAAGACTTTTTTACATTAATATCATCATAATATGAAAACCATAAATCAAATAATTCTATTTATTTATTGACAATGATATTCTTCTTGTCAAATAATCACATGTAATATCAATATCCAATTTTATAATTGTGAAATCTATAATCCCTGATATAATAACCACATAGTCAAGACCTCATGCCTATACTACAAATGAGATTATTTTATGGCCTTTTTCCAGGACACTATTTTTTCTCATGAGGCCTACTGATTCATCGAGGAGGAATAGGGGGCCCAACCCGTCACTTACTATGTCTGATGCAATCCTCATTTGAAAAGGTTGAAACATGACATAAACATCCGTATTAAAACTTGGAAATGAAATGTTAATACATTAACAATATACCATGAATGGTAAAAAAATATCACATCCATAGTCCAACATATCACAAAACCTTCAATACAATAGGGAATATTGTATCATAATAAATCAACTTCAAACAAGTGCAAAATCAATTAATGGATGTTGACAGAGATGATATACAAAATATTTGATAGAAACATCACTTTATATTTTGAAATCATTATAATGTTTCATAATTATGAAAAAAAACTTTTATTTTGGAAATATTTTTATAAACATTTTAGGTAATCTTTGAAGGTGTTATAATAAAGGAAATTAGCCTCACTAACCGTATAAGTAAAAAACATTCTTTCTAAAATTTTGTTGAAAAGGTCATAAAGGACCGTTTTTGGGAAACGATGGAACGATTCCATTATAAAATATTAATAAAAATTCAAAAAAAAAGGTATAAAATACTTTAATAAATTGTCTATTAAATATTGAAAATATTTCTAAAAACCTTTTTAAGAAATATGGATGTGGATGATAAAGAGGTCTTAGTAGATACTCAGGTATAAACCACTCGGATAATAAAGAGATTGTCGAATTAACCATTACAATGTACTTTTCTTAATCGAGGGTGAGTTATCCTCTGGTATAATAGTTAAATAATTGTTATTAAATTATACAGGAACCACATACATAAATATTATATCATATATTATCTTCTAATATTTCATTGTTAATAATATTTCAACAGTATAATTGTTTTGTGTTTTAACTAATTCATCTTCATTTATATGTTTTATTATGTAAGTTATGTTTTTTTAGATAGAATGTATTTGATTCATATGAATAATTATATTATTTTCCAAAACTTTTTTTAACCATAAAATGAAAATTAATCTTGAATGGTTATGTTGGAAAATGAATTTCATTGCATTTGTGGAGATGGTAATCCGTACATACGGATGAGTGAAAATATTATTCTATTGATTTTGAAGTCATGTTTAATTTGATGGCATAGAATATATATAGAATCATTAACATGTTATAGTTATTAGTTACATATGTTGTGATCATTATTATACACATCCCAATAATGATGTTTTTGAATAACAAACAACAATATGAGGTGGAGACGGTATGCTGTATATACGCATGTATTGTTACCTATCATTCATAGGATTGATAGAAGAATGAAAATGGTTGTACCATATTTATAATAACATTGCTGTTTGTATAGGATACATGATTTCTTATTTTGGTATGGAAAAAACAATGAAAGAGGTAGTGTAAGAACTAACGAATGTTGGAAGAGGTGGTGAAATTAATACATATTCTTCAGGTGTTTCCTTTTGAGTTGGTCAAAAGGGCTCCATCAGTTGGCTTAATGATAAAAATAAGGCCTATAGATCTATGAGAGGTTAGTTTTGAGGTTATTTGAGTAGGGTTTGGCTATTCCAAATAGATTTGGACGTCGAATTTGGAGATAAGGAAAAGTACCCTTTTATATGAGAGGTGAGGGTCACTTTCGGAAAAGAATGAAATATTATTTTATTATACATTTATATTAGGTTTATAATGGCTCCAAAAGAATTTATTTCATGGTTAATGTGGGGATCAATCGAAAGACACTCAATCAATAGGTTTTAGACATGTTTAGGTCACATTATTAACAATATATTTTAGATTTAACTCATAGTTAAATAGGTTATCTTTTACCATGTATTCATGTATTTTTATATAAAATGGTTAATAAACATACTATAAAATTACCAGAAAACACTAATTGGTTCATTATTGATATATATATACTTATCTACGTCCTTTGGCCAATACTTATATCTTTAGAAACAATATATCATTTAATAAAATAGCATTTATATATATATTTATAATATTAATTTTTTAAATCATTCATTTAAAAGGTAATTACTACATCATCATTGTGTCATAAATACATTTAATTATTTAATTTATATAACTTATAAATATAATACAATTATGTGGGACATCCTCTTATATTTCTAATGCATATTTATAGTCTAATTTTTCTTATGTATTACAAAATACTAATAATGGTTTAGTTATTAAACATTGAATTTATCAATTTTAATTATTCATTAAATAAAATAATAATAAATTTTCTAATCTATCCCAAGTAGAAAAAATGTATCATATATCATTCATATGGTTTATTTTGGTCGAAATAGGTTTATCTAATAGAATTAGCACATGTGCTAGGGTAATTGTAATAACAATTTTATATTTAATTACCGTATATACTTGTAAACGTGGTAAATAAAATTAAAACATTACTATTATGAAAAAATATTTATCCAATTGAACCCCATTTTACATATTGATGCCAACTGTGTCTCTTGGATTTTTTAAATTCAATTCACAGAAGTGGTAAAATTACGTTTAACAGAAATTTTTTAACGTGCTTAGTAGGTGGGTAAAAGACATTTAAAGTTCAATAAAATTATATATATCTAATATTATTATAAAATGATTCCAATGAATTACATTGAACATATAAAAATGTATTACGTATCTATTTTTACAAAAAAAATAAATTTAAATAAAATTACTAATTATAAAAAGTCGGTTTCAAACAATAACGCAAAGTTTTTCACTATTCATCCAAAATTGAATGTTTTCAGAAAAAAAAATTTAACCCTCTCCTAATTTTGATATTACAAATCCAAAAGATATTTCCATTTTAAAAAATAAAATTTATAAACTTTCAAGAAGTTTGTATTACTATTCATAATGGCTAGTTTTATTGGTTGTGGTGTGTTTGAACTCGAAGTTGCATACAACGCATGCTAATGTATTATTCAAAGAGAAGATTAACATGGAAGATTGGGGTGTTACATTCTTCCCTCCTTCAAATAATTTCATCCTCAAAATTTATAGAATAATACAAAATGAAAATATTATGATGGTTCTCCATCATAATTTCTATGGGTTCCCACATTGCCTCAATTATATTTTGGTTACTCCATATAACATTCACTAGACGAGTCATCTAGTTTCTCAACACTTGTTCTCTGTAATCAATAATTATGATAGGCACTTCACAAAAAGACAGGTCAGGTTCCAGCTCTATTTCATCAGAGATGAGTACATGTGTTGGGTCATGCTTGTATTTTCTCCACAGTGATTTGTGGAACACATCAGAAACATTGGAGAGACCTGGCTGTATTGAAAAATGATAAGATACAACAACAATTCATTCACGAATTTCAAATGGTCTGAGGTACATGGGAATTTATTTTCCATTCTTACAAAAAGTATAATACCCTTCCATAGAGATACCATCAAGAAACATGATCTCCTACTTGAAATTCCAAATCTTTGTTTTTGTTTATCAGAATATCACTTTTGCCTAATTTGACCTCATTTGGTGTGGGTTTGGATAAACATCACCTTTTATATTTTTTCCTCAATAGTTACTAGACCTACGAGTTTTCTTTCACCCACATCATATTAACAAAGTTGGTGTGTGACATCTCTTTCCGTATTACATTTCATGTGGTGCTATCGAAATACTTGAATGGAAGCTATTTTCATTGGAAAATTTTACCATAGGTAAATATTTATCCCATATACCATTAATGCCATGTGATCCAGATTTCAACATGTCTTCTATGGTTTGTATAGTACGTTCTCATTTTCCACCTGTTTTAGGGTGGTAGGAACTGCTCAAATGAAGTTATGCATCCAAGGACTTCAATGGAATTTTCTATAATTTTGATGTAAAATGAAGATGTCGATCAGAAAAAATCGATAAGGGTACTTCATTAAATCTTAAAAAATAATTAATATAGAGTATTGGTAAACGTTCTTGTGGTAAATCTTATCTTATAGCATGAAAATGTGATTAGTTGGTAAGATGATCAATAATGACCAATATTTACTCATTCATTCTATGTTTCTTTAGTATCCCCATGAAAATTTCCTTCATAATATAATCCCATTTATACTCAAGTATGGGAATAGGTTGTATGACTCTTATTGGATGTCGTCTTCCAGCCTTCACCTATTGACAAACCATACATCTTGACATAAAGTCAGCAATATCCTTCATCATGTTGTCCCAACAAAAATATTCCTTCAAGTATCTATACATCATTGTGCTACCAGAGTGAATATTGAAATTGAAGCGATAAGCATCATCCAAAAATTCAATTTTTTGATCTGATATGTCAGGAACACAAAGTCTTTTCCCAAATTTCAAAATTCCATCATCATATATGAAGTCAATCAATCTCCCCTAATTCATAGAAATAATTTTCTTTTGAAACATATCATCATAAGTATGAGAACATTTTATCCTTCCAAGTAATGTTGGATTGGAAACCATTTGAAAATGTATTTATGTTTAACCTTCCATGATTATACACAAATCCATATTTACTAGATCCATGAACATAGGATCTCAAACACCACCCATATTGTTCAAAATTCCATGATCTTATCTACTCAATGCAACTTTCACCTTATTTGCCTTCCCCGAGTGGTAGTGTATAGTGAAATCATAATCTTTGAGTTTCTCAATCCTTCGTCTTTTCCTCATGGTGAGTTCATTCATTGAGAAAACATACTTCAAACTCTTATGATTGGTATATATCTAACATTTTTCACCATATAGATAGTGTCTCCATATCTTCAAAGAAAATTTTATAGCTTCCAACTAATGATCATGAGTATAATAGTCTTGTTCATGATTTTATAGATGTCATGATACACAGGAAATAAACCTTTCATTCAGAAAAAGGAAACAACCCTGTCCTTTATTTGAAGCATCACTATAAGTATCAAACCCATCATTCCACAATGGTATATTAAAGATAAGATCCTTGAATAATCTTATCATCAGTTCTTAAAAATATTCTTCAAACTCCTTTTTCAAAAATAAATTAACCCCCTTATGTTGTGCTTGGTTAATGGGTTTTCCAATTAGAAATAATTTTGGGCAAAACACCAATAACATCCTGATAAAAAAAAATGATGTACCTAAGTTACACTTGTTGGGGTTGGACATTCTTAGATTATCTTGGTCTTTTAAGGATCGATTGAGATTCATCCATAGAGACAATATTGTGATGAAAAGAAAATTTCTGAATCCATAATTCATACATCCTGAACATCCTATATAATTCCTTTCTTGAGAGGGATATCAGAATAATGTGGAATTGTTTTTCATGAACATCATAGATTATTAGTATATCAAAATATCATCAATAAATAACAATAAAAAGTCATCAAGATATTCCTTAAAAAATATATTTATTATATCTATGAAGATCAAGGGAGAATTAGTCAATCCAAAATTCATTACTGTAAACTCTTAATGCCCATACCTGGTACGAAATGCTATTTTTGGAATGTCTTCCTTCTTCACACACAACTGATGATATATATATCAGAGGTCAATCTTTGAAAAATATTGAGCTCCATGCCGTTGATAGACTAAATCATTATTGAGAGGTAGGTGATACATGTTCTTTATTATTATAGCATTGATATCCTAGTAGTCAACACAGAACCACAATGATCCATATTTGTTCTTAACAAAAGCAATAGGGAATCCCAAAGGAGAAACAGAAGGTAGAATAAATCATTTTTTACTCCATTCATCTTGCTGTTTTCTTAGTTACATTAATTCCTCATTGTATATTCCATAAGGGGTCTTCGATATGGGCCTTGAACTATTCATTAAAACAAAGTAAAACTCAATTTATTATTCTGGAGGATGTCCAAGTAAATCATTACGAAACACCATAACATATTATTGAACAATAGGTACATATTCTATTTGAACATTCATTTCCTCACCAATATTAATTTCTCTATCTTCCTCCCAAATAATATATATTAGTAGATTTACATGGGGAGGATATTGATATGAATCATATGGTTATGTTTCTACTCTAATGATTTTTTACTCTTTATCATCAAGAAAAATTGTAACCTCCTTAATCTTACATTTTATTTTAGAATCATGGTCAGAAATCCAAAACATTCTGAGGATTATATCCAATTAAATATTGGGTATGACGATGAGATCTGCAGTTAAAACACGTTTATGTGACCTAATGGGAACTGATTCAAAAATTTTTTTTGCAATGATACTTCTGTTAGGAGTTTTGACTGACAAATTTGTTATTAAATCAAATTGTAAATATCATATTTTCTTATAATACTAGGAATATAAAAAACAATCAACGGATCCTAAATAAAATATTTCATTGTTTTAACATTGGGAAACCATTAAATTATCTACCATCATGTCATTCAGTGCTTCTACCTCATCAGTAGTGATCGCATAGGCTTACCCTTCCTCCATTGGACTTTTATATGAATTTTTTCCATGGAGATTAGGAAATTAATTTAAATAATTCCCCATTTCTCTACAATTATGTCATTCAAAATTGATAGCCTTTTTCATTGTCCTGTCATCACGAGCATGGTATCCTTTTTCACTCTACTTGTAATAGACTGTCATTCCATTTATGGATGTATCATGATTTTTCTTCCCATAATTGTCGCAGGATGAAAATTCATATCTTCCCTTCTTCCCCTTGATTCCATTTCCAGAGTGTTCTGCAGATCTCTTCTTCTCTCTCTTTTCTTTATCTTTATATGTCTTATAGAATTACTTTTCCATCATTATAACACATGAGAAAAAATCATCATAACATGAGATGGATTATAAGACTAATGAACATTGGAGAAAACATTTTATCCCATTAAATAATCGATTAATCCTACATATTGGGTTACAAATATATTTTGTGACATTCCTTGATAACCTTGTAATGTTAGCCTCTTCCTTTAGAAGATTCTCATCCTCATTTTTTCATAGAATCAGAAACTATATTTCCATATCCCCTCAATGGTCACAAGGAAAGTATTTTTCTATGAAAATATCTTTAAACTCCCTATATTTTTTATTTGATTCTTCTGCATATTCCTCTGGGTTCTGAATTCATGACCACCATTGATCTATATCTTCTGTTAGGTGATAAAATACCATGAAAATTTATTCCCTTTCACGACTCCCTAATGAATGAAATATTTTCTCTAAGGAACTTATCCATTTCTCACACACAAATAGATTTGAATTGCAATTGAATGTTGGTGGTTGTTTCCTCATGAAGTTATATAACATTGATCCTCGATGGTGTGGATCTGGGTGCTCCATATGGGTTAGTTTATTATTCCTAACTTGAGTGAGTTGTCCCGGTATGATGATGACATAATCAGCAGTAGTTTTATCATTAGCACCACTATAATTTTCTAGAGTAGGATGGAAATCCCTACATGGATTAATTTCATTGCTACAGTTTATATTCCATACACTATGCACTATTAGTAAACAATGGCATACAGTAGATTTTTTTATTAATCTCAATACAAAATTACAAACTTGTGAAACACTTAACATGAATTGAACAATTTATGGATGTAATCGATGATCATAGAAATGTTTTATTTGAGGAAATATGTACACCTAAATCCCACATAATGGTTTTTGAATAAAATGTGGATAATCCTATACATCTCCCCCAAACCTGCCTTAATCGATAGTACAACACGCTGCATTTTTGGGTACTACGTTAGCCTTAGTCAATCTCAAAAACTCCTTGTTAAAGATTTCACTCATAGGTACATCTGTTATAAATCTTCCTATACATGATCATATCCAGACATGGATTTATTACTTGGAAAAATCACAAAATCTATACATTACCAAAATTCTTGGATGTTCTTCTATACTAATAGTCAACGTATATCTTTGTGTAATTTTATCTAATCAGAGTTTCTTATAAATATAGTTTCCAAGGATTGTAATAAACTTCTTTGATATCAACTATAACACCCTAAACGTAGTTACCCAAAGTTGGTGCATTATTAAATAACATTTTCATGATACAAAGAATCATGTCCCGAAAGACCAATCATTTTAGTAGCATTGTATGTACTTAATAGATATATAGTTTTTACATTACATCATGAAATATAAAACTACAGAATTTTTCCCCTTTGAACAATCTTATATCCCATTTCCTATTCTTGTGGGTTAATCATAATATATTTCTTCGAATCTGAGAAAAATAAAACATAATAAAGGGTTGAGCTCATATGTTCAATAAGGATAACAATATAAAGGAAAATATTATAATTAAGCATAAAAATTTATGGCAATGAAAAAAACTAGAACTCAAGGCTTTTAAACATACACTATATAATAATATAGAAAATATAAATCAAATAATTCCATTTTCTTATTCACATGGATATTCTACTGGTCTAATAATCACATGTAATATTAATAGATAATTTCATATTGTTGGAACACATATTACTGGATATCATAACCTTGTAGTCAAGGCCTAGTTCCAAGACTACAAATAAGAATTTTTCAACTCCTTGTTCCATGACTCAATTTTTCCTCATGAAACTTACTGATGCATCAATGCTGCTATAGCGTTATCCACTCATCACATACTATGTCAAATTCATTTATCATATGAAATGGTTGAAACATAACATAATCATTCATATTAAAACTAGAAAAAAAAATGTTAATATGGTAAAAATAAACCATTAATGTTATACAAAACACATCCATAGTCAAACATATCACAAAACCATCAATATAATATGGAACATTGTATCATAATAAATCATGTTCCAATATGTGTAAAATCTATCAAAGTATGATGACATAGATGAAATCAATAATATTTGAGACAAATATATCTATCTATTTATAAATCATTTAACAATCCCATAATTATAAAAGAAACCATTTATTCTAAAAATATTCTTATAATATTTTAAGGTAATCAAAAAAGTTTTTATACTGGAGAAAAATATCTACAGTCACCTTATATGTTAAAAAATATTCTTTCATTAATTTTGATGAAAAGGTCGTACAAGAACTGGTTTGGAAGATGATAGAAAGAATATATTATAAACATTTAAATAAATTTCAAAAAGTGGTATAAATTACTATAATACATATTCAAGGAAATAGAAAAATTGGATTTAAATACATTTGTAAGAAGCATAGATAGGGATGATAAATAGGTCCCAGTAGATACTCATGTATAAAAAACCTCAGACAATGAATAGATTGATGAATTAATGCTTACCTTGTACTTTTTGTTAATAGAGGGTATTTCAACCTCATGTATAATAGTTAAATAAAAGTTATTAACTTATACAAGAACCCCATACATATATATGATATCATATATGATATTCTAATATTGCTTTGTTAATAATATTTCAGTAGTTTCATTGTTTCGGGTGTTAACTAAATCATTATTCCTTTATATTTTTTTAACATATGTGATTTTTGATATGTATTTTATGTTTTTGATTAATATCATGAAAGATATTAATATCTTAAAAATTATTTTTATTCATAAAATAAAAATCATTCTTGAATGGTTATGATGGGGAATAAATTTCATCGCGTTTGTGGATACGATAATATGTGTGTACGCACGAGTGACAATATTATTCTATTGATGGTGAAATAATATATAATTGGATGTTATATCAAATATATAGAATCATTAACATGTTATATTTATTTTTTAAATTTGTTATACTCATTATTATACCCATCGAAATAATGAATTGTTTTAAAAAACTACATCACGGCGTGGAGACGGTATATCGTATATACATACGTATTATGTCTTTTCATTCAAAGGATGGGTAGAATAATAAATATGGTAGTACCATATTAATAATAAAAACATAGTATGTATAAGTTACAATAGTTATTAATTTTTAATGGAAACAACAAAGAATGGTGAAGTGGAAGAAGGAAAGAACTTTGAAAGGGGTGGTGAAATTATTACCCCTTCATCTGGTGTTTCCTACTGAGTTGAACAAAAGGGATCCTTAGGTTGTATTTATGATAAATTTAAGGCCTTTAGGATGAATTGAGCATATTTGGGAGGATATTTGATCATATTTGGGCTGATCCAAGTGGAATTGGAGATGTAATTTTGAGAGAAGGGTATGTAACACTTTATAAGAGAGATGAAGGTCACTTTCTGAAAATCCTGAAATATTATTTTATTATACAATCATATTCGGATTATAATGGCTCCAAAAGGATTTATTTCAAGGATATAGTATGGTAGGGCCAACAAAATATTAACTAATAGACTTTATACAGGTATAGGTCACCATATTAACACTATCTTTTAGATTTAACTCTTAGTTAAATAGTTTAACTTTTACCCTATATTCTTTTATTATCATATTAAATGGTTAATTATCATACTATAAAAAGCCAAGGGAACCCCATGTTGTTCATTATTGATATATCTATCCTTATATAAGTCATTTGGATGAACCATATATTTTTAGGAATATTGTTTTTTAATGAAATAGTATATTGTATTAAATACACATTTATGTCAATTTTGACACTATGTAGTGTTTTATTTTTTTAAATATCATAAAAACAATATCACTCAAAAAGAATATAATCAACCCTAAAATATTATATCAATGTATAAAATAAGGAGAATTCATAAAAATTATAAATTAACATTTAATTTGATATTTATATTATCAAATATTTTAATCATTCGGAAATAAGGTAATTACTGCCTCATCATTGTGTCACAAATAAATTTAATTATTTAATGTATAAACATTATAAATAAAATAACCTAATTTAGGAAATATTTTTATCATTGTAATTAATATTTATTGTCAAATTTTTCTTATTTATTAGACAATATTAATAATGGTTTATTTATTAAACATTAAATTTAACACAATTAACACTTATTTAAAGAAAATAGTAAACAATGTCATAATATAATACATGTTGGACAAATGTATCATATTTTATTCCTAAGGTGGATTTTGGTCAAAATAATATTATCTAAGAGAAATAGGACATGAGTTAGGGTAATTATAATATCATTTCTACCTTTCATTACCATATTTACATTTATCCATGGTAAATAAAATTAAAAAGTTAATATTACCCTAAAAATATTTTCATCCAATTCATCCAAATTTTACATACTACTGTCATCTATCTCAGAATTTTGAAATTTATTTCACAGATGTTGTAAAATTAATTTTTATGCAAATTTTCTGACCTGCCTAGAAGATTGGTAAACGATGTTAAAAGTTCAATAATATTTTATATATCTAATATTATTTTAAAATGACTCCAATTTATTAAATTTAACATACATAGGTATTATGTATTTATTTTTACCTAAATTAAATTTATATAAAATAACTAATTAAAAAAATATGTTTTTAAAAAATAACGTAGTGTTTATCACTATTAAAAAAATATTCAATGTTTTTAGAATAATAAAACAATTCACCCTAATAAAACATTGATATTCCAAATCAATCAATATATCCCATTTCGAAAAATAATATTAATAATATTTTAAAAATTGTGTATTATTATTCATTACTGCTAGTTCATTTGGTCGTGGTGTGTTGGAACTCAATGTTTCATAGAACACAAGATAATATATTATTCAAAGAGAAGTGTACCATGGAAGCGTGGGGTGTTATAGTTAGCGAAAATTTATTTATATTTTTTTTGTTTTTAATTTATATGGGATAATTTTGGGAGTGTTTAGAAAAAATTAGTGTTTTTAGGATTTTTTATGTGTGCTTGGTCAGTGAACAATTTAGGAAAGCTATGCAACATCTATTGGAGAATTTTCATAGTGGGACTAAGGATAAAATGATGGCACACATGAGGCCCACATTTGAATAAATGAATATAGTTTGGGAAATTATGAAAAAGTTAACATTGGAATGGATGGTGCATGGTTTTGATACTTTGTGATCCAACTATGAAATTATCATCCTTGACGTAGTGCTTAACAACTAGTTGGCACATGGGTTTCCCTAACTATTTGACTAAATCATGTGAAATTCAAAATTAAATCCTAAAATGTTGATCAAGGTCATACATGTTATTAGATGTCTCATTTTTTACCAAAACTTCCCAAACTATGGATTTTTCCCACTCAAATGTTGCATAACATCCACCCATTGATATAGAAGGGATCTATGTGTGTTTCATGGTTCATTATTGCTTGGTTTCTCATGGTCCGTGATATTTTTTGTCATTCATTATTCCTTTTAATGGATTCTCTTCCGTATCCATCTCATTTTCATAAGTAAATAACCAATGTGGGTATATATAAGATAATTTATGTTTTCATATGATTAGATTTGTACTTTTTGATGATAGGGTAATAGATATATATTGTGGGATCATGGATATTTAACCTAGATTCATTAGAGTTTTGATATTGTTCTACATTTATCAAGGAATCCCGAGGAAGGTGGATTCACTATCAAATCCTCTATTTATAGATTCATGGTTTAGTTTCAGAATGATGGATTTGATTGAAAATAGTATTTTATTCAATGTGAAATCATTTTTGAAAACTCCCTTGTGTGACAGTTTGTGGATTTATGGAAATTTATTTTTTTATTGGTAAATTATTTTGGATAATAAATTTTAAAAAATTGATTTCAATATGATTATATGGCCTTTATATATTGAAATGATTTCCACAAAAATTTGTGTTATATTGAATTCAATGTTTGAAAAGTGTTTCTAAAAAATAATAGTTTTATTGTAATGTTTGAAATGATGGATTTGGAATTTTTTGGAATAATGTGTTATTGTGAGTTTATTTTGAATTTATGAGGCTTTGTAGATATATGACATTGTGATCGTTTACAAAGGTGTAATTCTATATGGGATTTAATTACACTGTGAAGTATTGGTAGATCTATGAGAAACCACAAATGAGAAAGAAATTTTCATAACGATGTATCCATGTATAGATGTGTGGATATTTGGATATTTGGATTGGAACTAGAAAATAGAGTAATAGAAACATGAAATGTTTTGGAATGACATATTTGGTATCATTCAGGGAAAATAAGTTTTAATGGAAAAATATTTCGTTAAATTAGTAATTATTTTTAATAAATATTTTCATATAAGTTTACAAAAAATTTACATATATATATATATATATATATATATTTCTATAAAATGGGATAACATATTCTATATACATGAAATGGGTAGTAATGGCTTTTGGTGAATGCCTAATATTTTTTAGTATTAACCCATTCATTTTAAAATTGCTGAATTTTCATATATCATTTACTAGGACATGAGAAAATGTATAATATCCAAAAAAATTAACAGTACTCTATGAAACAAGTACAGTTTTTATTGATTTGGAACAGGAATATTGTGGATATTTAGAGATGTGTTCTACTTGGAGTTTTATTGGTTTGGTAGTCTTCTTTAGTGTACATGGTTGTCTTGTATCCTTATGATGTGGTAAAATTATTGTGAATTTGATACAAATGAAATGTTTTAGTGGTCTTCTAATTTTATCATGCAACCATTGGTGTTTTTTTATTATGGTGAATTTTTTGGTTGTTTTATTTTATAATGGATAATCATCCTGTATGTATATTACATCCCTTCGATTTTTTTTTCTATCAATTGGCATCCCGATAATGTCCCTTATGGACAAGTACCACATTCACGTTGTCTCAAGCCAATAAGGAGGGGTGGGATATTAAAAGTGGTATCATCTGGGTTCGTCCAAATGCAATTCTAAAACATTTGTTCTTAGATAGTGTATTAATTTTTAGTCTTGTAGTTGGAAATTCATTCTAGTTTATTCTTCTAGTTGGGATCATAATAAATTTTGGATTGTCATGAAATGAAATGTGGAGAATAAAAAGATGTATCTATCCTATTTTTTATGATCATCATGTTACTAAGGTGTTTGGTATATAAGTGATTCATATAAACATATAGTATTTTTAAATCCCATTGTCATTGGATTACCTAGTATGATAATCACTGAATGAATTGTAGAAATTACATCCCAATATAAGTGAATATTTAATTTTTAGTAATTATTTATTATTTGTAATAATGTTAAATATTTGGAAAACATCTGATTTTTTTATAAAATTAAATACATTGAAAAGAGCATGGTTCTAGTGTTTTTAAAATGGTATGATTACAAAAGGAAAGTAGCTTTTTATAAAATGGCCAATCATGGTAATATTTTATATTATAATATATTGTTGTTACAGTATGTTGTTGTAGAATATGAAAATGTGAACTTATAATAATATAGGTAATGGGACTTTTGGAGTTTTTTATTGTTATTGAAAATGGAAAACATTGGCTGCCAAAGGAACCAGTCAGAAGAGGCTGCTAAAGATGTGGTTGCTCCTGAGCCACATGTGAACCAATTGTTGACCAAAATAATCATTCGGGGTTTTCAAACCATGGATCCAAGACTACAAATAGATAGTATTTTTTAGAGATATTAATTATGAAAATCAACGTGGAGGATGTATGGTTTTCTCCTTGAGAGGCAGTGAGAACTATAAAAATATGGTAAAGTGGAAGAGTGACACCTTTTCTCACATAGGTTGAACACATTTAAATGTCACAACATGATCAATTAACCTTCATATAACACCCAATACCAAGCCTACAAGTAGTTAGTGTGGTTCAATATGTAACATCAAAAAAAAATAAGTGAAATGAAAGTTCTATATTCATTAATAGAGGTATGAAAAAGTGGGGATTCTCTATGCTGGAGAAATATTTATATGATTTAACCCATGATATGTATTTTCAATTAATCTTAAAGCCCCACTTCAACTATTACAGTATAAAACATAATTTCGTGACAAAAAATGTCATTGATCATCTTATTTGTTGATAATAAAATATTATTTTATTTGTATAGGACTTGTTGGCACTAGAATTTGGAACATTTTCTATCCAACTAGCTTTATTTATTATATCATCGATTGAAGAGACCGACTATAATAGTTTTTCAATAGTTGTGGATCAGTTTCAAGATGCTCATACCAAAAAATTTCACGGTTTCCACCTGTAAGGGAATTAGATACTAGGATTCATATCTTCCCGATGACCCATAATATCTGACATATATTTTATCATATAGATACAATGTAATTAATTGATTTGATAGATCTCTACGATGATCTAGAAATCATTGGTTCAATCACCCATCCATAAACCCATAGACATTATCAGTCTTGTACTTGAAGAAAAGAGGGTAAAACTCCATTGTTGTGTTTGCATTATCGTAAACATAAAAACATTATGAGTAATAAAAGGTATCAAATTTTATGAAATGATGATATATTCAATAAATTTAGTGGATCTTAGTGGCTCCAAAAAATTATATTCATATCTAGATGTCAGCAATTACAAGTTAGGATGAAGGATATTCCAAAAACAGATTTCAGATGCATGTATGAATTTTATGAGTATGTAATAATTCATCTAGTTCGTACCAATGTTCTTATATTATTTATTGAATCGACCAATAAAATATTTTAGCAATATATTGAATGTTTTTATGTAGTTTTTTTGTTGTCATATCAGTGTATTCATTGATAATGAATGATCATGAAAATAACTCGACAATAATGATGGGAATCTTTATAGATAATCATTTGTATAATTAATATTATATGTCTAATTTTTTTAAACAAGTGGTACACATTCATAAAAATCTTATCTCTCAAACTAGAATTTATATTGATCCATAAAAGATAGATGGTGTAATCTATATGAAACATATGATTGATTTTTTTGAGATACATAGATTTCATAGTTTAGCTTGTTTTTACTGACACATTTTTGTGACATATCATGTATATATATTCCAATTAAGGATTTAAAAAAGAATAATATTCCATTCAAATTCATGGAATAATTTACAATGTCATTTCAGAGACATAAGATTCACCTTTAATTCACACTAATCATAATTTTTACTGAATTATGACTAGGGTAGGTGGTGTGTTTTGATTCTTATGGATAATGTTAGGATGTGTTCTAATCATAGAAGAACATTTTAATTATGTAGGATAAATTAATTTAATAGTGAATTGGAAAAAATAATCAATGCATAATATTTAGTTACTTTCTATAGTCCATGCTTTGATAACATTGTGTCATTCCCTCTTTATAGAAAAACTTACTTTGTTAAAGGATCATAATAACATGAATCATTTTTTTCTCACAATGGTATTTTAATCTGAGACAATTAATATGGGTGAAATATCTTCAAATGTTTCGCTTTTACATAATGTATACATTGGGTAACAGAAATACATTGATAGAAGCATTATGTAGATTGTTGTTTTCCAAATTCAATAAAGAAGCATTAGATGAAAGACAGTTGATGGTCTTCTCAACTGACATGCACATGGAATGTGAATACCAAGGTGATGTTTCAGTTTTCATTCTAGTTTCAATGGTTATTGATTTGGTAATAATGGTTAAAAAGGTTTCGACATATGATTCATAATTTCATTCAACGATTTCAAAACTCAATTTTGGGGAGGCCATAGTAGGATAAAAGCTAAATGACTTTTTTGATGTGGTTCATAAATATGATTTTTGTGACTATGTAATTTCAATAACAACTTCTTCTGGATTTCTTCCATTCTAGATTGTCTGTTTACCCAGGAATACATTAGATTTGAAATACATTGAAAGAATATTATTCATGGAATAGTATGAAAATTAAAATTCAATTATTTTATTTTATCTTGATTAACCAGTCAATGTTATAAGGTAGAGGATTAGTTACTAGAAGGTGTGTTGTAGTCATTATCTATTAATGTTCTAAAATGAGTGTAAATTGATATTGAAATTATAACAAGTCTATCAAAAATGTTCCGAAACATGATGCCATATGGGTGATAGTGGATCAATATACGACGTTAGCTCCATTGATTCTTCTTAATGAATCACATAAGGTGGATTAATTGTCAAAAAATCATTATCCAATAGTGATAAATAGGCATGACCTACCTACTTCAATCGTAAAAAATAGAGTTCTGATATTTACATCTCGTTTTTAGAAATATTTGCAACATTCCCTTGGGACTCAGATGAATTTTAATACGTCATGTAATCCAATGCCAAATATAAAATCATAATAGAGGATTCAAACATCAGAAGACATGTTAGGGGTTGTTTACAGTATTTTTTTATGCTCATGGTTTGAGAAAGCTCCATTGGTGGAGTTCTCATATAACTATAGTTATCAAGCATGGATACATATGGATCCCTTTGATGAATTTCATTTGAATCCTTGTAGTTCTTAACATATATAGTTGGAAACAAATAATACATCATTATTTTGGATGAGCCTTTTCACAAAACAATAGATATGATTTAGTTGATTAGGAAACTGATGAAGAATGAATAATGTTTTCTAAATCGTATGTGAATCATCACCAATGGTTGTTCTCATTTGTAGTGAGACGTCATGTTTTCTATAGGATATCTCCAAATCATAGACATCAACTTTTTGGGAAGCATGTAAAGTTATATTTCCAATAATTAAGGCTATTTTGAGATAATTAAAATGGTTTGTGTGAAGCAATATTGGTAGTAATTACTAACATGATTTAGTAAGCCGCATAATGTGTTTTACATATCTCATTTGAAAAAGTATCTTCTTAATTTTTTCTATGTGATTTGATGGGATCATATTGTACTGGAGTCGAATGCTTCGTTGATTCAAATGACATTGTGGTTGGTGGATATGAAAGAGAATGTATTGCGTGGAAAAAAAATTTGTATAGTGGGATTTTTTTAAGGACATGGGAATCATCATGATGAAAAATTGGAATAGTATAATGAAATGATAGATATGTGGCTGAAATTATTTCATGGAATCGATTATTTAAAAAAATTACGGGGATGGAATGTCTATGTTTGGGAGAATTTATAACCCACAGTTTAAATTATCTACAAATTTATTTATTATTTTGAAGTATATAAAGTATATGAGGGATGTTTCGAAGAGTTAGGAGAAATTTTGTTGTGTTTCGTGACTTATAAATTGATGTATAGTTTGGGAAAACATGTCACACCTATAGGAAACTATATATAGTGTGATATAGGCTATGGGTAAGCCACACTGATTATGCATGGGAGGTACATGGTTTGACCAGACTGTGCTATGTTGGGAAAGGTGTTGACAATGAGCGTGGGCATGATTGGCGTATTATCTAGAAACTATTTGATCTAACAGGGTGACGATCATCCTTGTGGTTGTTCAAATCACACCATTTCGGTATCATTTTTCTATCCATGAGATAAAACATAGGACATTTAAAATCAAGATCCAAAAAGAAGATATAGTTGGGACTTTTTTATAATTCCTCAATTTTTCCAATAATGGGACTATCTCAGGATTCATTCCACTTAGTGGATTGAGATATCCCCCCATCAATTAATAAGTGATATAGAGGAATTTCATAGTGTGCTAATGCTCGATTCTCATGGTAAGTGTTCGTTCTTAGTCATTATTGGTACTTTTTGTTTGACCCTATTATCTATCACTATCATTTTCATGGATATTTTTTAATGTGGATAGATAAATGATATATAATTAAAAATATGAATATATTTGGAATTTTTTTATAGGTGAATATATCAAAGACTGGTTCATATTGATTTAACCCAATTTTGTGGGTGTTTTTGTGTCGTACATTGTTTACACCATAATCCCAAAGGTATGTGGAATCACTGTCAATTCCTCTATTTTGAAATTGAAATCTTATTATCAAATTCATTGTTCTGATTGAAATTAACCATGTATTTTCTTGTCAATTATTTAATAATACCCTCTTTGATGTTAGTTTTGTGGATATATGGAAATTGGGTGTTCTGTTTCATTTTGGTCTTGTTAACATGATTATAAAATGATGATTTTAAAATGATTGATACGTTTTAATCTAGGGAAATGTATTTCCATGATATTATGGATTTAATGAAATTTTCATTGAAATAAATTTTAATAAATAATAGTTTCATTGTAATTCTTGTAATGACGGTTTTGGCATGGTTGTCCATAATGTGTTGGAGTGAGTTGATATTATATTTACAAGGATTGGTTTATATATGATCTTGATCTCAGTGCCAAAGGTGTAATGGAACATGAGATTTTCTTACCTTGTTAAAACACTTTATATTGATGAGTAACCTATCATTTGTATGGAACTGTCATAATGATGTATACATGTAATGATGTGTGGATATATAGATATTCCAATTGGAATGGGATATTCCAAAAGTTGAAACATGAATTGGTTTGGATGGAACATTTGGTTTCTTTCATGAAAAAAGATGTCTGTGCAAAACTATTTTCTTAAATGTAGTTTTATTTTATGGTAGAAAATTTCATGTTGTTTTTTATAAATTTTTTTATCTATCTCCATACTCATGGAGTGAGTAGGGATATAATTTGAGGAATGCCTACTATTCGGTAGTACTCACCAATGCTGTGGAAAATTTTTGTATTTACATATATCATTTATAAGGAAATGAGAAAATGTAAGGTAAAAAAAATTATCATTACATTAGGATATGTGGAAATTTTTTGTGGAGTTTGAGCTTGGAGCATGAGGATATTTATAGTTTTGGTCATCAACAAAATTTCTTTGTTATATATTATTTTTATTTTTTACTTGGTTGTTTTTTAGCCTTCAACTATGGTACTGTTATATTGGTTTTCATATAAATTAAATGTTTGATTTATCCCTCAATAGTAACATGCATAATTTAGTGTTTTCTAGTTTGTTTTGGTTGTTTTATTACATGAAAAATCAACTCCCACATATAATTAATCCATTCAACTTGTCTTTCAAACCTTTTAAATATTATGGATTTATCATATGGACATGTAGATATAACGACCCGGCCTTTTCGTACATTACTATTACATCATTTCAAAGATAAACAACATATTAGTATCACACATGGAGGATCCATAAGTTTAGAGTCTTGAGAAAACTAGGACCATACATAACAAATACAACATTAAGCATAAACATTCCTTTAATTTCTTCTTCTATTGCTTCTTATTGGCACTTGTCCTCTCCTTAGTACATGTAGCCACCTGAGGATATACATAAAAAGGGGTGAGCTAAAACCCCAGTAAGAGGATAGAAAAGAACAATACATCATGGGGTGAGCATAATCATGACATAGGGAAAAGATCATGAACACGAGAGGAGCATAAACAATAAACTTGAAATGTGGCAATGCATAAAAATGAAACATCATGTCTTAGAGGTTAACTACTACACATAATTGTGAAAAAATCTAGCATCATGTTCACACATCATTTCACATTTACTCATTAGATTCATCACTTTACCCAATGCATTGGAGCGCTATATAATTCCAGGCGCACCCGTCACATTTGAACATTCATATTGCGCTATATAATTCCGGGCGCACCCGTCACATCATAACATTATCATTATCATGATTGCCACATAGAACACATATCAAACATTTACATAAATAACTCATGGAAAGGAATTTGTTTCATCTCATAATAACACATTCATAAGCTTTGGGTTCCCAAAATAAAGAGGGAACAACATACTTGATACAAGAACCATCAACCTTCAATGAGAGGTAAAATGTTAGATCATGAAAGAAGAGTTCTTTTGGAAAACATTTTGATGGATATAAAAACCAGTGACAAACATGTATATCCCAGAAAAGTAAAGTAAATGATGAAAAAATTATCTTTGAGGAGTAACCATATCAAAAATGGAGTGAAAGAAGGAGAACCCGAAGGAAGAAAATTGGGTTCGAGATTTCCCCTTACCTTGTACTCGAATGCCTCCTTCTCTTTAATGTCATGTATAATGACATTATATTAATTAATTAGAAATTACAGAACCTTTTATACAGTAATATGGTCTATTATGGTTTCATTATTTCATATTATGTACCTTTGGATGACTTATAGAGTTTAAAAACATTGTTCAGGGAAGTTCGTTTTCATGGTTTTCTTGAGCGGTCCACTTGTATTCTTAATTTGATGTTTGGGTAGATCATGGGTAAACATCCAGAACTGATATTACATGTTACTAATGATATTACAGAAGCTTTAATGATTTTATAATGAGTTATATTAGATCAGTGTTGACAAATCATTAGATAAGAATTAAATGAAGATTATTTGGGTTAATTTGAGCAGTTTTTGGATCACAACGAACTCGTTTTAACATTTCACTTAGTAATATGGCCCTAGGTTATTTCCAAAACTTAAAATAGAACATAATACAAATAAAATATTCTGGTTCAACCATAAAATGGTTTCATGACCAGATTGAAGGTAGAAATGGAAGAATAGAACATGTCGTTTTTGAAGGTGATAAATTTAACACCTCATGAACAACGTTCTCTTTAATAAAATAAATGGAAGTGGTAAAGGGTGTGGGGTGATATAATATAACATTAGAATAATAATATTATTTTTTATATATAATACTGGATTTACATAACAATTTGGATGATGATAGATAGAGAGAGATCAAGAAAGGAACTTGAACTTGAAAAGAAATTAAAGTAGAAGAGAGAGAGAAATTACCTTTAGAATCCTCCTCTTGAGATCCTCCTTAAGGAATATAGGCTTGGTCTTTTGATTAGACCAGAAGATTTTGAACGTGGAAGATGAGCTAGGGAAGGTGTTTGGGCACAATTTAGGGATGGCTTGGAGCTTGAGAGGTGTGAGGAAAAGAGGGAGTGAAGGGTGGCTTTTATATTGGAGGGGAGAGGGGTTTCCTTAATATTAAATTGATTAGATTATTAATTCCACCAAAGAAAAGGAATAGTGAGTCTTGGATGACCAATAATAATAATTTTATAATGTAATCCCGAACCAAGTGGGCTTACATCAGCAGAATATCATCAATGCCTCAGTTAATACATTATTTAGCTTTTATTGTGCATTATCGGATTCCACTATTCATCGAAAATTCAAGTATCTCAGAAAATTCTCAAACATTTATCCCAACCATTATTCGACGTGTAGAATCCAGAAATGAATTAAAATTTTCAAAAATAATTTTCTAAATATTACTAATTTAATATTTAAATAAAATCATAATTTACATAAAAAACAGTTTTAAGATTAAAACTGATTTTATAGTTCTCTCAAAAATTACATAGGGTCATATAAAATTATATAAAAACTATTAGACATTGATTCAATAATTTAAGAATATATTTTAGGAAAATAAATATTCATTTAAATTAATTAATTAATTATAATTAATTATTTATGACTTATAAAATACCAAAAACGTTTACTAAGGTCAAATTATCACTTTCTATGATGTCTAAATTTTATTTTATTATTCACAGGTAATGTTACTATAATTTACTATTCATAAGGGTCATATAACTATTCAGAAGAGTAGGTTACAATTCATAATGGTAGGTTAATATTCACCAAAAATTATTTTTGTTTCATTAGTCTCGAAAAACCATCTTGAACATAGCCGTGTATGTCGGATTTTTAAATTTCCAACCATAGGGGTGACAAAATTATATTTAAAGGTTACTTATCACATAGTAGTTCATTATTTTTTGTTTTTATGACATAAGTATAACAAGGGATTTTCCTTTGAAAAACTTTGGGTTGTTACATTCTTCCCCCCTTAAGAAATTTCGCCCCCGAAATTTCACTTTACACAAACTGGTGAGGGTACTTCTCCTTCATTGCCTCTTCTGGTTCCAACCATTTTCTAAAATAGAAAAGGTTAGAACAATGAATAAGTAAACAATTCAGGAATAAATTATTCATTTAAAAAATTATACAAATAACTTAACATATGGGATCCCTAGGTAAATATTCTTGTGTACATATTTGAACTTATTCTCATAATATAGTTTTTCTCTAGGGTTTACTAATCCTATTTCCCAAATTAACTAAACCATTCCTCTGATACCAACTATAACGACCCGGACTTTTTGTACATTAATATTACATATTTTCAAAGATAAAAAACAAATTAGTATTACACATGGAGGATCCAGAGGTTTAGTGTCTTGGGAAAACTAGGACCGTACATAACAAATACAACTTTAAGCATAAACATTTATTTAATTTCTTCTTCTATTGCTTCGTATTGGAACTAGTCCTCTCCATAGTACATGTTTCCACCTGAGGATATACATAAAATGGGGTGACCTAAAAGAACAGTAAGAGGATAGAAAAGAACAATACATCATGGGGTGAGCATAATCATGACATAGGCAAACGATAATGAACATGACAGGAGCATAAACAATAAACTTGAAATGTGGCAATGCATAAAAATGAAATATCATGACTTATTGGTTAACTACCACACATACTTGTGAACAAAGATAGAATCATGTTCACACATCATTACACATTTACTCATGAGATTCATCACTTTACCCAATGCATTGGAGCGCTATATAATTCTGGGCGCACCCGTCACATCATAACATTATCATTATCATGTTTGCCACATAGAACACATATCAAACATGTACATAAATAACCCAAGGAAAGTAATTGGTTCTATCTCATAATAACACATTCATAAGCTTTGGGTTCCTAAAATAAAGAGGGAACAACATACTTGATACAAGAACCATCAACATTGAATGAGAGGTGAAATGTGAGATCTTGAAAGAAGAGTTCTTTTGGAAAACATTTTGATGGACATAAAAACCAGTGACAAACATGTATATCCCAGAAAAGTAAAGGAAATGATGAACAAATGATCTTTGAGGAGTAACCATATCAAAAATGGAGTGAAAGAGGGAGAACTCGAAGGAAGAAAATTGGGTTCGAGATTTCCCCTTACCACGTACTCGAATGCCTCCTTCTCTTTAATGTCCTGTATAATGACATTATATTCATTAATTAGAAATTCCAGAACCTTTTATACATTAATAGGGTTCATTATGGTTTCATTATTTCATATTATGTTCCTTTGGATGACTTATAGAGTTTAAAAACATTGTCTGGGGATGTTCGTTTTCATAGTTTTCTTGAGCGGTCCACTTGTATTCTTAATTTGATGTTTGGGTAGATCATGGGTAAACATCCAGAACTGATATTACATGTTATTAATGATATTATAGAATCTTGAATGATTTTATAATGAGTTATATTAGATCCATGTGGACGAATCATTAGATAAGAATTAAATAAAGATTATTTGGGTTAATTTGAGCGGTTTTTGGATCACAACAAACTCATTTTAACTTTTCACTTAGTAATATGGCCCTAGGTTATTTACAGATCATAAAATAGAAAATAATACATATAAAATATTCTGGTTCGACCATAAAATGGTTTCAGGACCAGATTGAAGGTAGAAATGGAAGAAGAGAACATGTCGTTTTTGAAGGTGATAAATTTAACACCTCATGAACAACGTTCTCTTTATTAAAATAAAAGGAAGAGGTAAAGGGTGTGGGGTGATATAATATAACATTAGAATCATAATATTACAGTGTATATATAATACTGGATTTACAGAACAATTTGGATGACGATAGATAGAGAGAGATCAATAAAGGAACTTGAACTTGAATGGAAATTAAAGGAGAAGAGAGAGAGAAATTACCTTTAGAATCCTCCTCTTGAGATCCTCTTTAAGGAAGCTAGGTATGGTCTTTTGATGAGACCAGAAGATTTTGAACGTGGGGGATGAGTTAGGGAAGGCGTTTGGGAAGAATTTAGAGAAGGCTTGGATCTTGAGAGGTGTGAGGAAAAGAGGGAGTGAAGGGTGGCTTTTATAGTGGAGGAGAGAGGGGTTTCCTTAATATAAAATTGATTAGTTTATTAATTTCACCAATGACAAGGAATAGTGAGTCTTGGATGACCAATAATTGTAATTTTATAATTTAATCCCGAACCAAGTGGGCTTTCATCAGCAGATCATCATCAATGACTAAATTAGTACATTATTTAGCTTTTATTGTGAATTATCGGATTCCACTATTCATAAAAAATTCAAGTATCTCAGAAAATTCTAAAAAATTTACCACAACTATTTTTAGACGTGTAGAATCCAGAAATGATGTCCATTTTTCAAAAATAATTTTCTAAATATTATTAATTTAATATTTAATTAAAATTATAATTTACATAAAAAAACAGTTTTAAGATTAAAACTGATTTTATATTTCTCTCAAAAATTACGTAGGGTCTTATAAAATTAAAAAAAACAATTAGACAATGATTAAATAATTTAAGAATATATTTCAGGAAAATAAATTTTCATTTAAATTAATATATTACTTATACATAATTATTTATGACTTATAAAATACCAAAAACGTTTACTAAGGTCAAATTATCACTTTCTATGATGTCTAAATTTTATTTTATTATTCATAGGTAATGTTACTCTTATTTACTATTGATAAGGGTCATATAACTATTCATAATGGTAGGTTACTATTCATAAGGGTAGGTTACTATTCACCAAAAATTATTTTTGTTTCATTTGACTCGGAAAACAATCTTGAACACAACCGTGTATGTCAAATTTTTAAAATTCCAACCATAGGGGTGAAAAAATTATATTTAAAGGTCACTTATCACTTAGTAATTCATTATTTTGTGTTTTTATGACATAAGTATAAGAAGGTATTTTCCATTGAAAAACTTTGGGTCGATACAGTAGCACCCCCACCTTTACTCAAGCCAATTAGGAGTTGGGGGATGATACAATTATGGGGATTGAATACGTTACTAATAGTTATATAAAACAGAAACTATTAACAATAATGTATAAACTTATAAGATAAAAATATATCCTAACATTTCATTCCTAATGATTCAATATACTCTATAAATAGTGATTGAATTATACATATGGTTGAATATATTATTTTTTAGTCCCAATATCCAAAAATCATGAACATACTATGATACCAACTATTGAGACACTATCCTTTTACACATGTTATTTTATGATGTTTAGAGTATTTATTATTGAAATTCAAACCATGGATCGTAATGTCTACTGTATTTGGATGACTAGGTGCACAAAATATAAAACGAGGTACTTGAATAAAACATTTTATGTCCAAAAAAATATTTTACCTTAATTTGAGATCCTATATAGATATCAAATATCCATGTGAATACATTGACAAAATAGATTAGTTAAATACCTCAGTAAGGGAATATGAAATGAAAAGATTCATAGAACATGATTCAATTGAATGACATGATAATATAGAATTCATGGAAAAATAATGAACATGTAGAAAAATAACAAACATATTATGGAATCATATAATCATGTTAGTATAATAATGTAGAAGAGAAATATAACACATTATAATCATGAGTCAATGCTAACTGCCAAAATGGTATCACTTGGTTTTAAAATTCTCATAATGGATTAGTTTTACTCATTATTTTAACACATGATGCATTATGAGAATAATAATTACCAAATACTTCTGATCTGTATATTAGAAAACTCATCATAACATGTTCATGTAAATGGGTATTGTATAATGAATCAAATATATGAATTAAAAATAATGGATGCCCATAGAAGTAAATGTTTGTCATAATCACGTCATGAGCCATAGAAAATATGAATATCATAGTTGCGTGCCCAAAATAATTTTTTATATTATAAATGGACATTGATATGGTAAAATATATATATATCATGATAAATGTAATCCATATAAAGAAAAAAATGTTAAATAAAAGTGTACAAGAATCATTATAATTGAGCCAAATTATTGATTTTTAAGGGGAAATATTAACGAGTATTTAAAGAGGTAAAATAAATACTTTATTTTATAAAACAAGATATTATCTAACATTTTTTTCATGATAAAATGTTTTACTTTTGAAAAATAGTTCTGGATCAAAACTATTTAGGGAGTGTACTTGAAAATGAGTAATAAATTGGAATGTTCTCTTTAATCTGGCATTATTATTTAGAGAAATTCAGAAGTGATATTTTTTAAACCCTCATTCCCTCCATCAAATAATGATGAAATGATCTAGATTAATATGATTGGATCACGTAGATATAATTTATAAGAATTATATAATAATAATAAATAAATTTATTTGTTTAAAGGGTGATAAATAGTAATAGAAGAGTAAATTTGGAGGATTAGAGAGATCCATTACATTATCTTTTAATGTTCTCGTCACATTCTATTAAACCCTGATATAATAATATTATATTATTTCATAATATAATTCATAATATAATAAACATATTTTAATTATGTTATAATTTTACTAATTTCTTTTATGTCTATTTTAATGAGTTAATATGTATAACATTGTTGTTATGGGAGTATTCATTTCATACTTATATGATCATTTCCCATGAGTATAATAATGGGTGTTCATGTTAATTGAAATAATAACAAAATAAGAGGAATTAAATGGTATTAATATAATTCCATTAAATAAAATTGTACCATATAATTTTATGTTTTTTGATATGGGGATGATCCATTTGATAAAATGTTGATGATAAACATTTTGTTAATATGATGGTATTTCTATCATAAGAAACTTGTTTTGTTACATTATATATTATAGTATATGTAAATTAGATTGTAAACTAAAAGAGTTATATTTAACTTTTTACAATTTTCTATAACCATTATAATGTTTTTATGACCCTCTTTTAAGGAATTAATAAAAAACAAAAAATAATCTTCTTGAAAGACGGTGAGCAAACATGTCATGGATGATGACTTCTTTTTTAAGATAAAATTAGAAGATATGAAATATGATGATATATTATCCTTTAAAATAATTATATTAAATTATAAAATTTAAATTGTTTTTATTTTTAAAATATAGATAGTGGTGGTGAGGATAAGTTGAAATAATACTGAAATTAAAATTAAAAGAAGGAGGACATTGCCGCTTCAAATATATCCTCTTTTAGAACCTCCGTATTTCTCTCGGGTATGGTATTTAGTTAATAAAATTATCTCTTGGTTGAAGTTAATAGGTGTTTTGTAGGAATTGGTCGAAATTTATACAATCTATAGGGCTTAATAGGTGTGAGGAGAACCGGTGTTGAGGGGTGGTTTTGCAGGGGTGGATATGGGTGTTTTTTTGTTATTTTATTCATTTGTTTTTTTTAGGAAATGAATATAAGTATTATATATTCCTATGAAAATATATAGTAAATATTTATGTGTAAGTCAACACATTGATTTCTTACACCATTCATACATCATTGATGAATAAAATATTTATTTAATTGATAAATAATATAAATTATTGTATTTCACTATTCCCCCAAAAATGATCTTCTTTATAAAAATCCAAAAAATTCACCATATCCATTTTTACAATTCTAGATTTAAAAAATAAAAAAAATTAATTTATATATTTTTTTGAATATGATAAATTCATTTTCTAAATGTAATCATAATTTAATAAAAAATATCGATTTTATTGTTTTAATCTATTTTATGACCCTTTGATAAAGCAATTAGGGTGTCATATTATAGTATTATAGTTATAATAAAAAAAATATTATTTAGTAATATTTTTTATTAAAAAAAATTCATGAATATCATTATATTAATTATAAAATTGTTAATAGATATTTCTGTTATAAAAACTTAAAATAACATATTTTTCCATAGTTAAAACAATTATTTACTTATACCATGATATTAATGTATGATGATTTGAATTATAAGATATCTAAATTTTACAATTAAATTAATTGGTGAGGATAAATTCTAAATTACATATTAGTTTTTATAATGCATAGATTATTATTTCAATGGTCAAGTCACACTTCCCATGGTATACGTTCCTTATTTTAATATTATTAAGTTTATTCTCCATTCACATATATTTTCTAATATGAATACTTATACATTAATCATGAAAATTAATATTATATTATAATCATAAGGTCTCAATTCAAAATAATTGTTCATAAGTGCTTTCATTCTAGTAGATTGGGGAAATCCATTTTTCTATGTTCTTATTATACAATTTTTTATTTGTTATACCACTAGAATATTTGGATATCCCATTTCTTAATTTTTTGACCGATGTATCACTCATAATTTATGCGATTAAGTTTCTTATTGTGTTATATATGTGATGTACGTGTTTTATGAAATAAGAAGAGAAATTATATTGATAATATTATTATTTTTAGCACCCATGGTCTGTGAACTCCTACAAATAAACTAATCACCTCAATCACGAACAACAATTTCAACTAAAACTAGTGATCATCATCATCCAATGTATCTCGCATTGACACCATTCTAATTAACCATTTCTCCTTGATATCTGGGATTAACATAACCAGAAATTCTCTGTCCTTCCTCATCACATTCCCTGGGAACCAATTTAATCATATTACATTTAATTTTCTTAATATATTAAATTATAATACACTACACAATTGTTCAAAATACCATTACTCTCCCTATTACATTTATAATTAAGTAATTTAATATCCATCAACATATCATCAAATTAATTATACAATTAAAAGAAAATAATATTTTTTTATGGTCTCTCCCAATCCTCTTAATATGAGTATTAGATCATGAAACCCATAAAACACTCAAAATTAAGGATAATACATGCCACCACCTACCATATACTCTATGTTCTTTCTCATACTGTACTAATATATAATTTGATCCATATCGATAGAAATTTAATTGATATAAAAATGAACTTTTAGTATTTAAAATTTGTAAATTTTTGAATTATCATAAATGTTGACGAGTACTATATAGTTTGGAAAACTATGTCTGAACAATGCAGTGATCAATATCCAAAGGACAAAAATGTCCCAAAATTTGGTGACATGTTTTAAAAATTTCTTCCCCTACCTTGTGGGCCACTCTACAAATATATACCACATTTCATGATGTTTTATTATGGAAATCATTGAATCACATATCATTTTACATTTAAAACATGATGAATTGTTTAGGGAACATAGTTAGAATAATAATTCACTAACTGTTCACCTTCATCTACGATTCTCGAAAATGGGTTCATGTAACCCGATGCATTTGAAACACATTCATATGATAGTGGAACTTCATGAGATTTAAAACTCATTTACAAAACACTCATTGAATCATTGAAAATACATAATTATATTCGAATTTCCAAAATAATGTTGTTATGATAACCAATAGAAAAAATATTAAAAATTTTGATGAAATTTCAACCAATTCAATGTATTTGGAAATTGCAGTCTGCCCACATTAAGAGAGATCATCGAATAGCTACAAGGTCTTACTAAGTGAGGGTACTAATCATATTCATCTAATAAAAATCTACCTATTATTCCATAGTTATTATTCATAGTCAATTCCCCTAATTGGGCTACAAACCTTAGTAATTACCAACTCAGTTTCTCCATGACAATATATCAATCATTTTTACAATCACACGGACTATCCATGGACATACACGTATTCCAATCACATATCCTTTTTGATACACCTCATCAAATTCACTATTGATCCTTCTTTTAAACATGAAACCCATTAATTCCCACACCTCATCATAATCGCATTAGTTCCCATGTCATACGAGCCACCCATAAAATCAGTTGTGTCATTATATAATCATTATTTTTACGTCATAGGATATGTTCAAATTTTATCCACAATATATATATATATATACACACACATATACATTATTTAGCATCATATTCATGACTCTTATCCACATCATACATATCATTCATCACATTTGATTCACATATACTATCTAGCTCATTGTTTTTCAAAATATAATTCATGTGAACCTCATGGACCAGAATTGTCTATTAGAAAAACTATGTTCCATTACCAAAATCACAATGTAACTCTCACCGTCATCAACACATTGTCCTTATCTAAACATAACAAATAAACATAATTCCCCTATCTTAATCACTAACTGCATGTGGTCCGACCTCTCTATATAGTTTCACTAGCTTCTGGTAACTGACCATATATATAGGTCTCTCTATCGCTTACATGACATTTATGTGTCATAGAATCAATGATAAATGATCCTATTAAAGCTCTTATTAATACCTCGGATTATTAATATTGAATCAATCCATGATTCTCATATTTCCTTGATGACATCATGTATAACCTCTCTAGATTCTCAATTTAGTCACATTCTTAGCACAAATTTGGATCCGTCACAGACAAAGTCCAAATATTACTAGGCATCCAACACTAAAATTATTTTATTGATTAACTTCTCCTTGTGGTCTAACATTAGTCTCTATAATAACTACCATATTTAGACTCTTCATATTATCACTTATGGATACTCAAATCATCACCACAAATCTCACATGATATGATCAGTTGATTATAATATAACCATTCCATCATGTGTCCATTGGCTATCCACACTTGACTCACATCCATTGATAATATGTGCAGTTTGAAGATATTCTTCTTAACCCTAATTGAATGTGGAAATATTTACTTAACCTACCTCACCCTAGAAATTTCGTCTCAAGCCATATAATTTGAAATCCCTCCATGATATGAAGTCATTGGAATAATTCATAACAAATTTATGACCTGGTTATATGTTAAAGAACTCATAGGCACTATATTCCCTCAATATTTTCAATATTAAGTTATTGAAGAACCCAGTCTCGAAATAATTTCAATCTAGTCCCTTAGCACTATTATCATATGAGTATACATACAACTATCTCATAGATAGTCATCTAATCATATAAGTATACAGATGAACAATATGGCCTACGGGGTTTTGAAAATTATAGAATATCATCAACACTAGCTTGATCTAGTGATATGCTGTTTGAGGTTCACCATCACCATTAAACAACAGTGGGTGATATGACTCAAAATCATGAGTCAAATATGCTATGAATATCTTAGCCCCAAGGTCAATCAATGCAATATATGAACAAATCCAAGATCACCATAACATTTTCTTCTATGTAAGACAAAAAATACGATCTTCTATTGTTTTACTCCTATATTAGATACTGTAGCTTGGGCTCATGCCCATGCTGACTCTCAGGGGCTGCATCTTGACCCTTATGGGGGTCATCTGAGTCGTGCTCAAGTGGAAGAATAAATTTTACATCCTGACAGTACTCCAAATTCTTTCTATGTGTTATCATGAAAGAGACAAGACATGATGGTCAAATAGCAATATGAATGAACAAATATAAACTAGATAGAGAGTGATTCAACATGTTATTCATCTCACCCCCCTTACACTCCCCAATCACACCCATGTCACATGAAATCTATCCAAAGTGCCCCATACCTACACATTACAATGTTTGGTTTCCTATTTCATCCATCCTCATGGACCCTTTCATAACCATAATAGATATATGTATCCCAAATCATTTTTATCGAATATCATAAATATGAGGTAGCTATGTATAATTAAACTATAATTCTATATAGGAAAACAATTTATCGCATTTTGGTGACACTTTTTAATATTTAACACCCTTACATTAATACATAACCAGCTACTTATTAATTTGGAAGATCCATATATGACATATTCTATCTAATCAAGTACCACATACATATGATGGATATGTAAATTGACATCAAAATATACAAGAGGGAAAAAATTTAGTAGTATTTTATTAACACATTATATAGATCAAAACCTATCAGCATATTCCATGTTCTAGGATATTATATATATGTACATATATATATAATTTTACCCAATATCCCTATGATGGTGCATTAAAACTCCATCGTTTCTATACATACCCAACGGTAAAACCACATGATCCAATAACATCTCACCCTAGTCCACTACACGATGTTGAAATCATTAAAATATATAATTGATGAAAAGATCATATTCAAACACATTGTTACATGGCCTATCCCCCATGCATTGGCCTCCAGAAACCCAAATGTGATCTCTTTACATTGCTCTGAATACTTCCTAGTATATGATCTATCATATCCCATATTTTAATACCAAAATGAAAATGAACCACACATGAAACCATTTCAATCCCCCAGTGTAGAAGTCCACATTATCATATTTCTAGGTTGGTTGGAAATAGTCCATTTGGCACACCGAACAATATTCCAAAGGATTCGAAATAGAAATTAGGGTTCTATTAGGTGATAATGGGGAGACTATACGCATTAGTGATGAAAATAAAATTAGAGGATATATATATTTCTATGTGTGTGTGTGTGTTTATATATTTAAATTTAGAACATATTGGAAAATAGACAACATTAGAGGAAGCAACATTATAAACATATGAGAAGAATAACAACAATAATAGAAAAAACCAAAGTTGTAATACCATATATGAAAGTTGACACCAATAAATAATAGTGTCGAACATGGGTGACCATGTAAGTACATATTTATAGAAAAAAAATATTATCCAAACACCAAGTGAAATTCTTCCCATCAAATGAAAAATTATTACCCCCTGTATCACTATGGTCTATTTATCGAGCATGATCCCTTACTATATATCAAGGATGTAATGTCTACATGCATATCAACGGGCCTATGTTGGGAGAGTATGAACTCTGTATATCCACAAAAATGTGTACTATCTTACACACATATTATATAGTGTAAAAAATATATAAAATATGACTACACACACACAAATTTAATAATTATCCCACTCCATATGTGATCCAAATCCACCATTGACTATTTACCCAATTCAACCAATTAGATTATATCTCTTTATATATACTCCCAAATAAATATATTTCATAAATTGAATGTTTTAAAATTTATATTTATAGTGTTGAGGAACCATGGATTAAGGCCTAGATTTACCATGAATTAAATCATACCTGGTGAACCCTAATTTTCACCCATAACCATGTCACCCAATACTACATTCATTATGATATTACATATATCACATATTAGGAATGTGTCATCATCTTATATATATTCCTAGAAAACATATCAGGTCCCTATGAACGACATTCAAACAATAAATTTTATCTGAAAGCCCTTATGTCATGATAAACAATTATATCATTCCTCTAATATATACAAAAAAATGTTGGATCAATAACCACATTTACCATGGTAGACAACCTGTGTCAAGTAATCTTCACATCCCATCTAACTCAAATATTTTGATAATACACATACGTATTTAGATGTTCTCAACAAAATCCCTTCATGATCCAACACCATCATATTTCGATTTCTATAGTGAAAACATCATCCAAAATTGATTTTCAACAACATCCACTAATATATAAGGTCTGTGGTGGCCTCCACCTATAATTTATATTCAACACCATGTAAAGTAATTCCTATAACTATTCACATGAGTCGAATATTGTGTCATCGATAATAGATAAGTGGAAACAGTGCTCATTCTCTATTCTAAATAGACCATAAACATCATTCTGACATGTAACCTTGTTTCCCAATTCCCTATGGCCATCCCCATCTCAATTACATTATTCCATTCCCCATCCATATGACCCAATCCCAAATGTCCTAAGAAACAATTTCAGCTCAACCTATTGATTAGAATCATCCCATATATAAATTTATGATCACCATCTAAATAACTATGTCACCTCGTTTATGGAGATCAATACCACCCCAATTCCTCGGGCCATTCAAACCATGTTCCATTAGAACTAATCGAGTCATATAAAATTTCATTATTTAAATATAAAAAATCATCATACCCTTTAAAATATGTATAAATTCCCTTAATCTTTATACTCTATTTATAGAAAAGAATTGTCATGTTGTTCATCATCTCAAAATATCAATTAAATTATTGAATGATGATATTTAATGGTTTAGGTTTTTGCTATGTCAAACCAATGGGAATAACGAATCATCAACCACCAAAAAATCATAAAATTAAGTGTAAAGATTGGAACCTCATACCATATACTCATAGGTTCCCTTTCATAATATATCACAATCAAAATTCGAGTTATATTGATAGTAGTGACAATTTCAAAAAATACCAAAACAATTTGGACAAAAATGCTCCCATCAAATTAACATTCTATTTGGTGAGATAGAAAATAATATAATTATTAGTATTTATGACCTTAATAGGAGGAATCCATATCCACCCCCAGAGCATGATTATTTTCTCAAATGGATTAATGAGGCCAAATCCTATGACGATGGAAATGATAGAGCTCCCACGAATTGGAGGATTGTCATGTGTGGGATAATAGAAAGGGCCAAGATACTCATAATCAAACTTAATGAAATGGTAATTTGAGCCTCATTAAAAATCTATAATGTTTCCATAGTGAATGGAAACCATATTGGAAACCATGTGGAGCTCTTTATTTAATGGATGGACACATCATGTGGCTTGGATGCATAGTTTTAATAACTATAATCCAACCATGTGGATGACTCTAAACACCTAAAAAATTGTGCATTCTTTTATGGTAGGGGTTTCACACATATATCCAACTAATTTAAATTGAGAACTAGTATTACGACCTATGCATTGAGGTCAGATAAACAATGTTCCAATAAAGGGCATTGGTTTTCCATTCCCAAAATAAGTTCTTTGATATTGATTCTTCTGAAATCCATGAATACTACAAAGGATCTTCAATGAAACTAATACCCATAAAAACAATCCCATAATGTTTAAAAACCACTTCAAATAGTTTTAGAATATCTAGAAATTTTTTATGACCAACAATAGAAATTATTCGAAAAGGTAGTGGAAATTTCAACACATTCGAAAACATAATCATTTTCCCCAACTAGTCTCGTGGAATACAATACTAGAAATAAAAAAATAAAATATTCACAAACCAAATTAAAAAAATATAGTAGATAATTTAATTTCTTATACACATTTTCATTTAATTTATATGTTTTTTTTTCAATTACCCTTCTTGTTTTGGAAGAACGCATGTGGGCTCATTATTGGATGATAAAAAGTAATTTCAATCTCCAATTGGAAAATATTATGGGGATAATTTATTTGATTAACTCGATGAGATTGATAATACATCACCAATAAAATAAATCAACATAATGAAAATCGAGGAATAAGATTGATATTTAAAAAACTAGATGATAAGAATAAATTCAATATTGAAATCAGTGAATATAGATGTGATAGAAATTTTATATGGATTAAATGAGGATTGATTGAAGATATTTAAAAATAGAGAATGAGAAGTTATATAATAGATGTAAAAATATGTTAGGGAGTTATGTAATAAAAGTTACATGGGATTTTAAAATACATAACCAGCCTCGGAAAAGAAGAAATTTTAATTATTTGTTCATTTAATTTAATTTTAAAATCATTTATAATAAAAATAAATTTAAAAATAAATTTAAAAATAAATTTTTCACATTTATTTAAACAAAACCAAAAAAATACCTTTGGTTGGGTTGGGGTTTTTATACTTATTATAAATAAATAATCATGGAATCCCACCGTGGAGGGATTTTCCAACTATTATTGTATAAAATCCAAAAATATAATATTTCATCATTTAAATAAGAATCATAATGTTAAAATAATGATGTAGATGTCATTTATTACTACTATTGGTTGACATAATCTAGTAGAAAATCAATTTAGAACATAAAAATCTGTTTATATTAATTAAATGATCCATAAAAACCTTCAATGAATAGAGTTGAATTTTATTCATTATATAATATAAACAATTAATAAAATTCATTAGTAAATAGTTATAGATTTTACAAATTAGCATAAAATACATTATGAAAAAAAATGATTTTAGGTAAAAAGATTTAAAACCAGAAATTTCATTATACATAAAACATTTATAATGATTAACATCATTTAATTAAAAAAAATTTCTCAAAAGAAGAAGTTTTATTATTTAATGATCTATTAGAAATCATTATGGGTATTTTACCATTAAACTAAATAATAGATTTACAAAAATGGTTATTGTGTTACTATTCACTATAAAATCAATCTTTTTAAAAAAATGCAAAACTTTAACCGTAATATAATTTTTTTTATAATTTAAAAAGAGATTATATTTAAATAAAATAAATTGTTTATATGTGTTATAAAATGATTTTTATTTTTTTTGAAAAAAATTATTAAATATAAATTTTAATGAAAATATATTTAATAAGGATAAAATCACATTACGAAAAATAGTGTACTAATTTGTAATGAATTAATCAATGCAGTAACATTATTAATAAATAATTTTTACATTTTTTTCATAATATTTTTCTTATTCACACATATAATTTAACTTCTTGGTCATTATGATTACATTGAAATAAAAAAACATTTTTTTATTTAGCGGTTCATTTAAAAATTATGTTTTATGTAAGACAATATATCAAAAAAAATATTCCTTTGATGAAAATATAACATAAAATCTCAAGGTGTTACATCCTACCTCCTTTAATAGACTTTTCCCTCGACATTTTATCAATTGAAACAAAGGTACAATCCATTTTCAAATCAAACATCATTCATATGGATGATAAAAAAACATTTGAAAATCAAATGTTTATAACATAATGGGTATGTGAAATATAAAAATTAAGGTCCTCAAATAAGATAATAATTTCTTATCTTTTGAAATATAAACATGTAGGATAAAATAAAATCCATTTACTAATATAGAGTAATATAGAATATGAACATTATAAATTTGAGAAACACAAAACCATAAATAATTAATTATATAAAAGACCTTCAAATAAAGAAAAAAATATTTGGGATATAAAATTTATAGTTTGAGATAATTTAATGAGGTTAAATTATGTACATGTTACTAATTATAAAATCATCAAAAATAAAAATACCCAAAATAATTAATATTTCAAATTATATCATAAGTATAACAATAATTTATTAAACATTGTATTAACTTTACATATTAACTTAAATGACTTGACACATTTTATCTTTATTCCTATTAGGTAAATTTTTGGATAATTCATTGCTATGAGTTTCATGGGATGATTAAACATCTATGAATAATATAAATAATTATATACATCTGGAATGAAAAAAACTATGAATTTATATTAAATGTACATATTATCATAGGTTAATAGATTTAAAATTTAACTATAGTAATTTAATGACCTGGAAATTTCAAGGAAAATTTTTTCTTAATTTTATTTGGAATTTTACAAGAACGTAGTTTCTAACGGCGCCTGATACCGAGGCCCGGTGTGCCCGAAATCAATTTCCGAAGTTTAGCTTGTGTACATTCAAGGAACGAACGAGCGTGTTTTTCTAACTTTTGAACCTATACTCGAAATCGAATTACGAGAGCACTGATGGATTCACAGCACCGGTAGTTGCTTAAGAAGATCTTTTTCGGAGTTGCGTTTTCACAGGAGGAATTGTTAAAATTTTGTGGAAGATAAAATAAAAATTGATTTACAATCTTTATTTCTTTAAAATAGTTATATACATTTAGTGGAAGTTAGGGAACTACCCATGAGAGGTTAAGAGGTTGGTGGGGCCCACATGAGACACGGACCCCTTGATCTTCCATAACCCCCTTGACCTCCCATAACTCACCACCCACTAAATATTGTAACTCCAATTTAACTTAAGTGACTCCTATCCTCCTCACCTCCCACATTAATTCATGCCACCTAAACATTAATTAATTTGACAACTCATGATCAATTAAATTAAGTGTGTTGGTTTTGAATTTTTAATTTTTTGAATTCATGGCATGGGTATAAAAAAATATGGTAGAGCCTTATTTTATTTTGGTTAGAAATGTTGTGTGAAGAGAAAGGGAAGAGATCATTTGAGTTTTGAAGAACATCCTCCTTCGAAGAAGAACACTTCATCTCCTTTTTTGAAGAACGTGAAGAACACAGAATCTTCAACGAAGAACGTCGTCTCATCTTGCACCTTCTCTCCACATCGAAAGAAGCGAGATGTCACATTATTCATCGGGCGATCACTGACGACGTGCCTTCTCCTCTTCTTCCTCCGCATCAAGGGAGGAGACACCACCGTAGGGAACATCGCCATTGACGACGACTCACCCTCCAACGTCAACGGAATCGGCTCCGATCTTCCGTGACGTCCGATCACAGCAACGCTTGCCTCTTCTGCTACTCGACGATGTGTGAGGTATTTGCAAGGTAAGGGTTTGGTTTTCATGTCGTGAATAATTTTAGACGTTCGTTGATATCAACGGTCAACTGTTATCAAAATAAAGGAGGAGGTCGAACCGCACAAACATGGCCGAACCTCCTCCCCTTTTATTTTGTTGGTTATCTACGTGGCATGAAATAGAAGCGACGCAGTGCCATCGCACCGTGCGTGCATTTAGAGAATCACGATGAAGAAGCACAACGCCTTCGCACTGCGCCTTTTTGGTCGAACGAATCCATTGTCGATGTCGGGCCGGGGCGAAGGGGTGGGGCGCCGTCGCGCCCCGCCGGAAAACCACAAAGACTGCGTGTTTTGAACGTTGAGTGCGGATCAAAGGGCGATGAGAAATCGGGCCGAAATGGAATTTTAATTATTTCGTAGTATAGATCGGGTCCCGGGAGGACTATTGGCGAAGGAGGCAGGAAAAACGGACCACCAGAGCGTGTCCTATGGTCCGCAAGAAGGCGCCGGCGACCGGTGGTGACGCGGCTTTAAGCCGCGCCAGGTTGACAACCGGGGGGGTTTGTAACCCCCCACACCCGTCACGCCGCGCCAGCGCGAGGCCGGCCAGCTGCCCAGGCCGGGTCGGCCCGCGCAGCTGGGCAGGGCCACACCCAGATGGGCCGGACCTAGACCTGGTTCAGGTCGACCCGGTTCGGCCGAACCAGGGGGGGGTGGGTCGGGCCGGACCGGGCCCAGACCCCATTTTCGGACCTCTTCGGTCTTTCGCACATAACTTGGTCTAGGGACATCCGATCTATGCACCGTTAGTTGTGATGCGATCCTTGGATCGAGACGGTCGTTTTAGTATGTTGCACTCAAGGTTTTGTAGAACTTTGCATTCATCGGGGTTGGATCGGATACGAAACCAACCGGGCCCTCGGAGCGGAAACGCTTATATCATGAGTTTCGAACGTCCGATTGATGTGCCTTCGACTTTGTTGGTTTCCTCTTGATGAGAAATAATTTTTTTCTTACTCCTCTCAAGGTTTGGATGCCGTCGGAGTGCGGTCGGGTTGGTTCGCTCATGAAAACAACCGGGCCCCTGGAACGAAAAAGCCAATAACTCACAGACCGAGTGTCCTATTGACGTGTTGTCTATCTCATTGAATTCCTCATGATGAGATGGGACTTTTGGAAAACTTCTCATGAGTTTTGGATGCAGATGGATTATGGCTGGGTTGGATTTTACCCAAAATCCAACCGGACCCCTGGAACGAAAAAGCTGATATCTTTCAGAATGGACGTCTGTTTGACGAACAGTCAGCGGCGTCGGTGATCACATTGAGAAACAGTCCCTATGGGTATACCCTTTGAGATTTCATGGGGATAGTTGAGATACGGCTGGGTTTGTCCGCACGCGAAAACAACTGGGACCCTGGGATGAAAAGGCTAATAACTCAGAGACTGGGCATTCGATTGACACACCCTCTATTGCGTTGAGACCCCTATGACGAGGTGGTCCTTTGAGATACTTCTTCATGGGACTTGTGACAAATAGAGTATCAACCTGTATCTCGTGGAGCGGACCCTCCTAGAGACGAGTATACAGAGTGCGGAGACCATGTAGCTGGCTGTGACCGATGACTGCTTGTCCGATTCGATTCGGAGTGACTAGAATAGCACAGTGGGGAGCACTACTTTGTGAGGTGGATGACCCATGGAGGAGGACCACTACTGTGTGAGGTGGAAAACCCACAGTACTCGACAGGAGGAGTACCTCGGTATGCTTTGAGGGGGAGCAATACTGTGTGAGGTGGTAGACCCATGGAGGAGGAGCACTACTGTGTGAGGTGGCAGACCCGCGGTACTCGACAGGAGGAGTACCTCAGCAGTCTTAGAGTAGTGAGCAGTACCTCGGAGTCATGATAGGACCACTGTACACTCCAGAGATGGGGCTCTTCAGTATTTATGGTTTCGATAATGAAAATCCTGGTTTGAGCTGATTCTATGACCTTTGTGATTACCTATTGATTGAGATGGGTCACATGATAACTGAGGTATATGTATGGGCATATACCTGGGTAGTGGTTATCTGTTGATTTCATAATCTTTGTGTTTACTCGTGACTGAGATGGGTTACGTGATAACTTAGGTATATGTATGGTCATATACCTAAGTAGAGGTTATCTGTTGAGATCTTATTTGTTTTTATCCTTGTTGGTTTTAGTGAGACCTTGAGGGTCTCAGGTTCCCTACTGAGTATCGTTATACTCACCCCTGCACGGGCTATGCTCGCACCTCATAGTGTTGGTTGCAGACGACAGGCAGTGATGACGGAGGCCGAGTGTTCGAGGACAGGACGGTACCTGGAGGTGGACTACACAACGAGTCAGTATCCGGAGGTGGACTTCATGGTGAGAAGACACTCGGAGGAGGTTGACAGGAGAGAGCGATGTGGAGGCTATCTGTACCTACCCTTCAGATAGGATCTATGGTGGAAGATCCAGGAGCTGCGCCATCTGTACCTACCCTTCAGGTAGGATCCGAGGAGGACGTCCCAGGAGCCACTTCCATTCTTCCAGCTGTTGTATTTTTTTGTTGTACTTTTGTTCAGTTGTAGTTTTACTTTCAGTAGGGTTTCTATTCTGGCACATTTACTTTTCATCACTTCTCTTTATACTTAGTGTTTTACTACCGCTTGTACTCTATGGTTTTTTGTTTAATTTTATAAAGGAAATTCCTTCCCAGTCATCGGGATTTACGTCTTTGGTGCTAGTCACCAGCCCCGGGCCTTTGGAAGGTAGGCTTGGGGTAGTCATGGCACTGGCCCCGGGGACGGGTCGTGAAAAATTGGTATCAGAGGAGTCAGTTCTACCGTAGAACTTATAACTCTAATATTGTCTTTCTATGAATCAATAGTGTTTATTGTACCGAGTGTGGTCTTCAGTTCAGGGAGTCCAGTGTTGGTGCGGACGACCGACGTATCCATACACCAGGACCCTCACAATTGATTTCCGACTTTGGGTACGAAAACACTGATTGTGTGTGTGTTTCCAAAAGTTTTTAAATGTCAGCTCAAACCAGGTCAGCTCTATAGTTATAATCGCTTTACCATGTCACGTTGTTTCTTTTAGGATGCCTATTTATGGACAACTAGCTAGAGCCCAGAGGGATGTGCGTACTGACGTCCTGCCGAGCGACGAGGCTTCGGTATAGGGCCCTATTGCAGTTGAGGCACCAGCAGAGGCACCGGCGGTACTACCATACGTTGGGCCACCGATGCCACTGGCCCTAGCAGTAGGCGATGCACACCACTTGAGCGCTCTTCAAGAGTTCCAGCGCCGGAGGCCACCAAGGTTCTGGGGAGAGACGGACCCGCAGGCGGCTGAGGATTGGCTGGAGGCTGTGGTGAGAGTCTTCAGGCTAGTGGGGATGCCAGAAAACTTCATGGTGATCCTTTCTACCAGCCTCCTTCAGAAAGTAGCAGGAAGGTGGTGGAGCCACTTTTTCCAGTTTTGTGACAGGATGACCCTCACATGGGAAGACTCCGAGACCTTTTTCAGGGTGGAGTTTGTGCCAGTGGCTCTACACCCCGAGTGTGTACAAGAGGTTATTCCTTTTCTGAATGGTTTTTGATCACTAGACAAGTCATATGTGGGCATTAGATGGATGTTGTAGAGGTCTAAGAGGACAAGAACAGTAGGTGGGTGACCTCGGGTTATAGGATCCGTAGTGCGGGGCACCCGGGGTGGAGTCAGGGAAAGGCGTGCCAGAAACGGACAATGTTTCTCATGCGGCAGGAAGGGTCACATAGAACCTGACTGTATGACTCCTTGCACAGTCGATCCAAAGGCGTTGGAGGAACCACCGAGGCAGAAGCATCGGCGAGTGCTTGAGAAACAGCCGAGCTGTTGACAAGGTATTAGAGCTCTGGGAGTAGGTGGACAGGAGAGGAACTAGAGGATACGTCCCTTGTACTTCTAGTTCCATGTTGTTGTTGTATTCGTGTGTTTGTACTATGAGCTGCAATAAAGAAAATACACTTATCTTTGTGATATTTTCATTCCTGTCCTTTTGTTTGGTTGATACTGAGTGGTCCTGGTTAAGACTGTTGACTTGACCCTCACATTTGAGATTTATACTGGAGGAGACCTAGTGACCTCACACTTACACCGACAGTGTGGTCTGACTCTCGAGGTGAGAGTTTCGGTTGGAATCTCTTGGTGGAAGTGTTGAGGCCTTACGACGTTGGATTGAGTATGGACTGGGCAATCAAAGTTCATACAAAAACTAACAGTATTATGAAAAAAGATTGTTGTTTTACTACGACGTCGGAATGGGTTTTCCTTGGTTGGTGAAAAGGAAACCCCTGGAAGAACAGGATAAACTCATGCATATGAGGGTGCGACCGATCACTCTTGAGTTGGTCAAAAATACCCTCATGGAAGCAGTAGTTTTGAGTTATATTTCTATACAGGAATTGGAGACCTCTAGAGTTCGAGGATGATGATCACGTCCTTATACAGGTCTCACCTCGACAAGGAATACGGAGATGTTTCCAAGGCGGAAAGTTATCTCCGAGGTTCAGTGGACCATTCCTAGGTCCTCAGCTGGGTAGGCGGGGTGGTTTACCGCTTGACCCATCCACCTTAGTTGCACCAGGAGCATGATGACTTCCATGTATCTCAACTGAGGAGATACGTGCGTGATCCTTCACAAATCATCGACTATGGGGAGCTGGACGATTGCGATGGGGTGTATTTCACGGAGGTTCCAGTGGGGATCAAGGATCGACAGGAGCGGGTCTTACGAGAACGTTCGATTCCTCGAGAGAACTTTCACTAGAAGTACGGGAACCTCCAAGTAAGCACATGGGAGAGGAAGGATCAAATGCGTTCTCAGTACCGTTTTTGTAACCCTTGATTGTATTAAAGCTTTATGAGGACGTAAAGCCCTGAGGTGGGAGTAATGTAAAGACCAAGAAATTTCAAGGAAAATTTTTCTTAATTTTATTTGGAATTTTACAAGAACGTAGTTGTTTCGCACGAAATCCGGGGATGACCTTATGGATGGGAGATTCAAACGTTCCGAACGGTTTCTAACGGGTTTGTTCGTAGAACAGGAAACATCTGATGATTCCACATCTATTTGGACCTACTTTCCAAAGGTAGGCTCTCATTATCTTGTGGGCTCATGAGGCTTAAGAATTTCCATTGGTTGAGAGGATGGGAGGTCGGACACATCACACCTTTTTGAGGGGAATTATTGTCTACTCCGGGACTGTCTTTATAGATTTAAGTTATTTTCGTGAATCCTTATTACATTACCAAGTATAAAATGAGCTTTCCTTCAGTTTAATAATCAATGATTAAATATGAAAGAAATTTAGAGAATCTTTTATATGTATTCGAGGTTCTTCATCAATAGAGAATCATCTGTATCTATTTAGATATTCTTGGTCAATGGTATCCTTCAAAACATTTAAAAAAGTCTCTTGTTAATTATGATGACCAGGCTGGTTTTAATGCCACTCAGTGGGGCACTTGAAGTTTATCATCATTCAGAAGGACAATGAATTACTTCAGAGTTGGGATCGAACCCATAGATGGGCTACCTACGTATCCTTTGTTTTGAAAAAAAGGAATCAGAACCCACGTAGTTCGAATAAGGGTATGATGTTTATGATTGATGGCTCAAAGAAGGATGTCACAATTACTTTTACACTCTAAGATCACGTGAGTCATGCTCGGTGTGAGAAACAATAGGTATTAGTAAAATTTAGACAATTGTTCCATAAAAGATGCAATAATAAGAAATGGTTTGGGGCTTATGTATGTATGACTGCCCAGATAGATGAAGGTTTAGGATTCACTTTTAGGGAGAAAATTCATGAACATGGTCCATAAAGGTATATGTGCTTCATGGAGATTTGATTACTCTAATCTTGGGGCTTACTCCTAAGGAGGATGCCCAAGTTAGGAGGGGACTTATGATTGGGTTTTACTCCTAAAAAGGAAACCCAAATCAAGGGTAAATTAGGACTGGTTAAAGAGAAATTAGGGGACTTTGGGCTTATTCCTGAAAAGGAAGCCCAAGATTATAACTGGTTTTTATACTTGAAAAAGGAGACCCACGTTAGGGATTAAGGTTTGGGGTTTACTCCTGAGGAGAATGCCCATGTTACGGGATTCGGGGCTTATTCCTAAGGAGGATGCCCATATTTGAGATTGGGAGAAGGATGCCCAAGTTACGAGACTCGGGGATTATTCCTAAGGAGGATGCCCAGATTTGAGATTGGGGATTACTCCTGAGGAGGATGCCCAAGTTTGGGAACTTTAAGAGTTTGGGACATACGCCTGAGGAAGATTCCCAAGTTAAAGGACTTATAACTGGGGATTATTCCGGAAAAGGAGACCCATGTTAAGGATTCTGTCATCTTAAAGGATGAGGTTGAATGAATGAACTCTCCATATTTAGTGACATAAGGATATTTAAATCACTAGGTTTTGAGAGATATTCCACATAATTCCTTTCAGGTAAGGAATTCAAATCAAGATATCATGCCATAAATGGCTTTGAAGAGTGTCTTGAAGAATGAATCTTGAAAAGAAAAGGTGTGATGTCTTAAGAGGGGTAAAAAGGGCAAGATGGGCACCCAAAAAGGTAGGTGCGTGAAATTCTTGAAAGGCGTGCAAGTATTGTGGCGGCGCGCAAGTATTGGTCGCGCAAGTTTACTTGCGCGAAATGAGGGGTACATGCGCGATTCTCAAAAATCATTAGAATATTTGAGAGACTCTTTATAAATCCTTTTAGAATCCTCTTGAGGTTCTTCCAGAAAAGGTACGCGTGAATTATATTGATGGAATAAGGCGGCGCGCAAGTGTTGACGAGTTTCAACACTTAGGCCTTCCTTCTTCTCTTTAAATCTTATGTTCTAGGTAGGAAATTACCTTTAGAAGTGTTCTGGAAGCTTTGAGAAGAGACTTGGGCGTCGGGAGCTTCAATCCGAGTTTCTGAAAAAAAAATCCTCCCTAATGGGGGGCCCACAGGGTCTATTTATAGGCAAAAGAAGGCCATGGGCCGTTACCGGGTGGTTACCACTTAGGTCGCGCAAGTCACTTGCGCGACCAAGAGCGTCGCGCAAGTGTACTTGCGCGACAGTGATATAACTTGCGCGGTGTAGTTTCTGTTGATCCTTTGTTCATGCCTTTGTCGATTTTTGATGTTTTCATCAAAGGTTGAATCACTTTAGCTCAAATATTCCCCTTTTCTGAACTTTAGATTCTGTGACGAAAGGAGCGTCAACAAAAGTCCCCCCTCAGAGTTGGATCTGGAGAGAAATGAGGATTTGACTCTGAGGAAATCGAATCCATCCAAAGGAAAAGGGGGCGCGCAAGTCCTCATGGCGTAGAGGTGGCACGCAAGTTTGCGTCGCGTAGGCCTTAAGCGTACTGGGTATGGCGCGCAGATAGGCTTACTGGCCTATAAATACATGGCTATTGGCTGGGCATAGCATCTGATCCCAAATTTCTCGACCTCTCGTCGCGCAGGTCACCTTAGTCGCGCAGGTTGCTATGTTTTCCACTATTTTCCTTGATGTCGCACTATTGTAAAGGTATTTGTACTTGCGCGGTTTATTTTTGCACGTTAAAAACTAGAGCAGCACACGAATACTTGCACGCCATTTTTTATACTTGCGCGCCTTAATGCCTTAGCCATTTTTTCCGAATTCCTTCACAAATTTTAAGAAAAATAAACCCATTTAAGAGGTTAATTTATTTCAACTTTTGTGTAGATTCAATGGCTCCTAAGTGAATTAAAACATCTGATGAACTGGCTAGCAAGCGGATTGATGACATGATGAACATTATTGGCCATGATTACTATGATATCTGCAACAGCACTCTCCCTGATTTGGCTAAGTACTTGAAGAAATATCATCCTAATTTTCCACCGAGCATCTATCTGCCTCTGTGTGGTCATGGTCATCTGCAAGGAGTCAATGTTCCAAATGAAAACAACTATACACCTGAAATGAAGCTGCGCTGCTAGTCCTTAATTTTGGTTATGTTGTGCATTAAGAGCAACAACAATGGTGTGAACTTTCAAATTCTTCCTCCATGTCATTTCCTTGCAGATATGAAAATGGAAAACCCGTGGGCTGAAATATTTTCCACTAATGGTTGGTGGAGAGAAGACAAACATGGTATTAGAGAAATATCTGAAAAGAGTACTCTCTCCAAATGGCTCTTTACTTCCAATGCTCCATTCTCAAATCCATGTATCCATCTTCCAAGTCTCTTAGACAGCAACAAAGTAACTGTTTGATCAGCAGAAATTTTTTTTCAAACCGCACTCAAGAACATCCTTTTACAATTGTTCCAAGAAGAGCTGGTATCACTGCATCTCTTATTGTATCCAGTTGAATGAATAAATTCCAGGTAGTTGCTGATGAATCTCGGGATGTCGTAAATCAAATGAAGTGTTATGTTGAAAGCCTCTTGTAATTCTTGAAAAAGAGAAGAGTCTCCAGTCTGTGGATGTCCTTCTAACTCTTGTGTAACAATGAAAAACACTTTCATCTTCAATCATTTGCACATGCATTCTTTCATTACCTGCATCAAATTTACTTAATCCAATGGGCCTAGTAAGCATAGTTTGATTTTTACTAGGATTATTACAAATAACCTTACAAACTTTGAATCTTTTAATTGCTCAACATTACCTAAATCATACGAAAATGTATATTTAGTGAGCTGAAACTTGACTTTTATTCAGAGTTCCTTTGTCTTTTGTGGGCAGTTTAAAGTCATGCATGCCGGACATAAAGGGGATAATGTTTAAGGTCGAAATAGCTTTGACCAAAATGGATTAAAATTGATTCAATTCTTTGAAAATTTATCTGAAAACATATTACCATACTCATGTATGAGAGAAAATATTTAAACTATTGCTTAAGAATATTTGAATCTGAGGAATGATATGAAAAATAGCTAAAAGGTATTAGAAGAAGTAGTTTCCAAGAATGAAGTTACTATTATTTAACAAAACCCGTTAGGGGGTTGAAATATGCAGGGCCACCAAAGGACATTGGCTGAATGGTCAAATAAATAGCATCTTTCGGTTGACAAGTCTGTTATGTGGACTGTTTATGCAAGGCCACCTATGGGCAACTGCTGCATAGTCAGGAAAAAGAACTCTCAGAAATTTACATTCCTAGTGCTAAAAGCCAGTGAAAGTTTATGGAGATTCAAATTTTCTAAAGTATATAGTCTGTTGTATGGAAAGAGGTACTTGAATATGGAGAAGATATTTTCAGACAAGATTATCGAAGAACTGGATGAATATCACTCCTACGAAGGTCTGACCCAAACGTAGGGAAGAAGAATAAACCATAGACTTGAATACTTTCAGATCATGAAAAAGGATATGGGACAAATATGTTAAGGATGGCTATTTTTTCGGATCCCTACATACTGTCGTTTATGACAAATAACGACAAAATAGGCATTCTTCCCATGAATGAAGTTACCATTATTTAACAAACCCGTTAGGTGGTTGAAATATGCAGGGCCACCTAAGGGCATTGGCTGCATGGTCAAATAAAATAGTATCTTTTGGCTAACAAGTCTGTTATGTGGACTGTTTATGCAAGGCCACCTATGGGCACGTGCTGCATAGTTAGGCAAAAGAATTCTCAGAAGTTTTACATTTTTGTGACTAGAAGTCATGAAAAGGGATATGAAGATCTGAAAATATTTAAGGTTAGGATTATAACACATAAATATGGGTATTGTCTAATGTGTATAGATATACATAGGTCAATGTTAACCATAATCATGTTGTGGCTGGGTCCTGAATCGAAATTTTGGACTTCACTGCGTATCTCATAAGAATGAGAATCAAGCCATACGTAGTTCTTGAAATGAAGTTTAACGTCGTGTAGGACGAAAGTATGAGTGATCTTAGTTTAGGGTCATAGAATTCGGACCATTATAATGAATACACAGTGTGTGTTTTCATGAGGACTTTTCAGCCGAGGTACTGAAAGTGAAATTTGGGGTTAGGCCCAAAAGACTTAGGACTGGATTCGAGGGATACTCGAATGTTCATACGTATCCCATAGGTATGGGAATCATGTCCACGTAGTTCTAGAACCACCCTTTATACAAATTTGGTTCGTACATGTGAAGGGTGAAAGGGGACTTTAGTGCAATGATGGTTTAACCCGAGATAAAAAGTTTAGGCATTACCATGTATGCACGAAGTCTTTTGAAAATGAAAACCATGATTGAAAAATCAATGTCAATAATAGTTCTTTCTCAAATGAGGAAATCAAAGAATATTGTAGTTTATTGTCGTACCGGACAAAAGTGTTGCATAGTTTAACGTCATATAATAAGTAAGAAAGTGAATAATGTAAAGATATTGATTCTAGGTGCGGTTTCACGAATCAACATCATATGAGAAGGTGGTGAACCGATGTGAAGAGATTGTTTTTGGTCTTGAACCCTGGGAGGTTGGCTACATACCCAACCTGGAGGGCAAGGATCAATGTCCATGTAGTTTAATTAAATAATGAATTAATGATCAAGTTGTTCTTGGGGACAATGATATAATAAAAAATGTTGTTGGGACATACACATGGTTAGGGGCCCAAAGAGAGTCTTATGGTTGACGTTTGATCTAAGCTCACGTGAGTCATACTCGGTGTGAGAAACAAGAGGTAATAACAACCTTAACGTTGCACAGTTTAATGTCATGTAGGACATATTCAGGGACTATGCAGTTTAAAGTCTTGTAGTTAGGACTACTGGTGCTGCACAGTTTAGTGTCATGCACCAGGGACAAAATAACAGTTTAATGTCATGTAGGACAAAAGGGGGATTTGTGCAGTTTAATGTCATGTAGTAAGGACAAAAGAGTGTACCATTTTAACGTCATGTCGGACGAAAGTGGAAATAGTTTAAGGTCATATACATGGACCGTGAATGGTGTAGTTTAATGTCATGCTAGACCTTTGAGATTATATAGTTTAATGTCTTTCCGGACGTAAGGGACTTTTATACAGTTTAGCGTCATGTAGTTAGGACGTCACAGTTTAACGTCTTGCTGGACATAAGGGAGTTGCAAATAGTTTATGGTCATATGCATGGACCAAGGATGATGCAGTTTAAGGTCATGCTGGACGGTTTAGGGAACTTTTTCACAGTTTAATGTCATATTGGATGAAGTTGCAGTTTAAGGTCATACTGGACCATTTCTATATATTTTAACGTCATATAGCAAGGACGAAATGGTGCTGCACATTTTAGTGTCATGTTGCAGGGACATCATCTTTTCTACAGTTTATCGTCATGTTGGATGAAAGTGCAAATAGTTTAAGGTCATATGCATAGACCGTGAAGGGTGCAGTTTAAAGTCATACTGGACTACTGTTGTATGAACCAATTGTAAGAGTCTTGGTTCTGGGGACCATATTTTGTGTTTATACAAAATAATTCTTCAGAAATCTGGCATTGGTTGGAGTCGTGATGAGTTCTCCATCCATTGAGATTAATTAATAAGCTCCATTAGAGTAGACCCTATGTATTGAATAAGGTCCTTCCCATTTTGGCTCAAGCTTTGGAGGTTTCTTTCCTGGTATCAATGGAGTTCTGCGAACTAATACCAATTCTCCCTGAATGAATGAACGAAGACGAACTTTTTTGTTAAAAGCTCGTGCTATTCGATTCTGATAGATTTCCATGTGGTGAAAAGTGCACAATCTTTTCTCATCTAACTGTTACAATTCATTCAATCGCTTTTGGGATTTCTCATCTGTAGATAACTGATCACAAATGGCTACTCTGAGTTAGGGCAATTGATCTTCAATTGGCAAGACTGCTTCTGTTCCATATACCAATGAATATGGAGTTGACCGCGTTGCATTGCGGGTGGTTGTCCGATAAGCCCATAAAGCATGAAAGAGTTTATCATGCCATGACCTCTTATCTTTATCCACCATCTTTTGGATTATATTTAAAAGAGTCTTGTTAAAGGCTTCTATTTGGCCATTGGCTGCCGCATGATACCTAGATGACTGGTTGGATTTAATGTTGTATTCTTGATACAATTTCTTCACCTCAGAAGAACAAAAGTTGGTTCCGTTGTCCGTCAATATGGTATGAGGGACACCAAATCTAGTAATGATGTTAGACTTGATGATGCTAACAATGCATTTCGAACTGACTTCATTGAGAGGTACAGCTTCTTCCCATTTGGAAAAGAAATCAGTAGCAGTAAGAATGTACTTAAACTGCTTTCCCATAGCTGAAGGGTAAGGTCCCAGAACATCCATTCCCCATCTGGAAAATGGCCATGAGTATTTAGCTGTATGAAGCAACTCTAGAGGTTGATGAATGAAGTTGGAATATACTTGACATGAATGACACTTCTTTGTGAAATCAACACAATCTTGTATCATTGAAGGCCAAAAGTATCCAAGCCTTCGAATTTGATCAGAAAATCTATGTCTAGACTGGTGGGCACTATATACTCCTGCATGCAATTCTTTCATGACAGCCATTGTCTTTTCACCATCAATGCATCTGAAGAGAACTCCATCAAAACCACGTTTGTAGAGAATTTTTTCTAGGTGGTTTGGGCTATCATAAAGAGTAAAATTGACCACACGTCGCCGGATTTGTTCTTTCTCGGCTCTATCAGGTGGAAGTGTTCCATTTTGAAGGTATTCCCTGATAGATGTCATCCATCCGGTAGTATGACCATAAGGTTCAGGAATAGGACTAATTTCATTAATTTCCTCTATTCTGGCTTGAACATAAGGTGAAATTGCACGATGGTGGGCAATACTGATGGTTGTCTCGTCCCAATTTGGATCTGCTAGAGCTGTGGCTATATTAGCCAGTGCATCAGCTTGAGCTTTTTGTGATCTTGGGACATAAGAAAATGTCGGTTCTGAAGGGAATTCTTCCATTGACTCTCTGACGTAATCATACAAAGGGATTAATTCTTCTTTTCTGATGGCATAATCCCCATTGACTTGTTTGATTACCAGGTCTGAATCAACTTTCACTTTTAAGTTATTCACTTGTTCTTGGAGTGCTAACTCCAAGCCTGTAATGAGATCTTGGTATTCGGATTCATTATTAGTACCACCATCCCACAATAGAAAGGAATAAGGTAGAAATGCCTTATCTAGAGAAATGAGTACAATTCCTAAACCAACTTTGTTGAATTTAGGATTTTCCATTTTCTTCCCTATTGGACTTCTAGAAGCACCATCAAAATACATTTCCCATGTTTGAGGATTCTCTTGAATAGAGAAAACTTCCTCATCAGGGAGTTCAATATCTGAAGACGAGTCTTCCATGGAAGGATGTTTAGCCAGGAAATCAGCTAGAGCTTGACCCTTTATTGCCTTTTGAGACCCATACTGAATGTTGAACTGTTGCAAAATAACTGCCCATCATGCTAGACGTCCTGTAAGCATTGGACGACTAAGGATGAATTTGAGTGGATTATTGCAATATACCAATTGGACCTCGTGATGTTGCAAGTAGTGTCTCAGTTTCTGAACTGCAAAGATTAATTCCAGGCAGTACTTCTCAATACTTGAATACCGGGTTTCTGCTTCAAGCATAGTTCTACTGTGATAGTAGAGGCTATTTTCATTCCCAGAATCATTCTTTTGATCAAAAAGACACCCAATGGTCGCTCTAGAGCTGTCAAATAGAGGATAAGTGGTCTTCCTTCAACAGGTGGCATGAGTACTGGTGGACTCAAGAGGTATTTCTTGAGAACATCAAATGCTTCTTGACATTCTTCAGTCTACTAGTAAGTGACTCCTTTCTTCCATAATTTGGTAAAGGGTAAACTTTTACCCGCCAAATTGGCAATGAAACGCCAAATATAGGCTATGTTTCCTTAAAGCCTTCTTAATTCTTTCAAATTCTGAGGAGGTGACATACCAAGGATTGATTTGGTATTCTCAGGATCGACTTCAATACCACGATGGCATACAACAAAGCCGATGAATTTTCCTGAGGTTACCCAAAAAGAACATTTTAAGGGGTTCATCTTCAAATTATGTTGTCGAAGATTGTGGAATATGACTTCCAAATCAGCCAAGTGATTAGAACGTTGTTTGGATTTAACCACCAAATCGTCTACATAGCATTCAACAAATTTCCCTAAGAAAGGATTGATGATACGATGCATGGCGCGTTGATATGTTGCACCTGCATTCTTTAAACCAAAGGGCATCACCCGATAACAAAACACACCTTGAGGGGCTCTGAAGGCTGTATATTCCTCATCTTCTGGGGCCATTCGGATCTGATTATATCCAGAATATCCATCCATGAAGGAAAGTACTTCATAACCAGCTGTCGCATCAATTAAGAGTTCTGTAATCGGAACTAGGAAATCATCTTTAGGACAATACCGATTAAGATCTCTGAAATCGATGCAAACCCTAATTTTTCTGTCCTTTTTCTTTACAGGGACAATATTAGCCAACCACTGGGGATATTGAAATTCTCTGACGAAGTTAGATTTGATCAGCTTATCCACTCCAGCTTCAATTTTGGAAGCATAGGTTGGGTGTGTTCTTCTTGCGGCTTGCTTAAATCCTCGATGTTCTTTTGGTAAACCCAAATGATGAGTAGAAATATCAGGATCAAGCCCAGGCATTTCTGTATAATTCGGTGCAAAAATATCTTTATTTTGTCTTAGAAAATAAATATACATTTCTTGATCTTCAAGGGTCATGGCCACACTAATTAAAGTGGGGTGTGGATCTTTCTATGTACCCTGATTTATTTTTCGGAGTTCATCCACAGTGGTAGAGATACCCTCTTCAAATGATGGAGGAGAATCTCTAAGATCTTCCTCTTCCTCTTCATCATGTGCTATTTCTTCCGTTTCTACTTTCATAGTAGATGACAAAACGAAATTTTCAAGATCATAAGAGATATCAAAATTTTCACATTTTGAAGAAGAAGCTTCCATTTCCGACCATATTGATGATAAAGGGCCTTCTTTGGGAAATAAAAAAGAGATGATGGACAGAGAATCGACATCATTATTCACCTCTGGTGTTGCTATAACTTCTTCTGGCCTGATTGGCGACGTATAGACTTGTTGGATTTCAGAAGATGAAATGAAGTCATCACCAATTATGCTTTCTTCACTGTTTGGTAGGTTACCAATTTCTCCCATGTTGTCTGGCTCGATTGCCGTAACTGACATTATGGATCTTTCCATAAGAGTATTTTGATTTGGGCCTATTTTGTCAATTTGACTGATAGGTAACACATAATCTGTACTGACATGTGTAAATGGATTTATTGGAATTTTCTCCAAACCATATGGAGCATTATCTTTGGTAATTTCCTTCATTGTAGATTTCTCTCTTCCCTTCATGTGATAAAATTCTGCCTCAATGTATTGAGACTCACATGTCTTGAACAAGGCCTTATCACTATACAATGTTCTAACATGACTATTGAAACAGTATTTGAGACATTGATGGTATGATGAAGGAATAGCTGCATGTTGATGTAGCCAGGGTCTTCCAAGCAAGACGTTGAAAGCTGAGTCTTGATCAACAATCATGAAATCCGAATTGGATACAAGATCTCCAAACTGGGTTCTGAGTGTAACTTCGCCCCGTGGATCTTGTTCAATTTTATCATATCCTTTTAACATCATGGTATAAGGAGATAAATCAGATTCCATGAAGCCCAATCGACGAAGTGTACGAATGGGCATGAGGTTGACTCCTGAACTATTTTAAATGAAAACTCTTCGGATATCTACACCATTGACTTTTCTAGATAAGTAGAGAGGTTATATGTGCCCATGTACAACATCATATTCATTTTTATCAGTAAAAGATATCACTGCATGGCATTCTGTAGGATTATTCTCTATGTGATAGACTTCAGCTGCAACAATTTCAGCTTCAAACACCTGAGGACTTGACAAAGCTTCGATGAGTGCTTTCCGAAGATCTTTTGACATATTCAAAGCATCTAAAATTGATAACTTTGCTGGAACTTGGGCCAAGTGTTTCAATATATTATACTTTTGATCTAGAGGTCTGCGTTTCCCAACAGGAATATGAGGTTTAGCATGTACCTTGGAAGCAGATGCTTTGGAATCTGATACATCTTGTATTGGGATAGAAGATGGCAACATCCTTGGTTTTGGATTATTAGACTGATTAGATCCATTTACTTGCTGAGATAAAGAAGATGGAACCTTTAATCGGTCATCCAAAATAACTATTCCAAAATTGAGTTGGCCATTGGCAGAAGAACTTGCGTTTTCTTTTTGAGCTCGCTGAAGGGCTCTACCACGAGTTTCTGCTGCATACACAGTGCTAGCAGGGGTAGAATTGGAGTAGTGGCTTCGGAAAGATCCACGTCTTCCTCTATATCCTGAACCTCTGGAACTTCCTTGGATTCCCTTATTTGATACAGGGTTTTCAGGCTCATCAAGACTGGATTATGGATCTGTTAATTGAATCATATTAACAGAACCGAAGATTAACTCTTCGTCTATTAAAGACCCTGCCTGACTAGCCTGTTTAGACTGTGCCGTTTGATGGGGTGGTGCCCGTTGCTTTGAAGTAGATGGCATAAAATCTGCCAGAGTCAAAGACAACTTAGGCCTCGATATATACTCATCTTCTTCTGATTCCTCTTTTTTCTTTGAATTGCGCTTCCCTTTTGAGGATTTTTATTTTGATGGAGGCTTCACTGTAGCTTTTGTAGGAGACACAACTGGCTTCTTCAATTGTGTTTTCAAAATGGCATGAGTCTGATTGATTGTCTTTCTGACCATCCAATCATCATATTTTTGCGCAGTTTTGCTTCTGACATCATGCCACTCGCCTCCTTCCTCTGGACCTGTAGAGGTAACACACACTACATGAGCTGAAAAACCCTTCAATTTGACTTGTCCCAAGTCGATCATCTTTTGAAGGAGGTCTTTAAAGACAAAACACTCCTTGATGGGATTCCCCAACATTTGATGAAAGGGAAAATAATTGGGACGGTCTTCATATCCTTTCTTGTTTGGCCTCTTGGGCACTGGTAATTGAACCAAATTATTTTCCAGAACTGAAATAAAGTAACCAGGAACTTGCTCATTTCGGAAAGAGTATGTTTTACTCTTCATATCCTCAAATTTTTTTCGTCTTTGATCTCTTTGATTATTTGGACGAAACGGCCTTTGTTGTCGGAGTTCAGGAGGTGGATTCCTTCGAGAAGATGAAGGTTTTGAAGTAGATATAGGTACAGGTGCTTGTTTAAGCATAACTGTAGCAATTTCTGCTTTACCCATTCTTCTTCCTGGAGCTGATGGAATTACACGAGATTTAATATTAGCCTATATAAGGGAATATTCAATCTTATGAGAGATTGAATTAAGGTCTTGAAACCCTCCTATGTATTTCACAGGGATCAATGGCGTGCGTAAGTCGTCACGCAAATTTTCCACACAGATTGGCAACAGATCTTCCTGAGGGAGTGCTAAACTCAGGGAATACGTTAATCCCTTCCAGCGAGCAATGAAATCAGAGACTCTTTCATTCTCCCTTTGCTTGTAGTTTGTAAGATCGAAAACTGTCGTTTTTGGCAATGTTGAGTTGAACTGAATAAATTTTTTTTGACGAAGATCCTCCCATCCGATGATTGATAGGGATTGCAAGCTTGTATACCAGACAAAAGCTGGTCCTTGCAAGGTTCGCACGAATCATCTGAGTTTCACTACTTCTTGCTGCTCTGGAGTTCCCATCATAGGATCACAAGAAGACACATAATGCGTCAAATGTTGTTCAGGGTCTCCTGATCCATTGAATGTAGGGAAAACGGGGTTTCCAAAACTGGATGGAGGAGAAATTGAATCTACCCATTCAGGGTAAACTTTCTTTTCAGGTTGAACTTGCACCCGTTTCCCTTCCATAGTTTCTAACCGAGTTGTTAATGACTCAATAGTAGTTATTAACTTTTGAGAAACATCAGGTTGAACTTGGTTTTGGGTAGGTGCAAATAAATAGAGCATGGACAGACGTGGTGGTTGGTGCTGCGACTGATGGTAGCACTGCCAACCCTTGTTGCGCTTGACCCACGGGATTAGACCTCTGAGGGTGTACTGATAAAGGAGGATATTCTTGATCCATCTCAGTAACTGCAACAAATTCCTTCGGCTATCGAACTTCAGCTTTCTTAAGAAAAAGACTACTCTGAAGTAGTTCTGCATTCAACCTTCTTAATTATTTCATTTCTTCCTCCTGTTGTGCAACCCTTTTCTCTAATGAGAGCGATTGACCTTCTCCAAAGGAAGGATATGTAACCTGATTCTTTACCTTCCCTTTATTGGATACCTTTTGGAGGGAGGGAAGTGGATTACCTAGGTTCTGAATAATCCTTTTACTTTGTGTACGTACACCTTCTTCATTTGTATCGGTGCGTACATTTTCTTGAGCAGGACGCTCTTCATCTGAGTCCCCTGAGTGAGTCTCCTCTGGTGGATTAGCAACAATGGCATTGATGAGATTGATTGATGCATAATGCATCGCATACCTTCTGTCAACATTTCTATGATATTGTCTTCTTTCATGTCTTTGATGAGACATTGCCTTTTGTTGATTCAATCCTTTAGGAATTTCTTGACGAGATATAATTTGGAGGGAATCTCTTGATAAATTGGCTCTTCGTACCTCTTGGGGCTTCTTCCACAATCGATAAAAGACCGATATTCTCTGAGAAGGGGATTGATGATTTGAAAGAGTCCCCAGTCTCGTGAACTGGGGATGTTCCTGCTGATTCCGCTCAACTCCTTGAATCCCATTTGTTGACTCTGAGGGTTGGGTTAGAGAAGTCCCCAGTCTGAAAAGCTGGGGTGGCTCTTGAAATGCTACGTCTGAGATCTTCTTAAAAGATCTCTTGATCTTGCGAATCTTAGTTTGGAAATTAACTGGATGCATTAGCATGTATCCACTTTTATCACCTGGTTCAACAGACGGTTGGATGATTTCCGAGACTTCTGTCATTTGATGACGTGTTTTCTCCATACGAGAGGCTTGTGCAATATTTTCGCTTGCTTGATGTTGGAGCAATTCAACAACTTGTTCTCTATATGCTTGATTTTGAGAGGAACTAGTTGAAGCATGTTCTTGAGAAAACTTTTGATTATGAACAAAGCCCATTGACTGTGGACGGCCATGGGCAATAACATTGCATGAGACCATTTTCGGCAGGCTTTGCCGACTGGAAAGCACTGTGAAATGTAGTGCTTCGTGAACACCCCATCCTCTGATATGAACATTAGATGGAGCATTGGCAATTAACTGACACAATTTTCTTAGTGCGCCAAGGCATGAACGTTGAAGGGTTCTCTGTTGTTTTTCAGCCTTTGGATACCGAGAGACTGATAGAGATTCCAAATCAATCTGACGTTGTAGACCTTCTATTATCGTAAGATGATTTTCATATTCCTCATAATATAATACCTTCTTCTTTAATTGAAAAAAGAGTTTTCCATATGTTGAGACGAATATCATGGATTCCATCATCCATTAACATCTTTGGAATGTCGTACTGGGAGTCAGCCAAAGGCCAAAACATGACTGGTACTTCACCTTTTGCCAGTTTTTTCCTCATGTTCAGCATTTCCTCTTTATAATTAAATGAATATTCTTCTACCTATTTTGACCAGAGTTGGTGTTTCCTTGTTGTTTCATCAGATTCAACAAGATTGGCAGAGAAATCATTGATCAAACTAGAAGATGCATGACTTAGGGGTGGTTCGGAGAATGACCTACACCCTGGGCTATCTTCTGATTGATAAAGTATTTCACTTGTTAGCGATAAAGCATCAGACATGACTGGTTTCGCATTTGCAAGTGCCTCAAGATAAGAGGGCTTTCTCGGCACTACATTGTCCACTGGAGTATTTTCCAGGCAATGTGAATCACTACTGCGGAGAGGACTTTCTCAACGAAATTCATCATCATGGGGAGGACCACCATAATGGGTTACAGCAAAAGATGATATCTCTTGCTCTTTGGTCTTCTGACCACACGGAGGGTTCCTGTGGCTCTCATTTGAAGAAGAAACTTCAAGATTGACCAAATTTTCATGAAGCAAGCCTTCATGAGGAAGTGTCTGTTGAAGACCTTCAGAATTAATGTTCCTGTTATCGGGAACTGAGGGAGTAAAATCTTGAATTCCGACAGATAAATTTCTGAGGGCTTCAAGAACTATAGCATCGAGCAAGGACTTGTTGCAAATTGGCCTTTGATCTCCTGACTGTGCTGGGCAGATCTTTTTCTTAGATGCCTTCTTACTCACTTTAGAAACCACTTGATGATGAAAGTGATTGCTCTGAGCAGGTGTATGTGCCTGAGTAGGAATGATGGTAATGTTAGGCTGACGATCTCCACTCAAATCAGGTGTATGTGCCTGACTTGGTTGTCCGTATGATATGGGGGAGTATGCCCCATGACCCTCTTGGACTGGAACAGATGTGTGTGTCTGTTCCGGAGTGAATCGTTGATGTGTCACTCCACTGCTAGGGATAGATTTATGCATCTGTCCCTGAGATGATGCTGAAGCTGTTATGATATCCTGGCAAGCATCCAGAATATGAGCAGGAATTTGCTTCTTCTCTTTCACCATTGATAAAATATGTTTTGTTACATCAGCCGCCGGAACGGGGATATACGTCCATTCCGGGTTTGGAGTAGGTGTATGTGCATGCCCCTGTCCTCCTTTTCCTATTAGTGAATCCTGACAGTACTCAAGTGTGGAGGCAGAGAGTTGAGTCTGCCTCCTATTTGTCGTCAGGGATTTCCGACTGACTTCTCAGTGCGCTACCAAGTGAGACTATTGGTAGGATTGATTAGTATTAGCAGGTGTATGTTCCTGCCTATAGTACTCCGCCGGAATTGCCTGGCAGGATTGGCTTGATGCTGCCAGACGAGTCTGCTGGACAACGGAATTAAAACGAACATGTGTGTGTGCCCGTTCGTTCGCCACCAATTTAGGTTGGTGGAATCCATCATATGTAGTTAGGCAAGCCTGCTGACTAACTGATGATTCATAAGAAGGTGCATGTTCCTGCGTATAGTACTCCACCGGAATTGCCTGGCGGGATTGGCTTGATGCTGCCAGACGAGTCTGCTGGACATCGGAATTAAAACAGGCAAGTGTGTGTGCCTGCTCATTGTTTTCCACCAAGTTAGGTTGGTGGACTTCTCCGATGATGGCATGGATGACAACCTGCCTATTGTTAACCGGATTCCATCTCTGGCGGTTCATCTTGCCTGCTCGGGTTCGAGGAACCTAAGCTGAATGCCTGGAGTCGGTACCCTCATCATTTTGAGGGTGCACTACCGCACGAGTCTGGCGGTGATTGTTTATGGGTGCCCTCAGGAAGGACTCCTATATTTTTGAATTAAGGCCCTGAGGGACCTTCTCATTCACTTCCTCAGAGTAAGGGAGTGAATGGAAATTGCGTTCCGGGGATAACGACCCGAAACAGTTGGAGACGGTAGTCAGCACCATCTGCTTCTTGATCGCTGGCCGCCGTTGTTCGGACGACCAGGTAGAGTTGTTAACTTGGAGGGCTTGATGAGCGGCCTCTAGAGTTGGGATAGTACCGTTGCGACGGTAATCCTTAACCAGTGCATTAGAAACCCAGCGTTGAAGACGCTGAGGTGGTGATGTCATCCTCAGAGTGGACGACGTTCCAGCAGGAATAGCAGAATTGGTTTTCACAGCAGTAGACCTCACAGTAGAGGTGTTTACAGCAGTAGTATTCACAGGGGTGAATTTGAGGAATGCCATTTTGCAGAAGATCTTGAGAAAATAGTGCCTGTTCCATATAACAGACATAATCAAGATGAATCCGGCCACTGCATCTTTTGGATGAGCATATGTCAATGATTGCTTTGTTGGCCCAAGGGTCCTAACAAATAAGAAGAACATCACTTTAACTTGGTTAAGGATTCACGTCAGGTTCACCATTTTTTGTTTCACACGGAATCCGGGGATGACCTCCTGGATGGGAGATTCAAACGTTCTGATCGGTTTCTATCGGGTTTGTTCGTAGAACCGGAAACATCCAATGATTCCACATCCATTTGGATCTACTTTCCAAAGGTATGCGCTCATTAACATGTGGGCTAATGAGGCTTAGGAATTTTCATTGGTCGAGAGGATGGGAGGTCAGACTCATCACACCTTTTTTAGGGGAATTATTGTCTACTCCGGGACTCTCTTTATAGATTTAAGTTATGTTCGTGAATCCTTATTACATTACCAAGTATAAACTGAGATTTCCTTCAGTTTAACAATCAATGATAAAATATGAAAGAAATTTATAGAATATTTTATATGTATTCGAGGTTCTTCATCAACAGAGAATCATCTGTATCTATTTAGAGATTCTTGGTCAATGGTATCCTTCAAAATATTTAAAAAAGTCTCTTGGTCATTATGATGACCAGGTTGGTTTTAAAACCACTCAGTGGGGCACTTGAAGTTTATCGTCATTCAGAAGGACAATGAATTACTTCAGAGTTGGGATCGAACCCATAGATGGGCTACCTACGTATACTTTGTTTTGAAAAAAAGGAATCAGAACCCACGCAGTTTGAATAAGGGTTTGTTGTTTATGATTGATGGCTCAAAGCAGGATGTCACAATTACTTTTACACTCTAAGCTCACGTGAGTCATGCTCGGTGTGAGAAACAAGAGGTATTAGTAAAATTTAGACAATTGTGACATGAATGATGCAATCATAAGAAATGGTTTGGGGATTATGTATGTATGACTGCCCAGATAGATAAAGGTTTAGGAATCATGTTTAAGGAGAAAATCCATGAACAGGGTCTATAAAGGTATATGTGATTTCATGGAGATTTGAATACTCTAATCTTGGGGCATACTCCTAAGGAGGATGCCCAAGTTAGGAGGGGACATATTATTGGGTTTTACTCCTAAAAAGGAAACCCAAATCAAGGGTAAATTAGGACTGGTTAAAGATAAATTAGGGGACTTGGGGATTATTCCTGAAAAGGAAGCCCAAGATTATAACTAGGTTTTATACATGAAAAAGGAGACCCATGTTAGGGATTAAGGTTTGGGGCTTACTCCTGGGGAGGATGCCCAAGTTACGGGATTCGGGGCTTATTCCTAAGGAGGATGCCCATATTTGAGATGGGGGCTTACTCCTGAGGAGGATTCCCAAGTTACGGGACTCGGGGATAATTCCTAAGGAGGATGTCCGTATTTGAGATTGGGGCTTACTCCTGAGGAGGATGCCCATGTTTGGGAACTTTAAGAATTTGGGACTTACTCATAAGGAAGATGCCCAAGTTAAAGGACATATAACTGGAGATTATTCCTGAAAAAGAGACCCATGTTAAGGATTATCTCATCTTAAAGGATGAGGTTGAATGAATGAACTCTCCATATCCAGTGACATAAGGATATTTAAATCATTATGTTTTGAGAGATATTCCACAGAATTCCTTTCAGGTAAGGAAGTCAAATCAAGAAATCATGCCATAAATGGCATTGAAGAGTGTCTTGAAGACTGAATCTTGAAAAGGAATGGTGTGATGGATTAAGAGGGGTAAAATGGGCAATATGGGCACCCAAAAAGGTAGGGGCGCGCAAGTCTTGAAAGGCGTGCAAGTATTGCGGCGGCGCGCAAGTATTGGTCGCGCAAATATACTTGCGCGACATGAGGGGTACTTGCGCAATTCTCAAACATCATTATAATATTTGAGCGACTCTTTATAAATCCTTTTAGAATCCTCTTTAGGTTCTTCCAGAAAAGGGACGCGCGAGTTCTATTGAAGGAATAAGGCGGCGCGCAAGTGTTGATGAGTTTCAACACTTAGGCCTTCCTTCATCTCTTTAAATCTTCCGTTCTAGGTATGAAATTACCTTTAGAAGTGTTCCGGAAGCTTTGAGAAGAGACTTGGGCGTCGGGAGCTTCAATCCGAGTTTCTGAAAAAAAAATCCTCCCTAATGGGGGTCCCACAGGGTCTATTTATAGTCAAAAGAAGTCCCTGGGCGGTTACCACTTAGGTCGCGCAAGTCACTTGCGCGACCAAGAGCGTCGCGCAAGTGTACTTGCGCGACAGTGATATAACTTGTGCGGTGCAGTTGCTGTTGATCCTTTGTTCATTCCTTTGTCGTTTATTTATGTTTTCTTCAAAGGTTGAATCACTTTGAGCTCAGATATTCCCCTTTTCCGATCTATAGATTCTGTGACGAAAGGAGCGTCAACATTAGTTTCTAACGGCGCCTGATTCTGAGGCCCGGTGTTCCCAGAATCAATTTCCGAAGATTATCTTGGGTACATTCAGTGAACGAATGAGCGAGTTTTTCTATCTTTTGAACCGGTGATTGAAATCGAATTACGAGGGAACCGATGGATTCACAGGGCCGGTAATTTCTTATGAAAATCTATTTCGGAGTTGCGTTTTCACGGGAGGAGTTGTTAAAGTTTTGTGGAAGATAAAATAAAAATTGTGTTACAATTTTTATTTCTTTAAAGTACTTATATCCATTGAGTGGAAGTTAGGGAACTACCCATGAGAGGTTAAGAAGGTGTTGGGGCCCACATGAGACCCTAACCCCCTTGATCTTCCATAACACCCTTGACCTCCCATAACTCACCTCCCACTAAATATTGTCACTCCACTTTAACATAAGTGACTCCTCTCCTCCTCACCGCCCACATTAATTCCTGCCAAATAAACATTAATTAATTTGACAACTCATGATCAATTAAATTAAGTGTGTTGGTTTTGAATTTTGAGATTTTTTTAATTCATGGCATGGGTAAAATAAAATAAGGTGGAGCCTTATTTTATTTTGGTTAGAAATGTTCTGTTAAGAGAAAGGGAAGAGAGCATTTGAGTTTTGAAGAACTTCCTCCTCCGAATAAGAACGCTTCATCTCCTTTGTTGTAGAACGTGAAGAACACCGAAGCTTCAACGAAGAATGTTGTATCATCTTGCAACTTCTCTCTACATCGATGGAAGTGAGACGCCACATTCTTCATCGGGCAATCACCGACGACGTGCATTCTCCTCTTCTTCCTCCGCGTCAATGGAGGAGACACCACCACGGGGAACATCACCATTGACAAAGACTCACCCTCCGACGTCAACGGAATTGGGACCGATCTTCTGCGACGTTCGATCACCACGACGCTTGCCTCTTCTGCGGCTCGACAACATGTGACGTCTTTGTAAGGTAGGGGTTTGGATTTCATGTCCTGAATAATTTTAGATGTTCTTCGATATCAACGGCCAACTATTATCAAAATAACGGAGGAGGTCAAACTGCACAAACAGGGATGAACCTCCTCCCCCTTTATTTTGTTGGTTATCTAAATGGATTAAAATGGAACTGACGCAGTGCCCTCGCACCGTGCAGGAATTTAGTGAATCACGACGAAGAAGCGCGGCGCCGTTGCGCCGCGCCTTTGAGGTCGAACAATCCCGCAGTCGATGTGAGGTCATGGCGAAGGGGGGCGGCACTGTCACGCTGTGGCGGAAAACCACGAAGACGACGCGTTTTGAACATTGAGTGTGGATCGACAGGAGACGACGAATCGGGCCTAAATGGAGTTTGAATTCCTTTACAGTAAAGATCGGGTCCCGGGAGGACTGTTGACGAAGGGGCCAGGCGAAACGGACCACCGAAGCACGTCTGGTGGTCTGCAGAAGGCGGCGACTATGGCACGCCATCGGAGCAAACCGTCGTCGCTGAGCCGCGGTGGTGGGACATGAACCGGAACGGCCGGGCCATTCAGAGTTTGAGGCAGCGCGGCTTTAAGCTGTGCCAGGTTGACAACTGGGGGGGTTTGTAACCCCCCGCACCTGTCGCGTCGTGCCAGCACGAGGCCAGCCGGCTGCCCAGGCCGGGCCGGGCCGCGCAGCCGGGTCAGGCCACACCCAGTTGGGCCGGACTGGGACCCGGTTCGGCCGACCCAGGGGGGGTTGGGCCGGGCCGGGCGGGGCCCAGACCCCCGTTTTCGGACCACTTCGGTCTTTCGACTATAACATGGGATAAGGACCTCCGATCGACGCACCTTCAGTTGCGATGCAGTCCTTGGATCGAGACGGTCGTTTCACTATGTTACACTCAAGGTTTCAGAGATCTTTGGGGTCGGCCAGGTTGGTTCGGTTACGAAACCAATCGGGCCCTCGGAGCAGAAACACTTATATCTTGAGTTCCAGACATCCAATTGACATGCCGTCGACTTTGTTGGTTTAATCTTGATGAGAGAGAACTTTTGGATTACTCCGCTCGAGGTTTGGATTCCGTCGGAGTGCGGTCGGGTTGGTTCGCTCATGAAACCAACCGGGCCCCTAGAACGAAAAGGCTAATAACTCACAGACCGGGCATCTGATTGACGCGCAGTCTGTCTCATTGAATTCCTCTTGATGAGATGGAACTTTTGGCATACTTCTCCTGAGTTTTGGATGCAGATGAAGTATGGCTGGGTTGGATTTTACCCGAAATCCAACTGGGCCCCTAGAACGGAAAAGATGATATCTTTCAGACCATACGTCTGTTTGATGAACCGTTAGTGGCGTTGGTGATCACATTGAGAGACGGTCTCTATGGGTATACCCTATGAGAGTTCGGGGTAAAGTTGAGATACGGCCGGTTTGGTCCAAATGTAAAACCAACCGGTCCCCTGGACGAAAAGGCTAATAACTCACAGACCGGGCGTCCGATTGACTCACCGTCTGTTGCATTGAGACCCCTATGACGAGGTGGTCCTTTGAGATACATCTTCATGGGACTTGTGATACATGGAGTATGGACCTGTATCTCGTGGAGCGGAACCTCTTGGAGACGAGCATACAGAGTGCGGAGACCATGTAGCTAGATGTGACCGATGACTGCTTGTCTGATTCGATTCGCAATGACTAGCATGGCCCAGTGGGGTGAACTAATTTGTGAGGTGGCAGACCCATGGGTGAGGAGCACTACTGTGTGAGGTGGCAGATATGCGGTACTCGACAAGAGTAGTACCTCTGTAGGCTATGAGGGGGAGCACTACTATGTGAGGTGGCAGACCAATGGTGGAGGAGCACTACTGTGTGAGGTGGCAGACCCGCGGTACTCGACAGGATGAGTACCTCAGAAATCTTAGGTTAGTGAGCAGTACCTCAGAGTCATGATAGAACCACTGTACACTCTAGAGTCGGGGCTCTTCAGCAGTTATGGTTTCGATAATGAAAATCTGGGTTTGAGCTGAGTCTATGACCTTTGTGTTTACCTCTTGATTGAGATGGGTAACATGATAAATTAGGTATATGTATGGGCATATACCTGGGTTTTGGTTATCCATTGATTTCATAATCTTTGTGTTTCCTCATGATTGAGATGGGTTACTTGATTACTTAGGTATATGTATGGGCATATTCCTAAGTAGAGGTTATCTGTTGGGATATTATTTATGGTTATCCTTGTTGGTCTTAGTGATACCTTGAGGGTCTTGGGGTCCCTAATGAGTATCATTATACTCATCCCTACACGGGATATGCTCGCACCTCATTGTGTTGGTTGCAGATGATGGGCAGTGCTGACGGAGGCCGAGTGTTCGAGGACTGGACGGTTCCCGGAGGTGGATTACACGACGAGTCAGTATCTGGAGGTGGACTTCACGGCGAGAAGACACTCGGAGGAGGTTGACAGGCGAGAGCGATGTGGAGGCTATCTGTACCTACCCTTCCGGAAGGATCTGTGGTGGATGATCCAGGAGCTACGCCATCTGTACCTACCCTTCAAGTAGGATCCGAGGAGGACGTTCCAGGAGCCTCTTTCGTTCTTCATACTGTTGTCTTTTTCTGTTGTACTTTTTTTCAGTTGTAGTTTTACTTCTAGTTGGGTTTGTATTCAGTCCCATTTACTTTTCAACACTTCTCTATGTACTTATTGTTTTACGTCCTCTTGTACTCTGTGGTGTTTTGTTTACTTTTATAATGGCAATGCCTTCCCAGTCATTGGGATTTACGTCTTTGGTGCTAGTCACCAACCCCTGGACTTTCGAAGGCGGGCTTGGGGTAGTCACGGAACTGTCCCCAAGGATGGGTCATGACAAATTGGTATTAGAGGAGTTGGTTCTACTGCAGAACTTATAACTCTGATATTTTCATTCTGTGAAGCAATAGTGTTAAGGGTACCGAGTGTGGTCTTTAGTTCAGGGAGTCAAGTGTTGGTGCGGGCGGCCAACGTATCCATACATCAGGACCCTCACAACTGATTTATGACATTGTGCACGAAAACACTCATTGTGTGTGTGTTTCCAAATATTATTAAATGTCATCTCAAACCAGGTCAACTCACAAGGTATAATCGTTTGACCATGTCACGTTGTTTCTTTCATGATGCCTCTTTATGGACGACCAGCTTGAGCCCAGAGGGATGTGCGTACTGACATCCTGCCGAGCGAAGAGGCTTCGGTACAGGGCCCTCTTGCATTTGAGGCACCAGCGGAGGCACTAGCGGTACTACCATACGTTGGGCCACCGATTCCACCAGCCCCAGCAATAGGCGATGCACACCTGTTAAGCGCGCTGCATGAGTTCCATCGCCAGAGGCCACCCAGGTTCTGTGGATAGACGGACCCGCAGGCGGATGAGGATTGCCTAGAGGCTGTGGTAAGAGTATTCATGCTAGTGGGGATAGCAATAGACTTCATGGTGATCTTTGTTGTCATCCTCCTTCAAGAAGAAGCAGGAAGGTGGTGGAGCCACTTGTTCCAGTTTTGCGACCGGATGAACTTCACATGGGACGACATCGAGAGCTTCTTCAGGGTGGAGTTTGTGCCAGTAGCTCTACATCATGAGTGTGTACAGGAGCTTCTTCCTTTACCGTAGGGTTATCGATCACTAGCCTAGTCATCTGTGGGCAGAAGACAGATGTTGCAGAGGTCCAAGAGGACCAGACCAGCAGGTGGGAGACCTCAAGTTATAGGATCAGTAGTGCGGGGCACCTGGGGTGGAGTCAGGGCTAGGCGTTCCAGAAACGTACAGTGTTTCTCCTGCGGCAGGATGGGTCACATGGCACCTGACTGTCCGACTCCTCGCACAGTCGATCTGCAGGCGTTGGAGGAGCCATCGAGGCAGAAGAAGCGGCGAGTGCGTGAGCAACTACCGATCAGTGGACAAGGAAGTAGAGCTCCGGGAGGAGGTGGACAAGAGCGGAACTAGTGGATACATCCCTTTTACTTCTAGTTCCATGTTGCTGTTGTATTCGTTTCTTTGTACAATGAGCTGAAATAATGAAAATACACTTATATTTGTGATGTTTTCATTCCTGTACTTTTGTTTGGTTGATACTGAGTGGTCCCAGTTAAGATTGTTGACTTGACCCTCACTTTCGAGATTTCTACTGGAGGAGACACAGTGTCCTCACACTTACGCCAACAGTGTGGTCTGAACCTCAAGGAGAGAGTTTCGGTTGATATCTCTTAGTGGCAGTGTCGAGGCCTTACGAAGATGGGTTGAGTATGGACCGGGAAATCACAGTTCATACACAAATTGATGGTATTAGGAAAAAAGGTAGTGGTTTAACTACGACGTCGGAATGGGTTTTCTTTGGTTGGCGAAAAGGAAACCCAAGGAAGCACAGGATAAACTCATGCACAGGAGGGTGTGACCGATCACTCTTGAGTCGGTCAAACATACCCTCGTGGTAGCAGTCGTTTTGAGTTCCAGTTCTAAACAAGAATTGGGGACCTCTAGAGTTCGAGGATGACGATCACGTCCTTATACGGTTCTCACCTCGACGAGGATTAAAGAGATGTTGCCAAGGCGGAAAGTTATCTCCGAGGTTCAGTGGACCATTCCTAGGTCCTCAGCTGGGTAGGCGGGGTGGTTTACTGCTTAACCCATCCACCTTAGTTGCACCAGGTGCATTACGACTTCCACATATCTCAGCTGAGGAGATACGCACGTGATCCTTCATATATCATCGACCATGGGGAGTTAGACGATGGCGATGGGGTGTATTTCACGGAGGTTCCAGTGGGGATCAAGGATCGACAGGAGAGGGTCCTACGAGGACAGTCGATTCCTCGGGAGCACTTTCACTAGAAGTACGGGAACCTTCAAGTAATCACATGGGAGTGGAAGGCTCAGATGCGTTTTCAGTACGGCCTTTGTAACCCTTGTTTGTGTTAATGCTTTACGAGGTCGTAAAGCCCTGAGGTGGTAGTAATATAAAGACCCATAAATTTCAAGGAAAATTTTTTCTTAATTTTCATTGGAATTTTAAAAGAACATAGTTTCTGACGGCGCCTGATTCCGAGGCTCGGTGTCCCCGAAATCAATTTCCGAATTTTATCTCGGGTACGTTCAGTGAACAAACGAGCGGGTTTTTCTAACTTTTGAACCGGTGCTCGAAATCGAATTATGAGGGCACCGATGGATTTGCAGTGCCAGTAATTTCTTAAGAAGAATTTTTTCGGAGTTGCGTTTTCACGGGAGGAGTTGTTAAAGGTTTGTAGAATATAAAATAAAAACTGAGTTACAATTTTTATTTCTTTAAAGTAGTTATATACTTTGAGTGGATGTTAGGGAAATACCCATGAGAGGTTAAGAGGGTGGTGGGTCCCACACGAGACCCTAACCCCCTTGATCTTATATAACCCTCTTGACCTCCCATAACTCACCTCCAACTAAATATTGTAACTCCACTCTATCTTAAGTGACTCCTCTCCTCCTCACCTCTCACATTAATTCATGCCACCTAAACATTAATTAATTGGACAATTCATGATCAATTAAATTAAGTGTGTTGGTTTTGAATTTTGTAATTTTTTGAATTCATGGCATGGGTAAAATAAAATAAGGTGGAGCCTTATTTTATTTTGGTTAGAAATGTTCTATTAAGAGAAAGGGAAGAGAGCATTTGAGTTTTGAAGAACTTCCTCCTCCGAATAAGAACGCTTCATCTCCTTTGTTGTAGAACGTGAAGAACACTGAAGCTTCAACGAAGAATGTCGTATCATCTTGCAACTTCTCTCCACATCGATGGAAGTGAGACGCCACATTCTTCATCGGGCAATCACCGATGACGTGCATTCTCCTCTTCTTCCTCCGCGTTAATGGAGGAGACACCACCACGGGGAACATCACCATTGACAAAGACTCACCCTCCGACGTCAACGGAATTGGGACCGATCTTCCGCGACGTTCGATCACCACGACGCTTGCCTCTTCTGCGGCTCGACAACATGTGACGTCTTTGTAAGGTAGGGGTTTGGTTTTCATGTCCTGAATAATTTTAGATGTTCTTCGATATCAACGACCAACTATTATCAAAATAACGGAGGAGGTCGAACTGCACAAACAAGGCTGAACCTCCTCCCCCTTTATTTTGTTGGTTATCTACATGGATTAAAATGGAAGTGACGCAGTGCCCTCGCACCGTGCAGGAATTTCGTGAATCACGACGAAGAAGCGCGGCGCTGCGCCTTTGATGTCGAACAATCCCGCAGTCGATGTCAGGCCATGGCGAAGGGGGGCGGCGCTGTCACGCCGTGGCGGAAAAACACGAAGACGACGCGTTTTGAACATTGAGTGCGGATCGACAGGCGACGACGAATCGGGCCGAAATGGCGTTTGAATTCATTTACAGTAAAGATCGGGTCCCGGGAGGACTGTTGGCGAAGGGGCCAGGCGAAACGGACCACCAGAGCACATCTGGTGGTCTGTAGAAGGCGGCGACTACGGCGCGCCATCGGAGCAAACCATCGTGGCTGAGCCGCGGTGGTGGGACATGAACCGGAACGGCCGGGCCATTCAGAGTTTGAGGCAGCGCGGCTTTAAGTTGTGCCAGGTTGACAACTGGGGGGGGGTTTGTAACCCCCCCGCACCTGTCGTGTCGTGCCAGCACGAGGCCAGCCGGCTGCCCAGGCCGGGCCGGGCCACGCAGCCAGGTCAGGCCACACCCAGTTGGGCTGGACTGGGACCCGGTTCGGGTCGACCCGGTTCGGCTGACCTAGGGGGGTTGGGCCGGGCCGGGCCGGGCCCAGACCCCCGTTTTCGGACCACTTTGGTCTTTCGACCATAACATGGGATAGGGAACTCCGATCGACGCACCATCAGTTGCGATGCGGTCCTTGGATCGAGACGGTCGTTTCACTATGTTACACTCGAGGTTTCAGAGATCTTTGGGGTCGGCCAGGTTGGTTCGGTTACGAAACCAATCGGGCCCTCGGAGCAGAAACACTTATATCTTGAGTTCCAGACGTCCAATTGACATGCCGTCGACATTGTTGGTTTACTCTTGATGAGAAAGAACTTTTGGATTACTCCGCTCGAGGATTGGATGCCGTTGGAGTGCGGTCGGGTTGGTTCGCTCACGAAACCAACCGGGCCCCTAGAACGAAAAGGCTAATAACTCACAGACCGGGCGTCTGATTGACGCGCAGTCTATCTCATTGAATTCCTTTTGATGAGATGGAACTTTTGGCATACTTATCCTGAGTTTTAGATGTAGATGAAGTATGGCCGGGTTGGATTTTACCCGAAATCCAACCGGGCCCCTGGAACGGAAAAGATGATATCTTTCAGACCATACGTCTGTTTGATGAACCGTCAGTGGCGTTGGTGATCACATTGAGAAACGGTCTCTATGGGTATACCCTATGAGAGTTCGGGGTAATGTTGAGATACGGCCGGTTTGGTCCAAATGTAAAACTAACCGGTCCCCTGGACGAAAAGGCTAATAACTCACAGACCGGGCGTCCGATTGACTCACCGTCTGTTGCATTGAGACCCCAATGACGAGGTGGTCCTTTGAGATACATCTTCATGGGACATGTGATACTTGGAGTATGTACCTGTATCTCGTCGAGCGGAACCTCCTGGAGACGAGCATACAGAGTGCGGAGACCATGTAGCTGGATGTGACCGATGACTGCTTGTCTGATTCGATTCGCAATGACTAGCATGGCCCAGTGGGGTGAACTAATTTGTGAGGTGGCAGACCCATGGGGGAGGAGCACTACTGTGTGAGGTGGCAGACATGCGGTACTCGACAAGAGTAGTACCTCTGTAGGATATGAGGGGGAGCACTACTATGTGAGGTGGCAGACTAATGGTGGAGGAGCACTACTGTGTGAGGTGGCAGACCCGCGATACTCGACAGGATGAGTACCTCAGCAATCATAGGTTAGTGAGCAGTACCTCAGAGTCATGATAGAACCACTGTACACTCTAGAGTCGGGGCTCTTCAGCAGTTATGGTTTCGATAATGAAAATCCGGGTTTGAGCTGAGTCTATGACCTTTGTGTTTACCTCTTGATTGAGATGGATCACTTGATAACTTAGGTATATTTATGGGCGTATACCTGGGTAGTGGTTATCCATTTATTTCATAATAATTGTGTTTCCTCATGATTGAGATGGGTTACTTGATAACTTAGGTATATGTATGGGCATATACCTAAGTAGAGGTTATCTGTTGATATCTTCTTTATGGTTATCCTTGTTGGTTTTAGTGAGACCTTGAGATTCTTAGGGTCCCTACTGAGTATCGTTATACTCACCCCTACACAGGATATGCTCACACCTCGTTGTGTTGGTTGCAGACGATGGGCAGTGCTGACGGAGGCCGAGTGTTCGAGGACTGGACGGTACCCGGAGGTGGACTACACGACGAGTCAGTATCCGGAGGTGGACTTCACGGTGAGACGACACTCAGGGGAGGTTGACAGGAGAGAGTGATGTGGAGGCTATCTGTACCTACCCTTCAGGTAAGATCCGTGGTGGACAATCCAGGAGCTGTGCCATCTGTACCTACCCTTCCGGTAGGATCCAACAAGGAAGTCCCAGGAGACGCATCCGTTCTTCCAGCTGTTGCATTTTCTGTTGTAATTTTGTTCAGTTTTAGTTTTACATTCAGTTGGGTTTGTATCCTGGCCCATTTAATTTTCAGCACTTCTCTTTGTACTTAGTTTTTTTACTTCCTCTTGTACTCTGTTGTGTTTTGATTACTTTTATAATGGCAATGCCTTCCTAGTCATCGGGATTTACATCTTTGGTGCTACTCACCAGCCTCTGGCCTTTGGAAGCCGGGCTTGGGGTAGTCACGGCAAGGTCCCCGAGGACAGGTCGTGGAATGTAATTTCAAATGACTGACCTCTATCTATTGTCTTATTCATTTTTATATTCCATTAATACATGGGTAAGATTTTCCGCTCCTGGTAATTCTGTCTCCACCCCGGGTGCGTCGCACACATGGTCCACAATCATGCAGTCGACCACATATGGGTCTGTTTCTCTTGGACCTCTGTGTCATCTATATACTTCCAACTGTAGAAGACTCTACTGCATGTCGACGGGTAGTGGGTCCTACTGCTGGAGATTTCTCAGCAAGGAAACTCTCCACTAAGAGGGATTTCTATAACACCCCTGTCTACGTTGTGATGTTGTGAGAAACAACTAAAGCTCTAATCTCATGCCTGAGCCCATGATAAAAGGCTCGTCCCCTAAAGAACAGGTCTCATACAATATCAATACTAACATGAGAGGTCTTTGAACCTCGCTGAGTACTAAGCTACACTCATGATACCCTGCAGTAGTTGAAGTAGCACCTATATCCACACTGCTCGAAAGGTGGATGGGACAAACTCTACCCGGAATAGGCTCTCGAAGTCTACATAGATAAGTGTCACCTCATCGTGAACCTAGAGAATCACGTTCTTCCATCTACCTAATGTTGCCTGATGGGGGCTGGAAGCAAGGATAACCATAATATCTGATGAATACCCTACCTGTCTGAAGTCTCTCGCCACATCCTCCAGCCAATCCTCAACCGCATGTCGGTCTGTCTCTCCCCAAAACCTAGGTGGCCACTAGTGCTTGAACTCGTGAAATGCGCTCACGCAGTGTGCATCACCTACGGCTGAGGCTAGTGGCATTGGTGGCCCAATAAGATGTGGTACCGCTGGTGCCACCAATGATGCCTCAAATGGAAAAGGACCATGTTCTGAGGCCTCATCGCTCAATGGGCTATCAGTACGTACAACTCTCTGGGCTCTCGATGGTCGTCTGCGGGGAGGCATCCTAAAAGAGACATATGTGACATGGTCGTAGACTATACCTCGCGAGCTAACCTAGTTTGAGATGAATTAAAACATACTTTTGAAAACACACAAACAATTAGTGTTTTCATGCACTAAGTAAAAAATATGTAGTCAGGGTCCTGGTGTATGGATACGTTAGCTTCCAGCACCGAAACTGGACTCCCTAAACTCAAAACCACACTGAGTACCATTAACACTATTGATTCAGAGAAATAAAATATCAGAATTCTATGTTTTGTAGTAGAATAGATATCCTCTAATACCAATTTGTCACGACCCGTCCCCCGGGGCCCGTATCGTGACTACCCCAAGCCCGCCATCCATTGGACAGGGGTTAGTGACCAGCACCAATGGCATAAATCCCTAAAATCATGGAAGACATCTCCTTTATAAAACATAACACACTGTTTCTGACACTTTCTCCGGTGTACGCGCATCTGTTTGTGGAAGACGTGTGGATGTTGCCCTGCATTCTCTCTTTCCAATGGAGGGAGGAATCCATTCCTTATTCAGGGAAATTTTCTCCCTGATCGAAATAGGATGATGTGATGTCGGTTCCTCATTCCGTGGATTCCCCCTCAAAACTCGTCACCTAGTCCGGGTCTCCCTCGTAGATTTATGTCATGGTTCATGAATATCATTACCAGTTCCATATCCTCATGGACGCTGGTTAATTACACTACTTCCTTCAGGACTTTCTGTGGGGTCTTGACATGGTAGCAACCTTCGGTCAGAGTAGACGGAAAATGTCATGCATTTCTGGGCATCTTTGGGTGCGGGGAAATAAGAGACCTGTATTCAGGATCATAAGAGGGCATATAAAAGTGATGAAAACCCCAAGGCATCCTACCTCAGTCATGGGGTTTCATATGCCGGAGGCATATCTATGAGATTTTACTCAGCTTCTCATGTTCAACACGGGGTAGGCCTCATGTTTAACGTCTTGCGGAGACGGTTACAGAAAGGGCATGTCTTTTAAGGTTTTCCTCAGGAATCTCATGTTTAACACAAGGTAGGCCACGAGTTTAACATCTTACAGAGATTGTATGAGAGTTATCAGAACGTCCCCTAGAGACGGATCATATTGGTATATCCCAATGGGGGATATCTTGATCATGGATATATCAAAATGCCCAATGTGGACAGATCTGAGGTGGTGTGCTCCAAGCAGGGGAGATGTCACACCATAATGGCTGATCTGAACACCACTAATTGCGGATCAGGGAGTGTGCACCCTAGAATGGGGAAGCAACAAGGTTTACCATTTGTTGGGGTTGAACCTCATGGAGGTTTCCTACATACCATGTATAGACAATAGGGATCAAAACCCACGTAGTTAAAAGGGTTGATGAATCATGGTGTACACAGAGGAAAACGACTCGGAGACAGGCTGGGGCTTATGCATGGATAGTGGACCAGGTACTTCAAGGAGTAGTGAGGAGGGTGTATGACATGATTCCACCGAGATGTGGCAGCCCAGGTGATAATCATTATGGATGATGGATGGATGAATGAAGTGGAGGGGAAATGAAATGGGACCATCACAAGGGTGACTGTGAAATTGGGCTTGAACCTTGAAAAGACTTCCTACATATCCATGTGGTAGGGAATCAATGTTCTCATAGTTTGGGATAGTGCTAGTGAACATACATGAAGGTGGATCTTGGTACGATGGATGTTGGGCTTGATCCACATGAGGTTTCCTACGTACCATGCCTTGACATGGGTCAATGTCCTTGTTGTTTGGGATGCTGCACCAGAGGACCGACGTGAAGGTAGACATTGGTCCGATGGGTGTTGGGCTTGAACCTTTTGAGATTTCATACATATCATGCCTTGACATGGATCATATCCATCGAAGTTTGGGATGGTGTGCCGGAGGACCGACGTGAAGGTGGACTTTGGTCCAATGGGTGTTGGGCTTTAACCACGTGAGGATTCCTAGGAACCATGCCTTGACATGGATCAAAGTCCTCGTAGTTCGGGATGGTGTTCCGGAGGACCGATGTGAAGGTGGACCTCAGTCTGATGGGTGTTGGGCATTAACCTCGTGAGGCATCCTACGTACCATGTCTTAACACAAATTAATTTCCTCGTAGTTCGGTTATTAATTTAAACGTCATGCGGGATGGGGGAATTTGTAGCTTACACTCTGAGGAGGCCCAAGGTGGAGTTTGGTGAACCGACGTGAAGGAGGTCAGGACGACCAATGAGTGGTGGGCATGAACCCCACGAGGCTTCCTACGTACCATGCCTTCACATGGATTAAGTCCACTTAGTTCAGGATGAATGACGGAGTACTGACGTGAATAAGTACCTTGGTCCAGGTGGATGATGGGATTGAACATCAGAGAGGCTTCCTACGTACCATGCCTTGACAAGGATCAAAGTCCACGTAGTTCGGGATGGTGTGGGGATTACACTCCAGACTGCCCATAGGGGATTTCATGGTCTATTCTTACATCTCTAATCCCATGTGAGTCATGCTTGATGTGAGAAACAAGAGGTAGTAAGGACCTTACGATAATAACGCAAAGGTACGTCCATTATGGGCGGTAAATGGGATGTAACCATCATGAGGATGAGGATGGTTTCAGGATTAATCTTTGAAGAGTCTTCCTACGTACCCCGTGGCAGGGAATCAAGGCCCACATAGTTTATCTGATGACGGCTTACCGCTAATTGGTGTTTCAACGGCTTACCGTTGGATTGGGTCACAATGACTTACTGTTGGCTAGGATCACAACGACTTACGACTTGCATGGGTCATGACAGCTTACCGCTGCATTCGGTCATAACGGCTTAACGCTGAATGGGGTCACAACGACGTACCACTGTATAAAGATGTCAATGGCTTACCGCCGAATGGGGTCCCAACGACTTACTGCTGGATAAAGATGTCAATGGATTACCGCTGAAGGGGGTCACAAGGGATTACTGCTGGAGAATGATGTCAACAGCTTACCACTAAATGGGGTCACAACGGCTTACCGTTGGATATGTATGTCAACGGCATACCTATTAATGGGGATCAAAATGGCTTACCGCTGATTGGAATGACAACGGTGGATTGGGATTACACAAGGAAGCTTCCCGGGTGCTGCTATGGAGCGACAATGGTGAACGGGGATTACACGAGAGAGCTGCACGGGTGCTGCTATGGAGTGACAATGGTGAATTGGGATTACGTGATAGAGCTTCCCGGGTGCTGCTATGGAGTGACACTGGTGAATGGGGCTTACACAAGGATGCTACCCAGGTGCCTCTATGGAGTGACAATGGTGAATGGGGCTTATGCAAGTGTGCTTCCCTCATGCCACTATGGAGCGGCACTGGTGAATGGGGCTTATGCAGTAATGCTGCCCGTAATGTCTTCTTCATGTCTAGCCATGTGGGAATCCCAACTCACCAGTGGGTTGAGGCCTTCACCTATGCGCTAGTTCACAAGCATGATAATGCCAAGGGGCGTTGGAATCATGCCACTATAATCATGGCATCAAGCATCTCATACTAGGAGCATAAGGCATCTCTTATTTGGAGCAAGAGGCATCCTACATTTGGAACATAGGGCGTACTACAGTTTAGAGTCTTGTAGGTAGGACTATTGGAATCTCATGCTTGGAGCATAAGGCATCTCTTGTTTGTGGAGAGATGCATCCTACGTTATGAACATAGGGCGTACTACAGTTTAGAGTCATGTAGTTAGGAGTATTGGCATATCATGCTAGGAGCATAATGCATATCTTATTTGGTGCAAGATGCATCCTATATTTGTTATACAGGGATCACTACAATTTATAGTCATGTAGAGAGGACTACTGGATTCTTATACTAGGAGCATAAGGAATATCTTTTTTGGGACAAGAGGCATCCTATGTTTGGAAGATAGGGTGAACTACAGTTAAGAGTCATGTAGAAATGATTGTTTTCATCTCATGCTAGGAGCATAAGGCATATCTTGTTTAGAGAAAGTGTCATCCTCTGATTGGAACATTTGGATTACTACAGTTTATAGTCATGTATATAGGAAAATTGACATGTCATGCTTGGAGCATAAGGAATCTCTTGTTTGGACCAAGATTCATCCTATGATTGGAACATATAGAGAACTACATTTTAGAGTCATGTAGATAAGACTATTGGAATAAGGTGCCTAGAAATGGTTGGTGTAGGTAATTACGCAAGGGCGGCCCTTTTCTGGTTCAACCTGGCATAGAAGCCAAGTGATTGGGTTCGGAGGAGTTGCCTGAGGAATGGTTTGACTAAAGGTACTCAGGGAATTGATGATGAGAATGTCAAATCATGACATGGGAATGAAACCAAGAGGAATATGTCAACTCAAGGTGTTTTATTGTGTGTGTAGGAGTATCTCAAGTCATGGTGTTCCATATGTGGAAGGTGGGTGCGCATAAGGGCCCAATGGAAAATCCCGACATCCCAGCCCGACATGTTTGCGGTACGACTCTCCATATTTCATGGGGGTTTGTGACGGTACTGAAAGGGACCGAGCCGATGGTAGGAGCCTCGCAAAGGATTGGTCTTTGCGACGTAGCTTCATGGAGCAAAGGGGCTCGTGGAGCATGGGGTCTCGCGGAGCATGGCCTCGCGGAGGATGGACTCGTGGAGCATTATCGCAGAGCATGGACTCGCAGAGCATGGTCTCGGAGAGCATCATCACGGAGCATGGACTCGCAGAGCAAGGACTCATAGAGCATCCACTCACTGAGTATAAATGCGAAGGAAGTTTCTCCTGGAGCAGGGACTCGCGGAGAAGCAACATAAATGAAGCTGGTCGTGGAGCCGCATCACAAAAGAAAGATGAGCTCCTCGAACCGGAATATTGGCCGCCCAAGAGGCAATGTGGCCCTCCAAGTGGCGAAGTGGTCGTCCGGAGAAAGGGGTGCGAGCTGGGTATTTATAGGAAATGGGAACCATGAAGTAAAGCTCGATCCGCACGAAGACATAACTTGCTCTACGGTGGACTCACAAACGTCAAAGGTGGTCGCAGAGCATCAGGCCTCCTTGCTTTGCAGTGGGCCTTCGCAGCACATCATGAACGTCAGATGGGTTCGAGGAGCATCCAACCTCATTGCTTCGTGGCGGCGCTCTGTGAACACAGATGGGGCCTCACGAATGGGCTTTGCGAACCAAATTTCCAGACCAACATGAAATGTCTATAACTCCTAATCTGTAACTCCGTTCGGGCCCTTAAGACCTACAAAATTGAAGCTTGCGAAATGGACTATGATCTTGGATCGTTTATGAAAGCATTTGGAAAATATTTGGGGATTCGTTTTCTGGTGCCAACACATAGAATACCAGTGTACAAGTGGACGAAATTACTAAGTAATGTAGTATAACAAGTGTGCTGATAGTACAAAGGGGCCGAAAATACAAGCCCAACAAAAAGGTATAGTTAGAACTGAAGAAAGTACAGCTGAAGAAGAAAAACAGCTGAATGGTGAAAGCAGATCATGGATCATCCTCTAGGTTCCTACCTGAATGGTAGGTATATATGTCCTCCTCAGCAGTCCGTGTCAATCAGTCTACTATGTGTGCCGTTACGCCGAGTGGTCCACCTCCATGTACCATCCAGTCCTGGTGCTCTCGGCCTCCGTCAGCGATGTCCATCATCTGCATCCAACACAACGAGATGTGGGCATAGCCCGTACTGGGGTGAGTATAATGATACCCAGTAGGGACCCCCAGACCCTCAAGGTATCAAAAAAATACAACAAGGATAATCCATAATGTATGATTTCAACGGATAAACATTACTTAGGTATATTCCCATAAACATAACTATTTATCAATAACCCGTCTCAATCATGAGTAATTTAAATAGGTCATTGGCTCTACACAAACTAGGATTTTATTCATGATGTGGAAACCACGGCTACTGGAGAACTCCTCCTATGTCGATTACAGTGGTCTTTCCGCTATAACCAAGTGATTCCCACTAAACTTGGACTGCTGAAGTACTTAACATGTCCAGTACTGTGGACCTGCTACTACATACAATATCTTCCCACCATGGGTCTATCACTACAACAAAGCGCTCCCCCTCATATCCTATAGAGGTACTCCTTCTATCGAGTACCATGGGTCTGCCGCTACCACCAAGTGCTCCTCCGCAGTGGGTCTGCTGCTACAACAAAGCGCTCCCCACTGGGCCATCTGAATCACACCGAGTCGATCGATCAAAACCCATCAATTCTTAGCCAGCTACTAGTTCTCTGAAATCTTTTCACTCATCACCTGGAGGATCTGCTCCCCGTGCCACAATTCTATAATCCAAGTGTCATGACGTATCACGATGAAGTATCACGAAGGACTGCCTCGTCATAGGGGTCTCAACGCAAATAGACGGCTCATCAATCAGACGCCTGGTCTGAGAGTTATTGAATTTTCCGTTCGACGGTCCCGTTTGGGTTTTAATATAAAACCAACCCGACCATACTCCAACTATGTCCAATCGTCAAGTGGATTATTCAAAAACAACCTTATTATCAAACAGAATCCAACGTAGTAGATGGAACGTCAATCGGACGTCTGGTCCTTATGTTATAAATGTTTCTCCTCCGAGGGACTGGTTTTTTTCGGTTTCAAACCAACCTGGACGTTTTTTCCAATGTTATCCCAAACTCACATAGAGTAATGAAAAAGTTCCACCTTGCCATGAGAATCCCAGTGCCACATACGGTACATCGATCGTATGCACGGTTGTGATGTTATTCGCATTTAAGAGACATGGTCACGGCCCATCATGCCCGGTGGGCTGGCGGGTCTGACCCGGCTAATGGGTCGGCCTGCCCCAATAATGCACGACCCGGCTGGGTAATGCATGGCCCGGCCTGGTGGGGCATGGACCAGCTCATGAAAGGCGGCCAGGACTGGCTGGGCGCGGCCCGGTCCGGCTGTCGCGGCCCGGTCGGCTGTTGGCCACTACTCGGCCAGCTGGCCGAGCCCTGCGGAGTGGGTGGGGGGGGGGGTCCCACTTACCGAATAGGGGCGCCGAGTGGCGCCACCCTCCTACCCGACCGGCCATTGTTGGCCATATTCTCCAGCGCAAGCGACCTGCTTGGGTGGGCTATTGTCTTCCTCACACGGTGCCAGGCGGCGCCGGAGTCTCCTCCAACCAGGCCGGCAGACGAGCCGACCGGATCACCCGCCGATGCGGTCCTCCTGGTGCGGGTCGTGGTTCTCTGTAGCGCAGCACTAGGAGGCACCACGATTCTCCATTCCTGCCGGCTTCAGCCAACCGGTTATTCATCAGCTGAGTGGGCCGGTTGAGGGCCGCAGTCTCTTCCGCCCGCGCGACACCCAGAGCTACGGTTCTCTAATGATCCAACAGGCGACCGTGGTTGTTTCCGCCGCCTCCGATCGAAATCGCCAAAACAAACAAGAATTTTTCATAGGGTCATTGGGCCGTGTTTTTTCATGTCGCGCCCTCCGTGTTAGGTGTTTTCAATTGGCCATAAACTATCACTTTCTTTCATCACTGACAAGGGTATAATTTATTCAAATTAAATTATACAAACACCCTACCTCGTAATTGACGTCGAACGTCGACGAGCCGCGGAAGACGAGCGTCACAGAGAACGGTGTCGTCCCGTCAACATTGGTGCCAGATTCTTTGTCATGAAGTGGAAAGATAATTCGAAGACGATGTAGATATCTTAATGTTGGGGTGCGTCTGGGGAGGAAGCGTCATTGGTGGAGGTTCTTCGCGTTCTTCGTCGGAGAGGAACACCTACTTCTAAATCTTGAGATCATCCCCCACCAAAATATTTTCCAAGGAAAATATTATAATAAGGCTACCCATTATAGTATAATTTCCATGCAATTCAAAACAATTCAACAAGAATCGTCGGCACCCAAGTTAATTAATGTAAGCACTAATTATTTGGGTTTGAACAATTTATTAAAGAAGAGGTGGCCTCATTAATTCATGGGAAAACCAAGAGATTCAAAAGGGGGGTGAAGATTTAAGAGAGGTGTTAAGGGATTTAAATAGGAGAGCTGAAGGGGTTAGGGATCATGTGGGGCCCACCACCATTATCCTCCCATGGGAGGTTTTGTGGGTTGTGGGCCCCACATCCAACTCCCCTTTGGAGGAAATAACCACCATCAAATAAAAAATATGTACAAATATTTTTTATTTTTTTTTAGAATCTCCAAAAATTAACTTCTCTTCCCGATCAAACACAACTGTGTTAAAGGTCCCCTTAAGAAAATTCTGGCGCTGCGAGTTCATAGGTGTCCTCAGATTTCAATTCGGAGCACTGGTTCAAAAGATAGAAAAACCTGCATGTACATTCCCTGTACATGCCCGAAAAAATATCAGAAATTGATTCATGGCACACCGGGCCTCAAAATCAAGCTCCATCAGAAACTGCAGAATCGTAAAATTCCAAAGAAATTATGAAAAAAAATTATTGAAATTTATGGGTTTTACAGTATATTATTTTATTATATAATTTAACCAATAGTTTTAAAATAAATCATTATTAAAATCATTTTTTCATCAGATAATTGGTTTTTTTCTTTTATTATCTAGTATGATGGTTCAAGTTCATGTATACTGATCATGATATCATCTTATCTAAAATTTTAATCAAGGAAAACAATAATACATCATTATTAAAATGTTAAATATATTCTTCCATGAATCATAGAGGTGAAAAATAAATCACTTTTCATCATACTAGGTGTTAATACTCACATATACATGAGCGACATGATCATTTTTAACAAGTAGGATTATAATAAGTTAACTGATATAAAATATTTATATAAAAATTATTGTGTATAATATATTTTATGTATTCATTTTTTAATGTATATATCCTTCAATGTAAAATAATGATGAGAAATAAATTAGACCTCTAAGTGGAGAAGTTACGTCGTGCATATTCTTGAGAGATGATATTTCACATCTGTAGAATAAAAAAAGGATGAAATTATTTTTTTAAATAAAACAAAATTATAATAAAAAAATTTACTTGATTCATAATTTTTGTATGGGTATAATTGATTTATAGAAAATAATAGATGAAAAAATACCGAATGTAGTCGGTTAATATTTATACAAAATCAATGAAAAATATCATTTGGGTTGGAATATAATCCCTGAATGGGACATATTTTTATATGTATAGTATATATAATACATGGTTATGGAATTTTTGAAGGTAATATAAAATGTCTTGGAATACATAGAGGTCCCAAACACAATCAATAACATAGTACATGTGGTGAGCTTTTATTTTTAGAGAAAGAGGATACCATGAGTTTTATAATATATTAAATATTATATATATAGTAAACATGTAATGTAGGCAAAAAATTCAAAAATAATTTTAAAATAAAAACATATGTTTTGGAGATATCTCTTACAAAAAAATTTATACGTATGAGGAATACATATCATTATTTATGTTCTAATTAAACAACTTTATAGCCATTTCATCCTCTATTATGATAGTTTTAAAATTTACCATGAAATGATAATAATATTACTGAATCCAAAATGGTAAATATATCCAATGATATAAATATTTTTTTCCAATTTCTTAAATATTTTATAATAATTATTTTCATTAATTAAAATTTATTTTAACTAATATAATTAAATTAAAATCATGGATATTTGATTCCTTTAAAATACCTCATTTATGATAAAAAATTACATCCATGTATTTAATAATATGGTTGTCTATAATGATATTTTTAAAATTATATAAAATTAGGGTATTTAAATTGTTTAGAAATCCAAAACTGAACGAAACCATCCAATAAGAACAATATATTAATAAACCCAAAATATTATTTAATTGGAGTAAAATATATATCTTATCTTCAAAAAAGTCACTCGTGGGTTCCCAATTTCAAATTAATGTTTAATATTACACTATTTAACTCCATATGATTATTTTTTGGACACAACTCATTAAATATAATAATATAATGTTTTAGGGTTATTTTAAAACCTTATCTCATAGTTTTAATCATGTTTTACCAGTTTTACCCATATTATGGTGACAAATATTTTTCGTAGATAGTATTGATTGTATTCTTAAATTATGTTAAAATATTCAAATTAATCTTTTTATTCGTATTCACAAAATAAAATCTATCCTACATTATTATATTTTAATATGTTTCACAAATTCATTATAATATAACTTTACCAAATGATATAATTATTTTGGGTTTGAAAATTACATTTTTCAGTATACAACTATATTTACTCTATATCCATATTGAGTAAAAAAACTAAAATGATTGTAAAGTCCATTTATTGAATGTAAGATATATTAATTTCATTTATATCCAAAATCTAAATTTTATTTTTTATTAATTAATTTATAAAACAGTATGCACATATAAATAGATTTTCACGAAATTTCTTTGTAAGAAAAAAATCCCTTAATTAATAAATTTTCCAAATGATGATTAATATTTTAATAAATTTAACATTTGGAAATAAATTTTTCTTATGTTAATTTATTATACAAATTCAATTAATTATCTTACTAATTCAAAGAAATGTAATGAATGATTTATAAAAAATTTTATTATTCACAACTCACTATAATATTTTTCCTCTCAGAAATTTCCCTAAATTTATCACATTTCTTGATGTCTAAATAATGGTATATATTTTAAAAAAATCTATTTTATATGTTTGTAAAAAATAATATTAATATTATCCCATAAAAAAATAATTGTTTTTCTAATAATGTATTTTTGAGGTATTAAATTTCATTACTAAAAATTGTTTACTTATTTATTGTGAATTAATAAAATGAATTTGGTTTATATAAATCCTTTTTTACATAATTTTTATAATGGTGTATAAATTATTCATAGTGTGTATTTTTTTGATTTTTTAATGGTCCTTTGAAATAAATAATAATTTATTAGTATATTGTGGTTAATTTAATGTCTGTGTAGTGTGTAATGAAAGATATGAAATAAATGAAATATTTTTACATTGAAATATAGCATAACTAATTATGGTGTTACATATACACTAAGATTATTTATTCCTTGGATTATGATATTGTGATGATAATGAATAAATATAGAACACATGAAAATAATATTTTATATTTCATGTATAAATTGTTGTTTGAAATTTAAAAAAATAAAATTAATAAAAAACTATTAATTTTATTTCTAGAAATATAAATTATGAAAATCGAATAATGATATAATAACAACATCATATAATAATTTTGTTGGAAAAAAATATGAATAATATTTGAAAACACACTATGTGAATGATATTTACCAAAACGTAGAATATTCTCAATTAAAATAATAGAGTGAAAATATTGAAAAATAGTGTGTGGGTCACAACATTATACATTTTAAATGAATGGAATTTGGAAGACACCATATTTTATTTTATGGAACTCTAAAATTTAATTCATCTAAGAAGAATATTTAATATAAATTTCAAGATAATTGGATATAATAAATTGATGTCCATCATGATTAAATCATATAAATTTAAGATGTCCATATATTTCATATTTTTGTTCATAATAGGAAATATTAAAATAATATTGAAATTTTATAATATAAAAATGATATTTTGAATAATTTTTTTTTAATTTTGGATGTTATATTGAATGATATATGAAAAGAAATGTCATAAAATAAAAAATTGTGGTGGATATATGTTTTCAATTAATAAAACAAAAAAAATAAATCAAAAATCTAATGAAATCTGCATTAGAAAATATACTATTTTAAATGATAGGTCATCTATATATATAATAATTTTTACATAATTATTAAATAAATATAAATTAAATAATTCATAGTGGATGTCCATATAAGATTAAATTGAAAGCATAAGATGTCTACACTAGATGTCAAATGAACTGGTAATGAAAAAATATGAATATATAAGTTATAATTATAATGATATATTTGAATATATGTACTAATAATATGTTATATTATTAAATTACACTATATTTTATCATGATTTCCATGAATGTTTCATAATTGAAATATATAAGTGATCATATAAACTTCTGAAAATAATGTATGTTTATTCTTATATAAATTTAGTAAATTTAAAAAAAGAATATTTTTTATGTTAATTACTTGGTTTTCATATTTTATTTAAAATTTAATTTAGGATTTTCTTATATATTATTAATTGTATGGGATGTAGGTGAAAAATTGTTAAAATATGAAATTTATCAATATGGTTTTTTGGGAGATGTGAACAATTTTTTTTCATTGATTAATAAAGAAGAATCAATTCCTTATACATAGTATAAGTACCAAATATAATTGTATCGTTAATTAATGAAAGAAAGAATTGAATGATATTTTCCTTAGGGTATCATGTTATTTTGTTTTGAGAAATAATATAGTACATATTAAAGAAAAAAAATGAAATTTAATGATAATGAACAAGAAAAATCTTGGAGAGTCATGGAAACAAAATAATTGTTTTATATAAGAGTATTTGATCATAATATTATTTGTTATAGATATAGTGAAATAAAAATAGAATTATATAGATGTATTATTTTTATTAATATCACAAACAATGAATATTGTTTAAAATACTATTATGATATATCATAAATATTGAAAGGCAATGGTGGAAATAATCTAATTCATTTGGTCATTTTGAATACTAATATTCAACTCATATCATTTTGTGTGTTTTTTATTATTAAAATAACAATCATAATTATAATATTTTGATTCACAATTATGAATTTTTATTATTTATGTATTAATGTTCAAACCCATTGTAATTCATATATTTTTAATTTTTTATTAAATAAATGTGACTTTCTTATTTATATACTATGTGAAACATATACTAAGACTATATTATTTGATATTTTTCAAGTAAATTTTTTGGATAATTAAAAATTCTGATCATATAAACTCTTTTAATAGTCTAGTTAATTTTAAAATTAATTTTGTAATTAGCGAAATATAATAATAATAAAATTTTATTTAATGATGCAATCAGGTTTTTAGTGAAATCACGATTGTAGGTAAATTTTAAATTTTAAAATTATATGTATAAACATATAATTTAATAAATATAATTCTGGTATCATCCATGCTATGAATCGTATAAAATTATATTTTGGAACAAAATTAAATAATAATGGTACATTGGTGGAATTTCATGACTCTTATGATATATATTATTTAACAAAACAATAATTTTTTTGTTAAGATTAATATATTATTTTAACACATTATAGTTTTATTTTTTACTTAAAAATAAAATTAATTAAATGTTTATATGTTTCAATATTTCAAATATCCATTATTCTAAGGAATGGTTTGGAATAAAATCTATTTTAATAGAAGGAAAATATAATTTCTAAACATATGGATCATTAATAATGATATCTAAAAGAATGAAATATTACTGAGAATCCTTTCAGAAGGATATATATATTTAAAATATGATTAATGGAACCATAGTTCATTGAAAGGTGGATTATAATTTAATTCTAAAAAATATAACAATGTAATGTGAATACTGTTATAATTTCTACCAAAGTGACATTATTATATTGATGAATTCATGCCTTGAATATGAACTGTTATAAATACAAAATTATAAAAACATCATGTATTCCTCCAAATGAATCATTTATAACATAAAATATAGAACCAACATGAATAATAATAATTCAATAAGATATTAACAATCTAATGATGATGATGTTCTATGTTAATCCATATGAAGATGGAGATCTTCATTTGGTAGTGACACTAACTTTTGGAAATATAGAATATTGTGTTTTAGTTAATTCCTATAAATATATTTACATTTTAGGAGATGATATCTCTTTTCATATCTAATGATCTAAATTTTTGTTGAAACTTTTGTATCATCTTGTTACATTAGTTCAATAAATTATATGATATTAGATATTCTCCTAAAAAATTAATTTGTTCTAAGGATATTTCAAAAATTCCTTGTGATATTTTATTAAATGTTCGGTTCGATATGGTTTGATAATTGTATTCTATATTAATGGATTATAGTGTTTTTTTATTATCTTGTGGTTTGAGGGATCACATAAAAATTGAGGTAGAAGATGTTCCTCATCATTTGACCGAGGAATTATTTTTCTGGAAGTCATAACCAATGATATAGTGATATATCATTGATGCATTTTGTTAGATAAAGACAACCTTTTAACAGATTGTTAAAGTATGGATCCGTTGTTAGAATTTTTTAGTTATTATTTCACTACATGAATTATATTTTTGATTATTTACTAGTTTTTATAAGTGTATACATTCCATTTTTCTTAATTGATGAAATTATATTATTTTTACCTAACACATAAATATGCTGATTAGATTCTATTTTAATTTGTTTCCAAAATTTCATTATTATAGTGCTTATAGAAAATTGTATGTTTTATGTTATGACCATCCATTCGCCCCTTGTGTAGAAAAACATAATCTTTTTATATTTTATTTGGTAACTGAATATGACTGCACTCATATAAATTTATACAGTAATGTGTTACATAAAAAATATTAAACAAGAATTTTTTATGAAATGTTATCTAATGGGAAAATATAAAATCTAAATCAAATAAGACCACATATATTCGAAGTATTTTTTATGTTTACTATAGAAACCATATAATGACATTTTTAATAAATAATATTGTGGATAATATATTACTATTTATTGGAAGATATATAATTCATGATGAGTAAATTACAACATACACTAGAGAATAAATGTTTTATTTTAAACATTATAACTTAGATAGAAATGATATGATGCCTTCAATGAAAATATATATCGTATAATGGATCAGACCTCTTCGGTCCATTACATTGTGAAAATGTCTTGTTTGAGGTGTTCCGGGAGGTCAAGGTGGCTTATCCACAAAACTTTGTCAAATATCCAATTATCTGAACAGTTCTATCGGTGAACAGTTATATCGGTAACCTATAATGGTAGGTGAACATTATTCTATTGGTGATGTTCAATGAATAGTGTTCTATCGGGGAGGTTTATTGAACAGTGTTTCTAAAAAAAGAGAGTTCTATCCTTAACCTCTAACAGTAGGTGTATAGTAACGATAGTTGTACAGTAACGGTAGGTGTACAGTAATGGTACAAGTATAGTTCTTCCAGAATGGTGAGGTCTATCGGTAACCTCTAACGGTAGGTGTGCTGTAACACCCCAGGATTTCATAGTGTGTTATTTCTTAAAAATAATTCAATAACTTTCACTACACGCAACACCGAGTTCAATGACACCATGACATACAAAAAAAAAAGCCATTAAAAGAGGTCATGAATAGTATTAACAACATTTTGAACTTTATATAATCCTTATAATTTTAGAATCCGTATTATGAGTTTCTTAGTCATAATGCAAGAACAGATTCATTTTCAGTATTGCACTTTTATCAACTTTAATAGTGAAACCTTTTTAAATAAAATATTTTAAACTATCTGAATAAATTGGGACATCAAAAAAAATTTAAAATGAAACATCCCAAGCTTCTACGGTACGCTTTCCTTTGAATAAAATAGTAGCGTGTGTTGTACGCAACCTTGAGTTTTAACACACGCCACAACCAATCAAACTAGCCGTTATGAATAGTAATACCTAAATTTTGAAATTATATATATTTTATATTTTAAAATGGACTTCATTTTTGGATTCGGAATATTGAATTTAGCCTAAGGTGAAATTTTGGTACTTTTCGGATAACTTTCATATTTTGATGAATAGTGAAAATTACTAAATTTTAATTAAAAACAACTTTTTTAATCAAAATAATTAATAGTGATAAATTATGAATTTTAGTAGTTTTAAAGTATATTTAGAATATATTTTTACCATTTAATATAATGTTGGTCATTGTACATAATTTTTCAATTAAACCAAACATAAACAAGTGTCAATCTTTTGATAGTTATTACCTCTTAAAAACATGCTTTTTGTTTTGACAGCGGAAATTAATTTTAAATTAATTTCTACCACTTCTGTGTTTTGAATTTAGAAAAATGGATTCCATATTTGGAATCAGGAAGTCCAAATTGTGTAAATAGGTAACTTTTATTTTTAGAAATTTTGAATAATTACTGTGGTAAATATTTTATTTACCATGGTTAAGGGTAAATCCGGTAAATAAGGGTTAAAAAATAATATTATAATAATACAAAATTAACCTAAAACGTGTCCTAACCTTATTGGTGGACACATACCCGACCATGGGCATCCTTGGGTCAATTTGGGGACCCCTTGGATCCACTTTTATGTGGTAGGGACACTTTATATTAATAAAGTTAAAATAAAAATAAAAATGGCATAAGCTTACATCTTTTAGAAGAACAATTTTTACATAGGGTTATACATGTTGGATTTTCGATTATAAATATTCATTAGAAAGATAAAACGATTTCCTACATAATGATATTTTATTTATAATTTTTAGACACCAAATAATTTAAATTATTAATGACACAATAATGATGCAATGTTTACCTCATTAATAAATCATTTAAATAAATAAGATTATAATGATTAAAATATTATCTAAAACCTGTCAAATTCTTATTGGTTGATGTTATTTATAATAGGAGTCATCGTATCTTCGACCTCAATGATTTTTGGACCATTATAAACCGAATATAATTATATTATAAAGTAATACTTTCACTCTTTCCTAAAGAGCCCCTCTTCTCCCTTATAAAAGGAGACCACTTCTACTCATTCCTCACACCTCTCAAGCCACTTGGCTCGTCCAAACTCTGCCCAACTAAGCTCCACACATCCCTCTCCTCCTCCTTGAAGCTTCCCCTTAGGCAGAAAGCATTTCAAGAAGTCCTTTGGTTCCAACCAAAGTGAGTTACCTAGATTAAAGGTAACGATTTCTCTTAAATTATTTTCATTTATTTTGCTTCTCCAACCCCCAAACTCTTTTTATTTCCTTTCTTTTGTAACAACACCAGTATCATCAATATACTAGGATGTTTTTATAAGAAGGATTCAAACTACACATACACACAACTCCATCTAATGGATGATGAACATAATGTTTCTGTGGATGGCAAACTAACGCCTCACGAAACGATGATTGTTCAAATACATCTTACCGCCTCTCATGGTGGCCATTATGATGGAACTATAATTAAATATGATATTAATGATATATATTTTATATATAAGCTTCTGTAATTCCATTTTATTTCATACCATTATTCGTTTCATGTTGTATATACATACGATAATTTCATTTGAGGAAGTGAGGACTACCGCCCCCTTAAAATGATATGACTCGTTCATACCACACATGGAACGTATAAAGGATGGTGTTAATGAACATAAGTAACATATATAAAATATTATATTATACTGGAATAGTAATATAACTACGTATCATTTGGATTCAATTCTTTTAAAATAAAAATTAAATGGAAGTAGCGTTCGTGCGTACGTACGGACTACCGTCTCCACGAACGCGGTAAGATCCATCCTCCATCGTATCCATTCAAGTATTATTCTCATTTTATGGTTAAATATAATGTTAATATCATTCTGATTATGAATAAGATATAATCTATCCATTACAAACATGTCTTACGTAACCAAACATTTAAGAAGAACGAATCGATTATCACCCGAAACGATGATAATACTAAGATATTATTAATAAAGCAATGTGAAAAGAACATATATGATATCTTATTAATGTATATGATTCTTGTATAATTTAATAACAATTATTTCACCATTATACAGGAGGTTAACCTACCCAAACCAAGGAAAAGTACAAGGTAAGGTATTTTCTTATCTCACATTCAATTCCGTGAGATTTCCATTATTCGCCACTAAATTATTGAAAGTGGTGTATTGTGTACTGGAATTTGATATATATTATCATATTATTCTGTAAATAATTTGGTGGTTATTAACTTTTGGCCATACGACTCAGTTGATTAACGTGGTAAGGGATTTTCTTATCTCACATTTAATTCCGTGAGATTTACATTATTCGCCACTAAATTATTGAAAGTGGTGTATTGTGTACTGGCATTTGATATATATTATCATATTCATGTTATTCTGTAAATAATTTGGTGGTTATTAACTTTTGGCCATACGACTCAGTTGATTAACGTGGTAAGGGATTTTCTTATCTCACATTCAATCCCGTGAGATTTCCATTATTCGCCACTAAACTATTGAAAGTGGTGTATTGTGTACTGGAATTTGATATATATTATCATATTCATGTTATTCTGTAAATAATTTGGTGGTTATTAACTTTTTCCCATACGACTCAGTTGATTAACGTGGTAAGGGGTTTTCATCTCACTCCTTATTCCCGTGAGATTCATGCCATATTGCCACCATTACCTTTTGTGTGGTGTATGTACTGCCCATAATTATATTCTTTGTGTAATACACTCTAATTTATGTGTACTTACATATTCAGTGTATGATACCTCTTTCATGGGTTGTATGTTTCATAAGTTACCAAACTGGTAAGGGTTATTTCACAATCTCTTCATTATCCGAGGTTGTTTATACGTAATAATCTACTGGGATCTCGTTATCATCCACATCCATGTTTCTTCAAAATGTATTTCAAAACATTTTTAATATTTAAAAGAATATGGGTTAAAGTCATTTATACCCTTGTTTTATTTTTTTTATAAGAGGTTTATAAGGGAATCTTTCCGTCGTTTTCCAAACAAGGTGCTTTTTAACATTTTCGATATAATTAAGATAAGAATGTTTTTTTTAACTTATACGGTGGGTGCGGTTATTTTCCGCCGTTATAAAATCGTCAAAGCTTCCCTTAAAAGCTTATAAGATTATTTTCAAAGAAAATGTTTGATTTTATATGGATCTTAAATGATTTCAAAATAAAAGGAGATATTTCTTTAAAAAGAATTTTGATTTCACCTATGTCAACATCCTTTGATGGGTTTTAAGATTATTTGAAGTTGATTTATTATGATACAAAACTTCTATATTGTTTTGAAGGTTTTGTGATATGTTTGATTGTGGATGTTCTATTTTTATACCATTCATAGTTTATGGTGAAAGTATTGACATTTCGTATGCTAGTTCCAATAAGAATTTTTATGTTATATTTCAATCTTTACTTCATATGAATGTGTTGGACAAGTATGTTCCAGGTTGGGGACTGGTTAAAGTAAGCCCTCCAGGTTGGGGACTGGTAAAAGTAAGCCCTCTAGGTTAGGGACTGGTAAAAGTAAGCCCTCCGGGTTGGTGTCCGGTTATTAGAGGCACTCTGGGTTGGTGTCCGGTTATTAGAGGCACTCCGGGTTGGTGTCCGGTTATTAGAGGCACTCCGGGTTGGGTTCCGGTTACAGTTAGCCCCAAGGTCTTGGGACGAGGCCTTGAAAAGTAATTAAAGTTTAGCATTATGCATTCCAACATTATGAAAGTGGTTATTGATTTTTCATGTGATTATTCGATTAGTAGAATATCCATGTGAACAAGTAAATGGCATTATTTCATTTTACTTTTGCCATACTATGTTGAAGTTCAAGTTTAAAAGGCTTTTGATTTAGTAATTCATTTCCTTAAATGTTTATGCTTATTTTTGAATGTTCCGCTATATTGTTATTCTTACTGGGCATTTGAGCTCACCCCTTTTCTATGTTTTATTTTTCCCAGGATGTGAAGATATAATTTATGAATGACCTGCAGGGATATTATGAGGGGATTATAGTGTGGACTGTGGAAACATTATGTTGTTGTAGTAGTTTTTCATTTTATGATATAATGTAAAACTTATGAATATATCTAGTGTTTCCAAGGCTACTAAACCAATCGGTATTTCGAGATTTGATCTTTCTTGTGATCATACCAATTTTATGTAATAATGCACCGACTCTGGGTAACTGGGGTCGGGGCGTTACATTTGGTATCAAAGGAAGTTTTGTACAAACCTTGGAAACTATATTTAGATAAACTCTGATTAGAGCACGTAGACCTAAGATTAACTTTGAGGATTAGTATAGAAGAACTTCCTAGAATTTTGGTATTGTAGAGATTTTGTGAGTTTTCCGAGAAATACATCCCTGTCTGGATACGAGCAGGTAGAGGCGGCTCTGGCACAGATGTACCTTGGGGTAAAACCCGAAAACACCGCTTTGAGCTAGACTCGAACAGGAACTGGTGCACGACAACGGGCCTTGCTGCACTCTTGGTTACGACACTCCCGGGGGATATTCTTAGGATAACTCTCATTTTATTTACAAATCATTATGAAGGGTTTATGAGTATATACTTCCTCAAAGAAAACATTTTTATGATTATGGATTATACCCATAAATAGTTCAATTTATGTTAAGTGTTTTATAAGTATGGGATTATGTATTTTGATTCATAAACTGATCTAGTTTATGCCATTGTTTAGAAATGGCGCCCAGTAGAAGGAATGAGAACTCCAGAAATACACATGATTAAAAGAGAAGGAAGGATCATATCTTTCATGGTCTTAAGCTAGAATTTATAAGAGAAATAGTCTCCCATGTATTATCATCATATGAAGAAATAATATCATGTGTTGATAAGATAAGTAAAGAGTTTACTGAGTCCTATGGCTTTGAAGGGAATCAAGAGATGAAAAGGATGGAAGAGAGAAAGATGGATAAAGGGAAAAGGGAAAAGAAGAATTTTCCCATATGTGGTAACTGTGGAAAGAAACACCCTGGAACTTGCCTGAAAGGAATGGGAGTTTGTTATAAGTGTGGAGGAAAAGGGAACAAAGTACGTGACTGCAAGGGTAAGAAAATGGTTTTAAATGTACAATGCTTCATTTGCAAGGAGTTTGGACACTACGCGAACCTATGTCCCAGTCATCAGACTATGCCGCAAATGATGTTATTGGATAATAATCAAGTTATGATACTACCACAGATGAAGAGGAATGATTAGAGTTCTTATGTTGATTATGTCAATTGGGTGTTGTATCAACAATGTACTTTTTACAATAATCATGGAGTATATAAGGATTGTACTGCAGTACTATTTCATTAAGGACTTGAGATTGTGTGGAACAAAGAAAAGTGACTCAATAGCAGGATAAATTTTTGGAAAATATATGGTTGAGAGAATGATAAATCATAATATAGTTCTGATACTGAGGTAGTGATTTTGGAATAATATGTGATTGTTTTGAATAAATTATATTGGATATTCTTGACTACCCTGGAACTGATTAACGATTTGTATATTCCATCATTGTTGGGGTTTAAAACATTTTTGGATTAATGAAGTATATCCAGCATTCTATATGGAATAAGGGAGCATGAATGTAATCAATAAGGAATATGGTAATACATGATGAAGGTATTCATATGCTATTACGGGGTAAAAAGGATCTATATTATGTTTACCTTCCTTATAAATGTTAGACTGTGAGTTTGGAAAGAAGTATTTTGGATAGTTCTAGTTTGGATTATTTTGGATTGGCATAAAAGGACAACCCGGAGGTCGGGCGGCAACCCGTCGCGTCCGGCAAGGCTGCGAGACTTTAACCCGCAACCGAAGGGTGACAAGGGTGTATCACCTACCACTGGCCCATGAGATGTCCTATATTAAATAATGTAGTTTTTATTAAAAGATCATGTAGATGAATTATAAATTCGTTTATTTTGGAACCCTATACGAATAGTGTAAATAGAATTTTTTTTACATTCTATTATCTTTTAGAGTGAAAGATGAGTTTGTGGTAGAAATTTATTAATGGATAAAACACTAATTATAAAGTAAGTATATCTCCTTATGATCTTAGACAATCTCATAAATAAATTCCTCAACATTAAGAAAAGAAACTTATAACAAAAATGTTTTCCTAGATGATACCTTAAATCATCACTAAATAATGGCTTTGGGATTGTTGGCCTTTTCATAGCCATGTTCTCTACCACTATCCATCAGATAATTGATGGTTAGATTTTTCTTCCATATCCATATTTTCCTACATGGAACCCTAGTATGTGTTATTTTCGGTAATCTTCATACGTTCGACTCTTTATTTTGAATAGAGGCCTCATTAATTCATTTTTCGATGTGGGATTTCAACTAAGATATTTTGAAACGTCAAAAATGTGTTATCCTAATACCCTATGTTTTGTTGAACCGATGGTATTTCAAATCATCATAGATTGGAGAATTTAAGGACCTCAATTATACACTTGTTTGTGATTGATGATCTCAATCACTACCTATAAATATTTACGTTTTTCCTCCAATTATCTGTCCTTAATTGCCACCAATGTTCTCCTAATCGAGATCATAATTTGGTGGTGACTCTTTCATTTCTCTTTTCCTCATATTAAGACTAAATTTTAGTAAACTAATTTCCGATGTGGGTTTTCCCACAAAGATATTTTCTATTTTCAACCTTTTATTTTCGAAGAACAATTTCAAATTGCGAGGACGCAATTTATTGAAGGAGGGGAGAATGTAACACCCCATGATTTCATAGTGTGTTATTTCTTAAAAATAATTCAATAACTTGCACTACACGCAACACCGAGTTCAATCACACCATGAAGTACAAAAAAAATCCATTAAAAGAGGTCATGAATAGTATTAACAACATTTTGAACTTTATATAATCCTTATAATTTTAGAATCCCAATTATGAGTTTCTTAGTCATAATGCAAGAACAAATTCATTTTCAGTATTGCACTTTTATCAACTTTAATAGTGAAACCTTTTTAAATAAAATATTTTAAACTATCTGAATAAATTGGGACATCAAAAAAAAATTTAAAATGAAACATCCCAAGCTTCTACGGTACGCTTTCCTTTGAATAAAATAGTAGCGTGTGTTGTACGCAACCTTGAGTTTTAACACACGCCACAACCAATCAAACTAGCCGTTATGAATAGTAATACCTAAATTTTGAAATTATATATATTTTATATTTTAAAATGGACTTCATTTTTGGATTCTGAATATCGAATTTAGCCTAAGGTGAAATTTTGGTACTTTTCGGATAACTTTCATATTTTGATGAATAGTGAAAATTACTAAATTTTAATTAAAAACAACTTTTTTAATCAAAATAATTAATAGTGATAAATTATGAATTTTAGTAGTTTTAAAGTATATTTAGAATATATTTTTACCATTTAATACAATGTTGGTCATTGTACTTAATTTTACAATTAAACCAAACATAAACAAGTGTCAATCTTTTGATAGTTATTACCTCTTAAAAACACGCTTTTTGTTTTGACAGCGGGAATTAATTTTAAATTAATTTCTGCCACTTCTGTGTTTTGAATATAGATAAATGGATTCCATATTTTGAATCAGGATTTCCAAATTGTGTAAATAGGTAACTTTTATTTTTAGACATTTTGAATAATTACTGGGGTGAATATTTTATTTACCATGGTTAAGGGTAAATCCGGTAAATAAGGGTTAAAAAATAATATTATAATAATACGAAATTAACCTAAAACGTGTCCTAACCTTATTGGTGGACACATACCCGACCATGAGCATCCTTGGGTCAATTTGGGGACCCCTTGGATCCACTTGTATGTGGTAGGGACACTTTATATTAATAAAGTTAAAATAAAAATAAAAATGGCATAAGCTTACATCTTTTAGAAGAACAATATTTACATAGGGTTATACATGTGGGATTTTCGATTATAAATATTAATTATAAAGCTAAAAAGATTTCCTACATAATTATATTTTATTTAGAATGTTTAGACATCAACTAATTTAAATTATTAATGACACAATAATGATTCAATGTTTACCTCATTAATAAATCATTTAAATAAATAAGATTATAATGATTAAAATATTATCTAAAACCTGTCCAATTCTTATTGGTTGATGTTTTTTAGAATATTAGTCATCTTATCTTCGACCTAAATGATTTTTGGACCATTATAAACCGAATATAATTATATTATAAAGTAATACTTTCACTCTTTTCTAAAGAGTCCCTCTTCTCCCTTATAAAAGGAGACCACTTCTACTCATTCCTCACACCTCCCAAGCCACTTGGCTCGTCCAAACTCTGCCCAAATAAGCTCCCCACATCCCTATCCTCCTCCTTGAAGCTTTCCCTTAGGCAGAAAGCATTTCAAGAAGTCCTTTGGTTCCAACCAAAGTGAGTTACCTAAATTAAAGGTAACGATTTCTCTTAAATTATTTTCATTTATTTTGCTTCTCCAACCCCCAAACTCTTTTTATTTCCTTTCTTTTGTAACAACAACAGTATCCTAAATATACTAGGATGTTGTTATAAGAAGGATTCAAACTACACATACACACAACTCCATCTAATGGATGATGAACATAATGTTTCTGTGGATGGCAAACTAACGCCTCACGAAACGATGATTGTTCAAATACATCTTACCACCTCTCATGGTGGCCATTATGATGGCACTATAATTAAATATTATATTAATGATATATATTTTATATATAAGCTTCTGTAATTCCATTTTATTTCATACCATTATTCGTTTCATGTTGTATATACATACGATAATTTCATTTGAGGAAGTGCGGACTACAGCCCCCTTAAAATGATATGACTCGTTCATACCACACATGGAACGTATAAAGGATGGTGTTAATGAACTTAAGTAACATATATAAAATATTATATTATAATGGAATAGTAATATACCTATGTATCATTTGGATTCAATTCTTTTAAAATAAAAATTAAATGGAAGTAGCGTTCGTGCGTACGTACGGACTACCGTCTCCACGAACGCAGTAAGATCCATCCTCCATCGTATCCATTCAAGTCTTATTCTCATTTTAGGGTTAAAAATAATTTTAATATCATTCTGATTATGAATAAGATATAATCTATCCATTACAAACATGTCTTACGTAACCAAACATTTAAGAAGAACGAATCGATTATCACCCGAAACGACGATAATACTAAGATATTATTAATAAAGCAATGTTAAAAGAACATATATGATATCATATTACTGTATATGATTCTTTTATAATTTTATAACAATTATTTCACCATTATACAGGAGGTTAACCTACCCCAACCAAGGAAAAGTACAAGGTAAGGGATTTTCTTATCTCACATTCAATTCCGTGAGATTTCCATTATTCGCCACTAAATTATTGAAAGTGGTGTATTGTGTACTGGCATTTGATATATATTATCATATAATTCTGTAAATAATTTGGTGGTTATTAACTTTTGGCCATACGACTCAGTTTATTAACGTGGTAAGGGATTTTCTTATCTCATATTCAATTCCGTGAGATTTCCATTATTCGCCACTAAATTATTGAAAGTGGTGTATTGTGTACTGGAATTTGATATATATTATCATATTCATGTTATTCTGTAAATAATTTGGTGGTTATTAACTTTTGGCCATACGACTCAGTTGATTAACGTGGTAAGGGATTTTCTTATCTCACATTCAATCTCGTGAGATTTCCATTATTCGCCACTAAATTATTGAAAGTGGTGTATTGCGTACTGGCATTTTATATATATTATCATATTCATGTTATTCTGTAAATAATTTGGTGGTTATTAACTTTTTCCCATACGACTCAGTTGATTAACGTGGTAAGGGGTTTTCATATCACTCCTTATTCCCGTGAGATTCATGCCATATTGCCACCATTAACTTTTGTGTGGTGTATGTACTGCCCATAATTATATTCTTTGTGTAATACACTCTAATTTATGTGTAATTACATATTAATTGTATGATACCTCTTTCATGGGTTGTATGTTTCATATGTTACCAAACTGGTAAGGGTTATTTCACAATCTCTTCATTATCCGAGGTTGTTTATACGTAATAATCTACTGGGATCTCGTTATCATCCACATCCATGTTTATTCAAAATGTATTTCAAAACATTTTTAATATTTAAAAGAATATGGGTTAAAGTTTTTTATACCCTTGTTTGATTTTTTTTATAAGAGGTTTATAAGGGAATCTTTCCGTCATTTTCTAAACAAGGTTCTTTTTAACCTTTTCGATATAATTAAGATAAGAATGTTTTTTTTAACTTATACGGTGGGTGCGGTTATTTTCCGCCGTTATAAAATCGTCAAAGCTTCCCTTAAAAGCTTATAAGATTATTTTCAAAGAAAATGTTTGATTTTATATGGATCTTAAATGATTTCAAAATAAAAGGAGATATTTCTTTAAAAAGAATTTTGATTTCATCTATGTCAACATCCTTTGATGGGTTTTAAGATTATTTGAAGTTGATTTATTATGATACAAAACTTCTATATTGTTTTGAAGGTTTTGTGATATGTTTGATTGTGGATGTTCTATTTTTATACCATTCATAGTTTATGGTGAAAGTATTGACATTTCGTATGCTAGTTCCAATAAGAATGTTTATGTTATATTTCAATCTTTACTTCATATGAATGTGTTGGACAAGTATGTTCCAGGTTGGGGACTGGTTAAAGTAAGCCCTCCAGGTTGGGGACTAGTAAAAGTAAGCCCTCTAGGTTAGGGACTGGTAAAAGTAAGCCCTCCGGGTTGGTGTCCGGTTATTAGAGGCACTCCGGGTTGGTGTCCGGTTATTAGAGGCACTCCGGGTTTGTGTCCGGTTATTAGAGGCACTCCGGGTTGGGTTCCGGTTACAGTTAGCCCCAAGGTCTTGGGACGAGGCCTTGAAAAGTAATTAAAGTTTAGCATTATGCATTCCAACATTATGAAAGTGGTTATTGATTTTTCATGTGATTATTCGATTAGTAGAATATCCATGTGTACAAGTAAATGGCATTATTTCATTTTACTTTTGCCATACTATGTTGAAGTTCAAGTTTAAAAGGCTTTTGTTTTAGTAATTCATTGCCTTAAATGTTTATGCTTATTTTTGAATGTTCCGCAATATTGTTATTCTTACTGGGCATTTGAGCTCACCCCTTTTCTATGTTTTATTTTTCCCAGGATGTGAAGATATAATTTATGAATGACCTGCAGGGATATTATGAGGGGATTATAGTGTGGACTGTGGAAACATTATGTTGTTGTAGTAGTTTTTCATTTTATGATGTAATGTAAAACTTATGAATATATCTAGTGTTTCCAAGGCTACTAAACCAATCGGTATTTCGAGATTTGATCTTTCTTGTGATCATGCCAATTTTATGTAATAATGCACCGACTCTGGGTAACTGGGGTCGGAGCGTTATATTTGGTATCAAAGGAAGTTTAGTACAAACCTTGGAAACTAGATTTAGATAAACTCGGATTAGAGCACGTAGACCTAAGATTAACTTTGAGGATTAGTATAGAAGAACTTCCTAGAATTTTGGTATTGTAGAGATTTTGTGAGTTTTCCGAGCAATACATCCCTGTCTGGATACGAGCAGGTAGAGGCGGCTCTGGCACAGATGTAACTAGGGGTAAAACCCGAAAACACCGCTTTGAGCTAGACTCGAACGGGAACTGGTGCACGACAACGGGCCTTGCTGCACTCTTGGTTACGACACTCCCGGGGGATATTCTTAGGATAACTCTCATTTTCTTTACAAATCATTATGAAGGGTTTATGAGTATATACTTTCTCAAAGAAAACATTTTTATGATTATGGATTATACCTATAAATAGTTCAATTTATGTTAAGTGTTTTATAAGTATGGGATTATGTATTTTGATTCATAAACTGATCTAGTTTATGCCATTGTTTAGAAATGGTGCCCAGTAGAAGGAATGAGAACTCCAGAAATACACATGATTAAAAGAGAAGGAAGGATCATATATTTCATGGTCTTAAGCTAGAATTTATAAGAGAAATAGTCTCCCATGTATTATCATCATATGAAGAAATAATATCATGTGTTGATAAGATAAGTAAAGAGTTTACTGAGTCCTATGGCTTTGAAGGGAATCAAGAGATGAAAAGGATGGAAGAGAGAAAGATGGATAAAGGGAAAAGGGAAAAGAAGAATTTTCCCATATGTGGTATCTGTGGAAAGAAACACCCTGGAACTTGCCTGAAAGGAATGGGAGTTTGTTATAAGTGTGGAGGAAAAGGGCACAAAGTACGTGACTGCAAGGGTATGAAAATGGTTTCAAATGTACAATGCTTCATTTGCAAGGAGTTTGGACACTACGCGAACCTATGTCCCAGTCACCAGACTATGCCGCAAATGATGTTATTGGATAATAATCAAGTTATGATACTACCACAGATGAAGAGGAATGATTAGAGTTCTTATGTTGATTATGTCAATTTAGTGTTGTATCAACAATGTACTTGTTACAATAATCATGGAGTATATAAGGATTGTACTGCAGTACTATTTCATTAAGGACTTGAGATTGTGTGGAACAAAGAAAAGTGACTCAATAGCAGGATAAATTTTTGGAAAATATATGGTTGAGAGAATGATAAATCATAATATAGTTCTGATACTGAGGTAGTGATTTTGGAATAATATGTGATTGATTTGAATAAATTATATTGTATATTCTTGACTACCCTGGAACTGATTAACGATTTGTATATTCCATCATTGTTGGGGTTTAAAACATTTTTGGATTAATGAAGTATATCCAGCATTCTATATGGAATAAGGGAGCATGAATGTAATTAATAAGGAATATGGTAATACATGATGAAGGTATTCATATGCTATTACGGGGTAAAAAGGATCTATATTATGTTTACCTTCCTTATAAATGTTAGACTGTGAGTTTGGACAGAAGTTTTTTGGATAGTTCTAGATTGGATTATTTTTGATTGGCATAAAAGGACAACCCGGAGGTCGGGCGGCAACCCGTCGCGTCCGGCAAGGCTGCGAGACTTTAACCCGCAACCGAAGGGCGACAAGGGTGTATCACCTACCACTGGCCCATGAGATGTCCTAGATTAAATAATGTAGTTTTTATTAAAAGATCATGTAGATGAATTATAAATTCGTTTATTTTGGAACCCTATACGAATAGTGTAAATAGAATTTTTTTTACATTCTATTATCTTATAGAGTGAAAGATGAGTTTGTGGTAGAAATTTATTAATGGATAAAACACTAATTATAAAGTAAGTATATCTCCTTATGATCTTCGACAATCTCATAAATAAATTCCTCAACATTAAGAAAAGAAACTTATAACAAAAATGTTTTCCTAGATGATACCTTAAATCATCACTAAATAATGGCTTTGGGATTGTTGGCCTTTTCATAGCCATGTTCTCTACCACTCTCCATCAGATAATTGATGGTTAGATTTTTCTTCCATATCCATATTTTCCTACATGGAACCCTAGTATGTGTTATTTTCGGTAATCTTCATACGTTCGACTCTTTATTTTGAATAGAGGCCTCATTAATTCATTTTTCGATGTGGGATTTCAACTAAGATATTTTGAAACGTCAAAAATGTGTTATCCTAATACCATATGTTTTGTTGAACCGATGGTATTTCAAATCATCATAGATTGGAGAATTTAAGGACCTAAATTATACACTTGTTTGTGATTGATGATCTCAATCACTACATATAAATATTTACGTTTTTCCTCCAATTATCTGTCCTTAATTGCCACCAATGTTCTCCTAATCGAGACCATAATTTGGTGGTGACTCTTTCATTTCTCTTTTCCTCATATTAAGACTAAATTTTAGTAAACTAATATCCGATGTGGGTTTTCCCACAAAGATATTTTCTATTTTCAACCTTTTATTTTCGAAGAACAATTTCAAATTGCGAGGACGCAATTTATTGAAGGAGGGGAGAATGTAACACCCCATGATTTCATAGTGTGTTATTTCTTAAAAATAATTCAATAACTTGCACTACACGCAACACCGAGTTCAATCACACCATGAAGTACAAAAAAAAGCCATTAAAAGAGGTCATGAATAGTATTAACAACATTTTGAACTTTATATAATCCTTATAATTTTAGAATCCCTATTATGAGTTTCTTAGTCATAATGCAAGAACAAATTCATTTTCAGTATTGTACTTTTATCAACTTTAATAGTGAAACCTTTTTAAATAAAATATTTTAAACTATCTGAATAAATTGGGACATCAAAAAAAATTTAAAATGAAACATCCCAAGCTTCTACGATACGCTTTCCTTTGAATAAAATAGTAGCGTGTGTTGTACGCAACCTTGAGTTTTAACACACGCCACAACCAATCAAACTAGCCGTTATGAATAGTAATACCTAAATTTTGAAATTATATATATTTTATATTTTAAAATGGATTTCATTTTTGGATTCTGAATATCGAATTTAGCCTAAGGTGGAATTTTGGTACTTTTCGGATAACTTTCATATTTTGATGAATAGTGAAAATTACTAAATTTTAATTAAAAACAACTTTTTTAATCAAAATAATTAATAGTGATAAATTATGAATTTTAGTAGTTTTAAAGTATATTTAGAATATATTTTTACCATTTAATATAATGTTGGTCATTGTACATAATTTTACAATTAAACCAAACATAAACAAGTGTCAATCTTTTGATAGTTATTACCTCTTAAAAACACGCTTTTTGTTTTGACAGCGGGAATTAATTTTAAATTAATTTCTGCCACTTCTGTGTTTTGAATATAGATAAATGGATTCCATATTTGGAATCAGGATGTCCAAATTGTGTAAATAGGTAACTTTTATTTTTAGACATTTTGAATAATTACTGTGGTGAATATTTTATTTACCATGGTTAAGGGTAAATCCGGTAAATAAGGGTTAAAAAATAATATTATAATAATACGAAATTAACCTAAAACGTGTCCTAACCTTATTGGTGGACACATACCCGACCATGAGCATCCTTGGGTCAATTTGGGGACCCCTTGGATCCACTTGTATGTGGTAGGGACACTTTATATTAATAAAGTTAAAATAAAAATAAAAATGGCATAAGCTTACATCTTTTAGAAGAACAATATTTACATAGGGTTATACATGTTGGATTTTCGATTATAAATATTCATTAGAAAGATAAAAAGATTTCCTACATAATTATATTTTATTTAGAATTTTTAGACATCAACTAATTTAAATTATTAATGACACAATAATGATGCAATGTATACCTCATTAATAAATCATTTAAATAAATAAGATTATAATGATTAAAATATTATCTAAAACCTGTCCAATTCTTATTGGTTGATGTTTTTTAGAATATTAGTCATCTTATCTTCGACCTAAAAGATTTTTGGACCATTATAAACCGAATATAATTATATTATAAAGTAATACTTTCACTCTTTCCTAAAGAGTCCCTCTTCTCCCTTATAAAAGGAGACCACTTCTACTCATTCCTCACACCTCTCAAGCCACTTGGCTCGTCCAAACTCTGCCCAAATAATCTCCCCACATCCCTATCCTCCTCCTTGAAGCTTTCCCTTAGGCAGAAAGCATTTCAAGAAGTCCTTTGGTTCCAACCAAAGTGAGTTACCTAAATTAATGGTAACGATTTCTCTTAAATTATTTTCATTTATTTTGCTTCTCCATCCCCCAAACTCTTTTTATTTCCTTTCTTTTGTAACAACAACAGTATCCTAAATATACTAGGATGTTGTTATAAGAAGGATTCAAACTACACATACACACAACTCCATCTAATGGATGATGAACATAATGTTTCTGTGGATGGCAAACTAACGCCTCACGAAACGATGATTGTTCAAATACATCTTACCACCTCTCATGGTGGCCATTATGATGGCACTATAATTAAATATTATATTAATGATATATATTTTATATATAAGCTTCTGTAATTCCATTTTATTTCATACCATTATTCGTTTCATGTTGTATATACATATGATAATTTCATTTGAGGAAGTGCGGACTACAGCCCCCTTAAAATGATATGACTCGTTCATACCACACATGGAACGTATAAAGGATGGTGTTAATGAACTTAAGTAACATATATAAAATATTATATTATACTGGAATAGTAATATACCTATGTATCATTTGGATTCAATTCTTTTAAAATAAAAATTAAATGGAAGTAGCGTTCGTGCGTACGTACGGACTACCGTCTCCACGAACGCGGTAAGATCCATCCTCCATCGTATCCATTCAAGTCTTATTCTCATTTTAGGGTTAAAAATAATGTTAATATCATTCTGATTATGAAGAAGATATAATCTATCCATTACAAACATGTCTTACGTAACCAAACATTTAAGAAGAACGAATCGATTATCACCCGAAACGACGATAATACTAAGATATTATTAATAAAGCAATGTTAAAAGAACATATATGATATCATATTAATGTATATGATTCTTTTATAATTTAATAACAATTATTTCACCATTATACAGGAGGTTAACCTACCCCAACCAAGGAAAAGTACAAGGTAAGGGATTTTCTTATCTCACATTCAATTCCGTGAGATTTCCATTATTCGCCACTAAATTATTGAAAGTGGTGTATTGTGTACTGGCATTTGATATATATTATCATATAATTCTGTAAATAATTTGGTGGTTATTAACTTTTGGCCATAAGACTCAGTTGATTAACGTGGTAAGGGATTTTCTTATCTCATATTCAATTCCGTGAGATTTCCATTATTCGCCACTAAATTATTGAAAGTGGTGTATTGTGTACTGGAATTTGATATATATTATCATATTCATGTTATTCTGTAAATAATTTGGTGGTTATTAACTTTTGGCCATACGACTCAGTTGATTAACGTGGTAAGGGATTTTCTTGTCTCACATTCAATCCCGTGAGATTTCCATTATTCGCCACTAAATTATTGAAAGTGGTGTATTGCGTACTGGCATTTTATATATATTATCATATTCATGTTATTCTGTAAATAATTTGGTGGTTATTAACTTTTTCCCATACGACTCAGTTGATTAACGTGGTAAGGGGTTTTCATATCACTCCTTATTCCCGTGATATTCATGCCATATTGCCACCATTAACTTTTGTGTGGTGTATGTACTGCCCATAATTATATTCTTTGTGTAATACACTCTAATTTATGTGTAATTACATATTAATTGTATGATACCTCTTTCATGGGTTGTATGTTTCATATGTTACCAAACTGGTAAGGGTTATTTCACAATCTCTTCATTATCCGAGGTTGTTTATACGTAATAATCTACTGGGATCTCGTTATCATCCACATCCACGTTTCTTCAAAATGTATTTCAAAACATTTTTAATATTTAAAAGAATATGGGTTAAAGTCATTTATACCCTTGTTTGATTTTTTTTATAAGAGGTTTATAAGGGAATCTTTCCGTCGTTTTCCAAACAAGGTGCTTTTTAACCTTTTCGACAGAATTAAGATAAGAATGTTTTTTTTAACTTATACGGTGGGTGCGGTTATTTTCCGCCGTTATAAAATCGTCAAAGCTTCCCTTAAAAGCTTATAAGATTATTTTCAAAGAAAATGTTTGATTTTATATGGATCTTGAATGATTTCAAAATAAAAGGAGATATTTCTTTAAAAAGAATTTTGATTTCATCTATGTCAACATCCTTTGATGGGTTTTAAGATTATTTGAAATTGATTTATTATGATACAAAACTTCTATATTGTTTTGAAGGTTTTGTGATATGTTTGACTGTGGATGTGCTATTTTTATACCATTCATAGTTTATGGTGAAAGTATTGACATTTCGTATGCTAGTTGCAATAAGAATGTTTATGTTATATTTCAATCTTTACATCATATGAATGTGTTGGACAAGTATGTTCCACGTTGGGGACTGGTTAAAGTAAGCCCTCCAGGTTGGGGACTGGTAAAAGTAAGCCCTCCAGGTTAGGGACTGGTAAATGTAAGCCCTCCGGGTTGGTGTCTGGTTATTAGAGGCACTCCGGGATGGTGTCCGGTTATTAGAGGCACTCCGGGCTGGTGTCCGGTTATTAGAGGCACTCCGGGTTGGGTTCCGGTTACAGTTAGCCCCAAGGTCTTGGGACGAGGCCTTGAAAAGTAATTAAAGTTTAGCATTATGCATTCCAACATTATGAAAGTGGTTATTGATTTTGCATGTGATTATTCGATTAGTAGAATATCCATGTGAACTAGTAAATGGCATTATTTCATTTTACTTTTGCCATACTATGTTGAAGTTCAAGTTTAAAAGGCTTTTGTTTTAGTAATTCATTGCCTTAAATGTTTATGCTTATTTTTGAATGTTCCGCTATATTGTTATCCTTACTGGGCATTTGATCTCACCCCTTTTCTATGTTTTATTTTTCCCAGGATGTGAAGATATAAGATATGAATGACCTGCAGGGATATTATGAGGGGATTATAGTGTGGACTGTGGAAACATTATGTTGTTGTAGTAGTTTTTCATTTTATGATGTAATGTAAAACTTATGAATATATCTAGTGTTTCCAAGGATACTAAACCAATCGGTCTTTCGAGATTTGATCTTTCTTGTGATCATGCCAATGTTATGTAATAATGCACCGACTCTGGGTAACTGGGGTCGGGGCGTTACATGTGCAGTAATAGTAGGCGTACAGTAATGGTATGTGTACAATAATAGTAGGTTTACATTGTTTCGAAAATAGTGAGGTCTATCAGAAACCTCTAACGGTAGGTGTACAATAATAGTAGGTGTATAGTGTATCCAGAACGGTGAGGTCTATCGGTAACCTCTATCGGTAACATCTATCGGTAACCTCTAACATTAGGTGTATAGTAACAGTATGTGTATAGTAATGATAGGTTTATAGTAATGGTAGGTGTACAGTGTTTCCATAATGGTGAGGTCAATTGGTAGCCTATATCGGTAACCTCTAACATTAGGTGAGCAGTAATGGTTGTAGTATAGTAACAGTAGGTGTACAGTGTTTCCAGAATGGCGAGGTATATCATTAACATCTATCAGTAACCTCTAACTGTAGGTGTACAGTATCGGTAGGTGTACACCAATAGTAGGTGTACAGTAATGGATAGTGTACAGTGTTTCCAGAATGGTGAGTTCTATTGGTAAACTCTAACAGTATGTGTAAAATAACGATAGGTGTATAGTGTTTCTAGAATGGTGAGGTCTATCGGTAACCTCTATTGGTAACCTCTAATGGTAGGTGTACGATAATGGTAGGTGTATAGTATTGTAGGTTTACAATATTTCTAGCTACCTACCGTTTCACCCCGTTGATGTTTCCTTTGACATAAAATACATTTAAATCCTTATTTTAAGGACTCTTAAGGATGATTGAAAGGCCATAAATCCTATATTAATTGTTCATATGGCTCACAATGTTTCTAAATGGCAAAACAGCGTGGGTTAATGTGATCCACTGTTAATTGGGAATTAAGCGTATTAAAATTTGTCTCCACATTAAATCCTCAAAAGGGACAAGATAACTTCCTCCCATGTTCATCCTCTTTTTTCACAGCTACAAGACCCTAGAACCTTTCATTACATCTAGTAGGAGTTCTGTAATGAAATTTACATCCTATGAATGGTTCCACTGAGTATTGATGAAACCATTTTGTATCAATCAATCTTCTATATAAGGTATGTTTTATCATCATTATTTAGGGGGTTTATCTTAACCTATTTCTCCTCTCCATATTATATCTTGTAATCTCTGTGATTCTAATTGGGATTTTCTGGGGGTTTGGTTGGTGTGGTCGTACCATGGCATCCTCAGGTGAATTCAGTTGTCGCAAGAGGAAGATCGTGACCCGTTGTGTGGATAAAGAAGGTGAGGAACTGTTAGAGGTAGGGGATTCATTTCTTTACTTTTCTTGTCCGTGCAGTTGTATTTTTAGCATGTCTAATCCCACAAGATAACAATGGAATTGGCCTAATAAATATTTTAACGGGATAAAAAAATTGATATCGATCGTATGTTATTTCCTCTTATGTTGCAAGATAGTGTGGTATATATGATTTATTCGTATAATTGTTCTTTGTTGACAGAAAACGGTAATGAGTGTAAATTGGCATTAATTGATAATTGTTTGGGTTAATATAAAGAGGCATGTATGCGAATATGGTGGTTTTTTTAATTTGATTTTAATCAAATTGGTGCAGTAAGCAAGATTAATTATTTGAGATAGCTTACTGATTATGTTTCCTGAATTTGAAACCTATGAATAATAAATATATTAATTCAACATGGATTAAAAAATGATTGTTTGATAATTATTTAAAGGGTTCTTAGTTTCCCTTTTGATTGTTAATGGGTCAAGATCCTAATTGATGTGATGTTTGTTTTCCTGCATCTTTTGCTGTGTTGTTATCTTGGATGGTCATTGATATATGTGGGGGCATGGAGGCATTGGATTGTGGAAGCAGATGACACATAGAGTAGCGAAATGCATCAGTTTATGCATGTGGGTGTCATGGAGGACACCCGGGATGATGGAATGGGATGGATGGGATTGTTGGATGCTTGTTGATTCTTATTGGTTGTTTATCTGGTTTACATTTCCCTACTTATGAAGGCAGATGGTCTTACTTACACATCATTCTATAGTGGAAAATAAATGCCGGGTATGCCCTGTGCTTTCTGTGTTTAGATTCTCACGAGAGGATGGTTATATGATCTTGATATAAGTGGAAAAGACTCGACGAGTAGTACATCGACTCACCGTGTTGATCCCCCTTGTGTTTATTAGCATTGAATGTTTTTCTATAATTCTTAGGATTTATAGAGAGTAAATATGTAATGAAAAATTTAATAAATGGTGTTAACCCATGGGGATGGAATTGCTAGACCATAAGGGTGAGGTTATAATTTTGAAGGAATAGTGGACTTTGGGTGCAATGCAAATGAAATTTAATAGGGAATTGTTCAAGGTTAATTAATGTTTAAAGAATTAATTAATGTAAAGTGGAAATGTTAAAAAAGAAGAATGAAGTTATATAATAATGCTCTATAAATGCTTGTGTGCTTATAGGATACCTAGTATTAGAAGAATTTGCAAGGATTCTGAGATACATTAGCTATAGTTGTGTCCATTACTAGGTTATTACCATAGTGTGGTTGTGAGATATAGTATGTCCTATACTTTTATATTTCTATATGCTACTCCACCCATTCAGTCAGGGAAACAGACACCCAGAGGATTCTGAGCCCTGGGGGGGGGGGATTTCCCTAAAATTCTTGTGGGAGGATGGATGGATGACTTCCCCCTTTTGCACCGCTCTCTTCTCTTGATTGTAACTTATGCCGGCAGACACATTGGTTATTTTTTCCCATATATGTGTGTAGATTTTTGTAATGGCTTGTGGTAATTAACACCCATATATTCTTGATATAGTTTTATGTGGACTACTATAGGTGTAACATGTAGAGGCTATGTTGGTTTGAGGATCCTCACTCGATGTATGGGTTGTGATGGATTCAGATATAATACCCAACGTATGATACACGTTATGAGAGTTGTGGGGGAACCCGGAAACTACCTATTTACTTTGGTTTATGGACATGGTGGTTTTGTTGCGTTAGGTGTATATTATGGTTCTCTGCATAGGTGTCTGCGGGCTAGCGTTTTCTGTAGAGAGATTCGTAGGACGCACGACGTTGGGGAGAAGCGGAAATCTAGTGGGGAAGTAGTAGTAGGGAACCCTTGATATTATTTATTATATAATATATTTTTGTATGCATTAATTGGTGATAGTACCCATGGTGAGGTTGGGAACTTAGTATATTTGTTTAGGGGACGATGCAGTTTCACTTGTTGTTCACAGTGCTTTTGGATGCTTTCTTACTTTTGCATGAGATACATCAGAGAGGGTCCTACTGAGTACACTGTTATACTCACCATATGTATATACAATCAGTTTTTTAGGTCACATGGAAAAGGTTGTAGATCAAGCTAGTTTCTACTAGATTGGGGTTTCAAGAGTTATTCAGGCTTGTGCTTGTTGTTGATTTTGCATTCTTTTGGATACTTGCAGTTTGTCTCTTCTAGATGTAGTTATTTTGCATGAAATGTTATATGTGAACTTGGGTTTTCTATTATATTCCAGTTCGTGGTTGGATTTGGTTGGTGTTTAACTTATCTCTCCCTTCCGCATGTGTTCTCTTAGAGAGGGATGCCTCCCATTTGTGTGTTAATTATCCCCTCAGTTCTAGTTGCCAACCTGGGGCCTGCTGGAGGCGGGACTCGAGGGACATTATCTCTCATCTTACATTTCCAACCCTGGTGGGGTACACTTTCTGTGGAGGAGGTCATGACAGAGTGGTATCAAAGCTCTGGTTGAGGGGTGGGATAGAGTATGCAGTTAAGAAAATGTGAGGTTGCATGGGTTGGTAGGGAAAATATGTCATTCATGTTTAGCATTGAGGTAAACACAGGAGACCAGTTGAGACATAAGAATTTAGGACCCCCTATGATCTGATGTACATACCTATAAGTATACAATGGCTACTAAAGAAGGTGGTACTAGTTGTAGGGTAGTTACCTAGGAATGGATCTTGCATCATTCTTCTTTGTTCCAAAGTTTGAATGACTAGACCATGGGATATGTTAACCTAAAATGAATAAAAGAATATAATTAATTAATTAATGTTGAGTCTTACATTATCTAGGTTTAGGAGCTCTAACCGTTTTTTATTTTATAGGTATGGATCTAGGTCGATGTCCTCATCATGTTTTATCAAAAAATGTCTAGAAGGCTGTTCCAGCAGATCGCCACAGGGTAGAGCTTGACGACGATGAAACTTTGAAGAAAACACTCCTAGAGTTTCACCACCAGAGTCTGCAGAAGTACGAGGGCTCCATTTCAGATGCATTCAGGGAAGACTTGTTAGAGGAGGTCGATATTGTTTTCAGTTCCATTGGTGCTTAGAAGGAGCACTGGGAGTCATTGGTTGTGATGATGCAGCATGGAGCAGTGAGGAAGTGGTGGTTCTTGTTCCTCTAGGATCATGAGGAGTCATCAATCTCATGGGAGGATTTTCGAGACAAGGTTAGAGTCAAGTTTATTTATTTGACTGTGAAGGCATCCAGTCACCAAGAGATTCTTACCCTTCTACATGGGATATCCAATGTTCTAGAGTTTTGAATCCATTTCAAGAACCTTTTATGATATGATTCAGACATGTTTCCAAATGAGGAGGACAAGGCGAGACATTTCAATGAGGCTTTGCATCCAGAGATCCAGTGCCAGGTCACCCCATTAATGATGAAAACATATCTTGTTGTACTGGCGAGGTTAGAGGTTGTCAAGATGACTTTTTCAAGGCCTAGGTCATCATGAGATGGTAATCGACATGATTCCTCACGAAGCATACATGTGGTCATAGGTTCTCAGTTTTCAGGGCTGAAGAGATTCCGTTCAGCTAGGGGAAGGTACTTGCCCTTCACATCTTGTTCCTCCAGAGGCAAAGACTCTCATGCCTATTCCAAGGGATCATGGGCTTGTTTTTATTATGGTGGTCAGGGTAATCTGCATTGGGACTACCCAAATTTTCAGAGCGGTCATCGTGCACCAGGTGTTCCACTCTAGGTTCCTCTATTGAGGCAGTTCCAGCCGAGGCAGTAGCAGCCAGTTGTACCAGCTTTAGATCAGCAGAGGGTAGATGGGGTAGGTAGAAGACAACCCCATGAGGCTCCTCATCCTTAGAGAGAAGAGCGTGGCCATGGTGGTGGTCATTATCAGGGTCAGAGAGGTTGTGGAAGAGGTCTTGGTCATCTTCATGCTCTAGAGTTTCCATCTCCAGGCAAGCCAGATGTCGTTTGAGGTTCCCTTTTCTTGTTTTATACCTTAGTGTATACATTTTTTGATTCAAGAGCGACACACTACTTCATATCACTGACCCTTGTACATGCTTTGGGACATGAGGTAGAGAGGCTTACAGTGCCCTTGGCATTGACTACACCAGTTGGATGACAAGCTGACTTGTTTATAAGTATGTAGAGACTGTGAGCTAGTGTTGGGGAAACACCGCTCTTGGGGAGATTTCCTATGTTTAGAAATAAAACCATATTATGTCATCCTCGGCATGGATTTGTTGTATTTGGTGTAGGATATTGTGGATTGCTTCAGGAAGAAGGGCGTCTTGATTAGTGCAGATGGAGAGGCAGTAGTGTTTCATGGTGAGCGAGATCCTTGGATGGGTCATAGACGTGTTCCACCCTTGTCATCCATGATGGATGAGATGATTTTTATTTCTTCAGAGGTTCAGCAGTTGGCGTTTCCTAGGGTCGTAGAGGAGTACCCTGATGTCTTTCTCGAAGAGGTTGTAGCATTAAACCCTCGATGAGAGATCAAGTTTTGGATCGATCTATAGCCAGGAGTGTCTCCAGCATCTATGATTAAATATTTCATGGCCCCTTCTGAGTTACAAGACCTATGTATACATCATGGTGGTCTGTTACATAGTGTTTTTGTTCGGCCAATTTTGTCCCCGTGGGGTGCAATAGTTTTATTCGTAACGATGTTCTATGACAATTTGCGGCTGTGTGTCGATTATCGTCACATAAACAATGTGAAAATAAATAATCACTATCCTCTTCCATGGATTGATGATTTATTCAGCCAAATGAAGGGTCCAAGTTGGTTCTCAAATATCGACATGCATTCCGGATATCATCAGATGAAGGTGAAGGTTGAGGATATCCCGAATACTACTTTCTATTATCGTCATGGGCATTATGATTTTTTTGTAATGCCTTTTGGCATGATGAATTCTCCAGTTGTATAGATTGGATTGATGAATGTTGTCTTATGTGAGTTCCTGGACAAGTATGTCGTATTTTTCATAGACAACATCCTGGTGTACTCCACATCTGAGGAGGAGCATGTAGAGCATCTACAAGCAGTTTTGGGAGTTCTTTGTGAACATCATCTATTTGGTTAGTTGTCGATGTGAGAGTTTTAGGACCGATAAGTCCGCTTCATGGGGAATGTTGTGTCCCAACAGGGAGTAGTTGTGGATCCCTCAATGATAGAAGCAGTTGTGTCTTGGGAAGCACCCAAGATAGTGTTAGAGGAGAGAAGTTTTCTTTGGTCTCCCAGGCTACTACAAGAGTTTCATTGACAATTTATCATGAGTTACGACTCTGATGATAGCTTTTACTAGGATTGATCAAGCGTTAATATTGACTTATCAGTGTCAAGAGTATTTAGAGTATCTAAATGAGATGTTAGTAAGTGATCCAGTCCTTTGTCTTCCAGCTGAAAGAGTATAGTTTGATTTTTTCTGTGATGTTTCACAGCTAGGGATAGGTTGTGTTCTCATGCAGCGGAGGTCATTGGTTTCTTATGGGTCTCTACAGTTGAGTCGCAATGAACGTAACAATTCCATCCATGATCTTGACAAAGTAGTCGTGGTGTTTTCCCTGAAGTTGTTGAGACATTACCTCATTGGTGAGCGCTTTGTGGGTTTGAATGATCATAAGAGTTTGAGGTATTTTTTCTCCCTGAATGGGTTGTCCTTACGATAGCATTGGTGGATGGTGTTTTTAATGGATTACGACATTAAAATATCGTATACACCCGGAAAATACAACGTTATTGCTGATGCGCTAAGCTGAAAGTCACGTAGTGATGTTGTGCGTGAATCTGGTGATTCTTGGAGAGTAATGGAAGAACAATCAGCATTACATGTTCATATGGGAGATGTTGGAGGTATATGTTGTCTTTTTCATATTATTTTACAGTCATCCCTGATGCATAAGGTGGAAGAGTCCCATTTGGGAGATCTAGAGGTGGAGGTCTGGAGAGACCGAGTTGTTTGTGGTGAGGCCCCTGATGGTTGGTCGGAGGATGAACAACATCGAGTGTTGTATCATGGAAGGGTTTTCATTACTCATATGATATTTGAGATGGTTCTAAGAGAGTTCCATATTTTTCCTTTAGCAATACATCCTAGCATGACAAGGATATACCGATCCTTAAGGAGTCAGTTTTGGTGGCCTGGAATGAAGCGTGTGGTTGTGGAGTTTGTGTCTCGATGTTAATTCTGCTAGAATGTGATGGTAGAACACCATGTTTCTGGTGGTCTTCTCCATCCATTAGAGATTCCTCAGTGGAAGTCGGAGGACATCTCCATGGACTTTATTACTGGTTTACCTTGAGCTCTGGGAGGACATGGTGATATTTGGGTGGTTCGGGATCATTTATCAAAATTGTCCCACTTTATAGCGATCAAGGAGTCGAGCTCGATGGAAATTTTGTCTAAGCAGTATCTAGAGGAGGTGGGGAGACATCATGGAGTCCATAGGATGATCATTTCTGATCAAGATCCTCGTTTTACCTCCAAGGTGTGGAGAAGTCTCCAACATACATTTGGTTCTCAGCTATTCCTTAGCACTACTTTTCATCCTCAAATGGATGGTCAGACAGAGCGAACCACCATACTCATGAAGACATGTTATGCTCCTGTGTTCTTGATTTTGGAGGTTAAACGATGAGGAACTTACCCTTGTTTTAGTTCACTTACAATAATAGTTTTCAACTCCACCATCGGTATGGTGCCGTTTGAAGCCTTGAATGGCCGACCATGTCGTTAACCGATGTGTTGGACTGGGGTCGGAGAGTCAGCAATTCTAAGAATGGAACTACTGCAGAATACAACAGATATGGTCCAGGTAATTCATGAGAGTATGAAGACATTGCAAGATCATCAAAAATCAAATGTTGATCAAAGATGAAGACCTATAGAGTTTAATTTAGGGGATCATATTTTTCTGAAGGTGACTCCCCGTCATGGGCTGGGAAGGTTTGGTCGTGGAAGAAAACATTCTCCCCGGTTTGTTGGACATTTTGAGGTGTTAGCTCATGTTGGTGTTTTGGTGTATCGAGTTACACATCCCTCATAGGTGAGTCGGATAGAAGATGTTTTCCATGTATCACAGCTCCATCGTTACCTTCATGAGGGCTCGCACATCATCAATTGGGGATAGATTGATGATGGTGATGATGCGACCTTTGAGGAATGACCTGTGGAGATCAAATAATGCACGGAGAAGGTGTTGCGCCAGCATTCTATCGCCTTAGTTCATGTCTTGTGGGTACACGGTGGCATGGAGTAGAGTAACTGAGAGCTTGAGTCACAGATACATGATCATTTAATAGAGTTGTTTAATGTTTAACTCTTTTAATGAAATGATTTTACCTTTGTGGTTAGACCTTTCATGTTTTATTTATGATTTTCTTTTTTTGTTTTTGTGGATTTCTCCCATTTGGGAGGTATCTTGATGGGTGGTTATTCATACCTTGTTTTTTTCATCATTAGGTCGGTTTTGAAGTTTCGAGGATGAGAATGTGTTGAGAGGTATCTGATGTAATGGTCTCGACCTCTCTTGTCCATTACATTGTGAAAATGTGGTGTTTGAGGTGTTCCGGGAGGTCAAGGTGACTTATCCCCAAAACATTTCCAAATTTCCAATTCTATGAAGAGTTCCATCGGTGAACAATTTTATCGGTAACCTATAACAGTAGGTGAATAGTATTCTATAGGTGAGGATCAGTGAACAATGTTCTATTAGTGAGGTTCAGTGAATAGTGTTTCTATCGGTGAGGTTTAGTGAATAGTGTTTCCGGAATGGTGAGGTCTATCGGTAACCTCTATCGATAACCTCTAATGGTAGGTGTACATTAATGGTAGGTGTACAGCAACGGTTGGTGTACAATAACGGTTGGTGTACAGTAACGTAAGGTGTAAAGTGTTTCCATAATGGTGAGGTCTATTGGTAACCTCTATCAGTAACCTCTAATGGTAGGTGTGCAATAATGGAAGGTGTACAGTAACGGTAGGTGTACAATAACGTTAGGTGTAAAATGTTTCCATAATGGTGAGGTCTATCAGTAAACAACATCGGTAACCTATAATAGTAGCTGTATAGTAACGATAGGTATACAGTAACTGCATGGGTACAGAAAAGGTAGGTGTATAGTGTTTCCAAAACGGTGATTTCTATCAATAACCTCTATCAGGAAACTCTAACGGTAGGTGTATAGTAACAGTAGGTGTATAGTAACGGTAGGTGTACAGTGTTTCCAAAAAGGAAAGGTCTAGCAATAACCTCTACCGGTAACCTCTAACGGTATTTGTACAGTAACAGTAGGTTTACTGTGTTTCCAGATTTTTACAGTTTCTCCCTTTTGAAATTTCCTTTGACGTAAAATTCATTTAAAACCTTATTTAAATGACTCTTAAGGTCGATTCAAATGCCATAAATCCAATATTAATTTTTCCAATGGCTCGTGATGTCTTTACATGGTCAAACAGCGTGGGTGAATGTGATCCTCTTGTAATGGGGAATTAAGCGTATCTTAAACCATCACCCCATTAAGTCTTCAAACATGACATGATATCTTCTTCCCTTGTTCTTACTCTTTGTTCGTGGCAATGATATGATTGAACCATTCATTCCTTCCCGTAGGAGTTTTGCAATCAAATTTCCCTCCTAGGATTGGTTCCGCTGTGTTTCGATGCAACCAACCTGTATTGATCATTCTTCAATATAGGTTATGTTTTATCGTCATTATTTTGGGTTTCATCTTCTCTTGTTTATCCTATCTATATTATAGCATGTAATATACATGTTTCTAATGGGGTTTTTCATGGGGTTTTGTAGGTGTGGTCGTACCGTGGCATCCTCGGGTGCATGACGTTGTCAGGAGAGGCGGATTGTGACCCGTTGTGTGGATAACGAACATGAGGAACTATTAGAGGTAGGGGATTTGTTGATTATCTTTAAATTTATGTGCAATTGTATTATTAGCATGTTTAATACCACTTGATGACAATAGAATTGACATAATAAATATTTTAACCGGATAAGAAAATTGATATCGATCAAATGTTATTGCCTCTTGTTTTGATATATAGTGTGATATCGATGCTTGATTCAGATAGATGTTGGTTCTTGACAGAAATTGGTAATGAAAGTAAATTGGGATTATTTGATAATTTTTTTTGGAAATAGAGAAAGATGAGTGTAAACAAATCTGGTTGTTGTTTTGATTTGATTTCAATCAAATTGGAGCAGTAAGCATCATTAATTATTTTTTATAGATAACTGATTATGTTTCCTGAATTTGGATCCTACGTATAATCAATCTCTAAATTCAAGATGGAATAAATAACTAACTCATTGATAATTATTTAAAGGTTTTTGATTTACCCTCTTGATTGTTAAAGGGCTAAGAGCCAAATTGATGTGATTTTTGTCTTCCTGCTGCTTGTGTTTTGATGTGATCCTGGATGGCCGTTGTGATCCATGGGGGCATGGAGGCTTTTGGTTGTGGCAGTAGATGATACTTAGAGTGGAGAGATGCATCAGTTTATGCATGTGGGTGTCGTGGAGGACACCGGGGATGATGGAATGAGATGGATGTCAATGTTGGATGCTTGCTGATTTTTATTTTTTGTTTATCTACTTTAATTTTTTGTTCTACTCAAGGCAGCTGGTCATACATACCCTTCTTCTGAAAGAGGTGATGACACACAGGGTATTCTTTGTGCTTTCTGTGTTTAGCTTCTCAAGGGAGGATGGGTATATGATCTTGATAAAAGCGGAAAAGACTTGACGGGTAGTACATCTACTCACTGTGTTGATCCTCCATATGTTTACTAGCATAGAATATTTGTCTATAATGTATGTGAATGTGGGAATTTAATTCTTTAATGACCAATTTAATAAATGTTATTAAGATATAGGGATGGAGTTACTGGAACATAATGTTGTGGTTGTAATTTTGAAGGAACAATGGACTTTGGGTGTGATGGTAATGAAATTTAATGTGTAATTGTTCACAGACAAATAATGATTAAATAATTAATTAACATAAATTGGAACTGATAAAAAAAGTGATTGATGTAATATAATAATGCTTTTTAAATGGTTGTGTGATTATAAGACCTAGTTTTAGATGTAGCAGCCCACATTTTGAGAGACGCTAGAAGAAGTTGTGTCTAAGACTAGGTTATACCCATAGTGTTGTTGTGAGATATAGTATATTCTATAATTTTGTTTTTCAATACTCTACTCCCCCCTTTCAGTAAGGGTAAATGACACCCCAGGGATTCTAAGCCCCGAGGAGTGTTTTCCCCAACATTCCACTTGGAGGATGGATGGATGACTACCCCCTTTGGACCCGTTGTATTCTCTTGGTAGTTACTTGTGATGACTTGAAAATTGGTTATTTTTCCCCATATATGTGTGTAATGGGATGTAGTGGCTTTTGGTTATTCACACACACATATTCTGGAAATAGATTTCTATGGACTACTATAGGTGTAACGTGTATAGGATGTAATGTCTTGAGGATCCTTACTTAGTGTATGGGATGTGATGGATTGTGGTATAATACCTGACGTATGATACACGTTATCTGAGCTGTGGTGGCTCCCATAAACTACCAGGTTACGTTGGTGTGTGGATGTAGTGGTTTTGTTGCAAGAGTTTCATATTGTGGTGATTTTCACAGGTCTCTACGTGCAATACTTTTTGGAGAGAGTTTTATAGAATGTACGATGTTAGGGAAAGGCGGCAAACGAGTGGGGAAGTAGTAGTAGGGTATCCATTATATTATTTATTATATGATATATTCGTGTATGCATTACATTTTGAGAGTATCCACGGTGAGGCTGAGAACGTAGTATACCTCATTTGGTGACACGTTAGTTTCACTTGTTGTTTACTATGCGTTGCATGATTTCTTATGTTTACATGAGAGGATTCGGGGAGGATCCTACTGAGTACACTGTTATACTCAACCTGAGTATATACAAACTGTTTTTCTGGTCACTTGTAACAGGTTAGGGAAATTATGGTTTCTACTAGAATGGGGTTGCAGGAGTTGTTCGGGCTTGTGGTTGCTACTGTTTTTACTTTTTTTGGGTACATGCAGTTTTACACTTCTAGTTGTAGAACTTTTTCATAACATTTCATTTGAGAACATGGGGTTTCTATTATATTCTAGTTCTGGGTTGAAGTTGGTTGGTTTATATCATATCTCTCTCTTCCGTATGTGTTCTCTTAGAGGGTAATGCCTCCCATTTGTGTGTTTATTATACCCTCAGTGCTAGTCACAAACCCGGGGCCTAATGGATGAAGGACTCAGGGTTCATTATCTCTCTTCTCACATTGCCAACACAGGAGGGGTACACATTGTGGGTAGGGGGACGTGACAAATAAATTCTTGTTTCATTCAATCTAAAAATAGATTATTTATTGTTGAAATTGTATATATCTCACATTGGAGAAATAAATTTTTTAAAAACACTAGAGAATTTATTTAGAATGATAATAGAGATATTGATTTTATACATGAAGAATCTTTATAATATATGGCTATAAAATTTGAGAATAATTTTAACAGTCTAAAATCAACATGAGATATTTACATAACTATTTATGTTTGTTTAAACAATATTTAATATCATTCATAATGAGTTGGAATGGAACTGATATTCACTTGATGATTAAAATAATGATGAATTCTTTAATTCAAAATATCATATTATAAATATCTGGTAAACAGAGGGATGATTGAAAAGAGATACTGAATTTTCCCTAAAGATTAATATAATATCATGTCCATTAACAACTATGATAGTAAATCAATTTATAATATATTAAAAACATAAAATTCTTCAAAGAATAATAAATCTTTTAATATGAATATATATTCATCAGAATAGATTGTAAATTTTATTTTCAATATTATTATGATAATGAACAAGATTCATGGAAATAATGATTTTGAATTTAACTATAAGAAGAATACTAATGAAATAAATTAATAGAATGAAATTTTTTAAATGATATGTTCTAAATGTTATAATCCAAATCATATCAGACTATACTATACAAAAAATGGAGAAAATATACAATATTAATAAATGTTCATGAATGTTCTAATATAGTAACTGTGTAAACCTGAATGATATATATTATACTTCATATAATGAAGATAATTATATTACATCTGGTGATGAGGATGCATCAAATACTTTTAATTAGGTTTATATATATAATACATTACAAGAAAAATAGAGTAATAATGTAATGAAACACTATTAATGTGCTAAACCTAAAAAAACTAAATGAAATGCAAGAGATTATAAACTGACAATAGAAATTACATATTTAAGTGAATAATTAGATAATAAATATATTTCAATCTCATCAACTGAATAGAATAATTCATTAGCCAAACATAATGAAGAAATATTGTTTCTGAAAAAAATATAATCAATTACTTCATTAAAGAATGAAAATTTTGATAACCTATATAGAAAAATGAGACTTCAAGAAAATATATATATTACTTCGTATTCTAAAATAATATTACATTCCCTTTATAATTACATTGTTCCTAAAAGTACGCAATTCTTCATGAAATGACATAGAGGCTGAAACTAGAAGAAGGTATGTTATTTAAATATGATATGATACTTTATTTTTTCAAATGATATTGTTTACTATAAATTGTTAGCTGATAAATATATGAATATTGGAAAAATTTGGGTACGTAATATTTTATTTTCTAATAATTCCTGATGAAAGAGTCTTTATGTACCAGATGCTTAAATTTTATATTTATGAGGAACAAAAAAAGTACCAAAGGTATTAACATATGGTATATGTACAGTGGATATTCTATTTAGATAACTGTAAGTAAGAGATTATTTTATATTATTATCAATATTAGAGTCTTAATAGTTACAGTTTGAGGTAATTTTCAATTGGAAATATATATTATATATGATACCATTATTCATAGAAAATATTTAATTTCATGATATTTACTAGTAGGATGTCTTAATAAAAACTACATTTTAATAATTTAGTTCATTGATGATGGATGCAATTTTAAATTTTGGAATGGTAAATGTATGTTTAAAATTTTAAAATTTATATTTATTCACTCTACTAAAAGGAGGGAAAATCATTACACACTCAACATTGAACATTTGATTACCCATATTTTAAAACAATTTGACTCAAGATTTATTACATAAAAATACACATAATACAACCTCAAAAGATCATGATTCCTTTTTAATTATCATTATTGGGTGCATATAACCTTAATGAGAATCAGGTGAATGGAATAATTATTAATTTTTTTTAATATATGCCTATATTATCTATGGAACCTCTAATACATTATGGGATAACCTAAGGATGTAAAAAAGAATGAGTTTACATTTAAATTCAAATTTGAAAAATCAAAAAATAAACATACATTGGATAATAAATGTGATTCAATAATAATATCACGGAAACAATAGAGTGTTGAAGACAATAATATTCAACAATGTGGCATGAGAAGACATGAAAATATAAAAAATATTTTGGAATTTTGAACCAATAAAAATAATTAAATCATAAACATATGTCAAGGATATATACCAGGGAAAAATAACATAGTTCACTTAGGATATCCACATGATATATATACAAGAAATATAATGAGATAAAAACATTACCAAATGCATTGATGGTCTATATAATTCAAGACCCACCCATAACATTCATATCTTGTTCATGCATATGTGTCACACTTAGATCACACATCAGAAGGATGAATTTCATAAATTTGTATACATTAAGTAAGTAGTGTAAGTTAAACACAATGAAATCCCTAATCCTTGATAGACATGATCAATAATTTGAATTCACATGATTTGATAATGTGATGGATATTCAGTTCACAAATGGTTGGTATAGAAAATTTCATGATAAATTCAAAACCATATATGGTATACATAATGGCTAACAATAGGGTTGACACATAGTATAATGGCTATGTACTATCTAGGGAACCATAATGAATGTTACAAGGTTATGTAAATGTAGAACATAACATTAATAACTAAATATTAATGACATAAAATATGTTTGGATAATAAAAAAAGTGGATAAGTATATGATAACATTACTTGTTTTTTTTTCAATTAGATAAATTTATCTAAAAAACCATACAATGTTTTTTCCAATAATGATTACAAAATAGGATTATATATCATTATTTTATATGGATATTTACTATAATCGTAAAAATAATATCTTGGGGGAGGTTGATGTGATTCATGTTTATAAAAATATGATTTTAATACATAAAAATATTATATTGGTTTTCTCTGATTCAGTATGGAATTTTTAAATAAATAAAAAAACAAATAAAACAAATTACGTTCAATGAGAAATAAATATTTTGTCATTTATAAAATTTGTAGAATAAATTAATTCACTTTTAATAATTTATTAAATAATAATACATTCCATATTTTTATACAATATTTAATTTTTACCGAGAAATTATATAGTCTCTTTGAATTATGAATAAAATCAATATTTCAAATATTTAGCATGATGTTTCAAGAAAATAATATTTACATGTTCAAAATAATTTTACTCAAATGATTATGTAGACATTAATTCAAATTCATTATTAAAAGAAATTTTATGGTTTCAATACAATTTTAATTTTCACTCTATTATAACTATTTCAATAGATAGTGTTAAATTATATTATCATATTTAAATAAATAAATTTTTTAAAATTGAATATTAAATTAAAATATTATTTATTTAAAAATTGATGAATTTAAAATAAATTTCTGGTCGTATGTTTTCCAAAAAATGAAATTTCGTTTTATTCATTTCATAATTTAATTTTCCTAATATAAGATATATTTTTATTTTTAATTTATTGAGTAATATAGAAAAATATAATCACAAAATTATTAAAATGTAAAATATAAAAATTATGGTTCCCATACATAACACCTTAATACACCAGTGTACACCTAATGTTTAATGTTTTCTATGTTTGAAAGTTCATAGGGTATTTGAGTGAATATGATCTAGGACTTGATATAAATAATATATAAATAATAATTTAAATGATTTATCTCAACATTTAGTTGTTTAATGTCATCATATTCATTGTCATAAAAAATGAAAAAATCAACCGAGATGACAAATAAATGTTCTTCAAAGAGTACAACCCCTTTGATTGAGGTCCCCTGTTACTTCTTCGATAATAAATAGACATTATCCTAACCCTTAATACAATATTCTTTATGGTCATTTCATTCAAGTCTATATTATCAATGATTATGTTTCTTAATGTAATAAAAAAATTTAAAAACCGTATAATCATCCTAAATAACTAATGTAGTGCATATGTTTTCTATTACATAATTTCCCCATTAAAAATTTTCCAAATTAAAATATAATATCATGTTTAAATTTAAGGTTGATTACATTATTCTCCCCTAAAACATTTTTACACCTAAAAAATTCATTTATTACAATATTAAAACTGGTAGTACATTTGTTTCATTGCCTGTTCGGATTCCCATGTATTTCTCTAAAACATTTAGTTCAAATATGAATCATTTACCATTTCACACATCTTCATTCATACAAATTTGTCCCTACTATCCTATATCAACACTAGCTACTCTTTTTAAGAAATACAATTCTCGGACCGAACCAAATCATGATTAACTACTTGTTATGGGACTTATAAGTACATCCTGAAGTTTGAAACATAGAACCAGTCTTTTATATCTGGTGGGTTTGCCATGGGTGCTACAGGATGGACCACATCTCCTTTGTGATCATGTATCTCGATGGAGGCAATTTATCTAGAAAAAATAATTCCATTCATCCCAAACCCTATGAATATATTCCATAGAGATATACAGAGGAATAATTTTTGTCTTACTTCAGACTCCATGATCTATCTATGATTGTTGGCATAGATTTTATATATTATTTTTTATATTACATAAAATAATTAATGTTTTGATTATTTTCTCATTAATTTTATGGAATATATTAGGTCCAATTATATTTTTCACTCCAAAATCATTCTATAATGATGGAGTCTAACAAATGTTTATATATAGATTCATATAAGGTTAATTTTGAATTAAATTATAGAAACTATTATTACATGGTTACACCACTAGGTTGAGGGGTTCTTCTCAAAATCGTTGGAAATATATTGAATACAATCATGTAAAATCCTATTGTGTTTTAACGGATCATTGGGAATGACAACATTTACAAGGTTTATTAGAAGGGAATAATCTCAGTTCAGTTTCAAATTCTTTCTGAAGGATTCACTAAAACCATAATATAAATCATACATCTTGATTAGATACAATAAAGAGTGGATCCTTATGTAGTTTTTATAATTACATTATATATATATAACACAATTATTCTAGATAGAAATAATCTGTGACATAAATGAAATATGGTAAGATTATAATATGAATAACTTCCTACAAAAAGAGAATTTTAGCATTAGTGTTCATGGGGACTCCTATGATGAAATCCATGTTTATGTTCCATAATATCCATTATATTATGGGATGTAGATCGATTATTCCATAGAATTTAATCATAGATACTTGAATATTTTGAATACCAATAACATAGATACAAATTCTATAATCTCCCTCTTGATGTTATCTTACCATAAGGATTGACTCGGATCACTATACATCATATAGATTCATAAATAAATATATAAGGATGAAATATGCACAGAGTAATAATGATCCCTTTTTACTGATAGTTTTTATAGGATACATATTAGTGTTCCAATGTATAATACTCCATCATAAGAAAATCATAACTTTGGAATAATAGTTACTTTTTGGTAACACCTCATAAATCTTTGGAGAATCCCTGGTCCTCTTAATCATAGATGGTTAAGGAGTGATTATTAAAAATTAATACCATTATTCTTTTATTATTCCATTTTCCATCATCTTAATTACCAAGAATATTAGAATCCATATATACTATTATTATGGAAGGGGTTGCATAACTACTCATACTCAGAGTATTGTCCACATTGGTCTCCTTTATAGGATGGTAATGGATTGAATAATCATAGTGTGTGATTAGCTCTAAACACCTTTTTTTAAAAATATTGAACTGGATTTTTGTTAATATATACTATATGATTTTGTGATCCATATATATGTAATGATTATCTGTGTAGTAAAAAATTCAAAAAATAATTCACACAAAGATTTGTATCTACAATTTATGAACATCAGTTTGGTTGTTATGATCATGGATCATTATTTTCATGGAGACATGGGATAATACATTTTTTCCATTAGTGAGTAAAAAATCCAACCCAATTTACGAAAAATTCCAATAAATCACATATACATATTCATTGTTAGGTAATGTTATCACAGATATATTAATTTCCCTCTTCTTCAACTACTTAAACTACTCTTTTCTTACATTAGCTGAGAAAAACATTAATCCATTCCACTCATGATTGGTGAGTATTATTTAAGGTCAAAGTATATTTGTCAAAATTTAATAATATTACACATGTAATACATCAAAATACATATTTCTATCATATTTGATGGTTTGGGCCATCCATTATGCACTTAATTTTTTTATATAACCACCAATATCCCATTTTGGTGATAATAATCCCAATGAAATTTATTTTATACCACAAATTACACACAATTAATATTCTTTACATATAACCTTTCCCTCTACAATTCCTTTAGTACAATATTCAAATTCTAGTAATGTTATTTCATGATTTTGGATTTGATAATAATGTTAGTATTATATATTACATCAAATTTTTCATGTTAATCTCTACATAATGTATTCATGAATGACATGAAGATTGTTTGTACGTAAATTAATATAAATGAAATGAAGATGATATCATAAATCACATACCTTATATAAAAGTGGTCTTCAGGAAATCATCTTTATTAAATATTTTTAGTAATATCCCAATTTAATATTCTTTATAGAGGGGAACTAGTTCCAATGTTTCTAAATGATCATTTCTTAAATTAGTGGTATATGATATTTTTCATTACTATGATCATATTTTTTGAATAGTTATCAATAATGAGGTGATTTACCCCATACTTCTGGATAAAAAATATTTCTAGTTCACCACACAATGAATGGATTTTTCATAAAAACAATTTATCCATATTCCCATGTAGTTAATTCATTTGATCCACAAGGTCAACAATGGTCATTATATAGGTATATTTTTATATTTAAAATTATCTAGATATATGTTTTGTGGAAATCTAAACCACACATCATGGTTGAATTATAGTAATTTCATTAGGAAACATATCAGTGAATTCTTTCTCAATGGGAATTTCACCAAGGATGATCATTTCCATAGTCTATGTTATTTTGGATATATGTGCATTCTCATAAGGAAATAATGACAATTATTATGATGATATTACCAAAATAGTTTTATCCTTCTCTTTTCAAATATATATAATTATTGGATGATTCATGATACATATAAAAGATGACATTTCATGTTTTGATGTTTTGTTTGAATGTTTAAACTAAGCATGCATGATTTGAATGAATTCATATAAACATATTCATATAAGACATTTATATTCATGAATGGGTCATAATACTATGTTTCGCTATTTTATTCTTCTTCAAATAACTATCTCATTCCAAAATACCTACATAGACGATAATTTTCACTATATTAACAAATAAAATGTAACCTATGAAAATCGATGAGATAACTCATAAATTAAATATATTCCATAACTTATTAATTTATACGATTAAATATAATAATATATTTTATAATATTGAGTCATAAATAATTTATCCTATTATAATGTGTTAAAGAGATCATTTGAATTTTTAAAAATCTTATTCATGTGGTTATAAAAACACTGTGTATAGTAAGGAATGTGGTCATACACCATGTGACACTCAATTCCTAATCAATACTCCATTTTCTCTATCACTCCCCTATAGTACAACAACTCCAAATCCACACCCAAATGTAGAATCTCGAAAGTGATGCGTTATTTTAGATTCCAATTATTACATACATTACCAAAATTTAGGGATGTTTTCAAATGGGAAGACTTATATTTAAGCATTCATTTACTATTTTGTAATCCTATTCCTAAAAAATAAGTAAAAAATTCACCAACACAATCTTTAGAAACAAATATATTATTAGAAATTAATTCATTAATAATTAGATAATGGTATTCTTATTATAACCCCATAATATCATGAATCATAGTGAATGTGGAAAATGTGGCACATATAACACTATAATAAAATTTCAGTACAATATATTTATTTTAAAACTAAAAAATCTATTTTATAATTTAATTTTATAAAGTTCTATAAAATAACTTATCGAGATACATAGTAAAGTGGTGATCTATAAATCCCACTAATAGAATAATCAAAACATACAATATATTAAATTATTTCATGTGATACAAGAGACATATCAAGGTAATTTATAAAGGGTGACAATCATAATCTTGAATAATGTGATATGAAATATAATGACAATATAAAGGAAACAAGGGAATGTGAAGACAACATAAAAGATGACATAAAATAATTTGTTGATGATACATCCATAAAAACAAAACATAATGTTTTTTGGATAACCGACCATCCACAAAACATTTCATATCATGAGATCAACCATTCCCAAATTCATTAGAATCTTATATAAATTATAGTACCACCCATCACATCCATAACAAGTGCATGTATAAATATACACATATGTATTATTAAAAAAATATTTCATTAATAAATATTAATTCCATGATTATGGAGTGTGGGTGACATATATTTAAATACCTAATAAGTGATGAATATAAGTTTTTAGGTTAATAACATTGAATAAAAATGGATTTGATTATTCGCTACACATATGTTTTCATGGAATGTTGTAGAATAATTTCAGGAGAATAATGGTTATACATAATGGATTATATAACTATATAATGATTGATAGATATATTTATTACTTTTATTTCATGGAAATGATATTTAAATAAATATGGATATCTAAAAAAAATTCCCAGAATGATTAATCTGAAACTAAAACACATGACATAGAGATGGTGTTTGGATAATGATGAGAATAAGATCATTATTTTCCTTGAAAGGGTGATTTTAAAAAATTGGTAGGTTCTCCATATGATATCAGGGTAACCTAAGGAGGTCGATAGAGAAGGGTGCTTAGAGTAACATAATTCTCCAATAGTTAAGATTGATTTCAAATGCGAATTTGGGTCGTTTTTATAGAAGATGTAACAAGAAATCCTTATTAATTCGTAATCATAGTATGTCGACTATATATTATACATTAATCCATACCATAAACCATCCTATGGTCATTTACAATGGTTTATAGAAGATATGATTTCTTTTTATTATTTAGTAATCATAAGAACCTAAATTCATAAAATAATATCGTTGTCGATGTGGAGGTGATTCATGTTTCTAGTTATAGATTTTAGAGACAGATTTGTTTTTGTTTTATATGATTCATTAATAGATTAATAATTTAATCAAATAATAGAAGAACGCAAAATATTGAAATGTAAGAATATATTTTTATTTTTATACAATATATTTAGTATATCACTTCAATTTTTAGTTATTATCATTTCATTTTATATACTATACTATTAAACCATATTTAAATTTTAATTGATAAATAGATTGTATTATAAAAATTTGTAAATAATCCTAGTTCAATTTTTCTTGAAATGAAGATTCAAAAAAATAATATTCATTTCATCAATATAAATCCTTAAAATGAGAATTTTTTCTCTAAAATTAATATACCCATTGATTTAAAAATACTATTTTGTTTACAATAACATTGTTTGGATGTTTATAAAAATTACAATGGATATCATTAAATAATATTCCAATATTTATTTGAATAATTGTTTTTTTATAAAAAATTTATATAGAAAAAATATTAATATAGAATTCATTAATATATTAAATAATTATTAATTATAAATATTTTATTATGTTAATTATTTTATTATTTATAAGGAAAGATATTTTTCCATAACACAGATAATGAATGGAGATAATATAATAATGAAAAGGGATAAATATGTAAATAATTTTTTCTAAAAGGGAGAAAAAAATTATTCTCTTGATACATAACCCATTACGGAACCGTTATCTTCCCTATGTGTAATGTTTTTGATGGTGTAAGATTCTTGGGGTTCTCATATAACACGCCTTCAGATATGATCTTTATAACGTTGAACTTCCCCCATAAATTCTTTCTCAAATGATATAGTTTTTTGAACATTATCTTGGATCTAGTCAAGGAAGATTCCTAATAATTATATCTATCATTATTTTTCAAATTAATTAGATTCATAGGTTATGATCCTACATCTCAATCACATCACTTCTATTTTCTATATGAAAAGCAATTCATTATAACCATGTTAATAATTATTTTAATAATAATAATAATTTCTATTTTTGAAAGGCTAAATAATCAAAGGTTGCTTCACGTGATAGTCTTTCAAAATTGAATTAACATATAATATTCTAAAAAAAATTAGTGCATGTATTTTCAATAATATAATTCACAATAATTCATTTACTTACATAATTGTTTTCAATTTATTAATGTTCTGGTCACAAAAAAATATCGTTTAAAGCCGAGGTATATATTACCTTACTATAATGGTGTATTTAACTTGGTTTGGGAATAAAGTGACTATAAAATATAATGTTATAAATATTTCCACTCATTATATAAAAGGACTATTAATTGATTTATTTGAGCATATGATTAATTATTATAATTATTTTTGTCCATGCCAATGTGGAATATAAAAATATATATACCTTTATTCTATGAGTGGATTTTCAATTACATATTGATTATATATAGTCCACATAAAGTTATTTTGTCTTTCAAAAACTATTTTTCTGGTAGTAAAATACTATATATATGTATTATTAGGGGAATACAATAGATATATGTGTATTTATATTATTATAAATAGTCTGAATTCTAGTATTGTTAAAATTGATTTAGTATATGTTAAAATTATGAAACTTCTCTTATGGGTTCCTATTTCAAGTGATCATACTTGTGAATTTTCAAATTTATATTTAGTAAAATATTTGGAAATAATATAATATAATAAACATATCATCAACTATAAAAATTAAAAAATTATGTTGTTAATTAATGAAATAGAGATTATTAGTAAATTAATAGATCCATATTGAGTAAATAATAAATTTCTAATCATTTTACAGTTTATATAGTTTTTACTTATTGTTATAATGTTATCCATGTTTTAGACAATCATTTTGTAAATAAAATATCATTTGAATTTTTTATAGTATTGTGGAAAAATAATTATAAATTTTGAGTTTCTGGATGGAATGTATTCATTTTCAATACTAATGAATATCTACATAAATATTCTCAATATTTCAATGATGAAATTTTGTTGGTTGTTTTAAAATTATTGAGGAATATTTTTGTTTAAATATAAATAAACGTACTATTTAAGTGATGGTTCATTTTTAATTTAATGAAAAAAATTCATTTGTTATCAAAATACATGTGACCGCAAATTTGAATTATATTTCGATAACTCGTTTCCAATCAGTTTTGGATGATTTATAACATGATAAAATAACATAATAAATAAGTTTATAAATATTTTACAATATAATATATTAAACATGTTGTAATAGAATAGTTTTTAAAAAAACCAGAAAATCAAACAATCCATAGGATCCCACTAATATTGTCTCTATTGATGTAGATTGATTGGTCAAAACTATAATTACCTTGTGAAATAAATGTGAAAATTATGTATGTATATCCCAAATGGATCAAATTACTACTATTGGGAATTTAAGTGAAGAATATTGGATAAAATGAATAAAGGATTATCTCCTTGAATTTATGGGAAAAGTGAGTATACATTCATTTAACATCATAATCAAATACATGAATGTGGTGTAACAATTTTTTTTCGTAAGAAACATGAAAAAATGGAATAATTATTAGAAATATATATGGAATCTTTGTCATGTTTTATAATCAATAATAATGAATAGACTATGGAGAACCATTTTATCTAGAATCTATGCTATAATATATTCATATACTTTTTTTATACAAAATAAAATCTTAAATATCACTATGTATAAAAATTATGTTAAATATTATTCTCATAATGTATACATATTGTAGGATTTTATATAGAAAACCAACCTAGATTTGTAAACACAAAAATTAGGGGTAATGTATTCAGAATTAATAAGTCACTATATAGACTAAAATATCTCCTAATATACGGTTATAATAGAGTTACTAGATTTATTTTATAAGAAATGAATTATTTAATTGGAGTTGTCTGTTCAACATATTTTATAAAAATTATTTTTTTAGAAACCAGCTTCGTTAATATTTTGTAGATGACATCATATTTTTATCCACTCAAAAGTAAATATATGATTCATTTTATAATTAATTAAAATCACATTATGAAATAACCATGGAACGATTCTATACATCGTTTCATATATGAACCAGAATCTCATTAATTATTTTAATCAAATGTTCATTGATACATTTATTCTAATTCCATCGTTTCATAGATGAACCCAAATGTCATTAATTATTAAAATATAATTATATTAAAAAGATAATGATCTATAAATTTGGATATAGAAACAAATATATATTAAAATATTCAAGATTCAGTTGAAATATTTTTATCCAAATCAGTCAAAGCTCTATAGAGAATGAAATATGATATTTCAAAGGACTAAAATAATCCTTGAGGTACTATAGTGATATATCCTAAAATCAAGGCTGTCATATAAACAATGTCTCATAATGAAATTCATTATAGTGTTCTTTTCAATTATATATATTTTGTTGAAGAGGATCAATATTATCAAACAAATGATTCAGAAAAATCGGAGTCTGAAAAATAATATCATTTTATAGTTATTTCTCAATAATACTCTTTTTAATGATATAATGATCCAAAATTAAATAGTGTGGAAAAGAAAATTAATTTTATGAATAACGTGTAAAAAATAATTCATAATATTATGAAACAATATATAAAAATACTAGCAGGTAAATGCATATCCATGGAAAATGAGATTTGTATGAAAATTAAATATCATAAGAAAAGATTCTACTATAGTGATATAGAAAGTGGCATAACATAGAGACATGAAGGGTGAAAAAAATTTGAATTAATATTATTGATAGAAGTTATCGTGTGGATCAAATATATAAAGGGAGACATAAAATATTTTGGTGATAAATTTGATAGAAAAAAAAATTAAAATATATTGTTTGTAATTTTTAGAGTTTAAGAAATTATGAAGTCCATAATTATTCAATTTAAATTCATATTCTCACATCTCTAATATTGTATCAAGTTGATGAGATATGATAAAATGTGAATAATATTAATATTTTTTATAATAACTTATAGTGTGGATGAAATTTTTTAATGATTTATAAAATATTCAATGTTAAATTTTAAAAAATAAAGTCCTAGAATAAAAATATTCAATGGCCATATTTCTTGTGATAGAGTAGTAGAATATTCTAGAAAATTTCAAGATGGTGAATGAAATCCTCAATAATATTTCTATGATTGATTAATTGTTTCTTTGATCACACAAGTCCCTTTGTATGTATGAAATCATAGAAACTCTTTGGATGCATTCCATTCATGGTTATTATTTATTATATTTTTTTGATGTATATTTTAAAATATATTTTTAAAAATTACATTGAACACATAATTTGTAAATATATTTCTTCATCATTTCAGGGAACATTCATTATCGTAAAATTTAAATAGAATTTTAACCAAAAAAATAATTTAACACATTATACCTCATATAATATTTTATAGAATCATAATGGCTGTAAAATTATCTAAAAAATTATATAAATGGAGGAATGTGTGTGGGTAAATGTAATTCTACGGACCGAGTGATCATTCAAACAAACATAGATAAATTAAGAATGTTACAGGTTCTTATGAAATGGGTAAAATTAAAATTATATAAGATAGTGGTATTTATATTTATATTTTTAATGTTATGATTTATCATTAATTGTTTTAATTTTTTTTAGAGAGATGGATATTGTCTATTAACATTTATTCTTTCAGTACATACAAAATTCTAGAAAAAATTCAGTAATCTAGTTCATTAAAATTTTAAATATTTCTATATTTTATAATTCTCAAGTTCATCATATTTATTTTTGTATAAATGTTTTCTACTACTAAATGAATAAACATTTCAATTCAAAAAACTCCAAAAAAATTTCTTGGATAGAGGAAATCTGATGAAAAATCCATGTCTGATGGATGTCTACATTGTAAATCATATGGACATACATACTATTGACCAGATAGATTGTTATAAAATCCATAAGAGAAAAATATATCAATTTATCACTCTATAAATATTTCAAAGGCCATATGTAAAAATTTATAGGGTAGATGTAGATATTATTTATAGATAAACAATCATAATGCCTAACAAATTAAAGAACATCATATATTTAATGAGAATACGATGTTAAATTCTTCCAATTGGATCCAAAAAATATTGTAATGATTATATATTATGAAGTCTACTATATAAAGGTAATGTACCAAATCATTACAATAGATTATGGAGTTCAACATAATGTGGTGAAACTAACCCAAAGATATATATATAATGAATGTAGGTATAATAAATATATAGAAATAATATATTGAGTATAGGGGACCTTTTTACATATTAGATTACCAAATTGTGATGGGATAATAATTTAAAGATCTTAATTTGTTTGTTCATTAATATAAATTTGGAGAGTCTCTCACATATAGAATCCATAGGGTGGATGTATCATATATACATTATTATCATTATTGTTTTTAATTTTTTGTCTAATCTTGTGTGTGTGAAGTAATTTTCGGTTATGGAAAAAAGAGTTTAGCCTAATATCATTAATAGAGGGTTCTTAAGAATATGCAAACAAATTCTATATTTGATTTTTTATTTGATGTATGTTTTCAGTTGATGGTCGTCCCAATGATATTGAGATATATCCTTTACACCATAGGTATAAATAGAAATTCCTTTACTCTGAATGTTGAATTATATAAAATTTTAATAACGGATTAGAATCAATTAATTATGTAATTCATAAGTTGTTATGACCATTTTATATAATTTCATTAACAATAACGATCATGTTTTATGAATATTTGATATAATATTTTCTAAACATGTTATTACTCATATTAAATGATATCCTACATTTTCTTATCTGATATACATTCTAAAAGCGGTAATGGAAATCATTATATACTATTTTCTAAAATATATTACCCCACATCTTTTAGAATACACATACTCTTATGTTCTTATAGATTAGACACACCAAAATAGATTGTATATTGATAATCCTCATATGTACAAAAAATCCCTAAACATCATTATATAATTCATCAGTGACTGAGTTGAAAATGAAATTCCATACAACATCCTTATGATCACTATATTATCATCTAATCAATTCACAAGCACCGATTGATTTTTTATTGATCATTATCTCCATATAATCTTGATTAATTGTTGAAGAGTATTGGAGAAGTAAAAAATCATGAATGAGGATATCATTAGTAAACAAAGATCCAAAAATGTTTTCAATTTTAAGGTTTATATTTACCAAATTTGATTTTAAACATTGAATAAGTTACACTAATTAAATTGGATGAAATCAACACCAAAAAATGTAAACCTTTCATTCCTATAATTTATATTTCACCACTCACTTTTTCCATCATTAAACACATAATGATGAATTATGATCTATTAATGGATAATAACCTCATAAATATTTATTGAACCACGAACTTGACATGTTCTTATGAAAAATAAGAATTTTCACATATTAAATATTATAGTTAAATATGCTGAGAATACCATAATAAATAAATACAATTATTATTATTCAATACATTATTAATATAATTGAATTAATTTACCTAGGATTATTCACGTGTACCTCTACTCATCCTCTTACACGGGTGACAGTTCATCGTAAACATAAATTCATCCTAAATTTTGGATCATTTGGAGATACATTGGTTATCTTCTTGAAGGAATATTTCCCAATAGTATGGTGTCTAACTCTTTGAAAAATTTTTGTATCTAGAACCCATCATGCCCCCTAAAATTATAATGAATAATCATAGTGGAAACTGTAACTTCAAAATATTTATTATTTAATATGATCCTTTTTTATAACATCATGATGGTTGTGTAGTTTTTGTCATCATGTTATATTTTTTATATATTTTTCATCTAATTTAAATAAATAAACTAATTAAAAACCACTATTTAAATGGAAAAAATAATAATTTTCCATCTCTATTAAAAGTATATATATATGAAGATTTATTAACCAAGAAGGGATGAAAATTTTATTAATTATTCATTAATAATTTTTCACTAAGGATTCACTCAATTTTATATACATCATCATGAGTGTATGTCATTATTGGTTTCAGAAATACATAAAATTATTTTACTCATTCCAGAAATTAAAAATAAATCTCTCCTATAAGAAAATACAAATGTTATTATATATGAATATCTAATTTCACACAGAATGTGTTGAGTTTATATATGGGGGTCAGTTTTCATATCTTCGTTAATTAAATATTACGATAGGATAACAACATTTAATGAAAACTCAATGTCATATGAGACACATATCCTTGAGATATTATATAATCAATGTGTAGTTAGATAATGTCATCCAATCATAGAACACATGCTTAATAAAATTATTATTGAAACATATAGTTCTCCTAATAGTGGTGAATGAATATAACCATTCAAAAAGAAAAAATATTCTGAAGCAATGAACAAAGAGAAAATACTTAAACAATTTTTTGGAATATTAAATAATATTTATTCTTTTGAAAATCAATGAATATAAATTAAATCAAATGTAATGATTTTTTTATTTTGTGATCTAAATCTAATATTGTGATCCTTTTACTAGAGATAACTAATTATTACATTCATTCTCCTATCTCCCACACATTATTTATCCTTTTTTGTGAAAATACAAGAGTCAATGGGTCGACCACAATTTTATTTATAGAATACCATTTTTTATTACCTAACTACATTATGAAAAATCCTTCAAACTGTAATATTTTCAATGTATACACATCATTAGGTGATGTGATCTTGGTAACCAATCTAGGACAATTGTTTTATGATTTTAATAAAACAATTTGATATTTCATATACACATAAAGACCAAAAAAATATCATAAAAGAATTTTGGTATCCAAAAAAGTAATTTTCCTTTATGGTAGATTAAATAAACATGGTCTCTAGTGTATAATTGGGAATAAATAGTTTTTTTGAGATACTCTATCTCATATGACCATTGTTAAAATATAAAATGTATATCTAAAATGATTTGCGATCTTCCTTGACTATATTGAATGTGACATCAGTATATACCCTTATTAATAGTTCCTCATAAACATCATATTCCAAGAATATATCATTTGTATACCATATATAATTCATGATTGTCATAATATTTTACCAATTCTATTCTTGTTGTCCTTTAATAAAATCTTACCATTAAAAATATTTATGAAACATAAAATATAGTACATAAAAAAACTAAATATAGAATTTATCATAGAAGGTAAAGGTGTTATTTTAATCATCTCTCATCCTATATATCTATCAAAAAAATTTCATTGGTTACATTTTGATAAATTGTTTTATATCATATATCACTAGAACCAATCCATACATATTTGGTTCCATAAAAATTATATTTTATTTTTCTTCAATTAATGTACCCTAACCAAGTACATGAATACTCATGTATCAAATATTAATGATCATGATCCCTTCAATATTAGATACTTAAGCTAAGTCCATGATGAAAAAAACATGTGTACAACCTCACATTAACAAAAGTCATGTATTTTATATCATTTTATGTTGTAATTATTTCATAAAAATATTGTACTTTGTAAACGAAAAGACTCCCAATATACTAATTATAGACTCTATTCTCTTGTTAACCCATTAATAATTCCAATTCTATTTGGGATTCTTCAAAAAATGTTATATTTTTTGGGTGATTGTGTAATGTCCCAACCCATATTCCACTCAATAGTTCCCTACGTATAAGGGTCGACCTTTAGTCCTTACTTAATCTTGAGTTATTACAAGATTACACATTGAGGATCTTTTCAGGTTTAGTGTTTTAGAGAATTAGATCATAAAACATGCATTGCATTCCATATTTAAACAAATTGGTTACATAAAAGATAGTGTTCATTTTTCCCATCAACGGTAACATATTTAAAATAATACATGGATTTATTTTTGACACATTCTTGACACTATCATCATATCATGTACCCTTCCCTTGACCTGTGAAAAACATTTCAAAAAAACTTGGGTTGAGCATAAAAATATCAGTAATGGTTATAAAAAAATGGAACGGAAGCATGAGTTCATATATACATAACAATGAAATCATACTTTACCCATAAAACATAGGCACATTAATATACCTCACCAAATAATGAATAAATCATAGAAATAATAAGACATAAAAGGTAACTTGAGGCATTCATAACATTCTTACATAGGGAGTAACCCTCCTGGTTACGTTTGGAATACCCACCATAGTATATTCCCTAAATCTCTTTGGAGAAACCTTAATGTTTCCCTCCTTCGTGTAACCCCATGCATTAGAGAGCTATATCGGGCTCACTCGCCCTTAGTTTATCACAGAAACACCCATTTTCATAACAGTTCCCACGAACCATAACATAAACGTATCACATAAAATATTTATAAAGGAAACATAACATTTCAACATTTCCATCACAATAAAACATTTTAGTAAATTGAAATAATTAATCCACTCAAAAAGAAACCATTTCCAAAACCATTTAAAACATTTAATAAAGATATTTTTGAATCAAAGTGACCCATACAACCATGAATCTTTTAAAATTTTAAACCATTAATATCCACATAAATAAATCCATAAAACAATTTTGAAAACATTTATATTAATTAGAACAAATAATTAAAACATTTAAAGCGATATTTTGGTTAAAGGGGTTCTACCAAAATTAGCAACGCTTGAATATAATAATTGAGGAATAACATTTAGTCAGAAAATTATAATATCATAAAAAATAAATGGATTCATGATATAATATTCCAAAGGACAGTATATACACCATATAAGAGATAATTGGTGCATAAAAACAATGAAGTCTCAATAGAAATATCAAACGTGATGAATTCCCTTATAAAGATGGTATCCTTAAAGTAATGATAATTAAATCTCAAAATTATGTGTGAAAAATATAAATACACCCAATATAAGTGGATATTAAGTGTAAAACAAGAAAAGGTCATCCACACATATTTAAAAGATGACATATTCAATACCTACATGTTGAACCCAATGAAATAGAAATTGGGTTAAAAATTTCCCTTGGTAAAATTCGACAGCCTAACGGCATCACTTCAAAATTCAGAAAATCAGTTGATGAGAGATAAAAAGGGCATCTCATTACTTGGAAATAAAATTTACATCCATCAGGATATAAAAGAAGTTATCCCAACATAATAGTATGTCAATTAAAATACATAACAAGAGATGTCTTTTAAAAAGAGGAGGGTGAAAGGTTCCTTTACCTATTTGGGTAACTTTAAAAATGAACACCCCATGAAAGAAGGGTCATACAATGAAGATTTTAATACCCATAAATGAAATTATACTACACAAAGTGTATAATAATGGGCAGTACATACACCACTCAAAGAAAATTGTGGCAAATGTAGCATAAATCTCACGGGAATAAAAGTGAGATGAAAAATCACTTACTAAAACTCGGCAGCCTAACGGAGCCACATAAAACTTCCAAAAATGGATTGATGAGATAAAATAGGGTCTCTCATCACATAAAAAATTACAGAAATAGGAACATAAAATAACATCCTCCAACATAAGAACATGGAGCCTAAAAGAAATGACATAAAAGAGAGTAATTGCAAAGAAAGAGAGAGGTAGGATCCCTTACCACGGGTCCGACTTGACTCGATCATTCTTTAATCTCCTAAATAATAAACTTGAGTTAATTTATAATTCCTTAAGAACATTTTTCATTTTCATTATTCGTTTTTATATCACTTATTACCATGTCATGAACACTATGTAATTATTTTAGTTAATAACGGTCGTTTAAACGATCATTGGTACTAGAGTCAAAATATGCTCTTTATAATTACAAGTTTTTCATGTATCCATTATATTCAGAGTTATAATCATGATTTATATATCATATATATCATATATATCCAGTAAATATTAATTTTATACTATTCCATATCATTTGGAGATAAAAAACAAAAAGCACTGTTCATGGAGATGGTAGGCTGTACGTACGCATGAACGCTACTTTCATTTGTTTCTTTTTTTTCATATTAATGGAATTAAAAATAAATGATATATATATATATTATAAATTCAGTAGAATATATATGTTATATAGGTCACATATTTTCATTAATTTCATTCTTTATACATTACATGTATTGCATGTACGAGTCACATCACTTGAGGGGGCGATAGTCCGCACTTCCTCATATGAAATTATTGCATTTACACAACATGAAAAGAATAAAGGTATGGTTTAAATATAAAATAAAGAGGCATATGGTAAACATAAATACAATATATGTCATATATAAAATACAGTGACATCATTATGGCCACCTTTAAAGGTGTTAAAATAATATTGAACAATCATCGTTTCGTGAGGCAGAAAATGGCCAACCACATAAATAGTATGTTCTGTAACTATTAGACGAATGTGTGTGTAAGTGTATCTCTAATAAATATTATAACAACATCCTATTATATTGAATATACAGTAGTAGTTACAAAAGAAATTAATAAAAAGATTTTAGGGGGTTGGAGAAGCAAAATAAAAGAAAAGGACTCAAGTGAAGACATTACCTTAAAATCGGGTAACTCTCATTGGTTTGAGCTCAAAGGCTTCCTTGGGAACACTTCTCCCGAATTTGAGGCTTCAAGGAGTTAGATAGGGATGTGGAGAGACCAAATGGGTAGGGTTTGGCCGATTCAAAGGCTTTGGAAGTGTGGGTAAGGAGGTAGGGGTGGGGGCCTTTTATTAGAGGAGAGGAGGGGCACTCTGGGAATGGTATAAAATGTAACTTTATTTTCATATGAGTTTCGGATTTTAATGGTCCCAAATTGATGTGTTTCATGGATAAGATGATAAGTGTTCGAAATAAACCCATAAAATAGGTTTTGGACATGTTTAGGTCTTATATTTTACATTATCTTTCCATTTTATTTAAATCGTTAAATAATGAGGTCATCGCAGCATCATCATGATGTCATAAATAATTTAATTTATATAATGTCTAAAAATTATAAAAAAATACTATGATGTATAAAATCTTTTTATCTTTCCAAATAATATTTATAGTCAAAAAATAATTTATGTAGCCAAAATTAAAAATATTTTACTTAGGTGATTTTTTCTTTGTTACATTTAACATTCTTTAAAAATAATAAGTTAAAAAGTCACTTTCTCAAAAAAGTGATTCCATGGGGCCCCCAAGTTTGGCACAAGGCATTCCATGGTCGGACATGAGACTACCCGTAGCCTTAGGAAACATTTTGTGGTCATTTTTTATTATTATGATATTATCTTATTATCTTTAACCACCCGATTACTCATTAATCAAGATAATTAAAGATAATTATCATCATTACTATTCATAATGTCCAAAAACAAAAGAGTCATAATTACATAATTTGGACCTTCTGATTCCAAATATGTAATACATTTTACCAAATTCCAAACACATAAATTGCAATAATTAATTAAAAAAAAATTCCCGTTGTCAAAACAAATAGCGGGTTATTTAGAAACAATATTTATGAAAAGATTGGCACTTGTTTATGCCTAATTCCAAAGTGAAATTAATCCAAATGACAACCATTGAATTACAAGGTAAAAATATATTCTAATTACAATTTAAAACAAATTAAAAATATAATATAACCATATAATTAAATTATATGAAAAAGCAGTTTTGAAGTAAAATGCAGTATTTTTCACTATTCATTTAAAAATGAACATTGTCAGAAAAATACCAAAAAATAAACCAAGATAAATTTCAATGTCCCAATCATGAATAATATGTTTACTTTGAGAAATAGAGCTTATAAAATTGTCAAAAAGTGGATTTAAAAGAGGTTCGCCATAAAAAGGCGGTTAATCGACCTTTTAAAGAATATTTGAATGTTTACCCTTAAATTTGGATTAATTCGCATTTTTAATCCTATAACATTTATTTTAAAGAGTATAAATATTTGAAAAACATATATATTCATTTTTTTAATCAGTTCTGTTCATTCCTGCCATTACAACGGCTAGGCATTAACTACCATTTAAAATAATATTATTTTATTATTAGAGTGCAATGCAAGATTCCCAAGAAACTCATTGTTGTGTATTGGGTACGCCATCGTGCATAGCGTCCCCTTTAAAGTAATATTAATATTTTATTCACAAATATGGATAAATATGAAAATTCCATACTCTTTATTTACATGGGGTGTTACATCCATCCCCCCTTTTGGAAATTGCATCTTCGAAATTTTAAAAATTGAGCTTGGAAACATCCTTGAACGTCCCACATCGGAACAAGAGTCGGTAAAACAATTACATTAAAATAAAGAATGATAAGTACGAAGGTCACCCGAGTTAACCCATTCTAGGATTCCAAGTATGAAAATATGGACATGGAGGAAAAAACAAAGGGTCATGTTCTGATGGAGAGTGATAGTAAACATGACTAGGAGAAAGTTAACCACAAGAAATCACAAACTTGTGATGGGTTAAATGGCATTCGATTCCTCCATAGGAAAAGTTAATAGACAACATTTTTTTTGTTCTTTTTATTGAGGAAATTATTCATAAGGAAACATAATTACTTATCATGTTGAATTTCAACTTTTATTAGATTTCTTATACAAACTCATATTTTCTCTTAAAGAAGAGTATTTAGGAAGACTTGTTCACAATAATCAACTTCTAGAGAATAACCTAATCCACAAAATAGAACTATATACTTCCCATGTCTTTAGACTTTATCCAAAACCAAAACCAAAAAGGTTAGTACAAGATCAGATAATACAGAAAAGGATAACCCATTATAAAAAGAAAATATATTCTTAATCTCCAAAATTTGTCCAACAAAACCCAATGTTCAATGAGGACAATTCGAGAAACTATTTTTCCATAAAATTCATCAAAGTAAACCAAACTAAGATTGAAACCAAAATATTTCAAGGATTTAGTCACATAGTCTTCCGAGTTAAATCGTGACATTTCTCTCCAAACAACATGAGTTGCTCTTAAAGTCTCATATTGAAAAGTAATTAATCAAATCACATATCCTACATGATAGGTTAATATATTTCCATATTAACCCATCATCAAATTACTATTAATTCATAAAGTCACCTAACTAAAAAATAATAAGTCATACTAACTAGGGACTTCACGTAGTCCAGTGGTAGACGATATATACCAGCTGCACTTTAGTTGTGGGTTGATTTCAACAGGTTTTTCCAAAACGACGGGTTGTCACATGGTCTGCGTGTTGTCCTTTTTCCAAACTATATAATTCTCAAATCATTCCCCAAAAAGAGATAAAATCATAAAAAATAACCATAACATAATTTGACCTCAATTTTATCTCATGCCTTTCACTTACATAATAACATATAGTAACCCATAATTACCTCAAATGTAAGGATCATATAAACCCAAATGGTTCTTTATAACTATGTACACAAAAGAACAGATAACTCTTCCTTGAATAAAATTTTCATATATTAATCATCAGGGTTACACATACTATAAAATGTCTTCTAATGTAACCCCATCATCAAAAGAGACTTAATACTCTTAAGAATTTCACCATTACTCTTGAAGCCCTTAAATTTTGACTTCTTACTCATTCTATATTCTTCATGATCTATTAACCATTCCTTTCCAACTTATTCTGAAATACTTCATTCCTAAAAACAAAATCATGTATCATATCCTAAGATTCCAAAATAGGAAAACAGAAGTTATGAAATAATACATACCTTTGATTGGTCATTGTCAGTTTCTTCATCCTCAATCGGAATGACATTAGGTATTAGAAAACGAATATTTGTACGATCTTGGTGATCCCATTCATGAAACTTCTTTCATAGGACATGTGTTTGCATAATGACCATGTACACCACATTTAAAACATTTAATTGATCCCTGAGAAATAACTTCTTTCCCTTTCCTCGAGTCAACATGATGCTTTCTTTTTCCATGGCTGGTTCTTGCTTTATGACCTTCATTTCCACATCTATAGTATATTTCTGTTCCTTTGAAACATTTTCTTAGGTGTTTCTTTCCACATCATTGACACATAGGTTTTTGAACACACTTACCTTTGTTATTGTTACCTGTAGTTCCGTAGGGATTTATTTCTTGAATATATGATGCCTTATAGAAATCACCAAGGTTTAGGTGGTAAATCATGACTCGAGATAGTTGGTTGAGGATAATCACAAGATTTCTCATTGCAGCTCCTATATCATTCAGTTGCTCACTCAAAAGACTGTCAGAGTTTCCTTCACATCCACTATTATGTTGGTGCCTGCTAGATCCAGCCATTGACTAAAACCAAAAAGGTTAGTGTGAGTATATCATCCAAACTATCATGTACTAATGAGGAAGATAAACACTAATATATACTTACCCATTCACTTTATCTAAAACTATGACTCTTTCTGAAATCCTAACCATTATGGTAATTCCAGTTGTGCTTAATAAATACCATAACCTCTAAAGTTATCTAAACCGACCTTTGATACCAAATATAAGGCCCCAGCCTTAATCCTTTCTTAATATTGAGTTATTAAAATATTACACATTGAGGATCTTTTCAGGTTTAGAGTTTTATAGAATTTGATCATAAAACATGAATTACATTCCACATTTAAACCAAGTGGTTACATAAAAGATTATGTTAATTTTTCCCATCAACGGAAACATATTTAAAATAAAACATGGATTCTTTCTTGACACTTCCTTGACACAATTAGCATATAATGTACCCTTCCCATGACCTGTGAAAAACATTTCAAAAAAACTTGGGATGAGCATAAAGAGCTCAGTAAGGGTTATAAAAAAATGGAACAGAAGAATGAGTTGATATATACATAAGAATGAAATCATACATTACCCATGAAACATAGGCACTTTAACATACCTCACCAAATCATGAATAAATCATAGTAATCAGTAGTCATAAAAGGTATCTTGAGGAATTAATAACATTCTTACGTAGGGAGTAACCCTCTTGGTTACGTTTGGAATACCCACCACAATATATTCCCTAAATCTCTTCAGAGATACCTTAATGTTTCACTCCTTCGCGTTACCCAATGCATTGGAGAGCTATATCGGGCTCACCCGCCCTTAGTTTATCACGGATCCACCCATTTACATAACAATTCCCAAGAACCATAACATAAACGTTTCACATAAAACATGCATAAAGGAAACATAACATGTCCACATTTCAATCACAATATAACAATTTAGTATATTGAAATAATGAATCCATTCAAAAAGAAACCATTTCCAAAACCATTTAAAACATTTAATAAAGAGATTTTTGAATCAAAGTGTCCCATACCACCTTGAAGAATTTAAAATTTTAAACCGTTAACATCCATATAAATAAATCCTCAAAACCATTTTCAAAACATGGATATTAATAAGAACAAATAATTAAAATATTTTAAGCGATATTTTGGTTAAAGGGGTTCTACCAAAATTAGAGACGCTTGAATTCAATAATTGAGGAATAACATTTAGTCAGCACATTATAATATCATGAGAATAAATGGATTCGTGATATAATATTCCAAAGAACAGTATATACACCATATAATAGTGAATTGGTGCCTAAAAACAATGAAGTCTCAATAGAAATATCAAATGTGATGAATTCCCTTATAAAGAAGGTATCCTTATATTAAGGATAATTCAATCTAAAAAATTATGTGTGACAAATATAAATACACCCAATATAAGTGGATATTAAGTGTAAAACAATAAAAGGTCATTAAAACATATTCAATAGATGACATATTCAATAACTACATGTTGAACCCAAAGAAATCGAAATTGGGTTAAAAAGTTCCCTAGGTAAAATTTGACAGCCTAACGACATCACTTCAAAATTTAGAAAATGAGTTGATGATAGAAAAAAGGTCATCTCATCACATGGACATAAAATTTAAATCCATAAGGATATAAAAGAACATATCCCAACATAATAGTATGTGAATTAAAAGACATAACAAGAGTTGTCTTTTAAAAAGAGGAGGGTGAAAGGTTCCCTTACCGATTTGGGCAACTTTCAAAACGTACACCCCTTGAAAGAAGGGTCATACAATGAAGATGTGAATACCCATAAATGAAATTATACTACATAAAGTGTATAATAATTGGAATTACATACACCACTCAATGGAAATTGTGGAAAATGTATCATAAATCTCACGGGAATAAAAGTGAGATGAAAAATCCCTTACGAAAACTCGGCACCCTAACGGTGCCACATAAAAATTACAAAAATGAATTGATTTGATCAAATAGGGTCTCTCATCACATAAAAAATCAGATAAAGAGAAAAATAAAATAACATCCTCCAACATAATAACATGGAGCATAAAAGAAATGACATAAAAGAGAGTACTTACAAACAAATACAGAGGCAGGATCCCTTACCTCAGGTCCGACTTGACTCGATCGTTCTTTAATCTCCTGAATAATAAACTTGAGTTAATTTCTACTTCATTAATAACATTTTTAAAGTTCATTATTCATTTTTATATAACTTATTACAATGTCATGAACACTATGTAATTATTTTAGTTTATAACGGTCGTTTAAACGATCATTGGTACTTGAGTCAAAATATGCTTTTAATAATTACATGTTTTTCATGTATCCATTATATCCGGAGTTATAATCATGATGTATATATCATATATATCATATATATCCGGTAAATATTCATTTTATACTATTCCATATCATTTGGAGAGAAAAAACGAAAAGTACCGTTCATGGAGACAGTAGGTCGTACGTACGCATGAACGCTACTTTCATTTTTTCCTTTTTTCATATTAATGGAATTAAAAAGAAATGATATATATATATATATATATATATATATTATAATTTCAGTATAATATATATGTTATATATGTCGCATATTCTCATTAACTTCATTTTTATAAATTTCATGTATTGCATGTACGAGTCACATCACTTGAGGGGGCGGTAGTCCGCACTTCCTCATATGAAATTATCGCATTTACACAACATGAAAGGAATAAAGGTATGGTTTAAATATAAAATACAGAAGCATATAGTAGACATAAATACCGTATATATCATATATAAAATATAGTGACATCATAATGGAATCCTTTAAAGTGGTTAAAAGAATATTGAACAATCATCTTTTCGTGAGGCCGAAAATCACCAACCACAGAAACAGTATGTTTTGTAACCATTAGACGATGGTGTGTGTAAGTGTAGCTCTAATACTTCTTATAACAACATACTAGTATATTTAAGATACTGTATTTTTTACAAAAGAAATTAATAAAAATAGTTTAGCGTGTTGGAGAAGCAAAATAAAACAAAAGGACTCAAGTGAAGACATTACCTTAAAATCGGGTAACTCCCGTTGGTTTGAGCTCAAAGGATTCCTTGGGAATACTTATGCCAAATGTGAGCCTTCAAGTAGTTAGATAGGGATGTGGAGAGACCTAATGGGCATGGTATGGCTGAGCCAAAAGCTTTGGAAGTGTGGGTAAGGAGGTAGGGGTGGGGGCCTTTTATAAGAGGAGAGGAGGGCGACTCTTGGAAAGGTATAAAATGTAACATTATTTTAAAATGAGTTTCGGATTTTAATGGTCCCAAATTGATGTGTTTCGAGGATAAGGTGATAAGGTTTTTCAATCCACCCATACAATAGGTTTTGAACATGTGTAGGTCTTATATTGTACATTATCTTTCCATTTTATTTAAATCATTAAATAATGAGGTCATCGCTGCATCATCATGATGTCATAAATAATTTAATTTATTTAATGTCTAAAAATTATAAAAAAAATACTATGATGTAGGAAATAGTTTTAGATTTCCAATTAATATTTATAGTCCATATGATCATTTATGTAGAGAAAATTAAAAATATTTTACTTAGGTGATACATTCCTTGTTACATTTAACATTCTTTAAAAATAAAAAGATAAAAAGTCACTTTCTCACAAACGTGATTCCATGGGGCCCCCAAGTTTGGAACAAGGCATCCCATGGTAGGAAATGAGACAACACGTAGCCTTAGGACACATTTTTTGGTAATTTTTTATTATTATGATATTATCTTATTATACTTAACTAATCGATTACTCATTAATCAAGATAATTAAAGATAATTACCGTCGTTACTATTCATAATGTCCCAAAACAAGAGTCTTAATTACATAATTTGGACCATTTAATTAAAAATATTTAATCCATTTTACCAAATTCCAAACACATAAATTTCAATAATTAATTTAAAAAAAACTTCCCGTTGTCAAAACAAATAGCTGGTTTTATAGAAACAATATTTATGAAAAGTTTGGCACTTGTTTATGCCTAATTCCAAAGTTAAATTAATCCCAATGACCATCATTGAATTAAATGGTAAAAATATATTCTACTTACACTTTAGAACAAATTAAAAAGATAATATAACCATATAATTAAATTATATGAAAAAGAAGTTTTGTTGTAAAATGCAGTATTTTTCAATATTCATTGAAAAATGAACATTGTCAGAAAAATACCAAAGATTAACCCAAGGTAAATATCAATGCCCCAATAATAAATAATACGTTTATGATGAAAAATAGATCTTATAAAATTGACAAAAAGTGGATTTAAAAGAGGTTCTCCATTAAAAGGTGGTTAATCGACCTTTTAAGGAATATTGGAATGTTTACGCTTAAAGTTGGATTCATTCGCATTTTTAATCCTATAAAAATTATTGTAAAGAGTAAAAATATTTGACAAACATATATAATCATATTTTTAGTTAGTTCTGTTCATTCCCGCCATTACAACGGCTTGCCCTTAACTACCATTTAAAATAATATTATTTTATTATTAGAGTGCAATGCAAGATTCCCAAGAAACTCATTGTTGCGTATTAGGTACACCATCATGCATAGCGTCCACTTTAAAGTAATATTAATATTTTATTCACAAATATGGATAAATATGAAAATTTCATACTCTTTATTTACCTGGGGTGTTACACTGAGCTTATCCACTATGTGACCTCAAGTATACCTCCTTACATACTAGTGGCTTTTAAATTTCAATGAGGGTTTGATATAACAATCATTGGGTGATTATAACCTCTTATACTAGAGTAAATAATGCCACATAATATAAGAGAAACTTATATAATGACAAGTAATTATGACCTTCATGAGCTAGTGTCACAAGGTGGAAAAAACTGAAAATAAAATATTTAAACTAAAGTAGAAAAAAATTACATGATAATTCATGTTTCATGTATCTAAAATTTAACCCAAACCAAAGACACAAATGAATATCATGTTTCCTGAATCATTTCTAATTCCCTTGTCAATATTCCACCCCAAAATTATACATCCATCCTAGGGCCTTTTCAATTAACATATCATGAAAACAAAATTCTATTTATGTAAAAATATTCTAGGCCATGTTGGGAGTGATTGAAACGTAGAAGGCCACCCCCAATGAAACCTAAAAATATATCTAGTAAATTGTACGTTTATATAGTTTTATAAATAAATAATTACAATGAATATGTAAATAGTAATCCCATTATCAATTAATCATTATTTGACGGCATAATCCATCGAGTTATTGATGACCCACATATCTCAGTACCTACTTTCGGTCATGCTCAATCTAGATGAAAGTTTGATAGATATCATATACCATAATTCAATTTTTCCTATTATGTAATTCATATTTGAATGCATGTGTTTCTGTTACAATTCACATCTTACACATTATAATAGAAATGGTTCCGTTAATTAATTCAAAACTAAATGATTATATTACCATTCACAACTATCACATCATTATTTCCATGATCCCATTATTTATTTCATACCTAAATGACCATGATACCACTCATACCATACACCTTAGAATGACCATGTTCAAATTCATTAAATCATAACTAAATGACAATGTTATATTTCATAACATAAAATTAGAATCGACATGTTCCCATAATTTATTTCCCAAAGAAATAACCATTTAAAGATTTATGCAACATAATAAAATCTTAAATCATTTGTTCAAATTAATTCTATAAGTAATTACCTATTTATTTTATCACCTGGAAACCCTTAATCAATTCACCAATTAATTAATTAAATCATTCCCTTTAGTTAATTCATAATTTAATTAGTCAATATCCACAAACTCCAAATTAAATAAACAATTCTACAATAAATTATCTCATCCTCAAATTTAAATATATCATAATTAGTAAATCAATTGATTGTCTTAAATAATAACACTCAATAGCACATAAAATATTTATAAAAATATTTATCTCAATCTATATTACGAAAAATTCATAATTTAACATCTCATAAATTATTTAATTCACTGAATTAATTAATTCAATCATTAACACAATTGATAAATAACCAATATCCGCTAAAAATTTCCATACATGTAATTTAAGTAATAACTATGGAATTTTAACTATAGACCTCCATCATAATCTTTCATGTAGAATACCCACCTATAGAAATCCACAAATTTTGAGTATCCCAATGACGATTAACAATATATTACTCTAAAACCCCAAATAATGATCTAATAAATTAATATCCTTCAAAAATAGATATATATCTTCAATAGATGATTCAGTTATAATCAAAATAGCGATTATATTCCCCTTCTTGAATGGGAGATGAACAATAGAAGAATGAAAAACCAAAAAGTGATATGATTGAAATACTTGCAGGGGTATTGATCATTGATCTATAAATTTAATCCAAATGATAATATTTTGGGTAGTATTTGAACCTATATAGATAGATCCCATAACATAAAAAATGCATATGGTCAACTGTGGGTCCATTTTTTGGTAAATTATGGGGTTCAGGTAATTGAAATCTAATTTTCAGGTGACATTAATTCTTTGTGTGGGTTTCTCGGTGTGGAACATAGTTTTCTCTAACCATGTTCTTAATATCTCACATCAATTATGGGGGTACACACTTCATCTTATGAGGGTGCACAGTTTCAGAAACTGTGCTCCATCTCAGATAATCCCCACTATATACAGTTGCACAGTTTTTTGGGTTATGGTGCATGGTTTTCCCTGATCAAGAGGCAACCGTAAACTACCCATTGCCAACCAATTTTCTCAAATTTTCCAACTAAAATTACCCATGTTAACAGACAAAAAAGTAACCAAAAATATGAATGAGTAAATATATTCATGATCAATTAATATAGAAAACGTTCTAGATCATAGAATGAATACACCATATAATAGCTCATCCACGTGCTATAATCCCAATCTTCACTAAAATTATAATTGAAAATAATAAACACCTATGGAAAAAATGACTTCTTCCATATCCCATGATTCATCCTACATGGCCCTAGTTCCACAAAATTTTAACTATCATTTAAGACAATCCCTGCAACCCTATCTCACTATGATCTAAAACACATATCAGATTCCCATCAAGGGAACTATTTATGTCAACCTCAACATCAACCATAGTGATCATATGATAAGGTTTTAGGTGACAAAATTGATGTTATGACACATAGAAAATACCATTCATAGAACAAGGTATCTATGGTAGAGCCAATCAGTATACCACAGGCTTGGTTCACTACACAATATCATATGGTCTAATGATCCGGGGCACTAACATCCCCATTTTTATATCATTTTTGACCCATCCTAGATAATAATAGAAGGAATACATGACCAACCTCTATAAAAACATAGTTTAATACACATCTATCGTCACACGAATTATGTCTACATTGATCCATGCCAAAAAAAATTCAAATCAACTGAACATGCTCTGAGTTCTCCGGTACAAAAATCATTCCAAAAAACTCTAGCTCAAATTCCTTCATCCATAATAATGTTGATCAATATGTACTACTATAATGATACTCATAATTTGAAATCTATATTGATTATTGATAACTATTTATATATGTAAAATACAACAATGGTAGGTTCAACAACTCTACCCATTTAAATTCCAAAATAAAAGCTTGAACAATATCTCAAAGCACCAATACAGTATACATTGACATCAAATTTATTATTTTGTTTAATGATATACCCATGAAAACCTAGTTACAAAGATCTTTCTAAAATACCAACTTGAATCACAATGTAATGTATGAATTTATGTTTGAAAAATATTTTGGGGAACTCCAGGTAGATTTACTATCTAAAAAACATACAAATAACCTAGATAATATATGGACAATGAATCCCATATATGTAATAAATTTTATACATTCTCCATTCAATCTCTAATAAAACAAACAGAATATTTCTTCTAATACAACCTCAGAAAACCTAACATGATGCACATGGACACATCATCCAAATACCACTCAAGAATAGGTAATTACTATTGAAAAACACCAAGTCGATGATGATCATCCTTTACCTGTTGATATGTGTAACATCATTTAACTATCTGTTCTATGACATTCATCATGACCGGGATTTAAAACTATCTTTAGAGGCCAGGTTTAATTTTGGTCTTACCTATAAGTACCACCGAGGATGTGGCATGAAACTCACACATCAGATTCTTTGATATAATTGTATGAAAAAAAACCTGATTCCGGGCATGGTTGAATTCATTCTCATCTATGTTCTAATATGATTTTGACTCCCATCCTTCAAGATTGTCCCTCAAATTCCCACGTTACGAATCCTCGTAATGCCTGTCACGGATCCATCACAATGATCAAGGGTCCACTAAAACTGATAATAGATTAGTCAACACCAAAATCTATTAAAAAACCGCATGCATATTAGCCATCAATTCCCTTATCATCGACATTTAACTATTCCCATGATCTATATGAAATTGAATTTTCATGCTCATGTAATCAGAATAACTGATCCCCTATTCAGGCTTATATGACATCTCAAAAAAACATCATATACTCAACACATATCAGATGATAAATATTCAAATCTCATTGTGAAAATTATACATCGAGATAATATGGTTTTATACAATTTTTTCACCCAATAGGGAATTCCACAAACACATTAATTCATAAACATGTACAATCGACTTGAGTTTATGCATAGGGTAGATCCATTCATTCCGACACAATTGTCGAGACCTATAAAATAAAATGTGATTTAAATTCAACATAATAGCTCAATTTATCTTCCATGATGTATCAAAATAATCTATACTTCCCTTTAACGTTTCATGTATGATCATGAGTGGGGTTGATGTCAAATTATTCATTAGCTATGGAAAGCATTCTCACAAGTTTCTGACTATTCAATCATTATCCACTGTATGGTCAAGCCTTAAAGCGGCACTATGAAATGGTTAATATACTTGGTGATCCATTTTTAATATCATTACAACCCCAGAATAATATTTATATCAAACACAATATTGGGATGATCCAATGAAACAACACTATCAGAGTCATTGGGTTCACAAACACACCGTCCTCTGATATGATATGACCTAAAAAGTTTTCATGACTTATCTAATAGTGGATCGATTATAAGGACCAATTCTTAAAACAAAATATAATCTTGAATTAAGTGAATAATTCACATATAGGATATTTTTAGGTTTCTATTTTTAGAGAATTATGTAATAACTATTACATCTCAAAAATTACAAATTAGACACTTCATCTCCGTATCTATTTTTTTCTTAAAAAACTATTAAATAAAAGAGTCATGTCTAGTTCTATGTTTTAGATAGTGTGAATTTATTTATCCCATCATTGACCCTATTCATTATTATGTCCAGTGAAAAACATTTAAAAAACTTGAAATGAGAACAAAAAGGTTTGTGAGGATTATAAAATAATAAAACAAAAAATTAGTCCATCAATATATAATTAAATAAAATCTTTAACATAAATCATGATATCATACAATTTATGAATAACACCTAAAAATCGAAAATCATAAAGGTATCATGTGGAATATATATCATACTTACTCTGTTGTTATCACATATACATAGAGATTCACATTAAAATACCCATCAAATTATATTCCCTAAATATATTAGGAGAAACTTTAATGTTTATCTCCATCACATTACCCAATGCATTGGAAAGCTATCTCATGATCACCAAACCTTGGTTAATCACGAAACCACCAGTATACATAATCAATGCCCAAGAACCATAACATATTCATAATACATAAAACAAGCCTAAAGGAAATATAACATTTCCACATTTCAATCACAATATATCAATTTATGAAATTTAATTAATAAATATTTTATCCAAACTACATCCACAACAAAAATATGTAAAAAGGGTACATGGTATTTATATTACATTTAATAAATAGTAAGGAATGTTATATAATCCAATGATCAAATTATACCCATGGCAGTAGAATATTTGTGGTCACTGCTTATGTAACGACCCCCTCCCCACAAAGTGTACCCCTCCTGGGAAGACAATGTGAGAAGGGAGATAATGACCCCCGAGTCCCGCCTCCAGTAGTCTCTAGGTTGGTGACTATAACCAAGGGTAGAATAAATACATATATGGGAGGATTTACCCTGTAAGAGAAAACACGAAAGAGATAGAGATAAGATAGACACCAACCAATTCATTCTCAGACTGAATTTTAAAAGAAAACCAAAATGCACATATATAATGTCATGTAATGCTACTACAACTGAAATTGGAAACAACAAGTCCCCAAAAGAATGTAAAAACAACTGAAACCACAATCCCGAACAACTCCAATAAGCCCAAGCTAGTCTAAACTAGCTAGATCTCCAACCTGCTCCAACTGACATGAAAATCAGTTTATATAATCATATGCTGAGTATAACAGTGTACTCAGTAGGATCCTCCCCGAAGCCTCTCCTGCTATTGTAAAAAAGGAATGTTAAAGCACAGTGAACAACAAGTGAATCTATGTCTTCCCCTAAACAGATATACTATGTTCCCAGCCCCACTATGGCTACTCTCACCATGTAATGCATAGAAGATTATATTATGATAAAGAATATCAAGGGTACCCCACTACTACTTCCCCACTGGTTTGTCTCATTTCCCCAATGTGCAGATCCGAAACATCTCTCTCCAAAAAATCATGCCTACAACCACTTAAGAAAAGCACCAAAACATGCACCTCGTGCCACATAACCACTATGTCCACACAATAATGCCACCAGGTAGTTTTTGGGAGCCTCCATAAATCGCATAACATGTATCATACATCACACATTATACCAGAATCATTTATAGTTGACACATCGAGTAATAATTCTCAAGTCTTCAGCGCCTATACACATTACGCCTATAGTTTTCGATAAGATATTATATCCAGAATATATGTGTGTGAATAACCACAAGCCATTACATAACTCTACACACATATATGAGTAAAAATAATTGTTGTTCCATTCAACTCATGTTACTACCATGAGAAGCGAGTGGGCCCAGATTGGAAGTCAGTCGTCTATACTCCCACTAGAATGATGGGGAAACACCCCCCATGACTCATAATACCTTGGGTGTCAATTGACCTAACGGATGGGGTGGAGTAGAATATAGAAATAAAAAAAGTACATAATATACTATATCTCAAAACCACACTGTGTGCATAACCTATTCTTAGACTCAACTTCTTCTAACACCACTCGGAATCCCATTTTCAAAATCTAGGTCTACCTATCTTATAAACACACAACCATTGAAAGAGAATTAATACATTAATTCATTCCCTATTTATTAGTTTCACTTTAGGTAAATTAATTATTTAAACATTAATTAATTATTAGCAATTCAAAATTATATTTCAGTAGAATCGTACCCAAAGTCCACTATTCCTTCAAATTACAACCTCAACATTACGCCCCTACATATTCCAACACCATGGGATATCATAATTTATTCAATAATTTACCTGCATCATTACCATAAAATATTCTCATGCATTCTTGAAAATAAGTCTATGATACTAAAAACTAGGGGGATCAACACAGTGAGTAGATAAACTACCCATCAAGTCATTGCCACATATAGTAATATCATAGACCTGTCGTTCATTTAGAAGCTATACTCAGAAAGCACATGGAATACCTCACACGTATTTACCCCTTTCAGAAGAATTGTATGAAAGACCTACTGCCTTATGATGTGGGGAAAATAAAACTGATAAACAAACAATAAGAATATGTAAGAATCCAAACATTCACATTCAACCCATTTCATCACCCCTAGTGTCCCCCCTGACAACCATATTTATAAACGGATGTATCTCACCACTCTATGCATCAACGTCTGTCACAACTAGTAGGCCTTCCGACCCCCACATATAACAACAGCCTTCCAGGTTCATATCACAACACATGAAGCTGGATAACAAACATCATATCTATTGTGCTATTGACCCTTAAATAAGAATGAGTGTAACTCAAGACCCTATAATGGATTTTCATTCAAAGAACAACCATTTATTTAATCCATCCTTGATTAACTGATTTTTTATTCGTAGGTTCTATATTCGGGAAACCTAACTAGTAATATATCAAAAATAATAAAACATGATGTCTGAACCAATTTGTTTGAAATCAAATTAAAACATGAGGAACCAGATTCATTTAAATGCCTTTTTATCTTTATGAAAACAGTTATCAATTAATTTTGGCATTATTCTCTTTTCTAATTTCTATCGAGAATGAAAAATCTTTGAATGTATAGATATCACACTATATAGAAAACAATAGTCAATAACATACGATCAATTTAAATTTATTTATCCAATTCAAATATTTATTATGAAAATTTTATTGTGATCCTGTGGGATAAAACATGATAACAATTCAGTTGCATGTAATAGAAAATAGAACCAATGAATCCCCTAACTCAAATACTTCTTGATGTTCTTTATATGAGAACGATCCACACCACGAGTTGGGATCACCTCCCCTATGAAAACTGTATCCACACGAGGATGCAGAAACACCACAACATCAGCCAACACCTAATAAATGCCTACTAAAAACATGGTGGTAATGTTACATAAAAAGGGAAAGGAGAAATAAGGACTTGAACCAGAAAAAATGAAGATGAATCAGACCTTATATCAAAGACTAATCGATATTTCATGGTAGCATCAAAAGAGTGTGGAAAAATCATAGGAGGATTGTTTGATTTCACTACTCATATAGGAAGGAATGAGGTGTTCATGAATATCACAGCCGAGAATAAGGATAAATAACTAGGGATTAATATTTCTCATCCCATTAAAATATTTAATGGTGCAGCGGTTTAAGATATGCATGGTTTTCCATTAAAAAAGGATCGCATTAAACCACATGGTTTGACAATTTAAAAACATCCCTAGCCTTAGGAGAAATTAATATAGGATTTATACATTGAATAAACCTTAGGGTCCTTAAAACAATTATTTAAATGAAATTTACATAAAATGAAACATTATAGGGGCGAACTGTAGGAAGCATGAATAACCGTTCCCAAACTCAAAATTTGGAAAAATAAAAATGTTTTTCATGAACCTCACCGTTGGAACCTCACCGTTCTGGAAACAATATTTATGACCTAAAAATTTTTCAATGGAAAGAGGTCACCATTGGAAGTTAACTGTTCTGAAAGCATTGTTTATGAACACAAAATTTGGAAAAGGAAAGAGCTAACCATTGAAACCTCGCTGTTCTGGAAGCACTGTTCATGAAATCAAAATTTTGAAATGGAATGAGGTCACTATTGGAACCTCACCATTCTAGAAACAATGTTCATGTACTCAAAATTTGGTAGAGGAAAAAGGACACTATTGGAACATCACTATTCTGGAAATAGTGTTCATGAATTTTAAATTTTTCAAAGGAAATAGGTCAACATTGGAACCACGCTGTTGGAACCCCACAGTTGCACTGTTCAATGAAGGTTACTGATGACACTATTCACCTAGGGCTACTGATGCACTGTTTACATATGGTCACCATTTCACTGCTCGCATAAGGTTACTGATGACACAGTTCAGAGAAGGTCACCGATGACACTGTTCACATAAGGTCACCAATGTCACTAATCATATAAGGTCACTATTTCACTGTTTACAGAAGGGTACTGATGACACTGTTCACAGAAGGTCACAATTACACTATTCACACAAGGTCACCTATGTCATTTTTAATAGAAGGTCACTGATGAAATATTCACAATGGTATACCATTGGAACTATTCACCGATGGAACTATTCATCGAAATGGAAATTTGGAGATTTGTTTGGGATAAGCAAACATGACCTTATGAAACACCTCCAACACTTGATTTTGAAAATGTAATCGACTAGAAAGGTTCAGGCCATTACATCAGATACCTCTCAAAACATTCTCATCCTCGAGAATTCAAAACCCACCGAAAGGGTAAACGGAATGGGGTCCAAACAACAACATATAAAGATACCTCTAAAAAGAGAGAATTCCACAAGAAGAATCAAAATAAATCCATGTTATATAATTGAATGGTCTATATGCACAATGTTCACTTTGATGCATGAATAGAGTTAAAATATCAAACAACTCTGGGTACTAAGAACATATTTGTGACTCACGTTCCCAGGTTCTCTCCTCCATGCCCCCATATCTCCACAATACATAATCCAAGGGAAGAGAATTCCCAAAAAACACTTCATCATTGTGGTCTTGGATTTCCATAGGTCTCTCATCAAAAGTTGCATCATCATCAACATTGATATCTCCCCAATCGATGGTGTGAGAGTCATCATGATGATAATGGTGGATTTGTGATACACGACAATCATCGTGTATCTGACTCATATGTGTGGGGAGTGCTACTCGATATTCCACTGATCCTACATGAGATAACACCTAGAAGGGCCCAAATACATGTGAAAAAGTTTACTCCCACAACCAAACCTTCACTGCCCATGAACGGGAGTTACCTTCAGAAACTTGTGATCCTCAACATCAAACCCTATAGGTCTCCTCCTTTTATCTGAATAGGATTTATGAAAATCTTTCTCTATCTTCATCCTCTCACTAATCACCAAAACCATCTCATTTGTACTATTCACTAGATCATGTTCTAGAATTTATGACTCTCCGAACCCAGTCCATCTCAATGGTGAACGGAAAGGTCGTCCATACAAGGCTTAAAACTATGCAATACCGATGGTGGACTGAAAACTACTGTTGTAGGAGAATTCCACCAAGGGTAAGTGCCTCCTCCACAAACATACAAAATCTAGGACACAAGAGCATAATTTTTCTTCAAGAGTCTAGCTGGTTGGCTCTATCTGACCGTCCATTTAGGGATGAAAAGAAGAACTAAGGCATAGCTATGAACCAAAAGCATGCTGATGACTTCTCCACACCGTAGATATTAAATGAGGATCTCTATAAGAAATTATAATCCTTGGGACATGATGATGTATCCCCACCTCCTCCAGATATTTCCTCAACAAAACATTCACTAAGAATGACTATTTGATAGCTATGAAGTGGGCTGATTTTGTAAATTGATCCACTTCCACCCAAAATAGCATCATGTCCTCTCTGTGCTCGAGGTAAACTAGTAACAATGTCCATTGATATGTACCACCACTTCCACTGAGGAACATCTAATGGATGGAGTAGACCATGAAGAACACTATGTTCCGCCTTTAGCTTTTGGCAGACCAAACATCGAGACACAAACATCGGAACTGCTTGCTTTAGCCTAGGCCTCAAAAACTGGCTCCTCAATGCACATTTAATATTTTCCATGCTCGGATGAACCACTAAAGGATACCTATGGAACTCTCTATGAACCTTCTTGCGCATCATCAAAGGAACAAAAACACTTCCATGATATAACTCTCGGTGTTGTTCATCCTCAGACCAACCATTAGGTGAATCTCCACAAAAGACAAGGTCTCTCTAGACCTCCACCTCTAAATCCCCCAATTGGGACTCTTCCACCTTCTGCACTATAGATTATTGCACCATCATCGAAAAACGATAACATCTACACCCAAATTCTCACATATCAATATGTAATGCTAACTGTTCTTCCATTACTTTCCATGAGTAACCATATTCACACATTTCATCACTAAATGAATTCAGACTCAGCACATTTGCTATAACCTTCCTCTTACATGGTGTATATGATATTTTGACGTCGTATTCCTATAATAACTCCATCCAACGACTTTTTAATAATCTCAAGTAACACTAGAATAAAACATACCTTAGGATTTTAAGATTGATGAAAAACAACAATGGGCACACCAATGAGTTAATGACTCCACAACATCAAAGAAAACAACATGACTACAAACTCAAATCATTGGTGGTATAGTTACATTTATGAGAACGCTACTACTGAGACCCATAATAAAAAACTAATCATTGCTGTAATAGAATGCATCCCAAACCTAGATTTGAAGCATCACAATAAAAATCAAACTTAACTCTCATAGATAGAAGATAATGAACTGGAGCACTTAATAAATTCTACATTAGATACTCAAAAGCTGACTGACACTGATCAATCCATATGAATTATTGATCATTCTGGTCAATGCTGTTAGAGAAGTCACAACTCGTAAGAAATCAGCTACGAACCTCCTGTAGTAGCCTACAGGACTATGGAAAATTCTCACCTCAGACACTATCTTGGGGGATTCCCTAGACACAAAAACTTTAATCATAAATTGATCCATAGGTACTCCATGCTGGAAGACCACATGCCCCACGAAAAAGACTTCCCGAGCCAAAAACTAACAATTTGACCACATCGCAAACAACTGATGTTTACGAAGAACTCCCAAAATAATGTGTAGATTCTATGGATTATATTCTTTAGATGAGGAGTACACAAGTATGTCATCAATGAACACAACAATGAACATGTACAGGATCTCACAGATCATAGATTTCATCAATCCCATGAACATAGCTAGAACATTTTCCCTGCCAAACAACATTACAACAAACTCGTAATGCCCATGATGACAATAGAAAGAAGTATTCCGGATATCCTAATCCTTTACACGTATCTGATGATATCCATACAACTGTTTTATCTTTGTGAACCAACATTCACCCTTCATTTGATCTAATAAATCATCACTCTGTGGAATAGGATAGCAATTCTTTATTGTAACTTTGTTCAAGAGACGATAATCGACACACAACCACAGACTATCATCTGGCTTATTCACAAACTAAACTGGTTCACCCAACGGTGACACACTTGGCCAAAAAAACCACACTATAACAGACCATCGAGCTACATACAAATCACTCGTATCTTACAAGGGACCATCGAATATGGAGACATAGAGATAAGAGATGCCCTGGTTGTAGCTCGATCACAAACTCGATCTCTCATCGAGGGGGTAATCCTAAAACTTATTCTAGAAATACATAAGGGTAATCTTCTACGGATCTAGAAAATGCCAACCAAAGGACCTCTGAAGTAATCAACATCATCTTAGCTATCATGGATGATATGAACGGAACATTCCTATGACCCATATAAGGATCTCGCTCACCAACAAAAACCACAGGTTCTCCGTCTTCATTGATGAAAATGACCTTCTTCTTGATGAAATTCATGATACCCTACACTAAATACAACCAATACATGTAAAGGATGACACCATATGGATGTATTCGAAATGATAGGAAATCTACCAAATAGCGGTTTAGCCCCAACACTGGCCTATAGTCTCAACATACTTCAAACCAGTCAGCTCGATCTCTAATTCACGCACTCAACACCAAGGAAACTGGAAGCCTCTCTACCTCATGTCCAAAATCATGGACATGCGTTGGTGATATGATGGAGTGTGTCACTTTTGAATCGAAAAAGCAATACACCAATGTAGAAAACAGGCAAAGGGTACCTCGAATAACTTATTGCTCGACAGGCACTGGCAATGAAAAAGCATTAAGCTGACCATGACCTCCTCCACATCCTCTCTGACACTAATGACGACCACCACCATGGTCGAGATATTCTCTCTGAGGATGGGGAGAATCCATGTGCTATCCTATGCCTACCACATCTACCCTCTGCCGATCTAAAGCTGGTTCAACCTTCTATAGCTGCCGTTGTTGGAACTGCCTCAACGGATGAACCAAGAGATGAACAACAGGTTCATAAGGACTGCTCTGAAAGGCCAGGAACTATCACTGCTGATGACCTCAACCACCAATAGAAATGCAAGAGAATGATCACTTGGTATAGTCCTAAGAGAGGCTGTGTCCAGAGAAATGAGTTGTTGATGGCTGGGACCTACCCTCATCCGAATGGTAAATATTCTCCACTAAAAACTGGGAACCCCATACCAGAGCTCAACTTCATGAGGAATCATGATGACTCCCCACTTGTGATGATCCAATTTTGGCCAAAGTCCTCTTGACAATCTCAACCCTTTAAATCACCTAAAGATATGTCTTAGGCATAAATGGGGTGACTAGGCGCTGGATCTATGGATGAAAAGCCTAATCAAAATGCCAAGACCTAGCCTTCACATCTGGAAAATGTTCTGAATCATATCGTAAAAGGTTCCTGAAACAGATTCCAAACAACCGTGCACTAGAGATCCCCTTTAGATGGGTAAGAAGCTCTGGGTGACTATAAGAATTTGCAGTTGATGAAAGATACTCAACTCCAAACATGTCTCGCAACTCCTCTCATGAGAATGCTGACTCCTCATGATACCCGAGTAACACTAACCATGACTGCCTCACTACTCCACACAGGATCTTCACAACCAAGGATACCCAATGATTATTCCGAGCAGAGATTGAATTGAGCCTATCTCGACCTCCTCCATCCAGTCTTCTGTGAATGCATCTGAAACAAATCCCTCATGCTTCTACTTACCCTACCACTGAAACCCTCTAATTTTACTCCTCCTAGAGTCATCATCGTCAACCTCTACCCTGTAGAAATCTGCTATGCCAGCCTTCTAGACATCTTCTATGCAATCCCGACGAGGACATCAACCATGATCCATACCATTAAAATACTAAATAGTTTCATCTCCAAAACATTGAATGTTGAATAGTAAGAATTAATTAATTTGTTGTTTTCTATTATTAATTTTAGGTTAACCTATCCTAAGGTCTACCCATTCAAACACAGGCATAAAAAATCATGATGAATTATCCTTTTTTTATGTTCCTAACTTGCAACTATTATCCCCTTGTTTAGTAGACATTGTAATCATAATGGTCTATAAATCAGATAATAGGGGGCCCTAAATTCCTATGTCTCATCTGGTCTTCAGTGTTTACATTACATTCCAATCATGAATGACATTGTTTCCCTACCGACACATGAAACCTCACCTGAGCTGAACTCCATAATCAACTTTATCTCTCAACCAAACCTCTGACACCACACTATCATGACCCCGTCCCCTTAAAGTATACCCATCCTAGGAAAAAAATGTATGAAGGGAAATAATGACCCCCGATTCCTACCGCATGTAGGCCCTAGGATGGAGACTAGCACAGAGGGTACATTAAACCCACAGATGGGAGTCCTTTCCCTCTAAGAGTAGACATTCGAAAGAAAGAGTTACGATAGACACCAACCAATTTCATCTTAAACTAAATTAAAAAAGAAAACTCATGTGCACATAAGTAATGTCATTAAATTCTGCGATATCTAAGAAGGGGAAAACATAAAGTACCAAAACAAAGTAAAAACTGCAGTAACCACAAGCCCGAATAGGTCCTAAAACTCCATGATGGTATAAACTAGCGTGATCACCAACCTTATCCAACTAAACTCAATATCAATTTATATAAACATAGGGTGAGTAAAATAGTATACATGTATGATCATCCCTGAAGCCTCTCATGAAAACGTAATTAAAGCATTCTATAGCGCAGTGAACACCAAGTTAAACTAACTTGTCACCTAAATAGGTATACTGAGTTCCCAGCCTCACCATGGATTCACTCACCATATAACTCATAAAATATTATATATTCTAGTAAATAATATCAAGGGAACCCCGCTACTACTTGACCAATGGTTTGCTACATTTCCTCAACTTCAAACTTCATAAGAATGTATATCCAAAATGTCTTGCCTGTAAACACCTTGGAGAAGAACCACAACATGAACCTTGTGCAACAAAACTAACACATCCACATAAGAAAGTAACAAGGTAGTTCCCGAGAGCCTCCACAACTCGCATAACATGTATAAAAAATTAGGAATTACACATCAAGCCATTACGACCCACTCACTAAGTATGAATCCTCATGCTATCACAACCAATACACAATACTCCTATTGTAGTCTGTATGATACTATATCTAGAATATATGTGTGTGAATAACCACAATCCATTATTTCCCTTTACACACATATTTGGGGATAACTAATTGTAGTGCCTATCAGTACAAGTAACTACCAAGAGAAGAGAGAAGGTCATAAGAGGGTAGTCCATCATCCATACCCCCAGAAAAATGTTGGCTCAGAATCCATGAGGATTTAGTTTCCCTAATTTACGGGGTGGAGTAGAATATAGAAACAAAAAATGTACAGAATATAATATATCTCACAACCACAATATGTGCATAACCTAGTATTAGAATCAACTGTAGCTAACACCTCTCAGACTCCATGCTCCCATGTCAAATACTAGGTATCCTATATAGAAATCACCTTCCCATATTCCCAAGCACTCTAGAAAAACATTATATGCTACTAAACCCAAGGGGATCAACACTGGGAGTAGATGAACTACCCATTGAGTCTTTTCCACCTATACCAAGAGCGTAGACCCATTATCCCTTTAGAAGAAAAACATGGAAAGCACATGGAACACCACACGTGTCTTCACCCATAACAAAAGAAGTGTAAAAAAGACCAGCTTCTTGGAGAAGTGGGGAAGGTAAAGAAGATAAACAAAAAATATAAAGTATTAAGAATCCAAAAATTCACGTCCAACACATTTCATCATCCATGGTGTCCTCCCCAACACCAACATGCATAAACTGATGCATCTCTCCACTCTAGTCTTCATCTGATACAACAACGAGTTGGCCTCCCTACCACCATATATCAAAATAGACTTCCAGGATCACATCACAACACAAGCAGCAGGAAAAAAACATCATATCAATTAAGATCTTTTCCCTTAAATAACATAGACGGTATCTCAGAACCCTATTAGGGATTTCCTTTCATCGAACAACAAGCTCTTTAATACATCATGGATTAACAAATTTATTATTCATAGGTTCCAAATTCAGGAAACCATACTAGTAATCTATCGCAAACACTAAAACATGCTAACAACACCAATATTATTAACATGAAATTACAACAACAATAACCAAATTCATTGAAATTTCTGATTATCATTATCCAAACAATTATCAATAAATTCTGGCATTATTTTGTTTACCAATTTGAATCAAGAATGTAAAATCTAATAAAGGAAGCATAGATATCAAACTATCTAGAAAAACAAGAGGCTATAACATACGACCGATCTCAATTTATTTATCCAGTTCAAATATTTATTATGCCCATTTAATTTTGATACAGTGGGATAAAACATGATAACTCTATAGTTACATGTAATAGAAAAGATAATCAATGAATCCCCTACATCAAACAGTTCTTGACGTTCTTTATACGAGAACGATCCACCCAACCGATTATGATCTCCTCCCATGTGACAACTATATCCACCTGAAGATGCAAAGACACCACCTCATTGGCCAACTCCCAAGAAAAGAAGATTACAAACATGGGGGTAAAATTCCATAAAAAGGGAAAGGAGAAAGAAAGGGATGAACCAGAAATAATGAAGATAGATCATACCTTATATCTATGAATGATAAATATTTATTGGTCACATTATAACAGTGCGAAAAAAATCTTAGGAGGAAAGATGGATTCCAAAAATCCTACAATAAGGAATGGGATGTTCAAGTGACTCAAACCCGAGAACAAGGAGGATGAACTAGGGAGGAAAATATCACGTCCCTTATGAAGATTTAACAGATCAGTGGTTAAATGATGATCACATTAAACCACACAAATTGGCCAAGTATTAACAACCTGATCCATAACAGAAATTAATATAGGAGTTATGGAATATTGGATCATCCAAATAGACCATAAAACACGAATTTAAATTTATTTTACATCAATGGAAACATTAATGGGGAGAAACTATAAGAAGATGGAAACATTGATCACGATCTAAAAATTTGGAAATGGAAAACATTGTTCATGAACCTCACTATTGGACCCACACCATTAAGAGCTCACCGTTCTGGAATCACTGTTCATGTACCTCACCATTGGATCATCACCGTTCTGGAAATACTGTTGATGATATCAAAATTTAGAAAAGAAAGGATGTCCCCATTGGAACCTCACTATTCTGAAAAACATTGTTAATGAACTCAAAATTTGGAAAAGGAAAGAGGTCAGCATGGGAACCTCACTGTTCTGGAAACACTGTTCATGAACTCAAAATTTGGCAATATAATGGGATCACTGATGGAACCTCACCATTCTATAAACACTGTTCACGAACTCCAAATTTGGCAATGTAAAGAGGTCATCATTGGAACCTCCTCATTGGAACCTCACTGTTCCACTATTCACAAAAGGTTACCGATGAAACTGTTCTCCTAGGGCTACCGATGGATGGTACACATAGGGTCATTGTTGCACTGTTCACATAAGGTTCCTGATGAAACTGTACATAGAAGGTCACTAATGACACTGTTCACATAAGGTCACTGATGTCACTATTCACATAAGGTCACCATTGTACTGTATACATAAGGTTACCAATGAAACTGTTCGTAGAAGGACACCGATGAAACTGTTTAGATAAGGTCACTGATGTCCCTATTCACAGAAGGTCAACGATGAACTATTCTCAATGGTTTATTGTTGGAAGGGTTCAATGATGGAACTATTCACAAAAATGGAAATTTAGGAACGTGTTCCTGATAAGTCATCTTGACATCTTGAAACACCTCATACACCTAATTTTCACAATGGTATGGACCTGAGAGTTTAGGAAATTATAACATATGCTAAAATGAATCCTTTATTTCTATCTTTTAGTAAAACACTTCATTGAAAAAAGATTCCCTTTGAATGAAATGAATATTTTAACGGGTTTATACACCATATAAAAATAATTCATGAATAAATCAAAGGATGCATCAATGAAAGGTGAATGAGATGAAGTCCCTTACCACATGTCCGACATGACTCATTTTTCCTTTAATCTCCTGAATAATTAACTGAAGTTAATTTTTACTAGCATAATAAGGTTTTTCATGTTTATTATTCCTTTTACATCACATAATACCATGTTATAAAAACTATGAAATCACTAATGTTAATAACGGTTCTTTTGTCGATATTTGGTAGTTGAGTCAAAAAAGATATTTTCATAATTACAAGTTGTTAATGTGGTCAAAAGTTCATTATACACAACATAATATTCATGATTTAGATATCATATTTATCATATATATCCAATATATATATATATATATATATATATTTATTATAGTACATAACATTTGGAGATAAGAAATGAAATATACCGTTCAGGGAGATAGTAAGTCGTACGTACGCATAAATGTTACTCTCATTTCTATTTAGAATTTAGTGGAATGTAAATTAAATTATACAAAATTATATTATAATTCCAGTATGATATCATATAAAATTTTAGTAACTCCATCCTTTATACGTTCCATGTATGCCATGAATGATTCATATCTCTTCGAGGGGGCGGTAGTCCGCACTTCCTCAAATGAAATTATCTTCTTTATCCATTATGGAAACCATAAAGGTAAGTTATAAAATAAAAATAAAGTATAGAGAATATATAAATATAATATATATCACATATAATTATAGTTCCATCATAATGGCCACCATGAGAGGTAATTGGAGATAATTGAATAATCATCGTTTCGTGAGGCAGCATTTCGTCGTCCAAAAAAACAGTATGTTCTTTACCCATATGATAGAGTTATGTGTAATATTTTTTCAAATAGATACCAAAAATAAATCTTTGTATATTTTATCATATTTTTTTTTATAAAATAATGAAATAAAAAATGTTTATGGGGTTGAATAAGTAAAATAGATGAAAATAAATTAAGAGAAGAAGTTAACATTAAATCAGGTAACTCCCTTTGGTTTGAACCAAAATGATTTCATTAAGTGCCTTATGCCTATGGTAAGGATTACCAGTGGAAGAGAGGGATATTGAGAGATTATACGAGATGAGGTTAGATTAACAAAGGGTCTTGATAGGTGTGAGTAAAGGGTTAGAGGTGAGGAATTTTAATAAGGGGGAGGATGGGCTCTTTAAGAATGTTTGAAAATATTAATTTATTAAATAATGATTTTTAGTTACTAAATGAAAAAAATGTAATAAATTCAAATAAAATATTACTATTTTTGAAATAAATTAACCTTATATGAATTGGGTAGGTTTTGGATATTTGTTAACCTTTATAATCTTATTAATTTAAATGATTCATTAATGTGGAAAACATTGCATCATTATTATGTCATAAATAATTTTATTTATATGATGTATAAAATTTTAAACCAAATACCATTATGTAGGATATGTTTTTATCTTTATAATTAATATAAATATTTTAATAGATAAATTATATAACCCATTGTAATAATTTTTTTAATAAAAGATACATGTTTCTGTGATTTTTCTCATTGCATTAAATTAATTAATATAAAGTATCATTATCACTCATATGTGGATCCATGGAGTCCCAAAATCGTCCTAAGGAGGAAAATGTTAAAAAATACACCAACCAATAGGATTAAGACACGTATTAGGGTAATTTAATATTATTATAATTTTATTATTACCTTGAATTAGCTTATTTATCTTTAACCGCGGTTAAAAAAGTCAAAACTAACTATTCATAAAAAAATATATTCATCATATTGAACCCCATTTTACATATTGATAAAAAAAATTATGTTGGATTTCCGAATGTAAATTTATAGGATAGGTAAATATTTATTTTAATGAATATGTCAGTTTTTAACTACTACTCAGTGTTTTCACTACTGATCAAAAATTGATGTTTTTCAGAAAAATATCAAAAATTTATCCTAAACAATATTTGAAATTCTGATTTCAAAAATGATGTCTATTTTTTCAAATTAATAACATAGAAGTTTAATTAATTAATTTTAAATTAATACATTTTTTCAGAACAAAAAGTGGGTTTTTAAGAAATATTAACTATCTAAAGATTGGCACTTGTTTACTTGCAATTTCAAAGTGAAATTACATCCAATGAAAAATATTGTATTAAATGGTAAACGTAAAATCCAATTAATCATTAAAACAAAAAAAATATAGTCTATCAATATAAATTTATTAGATTAAAAGGTAGTTTTGAATTAAAATACAGTATTTTCACTATTCATTAATATATGATTTTTATCAAAAAAATTCCAAAAATTTACCCAAAGTAAATAATGATGTTCCTATTGAATATAATAAGGTTAGTTTCTCAAATATAACACATAAAAGTGATTAAAATACAATTAAAATCGGTTCTCCATCAAAATGCGGTAAATTGACCTTTTAATGACTATTAGACTATTTTTACTATAAATTAGATTCATTCGGATTTTATGCCTATATCATTTCTTGGATAAATCTAAAAAGATTTAAAAAAATTTTATGATCATATCTTTGTTAGTTCTATTCATTTTTTTTCATTACAATAGCTATGCATTAACTATAATTTAAAACAGTATTATATTATCATTTTTTAGTATGACACAACATTAAGTGGAACATAAGATTTCAAAAAAACCGTTATTGCGTATTGTGTATGACATCAATCATAGAACCCCCTTTGAATTAAAATTAATATTTAATTAACAAATATTAATAAATATTAAAATGTAATATTCCTTATTTAATTGGGATGTAACATTGATACATTTTCGAATAAATGATAATATCTTAGTGTCCTCAGGATGATGTCATGAAGACGGGAATGATAATTATTAAAAATAAATTATAGCTATATTTCATGCACACATTTTCCATATACTGATATAGGTACCGATGGATGATTCTTTTCATCACAAATATGAATATTTCTGGTGATTTCATCGACCCAAACCCAGTTATAAAAAACTAATAAACTACATAACTGATTCTGAATGATATCGTCGACATATAAATACTCTTAACTCTCAACTTATGACATCATTATCTAAATTATATATTGAAAAGAACACATGGTTCTCTCAAATAGTTTACAATAACATCTATACATGGATGATGACACATGCTATTGACTGCCATCCACTTCAACTTCTTTTTAATAACAACATAAGTGTTAACTCTTGTTATCCATCTATTTAAAAAAACTATCGAACCCCAAGGCGGCATACTTAGATAGATGTTTATTATATCCTCTTACTATAAAAGTTGAGTCTTGATCTATTTAGTATCTATTTTATCTGCTCTGTATAGAGGAATAGAAACTGGCCCATCCCCCATCATAACATAAATAATAATTTTCACATATCTCTTAAGAGGAACCCCTGAAAATTAATCTGAAAAAACATTAAGAAATAACTCCTCTATTGTTGGAAATACATAATTCACTTCACCTACATCATATTGGAAAAAACTAGATATCTTGGTTGTGAGCTCTCTCAAATTCTAAGCATTTGTCCTGGCCTGGAATGCTTGGATATTCCGATCAACATTGTGAATTTATTTTTCAATCATATAAAAAGAATCTGTCACACTCATTAAGTTACAATATGTGTAGGCAAAGTATTGTATTGAATTTTCTATGCACATTATTAAATTGAATCAAAACATTTCAGCAATATATAGATCCCTCAGAAAGTGATAATCACCAACCCTAAAAAAAAACCCCCTTCATCAGAAAATATATCTTGTACATACTCCGATAGGTTTTTCTATCATTAACACCACACCCAAGAAAGTTATTTCTAAAATAAAACTATTCACCACTTGTGTGAAAATTTATTTATGTGAGTAACATGTATTAAATAACGAAATATATTATGTAGATTTACTAAGAATAGTACCACAAAAATTTTATAGTCCACCTTGACGTCTATAAGTGTAGGATTCACTATATGAAACTATTCTACATGTATTACCTATGTTAATGTTTGAGTCTGTATAGATGAACCACTGTAATGAAATTATATCTCTTTCCTAGAAGATCCAAATTCGTTTCCTTGAACTCCTCGGCCATTAAAACCCCGCCTGCAAAACAGATATGGTGCAAAATTTCTTTTTCCCGCTCCCTTGATCTGTCTAGCTCATATATCACTAATCATAAACTAATTTATTATATAGAACCATTATAAATGGCTAATAATTATTAATGAAAATAAATAAACTATTGGTCGAGGTTTCTTTATTTGGAAGTGTCCTGAGATATGTCATTGATGACATATTATTCACAGTCATGATCAAATGATTCTTCTATTTGTTTACTATATTTCCCACTACCTTGGATGACATTGTCGTGGCAATGCTTCCTACCATCGAAATTCAAACATCATGATAATTTTGATGAAACCATATTCCCAGAATTGTAATCCTCTATTAGGTTCCCCTCATCTATGATAACATGATCCACCACCTAATCAAACATCTTTTACAGATAAAAGTTAACATGGGACATAATATCAGTGTAACATCAACCATAAAAATGAATCATCATAGCTATCTTTTCCAATAATAAAGCTGATGAAAAGTGTTGGAAAAATAAAATAATCAATCACATTATATCATGGAAAAACTACCTTGATACAACCTCATGAACTCTATATCTCTCTCTTTTCATAGAATATATGGATAAAATTTCTCCTGGAACATATCCATGAAATCCGTCCTTGACATACCGTCATCTTGTGGAATCCATGTTTGAATGTTCCACCATCAATTTATTAATTATAGTATCATATAAATAAACAAAATTAACATAATTTCTTGAAACATCTATATGTGTTAATGTATCATCTTGATGGATTCAACATGGAATTCATTTCCATCAAGTGATCCCTCTCCAATAAGAGTCGGAGGGTGCTGCAACTGGAAAACCCTTCTCAAATCAATCATAATCTTTAAAACCCACCCTAGGCTTCCTATAATGAATTTAATCCACCTATAAATATGTTATCAAATATTATCACTGTATTCATCACCCATCACCATTGATTACTCCTTACCCTATTCTTGTGGAGCATCTCCATCCATGACCCAATGTCGAACTCTCACTAAGCGTCATTGTGGAGGAATATAACTATATTTCCAAAGATGCACATTATGAATAAATTCACAACATTCACCCAGTTTAATATGACATAAACACAAAAATATTGAAAATTTAATTTCCAAAAACAATACCACATGCCCAAAAATCAAGTTAATATCACTACATTCACAATCTTACACTGAGGGAATGGGTGACAAAGGCCAACCCATTCTCATTATTCGAGTTTCACTTTTATCACCCTATTAATATCTAATTTTATAATTTCACATTTATAAATATCATAATAGGTTCATTTTTCATTTAAATTTATGAAGAATTTAAAAACATTTCATTTTAAAGAACTTACATATAACACGGTTTCTCAAGCCTGCCTAAAATGATACACATCACACATACCATGAGTTTCTGTAATGACTAATTAGAAATAAAATCTCATTCCATACTAGGGAGAAATAAAAATCATTTAAGATTTCAACATCAAGAATAACAACACACAAAATGTGTGTAACTCAATATGAAATAATATTCATCAATAACAATAAACAAAAATGATAAATTCCCAACCTGGGTAGTTGGGTTATGCCACATACATGGGTTAGTTACTCCCATGCACTAGCTCATATCGAAGGCCCAACTCTTTAAAATATAATGTTTACATTTCCAAAATATTAATAAAATATAGAATTGAAAATTGGACTATGGTTAATGTTTTTAATTTCCCAACTAGGGTTCCATGTATCGGTGCATCGAGCCGATACTCTACGTAACCTCTATCCTGCCTCTCAATACTCCACTTTCTAAAGTCTTGCAGTGCCTCTTTGATATATCGATCATGGGGAGACAATACCCTATTTTATCCCAATATATACACAATAAGAATGCATTAATCAATAACTAAAATACATGTAACCATAATCTAAATGAACCAGTATCACAAGGTGGACAAAAAATGAAAAACAATATCAAAACGAAAGTAAAAAAAATGTTGCAGTCCCATGTTCCAATTAAATGTCTAAAATGAATCCCAAAATAAAGACCCTAATGAATCTCCATTTATGGTCTAGAATCATTTACAGTAACCTTATATTATCTTCTTCAAATATCTTCTATCTAAAACATAACTTTTTCCCATATCCTCTCAAGAAACCAAAATGTATTTTCAGGTACCCATCCAGAAGCTTGAGTATGGTTTGACTAAAATTGAGTTGGCCACTACTATTATATTATAAAACAAAATATATTCAGTTGTAAGTTAAAGTATTTGTATACAAAAATAATTTAAATGCATAATTAAAAGTTTATAACATTATCAGTTAATAATTTTTTAACCATATACCCCCCCCCCCCGTTCCCTATGACACCCATATCTCAATAAATTTATCAGCTCATGCCAGAGCGAGTAGTATTTTTAAGGGAAATAATATCCCAAAATTTCATTATACCTATTATTTTATTCATATGTGAATTCCCGGATTTCTGTCACACATTACCCAAATGAGTGATTATGTCCGCATTTTTTAATTGAAAACTTAATAATCATGTAACCAGTAATAACATAAACAATAACATGGACTTGTAACTGTTAACAAAATTAGAAACTATATAACCATTTTACATTCATAACATACAAGTTAAAATTATCATGATCCCATTATTTAATTTCAAACTAAATATCTTGTTACCATTCACACATAATACATTAGATTGACCATGTTCACATTTTTTACTTCATAACTAAATTAACTTGTTACCATTACTACCACATAATAAATCCAATAATAAATTATCCATATCAATTCCATTACTAAAATAAATTTTACATTATTACATAATTCCCTTTAAGCAATTCCCAAATAAATAATATCTTCAATCCCATTAATATATTAGTAAATTTATTAATCAACATCCACAAACTCTAAAAGGAATAATTAATTACCTAATTAATAATTTCATCCTAAAATATCATTATATAATCAATAATAAGTAAATTAAATATACCAAATCATCCAAATAAATTCATAATAATCAATTATACAATTAATCATATCAATATATAATTCTCAAATACCCCGATATCACTTCACCATAATTAATCAATCAAAAAAATTAAATGATTCAATCATGAAAATAATTTCAAAATATAAAATAAAATATCATCAATTACATACACATAATTGGTATAAAGATATAATTATTTTACTTATAGACCACTTACCCAATGTTTTATGAGGAATTGTCTCCAACAAAAATCCAAAAAAATGTAGCCCAAAGATGGTGAACAATATCCATCATTAAAACACCATTTCAATAAAAAATAAATTAAAATCCTTATAGACTATATCATTTTCTAAAACTATACAGATAGATAATATATAAATCGGATGAATATCCAACTTTTTTAATTGGAGAAGAATGGAATAGGATTGGGAAACTACATGGGGTCTGATTGACCTACCAGGAGGGGTGCAGATCTCTAATATAGGCTTCAAATCACAATGAAAGAGGTTATGAAGGCATAGAATCTATCATTGGGAATCCAAAAAATGAGAAAGAGAGACTATGGTAGAAATTAGGTTAAATTTCACTAATTTGAGGGTTTGAGTAATTCAAAATCTAATTTTTTGGTTACATCCATACCCATGTATAGTTTTCATGGTAGGGTTGTATGAATTTCCTTAACTGTGTTCCTAACTATGTTCCCCTATTTTAGGGGTATATAATTTCTACTTTGAGGGAGGAAAATTTGAAAAAAAAACTCTAACCATAAAAATACACGCTTTCTAGGGTTGCATGGTTTGATGGGATGAGGCGCATGATTTTCACTAAAAATACACTAACCATGCAGTACAATTTTTTATAAAATTTTCAAATTTCACCCTTATAACTAAACATGTTAAAATTGAAACAAAAAGTACTAAACAAAAATAAAAATAGTAGCTGAGATAATTCTAGAGTCATCTCTAGTTATAGAGTGGGTATTATAGATTTGTTTTGTTTATTTGGAATTCTATATAATATAATGACTATTTGAAACCCATATAGATAAAAAAAATCCTTGTTTTTCATTAATTTAACTTTAATTATGGTGAAATTAAGTAAAGATAACTTTATATACATTTCCTAGGACTCATAATTATGATATGGTTTTATGGAATGTATAATTTTAATATATTTATGTCTGTAAATTTGCCTAATGTTTATTTGTTGTCAATTCCAATAAATTTTATTAAAATTTTATCCCAATGACATGTTATAAAGGTTCTCGGTTAACCTTATCTATAATGATACTTTATTAGTATACATATCATCACATTGGATTTACACCAACCAGACGACCAATTAGAAACATTGATTGGATGATATAAAAAGTATCTATATTAGAATTCATGTCGTATTTTTGATGTGATTCTTCTAATATAATTATTCAAACTCTATGGGATAAAGAGTTATTATTAAAAACAAATAATGATTCATGATACATGGTTAATAGAAAAAAACATGACAATCATTCTAAAATCACTCCACTTATCTTAAATAATACATGTGTCTTTGGAACAACCTTTTCCATATTTTCCTGTGAAATTTTTTCTTGTGGAAACAACATTCCTTCTTTAGAACCAAATTGTTTTTGGTTAATTATTATCCCAATTAACGTTTTTAATATATATTCCCTATCATGAAAATAGGGATGTACGAAAACTACATATCATTTATCTGAATGCTTATATTTATAATATCCATTAATTTACACAGGAAAATATATAATGATGTAATTTCATCATTGGTGTGAATTTTGTCCATTGTTTTCCATGACATATATTATATCCCCATACAATTATATGTGAGAGAATGGGTTTCATCACATACTAATAATCATATGCAATATCATTCATCATTTTATAACGAACATGCTTTAGTTCACATACTGAGTCAACAATTAATATCCCTAAAATGATACAATGGATATATATGACCAGAATCCCACCCCATTATGTCTTACAATGTATGCATCCTTATTTTAAATTTATTATTAGAATATGAATTATTCATATTATTTATTTTAAATAGAATCAAAAAATCCCTTGTATATTTTATCCACTCTATGTCATCTTATTATGCACATTGATCTATCCCAATATTATATATCATTACCAAACTCTAATTATAAAATTTTTTCATTAACTTCATTAATTCCTCATATTATTAATACTAATATATCATTATGTATATATATCTATATCTAAAAAATTCACCAGTATGATTAATGATGTACAAGTTTTCATGTATAATGTTAGTAGGAATGGTTCCACACATATCTATACAAGCCTATTGAAAATCATCTCTACCCTATCAAATCATAACCAAAAATATTTTTTGGTCATTTTTTATTGAATTATAGTATGAAAAATAAAAAGTAATATTATTTAACAAGAATATATATACGCATATGATCCTAACATTTTTATTTCGTTATTTTATATATATCCATGTTAGTGATGGAAGTTCTATGTGTTGAATTTGTCATGTAAACATGATCTGCTATCAATCCTTAACACATGGGCATTATATTATTATACTAAAAGATCATTATTAATATGTTTCATACAATATCAAATGTTATATTTATAACATAAATCCATTTTTTCCAAATTTCTTTACAATGACATCCACTTCAAAAATAGATTGGTTTTTAATTTTCATTGTTATAGTATAAATATAATAACAGATATTTATAAATAGAATCATTCATTTTGGAAATGTAATTTGGTATTATAATGTATATGAGTTTTCTAGTATTTCTCCATGATAAGCATATATATCCACATCATCTCTTATGAAAATCACGATAAAAAGTGGTACACTATTTAGATTAAAATGTCAGAACTAAATGTGGTATATAATTACAATATGGTCAATATAAAAATGTTATATTTGATAAAAAATGAACATGAATTTTCCCCAAATTTATTCACTAAATTATTTCCCATTATAGGTTTCTCGACCACCTTATTGAATAACATAATTAATCTTATTCCTTATTATACCTTTGGATCTTATTTATATCAGCTTGGTATTGTGTAGAGTCATTCAGTTTGATGCTCTCATTATTTCCATTTATAGGGCCTTTGGCTTTTTCACTAAAATGACTCTAGGTTTTTTATTCTATGTATATCTATCTTTGTAGTAAATAGTAGTGATATTTCTTGGGATAATCATCTAAATATATTAGATATTATAATAAAAAATAAAACTAAAGAAAAACTATTGTATGGATTCGTTCATAGGATATATTTGTTATTCATATGGTAGCATAAACCCTAGTATTTCCAAATGCATGATATAACTATATATCTTGATTATATGAGGGTTTTCCATCACCCCCTGTATGAAAAATATTAGGAAATTTTACTTTGAGAGATTTTGTTTCTCTTTTCTCAACATCTCACAATAAAAACAACCTTGATGAGTCATCATAATATATAGATACATATCCTCATGAATCATTTGGAACCAACATTACATTTATGTTAAATTGTCTCATAGTATATTCAACTGATAATATACATGTTACTAGAACACTATATTATCCCCCTTATGGGCCTCCTTATATTTCCCTTTTATTTTGAATGTGTACTCTATCACATATAATTTCATTTCATGGAGTAGTATAATGCATAAGTTCCCAACACTCTAGTGATAATGTGGAGGTCACTTATTCCATTTTTAGAAAACAATATAACTTCTAGTATTAGTATATTACATTTAACACAAAAAAATTAGAGAATATATTTTCACTTATTATTCACACAATATTATATGAAAACCTAATATAATACTTCTATTAATTAATTGTGTCACGACCCATCCTCGGGGCATGTGTTGTGACTACCAGAAGCCTGCTTTCCATAGGAAAGGCGCCGGCAACTAGAAAAAAAGGCGAAAATCCCGATAAAAAGGGAAGGAATTGCCTTTATAAATGTAAAGAAACACTATAGAGTAAAAGCAGAAGTAAACACTAAGTACAGAAGAAAGTTCTGAAAAGTAAATGGTCCAGAATACAAACCCAACTAAAAAGTACAACTAAAACTAAATGAAAGTACTACTGAAGAAGGAAAACAGTTGAAATATGGATGCATCTCCTGGGTATTCCACCTCGAATCCTACCTGAAGGGTAGGTACAGATAGTGCAGCTCATGGATCGTCCACCTCGAATCCTACCTAAAGGGTAGGTGCAAATAGCCTCCACAGTTCCATCGTCTGTCAACCTCCTCCGGGTACCGACTCGTCGTGTGGTCCACCTCTGGGTACCGACTATTCATTGTTGAGTAAATAATGTTTTATATATGACTTTTCTATTCCTTTTTATTATGAATATCACAAACACCTTATCTCTATGAAAATAAGTTTTTTACCTCTGTTTTGATTCTATAAGGAAAACTTACTTAAGGAAATTGGCCTCTCCCGTGTTTTCAATTTTTAGATCAATATTTTTCTTAAATATAAAAATTGGATTCAAATCTATATTCTCAGAATCGTATAATACTTAGATATGAAGAATTATGTTTCAAGATCAAAATTATCAATCTGATTTATGTAATGAATTCTCATTATGAATTATAATGTAGAATACCCATTACGAATTCTGATGAAGAATTCTCATTACAAATTCTATGATGAATTCTCATTATGAATTCTGTGATTAATTCTCATTAAGAATTATGATGATGATTTGTCATTATGAATTTTGTGCTGAATTCTCATTATGAATTTTTTGATGAATTCTCATTATGAATTCTGATGATGAATTCTCATTACGAATTCTGTGATGAATTCTCATTAGAAATTCTGATGACGAATTCTCATTACTAATTCTGTGATGAATTCTCATTACAAATTCTATGATGAATTCTCATTATGAATTCTGGGATGAATTCTCATTACGAATTCTAGTGCAGAATTCTCATTACGAATTCTGGTTGTGAATTCTGATAACGAATTATGGATATGAACTTTTATGAAGTTTGACTCCAAATTATTCTGATAAATAGAATCCAGATATCCTTGTAATATAGACTCTGAATATCTTTTTTGGTTAGACTCCTAACTTTTTACATACACTTTGATTTTTAATGATTGTTATAAAATGATGTCATGCATTCAGTTACACATGTTTTGTTATAAAACTATGTCGTAAAATCTGTTTTTAACTAACTGTTGGCTGAGTGACACCTATACATGTCCCTCCAAAATTTACGGAAAATATGACCGTTGGATGGGGGATCCAACCATTCCAACCGATCCTATAAATAGGAGCTCATTTGAAAGATCTCAACAATGAATACGAAGTTGATCACTATAAAGATCACATACTGTTAAGGTGATTTCTATAGAGATAAGTTTTTTATGCCTTGTGCGTACTGAACTTCTCATTCAGATTGCTTCGTACGTTTCCGAATGTTGGTAATTACAATTGAGGGATTCTGAGTATAGGAAGATAGAGGTGCCGACTACCTTGAAGTTCGAGGGATTCCTTGCTGTGGAAGACATAGGTTCCCACTACCTTGAAATTGAGGGCTTGCGAGGACAAAAAGATAGAGACTCTGATCTTCGTATCGCGGGCTTACCTGAGTTTTGGTAAGATAGACTTTCTAGAAATTATAAATCAAGGGAACTCTATCCAAGGTTGTTGGATACCCTTCTATTTGGGTTAAAAGATCTATATCTTGTTACCTGTTTTTGTTACATGTTTTTCCGCTGAATTTTTTATTATAAGGAAAGTATATCCTTCTGATATATCCTTACACTTTTACTCTGATTCAGTTATATTCTATACGCTTTAAGGTAGAATATCATATTGTAAACTTTGGTTATTCTTAACTTTCTAGATCCATATTTACGGTACTGGTTTTTTGGAATCACATTCCAGATTTAAGAAAGTGTATAGAACTAGAAGTTTGTAACATCATACTTTGATCCAATCATTCAATTGGTGTTAGAGGTGTTGTGAAGTTTCTTAGTTTAACTTTTTTAAACATAGATCTTTCCTGGTTTAAGGAAATTTTTAAAGTGTATAATTCACCTCCCCCCTTGTATTTTGAGCATCTACATCATTACTTCGATCCTACAATTGGTATCAGAGTAGGTATCTGAAATACATATACTCACATATGAGTATTTCTTGCTCAGTATTTCATTGTTCTATTTTTCCTGGCATAGGAATATTATCCTTGATTCTGAACTTTTGTTAATAACAAGTTTTATGTAGAATGATTTTTTAAGATGGCAGGAATCAATGTTAGTTCCATCGACAACTTAAATCCTACAAGACCTACAATTTTTTATGGTAATGAATATGAGTATTGGAGAGATCAAATGAAGACATTTGATATCAATACTGGAGTAGAATATCTTTTTATTCTTACTAGAGGTTATCAAATACCTTATAAGGAAGTTAGTACCTTCTCAAATCAAGAGAATCATGATTATCAACTCAACTATAAGGTATGTAATACATTACTATGTTCAATGACTACGAATATATATAGCCAAATTTATTCTTGTGAAGTAGCTAACTATATATTGAAGATACTTGAAGTTACTCATTTTGGTACATCTAAAGTGATTGAGACTAGAAGATCCATTATTAGAGCTTAGTATCATGGATTTAACATTCCTTATGGAGAACCAATTTATAAGGTGAAACAAAGGTTTATGAATATCGTGAATAGCTTACAATCTATGAGAGAGAATGTTATGGACGATGAAGCTCTTTTTGAAAAGATCATTGATATTATTACCACTGAGTGGGAATCAAAGTGAAAAACTATTGATGAGAACAGATAGTTTACTCAAATTTTCATTGATGAGATGTTTGGAACTCTTCCCCAACATGAAACAAGGATGAAGAGAGATGCTGACATCATCGAAAAGAAAAATGGGAGTGGTACTGTTGGTTTTACCACAACATCAAATCACATGAAATATAAGACTCCTAAGAGAGTAAATATATCCAAATAGAAGAAGGTTGTTATCCGATTAGAATCTAGTGAGAGTGAAGTCTCAGAGAATGAGTTATCAAATCTTGATCGAAGGATGAAGAAGATTACTGTACAAAGAAATTTCCAATACAGGTATAAGAAGAAGTAAAGGAAAGATAAGAACGATTCAGAAGTAACATGGTATGAATACAAGAGAGCTGGACATATAAGACCTGATTGTCCATTGCTCAAGAAGAAATAAAGAAAAGAGAGGATTTCAGAAAGGAATAGGAAGACGTATTATAACGCTAAAGCTAAAAATGTTCTGCAAGATAATGATACATGGTGTGACAGTGGTGGTGACTCTTCATATGAATCTTCATATTATGAATATTTTGGACAGAAGAATCTTGGTCTTATAGCCAGATTACCTATTGACAATCATTGATTTATGGATAATGTACACAATTCTCAATCATTGACCAATTTTTATTTAAATTCAAATGATAGTAAATATTATAACTCTTTGGATGAAGAATCATTTTTTGATGAATAAAATACTTTACCTACCTATGAAGAAGTTTCTAGGTTTTTTGAACTTCTTTAGATTGAGAATTCAAAACTTAATAAAAAACTTGATAAGGCAAACTCAAGGAATACTATTCTTGCTAATGAATTACCATATCTTTCTAAAGATCTTGATAGGAAAAATTCTGAATTTATATGTATTTGAAAAATTCTTGAGGAAGTTAATTCTGAGAAGAATAAACTTTCTAATGATCTAGAAAAAGTAATTTCTAAGAAAAGTGTTTTTGAGCATAGATATAGTTCCAAATCTAATGATTTTGAAGATAAAAACATGGTTATAAAACTGAAGTCAGAAATATTTTCCATAACGAAGTGTTTGTGAAACTTTATTGTAGGTAAAGACAATTTTTATAATATGTATTCAAAAATATTAACTTTAAGAATCAAATATGGATTTGGTTATACCCATAAAAACCAACTTTTAGTAACAATTATTTTGTTCTTCAAAGTGCCCCATTTTATACCAATTGTCAATGTAGTGGTCACTGGGAAAAGAATTTCACTCTAAAAAAAACCCAGTCTTTAGTTTTTCATAAGGAATATTTTTCTAAGATGATATGGGAGGCCAAAATTTTGTTATCTGAAAACATCGGATCCAAACAAGTTTGGATTCCGAAAGTCTAATTATTTTCTTATCTTCAGGAAGATAAAGGAAGTACCAACAACAATACATGGTACATTGATAGTCGATGTTTCCAACATATGACTGGTAACAAAAAATATTTTTAAAATAATATCAAAATGAAAGGAGGAAAAGTAACTTTAATAGATAAGGCAAAAGGATATATTACTTTTCAGTTTATCAGAACACAAGATCAACTTGCTTATATTTTCACAAAATCATTACCTTTATATAGATTTGAATACATTAAACAAAAGATAGTAATGATAACAATAAGGTAATATTCCTTCATTAACATCATGTTGAAAAAATATCCTTACAGTAATAAACTTCTTTTCATAGGGGGAGTACATTTGGTTGTTAGCTTTTCAAAAAATTTCTTAATGAGCTTTTGAAAATTTTTCATAATGAGATTTTCAAAAAATTCATAATAAAATTTTCGTACTGAGAACTTTCATAATGATATTTTCATAATGAGAACTTTCGTAATGAAATTTTCATACTGGAACTTTCATAATGAAATTTTCGTTTGTAATGAAATTTTCGTAGTGATAATTTTCATATTGAAATTTTAGTAATGTGTTTTTTTAATGAAATTTTTTATACTCATGTTTTTTATACACAGTTTTTTGTAGTAAAATTTTCATAGTCAAATTTTCATCAAGAAGAATGTAACCTATTACGAACAATCTTTCTAGAAAATCTGAAAGGTATGATTTCCATAAATAAGTTTTTGAAATCATATTTTTCATGCTGGTATTTTCTTATGAGTTTTAAAAATTCTTGGATTATAGTTTTCATAAATCCGATTGTTTTTCATAAAACCTCATAAGATTGGAGTCATGTTTTCTTTGCGGCTTGTTTCTCAACCGTCATATCAAATCTCACTGAATCAAAATCGTTCGATATACCAATGAATTTGAACTGCCGCCTCAATGCCTATATAAATTGGACCCCCAGGGGTTGTCCCACATCAGATATCAAGCTTTTTCTTCTCGAAGCACTGTCCTCCTTTCTTAAGGCCGTTATGATTTCTTCCATGTCCGTTTTGAATCCTTTAGAAGCGTTCAGTTCTGAATGTCTGTAGAAGAAACTTCTCAGGATATGTCAACTATAAAACCCATTTCTAAATGAATTTTTTACAGGGAGAGGATAGTTCATCCAAAATTCTACCAGTATGATTCTCTTATATCTAAGAATATCAAATTGAATTGCTAGGAGGATGTTTGATTATCAATGCCATAGAATCAGGATCTGGTTTATACAGATTTTCTTGTAGACTTTTAAGAGTCTATTTCTTTCCTTGAGGAAGATGGAAGATAGTTGTTTTATTTCATGTCTTATGGGAAGAATTACAAATTAACTTACACTAAGGCTGTAAGCATGGTGGGTCTATCGTATGAAGGTGAAGCTGAATTTTTATCACACAAGAAGCCATACGAGCAATGAAGTTTTAATAATGTAAAGGATATAGAATGCCTTGGACGTAAGGATTTCAAGACCACTAAGATTTCTCATCTTTCTTCGAATAATCGGATTCAACAGCTATGGGTACAAGGTTTCTTTGTACCGAGAAGGGGTGATAAGGATAATCTCATGAAGAGTGATATATACATCCTAGATTTTTTGGTAAATCTAATGAAGTTAAATTTGATGAGGCATGTTTGGATTAATGTTAAGAATATTAAAGAAAGGAATATGAAAGATCAAATTATAATGTATCCATCCTTTCTTTCTAAGCTTATTATCAGATGTATTGATTCATTTAAAATTTCTTGAACTTCCAAACCAAGAAATTTCAAGTTAATTTTGGTTAGTGATGATACCTTGAAGATGATGAAGATGGCCTTTTGTGTTTAATCAAGAGAATTCTACTCTTTACCAGAGGAAGAGGCTGAGGCTGTTCATAAAGATCAACAAACATCGGAACTATAAAAGAAAGTTGGGAAGAAAAGGAAATTTAAGGAAGGGGAAGTTGCTGAGAAAACCCATAAGTCTAAGGAAACTCAAACTGCACCCCCAAAACCCAAGAAACAAAAGGCTTTTCCAGATGAGGTGGTTTCCAAGTGGTGGTAAGATTAAGAGAAAAGGAAAGAAGTGGAGCCTCAATTCGGATTGGACCCTACTGAGGCTACAAACTTGAAAGAGAAAGCAGCAGATGAATTAGAAAATCAAGCCAAGGAAAAGAAGATGAAGAAAAAGATTTCAGAGGTAGATATTGTTCAATATATTCTGAAAGCCATTGAAGTAGAATATGAAAATTTACCCATTCCAAAATCCTTTTTGGCTGAATATTTTCCTGAAACTCTGGGTGAGAAGACTCTGGATAATTCTATGAATAATAAATCGGAGAAGAAATTGATGATGAGTGTTCATCAAGTTGTTGAAGTTATTTCGCAAGCAGAGAGTAGTGGTGACTCTGGTGGTGTTATCAAAAAAGTTGAAGACTATGATGATAAAGAAAGTGAATTTTTTCACTCTGGACTTACCAAGACAGATCATAAACAATTTTTACACATAGAGTTGATAAGAAAGGTGAAGAGGAAGTGAACAAGACTTCTAAGGATGAATGTCACAATCATGACTTTATAGAGCTTGAGGATGTTGAAGTAGAAGCAGAGAAGGAGAATGTCGATAGAGATGAGATTTTTCAACATTTTGAGATTGAGCAAGAATCTCTTGATGAGTAGACCATCCCGAAATTTGATAAGGGAAAGCAACTGGTTGTTGACACTCCAATAAAATATATTATAATAAGGAAAAAGATGGAGGATCATCCAAAAGGAAGCTGATACATTCAGAAGAAGAACCTTCTCCAACCAAAATTTCAGATTCGGAGTCAACTGTCTTTGGACATAACATTATTGAACAGTCCCTAAAGAAAATGGTGGACGTCATTCTGATTTTTTCAGCAATAGAATCTAGATGCCAGATGCTTCAAAATAGCATGAATAAAAAATCGGACTCTATATCCATGGTGATGGATAAGGGTGCTAAACTTCAAGATGATCCTACAAACATTCTTATCAATTATGATGCTCATAGATTTTATTGCATGAAGATAACCAAGTGGTCTAAGAAAGTTGTTCAAGACATGGAAGACATTGATCAATTCCAAGTAGATGTGATTGATTCTTTTGATTCTGATAACTCTAAAACCAAGGATCTTAAAATTTCTTTTTAGAAGAAGATAACTCTTGAGCAGGATGTTCGAATTCAAGATGTTAAAGATCTGAATGGGAAGCTATGTTCTCCTGTCCAATACTACTGGGATGAAAAAGATCATCGGATTCAGTTGGAAAAAAAGGATATAAAGAAGGATGAAACTCTTAAAGCTCGGGTAGTGGAAATGGAGGCTCATGATGCTAGGATCATTGCTTTAGAAAATAAAGTGGAGAAGGACCAGAAAGAAATGAATAAGCTGGAGAAAATTTTCAAAATTCTTATGCACAAGGAAAATTAAAAAAAAATAGACCACTCCGATTTTTTGTTGTACCGTTTTCCTTCTACTAGTCTTTCCAATAGTAATGAAATTTTGGTTACTTATCTTTTGGTTGGTTGCATGTTCTAATATTTCAAGTACATTATTATATTTTCCATTCCCTCACTTCTTTTTGAAACTCACAAAGGGGGATAAGCAAAAAGAATTAATAAAAATAGAGAGAAGGAAGAATCTAAATTGGAGATGGAAAATTTCCAAGTAAAGAAGAACAATCCCTAAGTAAGGGGAATCTTATTTAAGGGGGAGTTTTTCATTATGATGATTTTCATTATTATGTTAATGAAAATTCCATTACAGAAAACTAGAATACATTCCATAGAGTTCCAAAGCCTAAGGGGTAGTTAGTTGTATTCACTATCATATATAAACAAATGGAGATGAGGTTTAATTTCAAAGTCTATAAATTTATTCTAATTCCTTATATTCTTTTTGGTAAGGATTTTTGTGATTTCCAAAAAGGGGGAGATTGTTGAGTCAATAAGGTTTTCGTTATGACTTTTCCATTCCTTCCTATTTTGAAAATCACAAACACTTTATCTTTATGAAAATATGATTTTACCTCTGTTTTGCTTCTATATGGAAAATTTCCTTAAAGAAATTTTCCTCTCTCTTGTTTACATTGTTCACATCAATATTTCTCTTAAGTATAAAAATTAGATTCATATCTATATTATCGGAATCATATAATAGTTAGATATGAAGAATTCTGTTTCAGGATCCGAATTCTCATTCCGAATTCTGTAATGAATTCTCATTACGAATTCTAATGCAGAATACCTGTTACGAATTCTGATGAAAAATTCTCATTACGAATTCTGTGTTGAATTCCCATTACAAATTCTGTGATGAATTCTCATTTTGAATTTTGATGATGGATTTTCATTACAAATTCTGTGATGAATTATCATTACGAATTCTGTGATGAATTCTCATTACGAATTCTGATGAGGAATTATAATTACGAATTCTGATGAAGAATTCCCATTACGAATTCTATGGTGAGTTCTCATTACGAATTCTATGATGAAATATCCTTACAAATTCTATGATCAATTCTCATTATGAATTCTATGATGATTTCTCATTACGAATTCCAGTGAATAATTCTCATTAGGAATTCTGGTTGTGAATTCTGATTACAATTTATGTATATTATCATTTATGAAGTTTGACTCCAAAATCTTCTGATAAACAGAATCCGAATATCATTGTAATATATACTTCGAATATATTTTTTGGTTAGACTTCAATCTTTTTACTTACACGACGATTTGTTATGTTTGTCATAAAACGATGTCATGCTTTCAGTTACATATGTTTTGTTATAAAATGATGTCGTACATTTTGTTTTTAACTAACCGTTGGTTGAGTGACATGGGTACAGGTCCCTCTGAAATTTAGGGAATATATGAAAGTTGGAGGAGGGAGCCAACCATTCCAACGAAGTCTATAAATAGGAGCTCATTTGAAAGACCTCAACAATGAAAAAGAAGTTGATCACTCTAGAAACCACACACTATTAAGGTGATTTCTAGAGAGAGAATATTTTCATGCCTTGTGTGAACTAAACAGCTCATTCAGATTTCTTTGTGCAACTCCGAATGTTGGTGATTACATTTGAGGGCTTCCGGGGATAGGAAGAAAGGGGTGCCAACTACCTTGAAGTTTGAGGGCTTCCTTGCCGAGAAAGACAGAGGTTCCAACTACCTTGAAGTTGAGGTCTTACGGGGATAACAAGACAGATACTCTGATCATCGTATCGAGGGCTTTCCCGAGTGTGGGTAAGACAGACTTTCTTGAATTTATAAATCAAGGTACCTTTATCCAAGGATGTTGGATACCCTTATCATTGGGTTAAAATATTTATATCATGTTACTTGTTTTTGTTGCATGTTTTGTCGCTGAATTTTGTATTGTAAGGAAAGTATATCCTTATTATATTTCCTTACACTTGTACTCTGATTCAGTTAGATTATATACTCTTTAAGGTAGAATCTCATATTGTAAACTTTGGTTAAGTTTAACAATCAGGATCCATATTTCCGGAACCAGTTTTCAGAATAACATTCCAAATTTAAGAAATTGTATAGAACTTGAAGTTTGTAACCTATTAATTTGTTCCAATATTTCAATTTGTATTATAGGTGTTGTGAATTTTCAAAGTTTAACTATGTTAAACATAGATCTTTCCTTGTTAAAGGAAATTTTTAAAGTGTACAATCCACCCCCCCCCCCCTCGTGTATTTTGAGCATCAACATCATTATTTCGATCCAACAGTAGTGAGGTCCTTCTCCAAGTACAGTCCAGTCCTCGTTCACTTGGCCTCCGTTAGCACTGTCCGTCATCTACAACCAACACAACGGGGTTTGGGAATAGGCTATGCAGGGGTGAGTATGACGATACTCAGTTTGGACCCCGAGACCCTCAAGGTCTCATTAAACCCAACACAGATAACCACAAAATAGGATCTCAACAGATAACCCTTACATAGGTATATGCCCATACATATACTAAAGTTATCAAATATACCATCTCAATCACGAGGTAATACATAGGTTTGGAATCAATGGATAACAACTACTCAAGTATATGCCCATACATATACCTCATTTATCAAGTAACCCATCTTAATCATGAGGGAAAGACAAAGGTCATCGACTCAGCTCAAACCAGGATTTTGTTCATGATGAAGAAACCACGACTGCTAGAGAAATCATCCTCTGTCGAGTACATTTGTCCTGTCACGACTCCGAGGTTCTACTCTCTATCCATATATTGCTGAGGTACTCCTCCTGTCGAGTACCACAGGTCCCCACCCAAACACAGTAGTGCTCCCCGCCAGGGGTCTGCCTACCAAAAACAGTAGTGCTTCCCTTAATAGCCTATAGAGTTACTCCTCCTGTCGAGTACCACGGGTCTTCTGCCAACTACCAAGTGTTCCGTCCGCCATGGGTCTGCCGCCAAATACCAGACTCTCCTTCCATAGGGCTAGTAGACTCACTCTCATTCAAAGGAAACCATGGTAAAGTTCCCCTTAAGAAATTATCGGCGTTGCGATTTCATTGGCGCCCTCATATTTTAATTCTGAGCATTGGATCAAAAGATAGAAAATCACGCTCGTTCATTTACTAATAGTACTAGAGCTGATCTTCAAAAATTGATTCTAGGCACACCGAGCCTCAGAATCAGGTGCCGTCAGAAACTGCGCACTCATAAAATTCCAATGAAATTAAGAAAAAAAATTTCGTTAAATTTCCGGGTCTTTTAAAATAGTACCAGATATTTTCAATTTTATAGTAAATCTTATAATTTTTTAAATTCATAAATACAATACAATTTCTAGGGAAATTCTAAAATATTATTTCATTTGTCACATGATACCAATGTTATTAACTTCTAGCATCATGATCCATTGAGTGTGCTACCAATTCCTGAAAAATTGGAATATTATTTTCTCAAATGATTCATACAAAGTTAATAAAATATACTATGATAAACTTATACTGCATTTATTTATTTCATTCAAACAATCAATATTGTTAAAAATCCACTAAAAATGAATTTCTGTCTGATTATGGGATAACCGTCATTTAAACAATGTTGGAATCCTTACTCAAATTAAAAAAGGTGGTCTATGATAAAAAATCAATTAGGGTTATTTATATTATTGGTATGAATTCATTAATTTTTACATTCCATTTAAATTATTTTCATTATTAAAATAATTTTATTCAAATAATTATCCATGTATTGATAAAATAATATGTGCATAATACTTTTATTCTGGTTTCATCATTTAATCAAATTATAATAAGCATTATTAATACAATGTTATCATCCTCACATATATATCCAATCATAAAAATGAAATATTATATAAGGAAAATTCATCAAGATGGTTATTTGTTTGTTAGTTGAAAAGGTTGTATGTTTTTTAAAATGTTTCTTGTCACGAGATATGTAATGATTGTAAGAGTATTATGAAAAATTAGATAAACAGAATTTTTTAAAGATAAACTCCAAATGGTTAAATTCCCAAATGATAAAATGGGCATCATATTATCACATAAAAATTTGGTCATCATGAAATCTCATTAATATAAGGAGTTGATGTTACATTGAGGGCACATAGAGGAAATGTTCCTTGAATGAATGATTCTTTTCTAGAAATAATGCATAAGAAGTGTGGTCACCAAATAATAATATGATTTTAAGGGATATCATTAATGTGTTAATTTATATCCCTCAATAAATAGATAAAATATTAGTTGGAAAAATGATTTAGATGATCAAAATCATGTAACTAGAATTGATTCAATCATTCACATAATGAGGGTACTTGAATCTTTTAAATTCAAGATGAATCGTTTTCTATTATTTGTGAATAAAAATTTAAACATTATTTTTTTTAAGGTTGTTTATTTATAAATATAAATTCTCATTAAACTGTTAGTAACAGTGTGAATAATTTTTTTAAATTTGAATTGAAGGTTATATACAGTTTTTTATCACATGATGTAAAAATGTCTACAAGATCGATGTTATGTAAGTATATAATATGATTGTAAATAAGTTATGTGGTGTGATAAGTCAATGAATTTAATATTTTTTTCAAAAAGATATTTTTTTATGTTATTTTAATAACTAATATTTCAAGAATGTTATAACATATTATGTTTTTGGAGTCTCACAGTTACAGATTCTTGATCACAAATAGTATTATGAGTCTTATGCAAGGAACCTTGTGAATATATATTATGATTTCATATGAAAGTCATTTTTCTGTTGTCTAAAAAATGACTAGTTACACAATACATGATGAAATAGTATATATGAATGCTATTTTCATCTCAATTAATGAATCAAAAACCAAAATGTATGCTCATTCAACTGTAAATACTTACATAAAGAATAAATATCATTAGCACAATCTACTGGATGATTTTGGTATTCATAATAGTATATAAAGTGAAATAAAAATATCACATTATATATGGTTATGAACTATGATTTATAGTCCTAGAACTCTAAAAATTGTCGTAGTAGTGTTCTAAATTAGATTTTATATCCTGGAAGATATTGATTTTATTATCTTTTAAGGAATAATTGTCTGGGTGAAACCTATATAATCAATTATGAATTTTTTTTATTTAGATATATATTTATTTTATTCTATAATAAGGAATGATCACACTTTTTTATTCCATTCCATAACTAGATACAACGAGGATATTTTTGTTATTTGTCAAACAATAATACACACCTCATATAAATGAATTTAAATTATATGTTCCATAAACTTGTATATGAGTAAATTTTTGAAGTCAAATATTCTATCCCAATATAATCCATGGAAGATTCAATGTCATTTGGGTATTCCATGGAAAAAATTAATCTATGGATGAATTTGATGTTTCCTTACCTCTATTAAATTTATATAGTTGTTTTTACAGATTCAATAGATTCTGATCTATCTAGTATGGATAGGGGACATTTATTAGAATCAGAAACCCAAAATATTATACTAATTTTAGAGGAATCGATAGTTTATGGGGAGTATTATCCAAAACAATCTATATATGGTGATGTCATGTATGTCATCAAATTCAATGACTTAAATGATTCTTAATATATATGAAGAAAACACCACATTCAATAAAGATAATTTTTATGTTTTATGTAATAAGTATGGTGACATATGTATACATGCAAATTAAACATTAGATTCTTTATTTGGTTGGGGATTTTTTTGTTTGAGGAAATGTGAAGTCTCGGATAAGTCAGTGATGATGTAATGATCATCATGTTTAGCTTTAGATAATTAACACTATAGTCTAATATGAATGAATTTATACTGGAGGAGGCATATCTGTTGCAGAAAACAATGAATATCTTACATTGTACTAATTTACTATATGATATGTGAAATAAAGATAATGATGCTATTGAAAATGGAAAGTATATATAGGTCATATTTGAGGATATTAAAAAATCATTATAGTTGATGGCCATAATGAATGTGAAGATGATGATCTTACATCAAAACATTCTTCAAATCAATCAAGGGGAAATAATATTTAATGACACACTTTTACTCTTATTAAATCATTGTGAATGGTTTTGGAAACATGAAAAATAGTGTCTCAAATACTTAATAATGGTAGTAAGGATTGTGATTAAATTACCAATATGAGGAATTAACCAAATTAAAGTAATGGAAAAAATTTCCAATAGAAAATTATTCAATAAGGATAACCTTATTTCAAAGAAAAAATTACAATTTATTAGAAATTGTGGTATATGAAACATAAAATTATAAATACTATAGAACAATTTATATGTTAGTAGTTTTATAAAATTATCATATAATAGATGATTGTGGAAATAATTATGGTGATTTTGAAGTTAGTTTTTCTCTATAGTTTGAGTTAGAATCCCGTAATACCCCAAGAATTCAAAGTACGTTATTTATTCAAAGTAATTCAATAACTTTATCTACATGCAACACAGAGTTCTAGCGCACCATGACGTACCAAACAAGACGTTAAAAAATGGTTATGAATAGTATTAACTGAATTTTTATCTTTATATAATCCTTATAATTTTATAATTCATATTTTGAGTTTCTTAGACATAATGTAAGAACAAATACATTTTTTTCCGATAAAAGAAGTATTTTTAAAAAAATGTAATTTTTTATCCTTTGAATGGTGAAGCCTTTTTAAATCCAACATTTGAAACTTTTATATATTAAATTTTACAAAATAAACTTCTTCTTTACAATCGGGACATGATAATTATTTTCAATAAAGTTTTGATGTTTTTCTGATAACTTTCTTATATGGGCGAATAGTAAAAAATACAGTATTTTAACTGAAAAGAACATTTTTAATCAAAATACCTTATATTGTCAAATTATAAATTTTAATTTTATGGATGTTTAAATAGATTATATATTTACCATTTAATCAAATCATGGTCATTTTATGTAATTTTACTATGAAATTGAACATAAAAAAGTGTCAATCTTTTGATAGTTATTATTCCATAAAAGTACGCCTTTTGATTTTAATAACCGGAATGAAGGTTAAATTAATAATTGAAACTTTTATGTTTTGAATTTGGTAAAATAAATTCATTTTTGGATTCATAATATCGAAATTATCTTAGGGTAAAATTTTTGTACTTTTTTGATAACTTTCATATTTTGATGAATAGTAAAAATTAAAAAAAATTAATTAAAAACAAGTTTTTCAATCAAAATAATTATTAGTGATAAATTTTTCATTTGGTAGATTTTAAAGTATATTTACATTATAATTTTACCATTTAATACAATTTTTTTCATTGTAAATAATTTCATATTTAAACTGGAAATAAGAATGTGTCAATCTTTTGATAGTTATTATGTGTTAAAAACACGTTTTTTTCGACAACGGTAATTAATTTTAAATTAATTTCTGCCACTTATGTATTTTGAATTTATAAAAATGGATTCCATATTTATAATCAGGAGGTCCAAATTGTGTAAATAGTTATGTTTTATTTTTAGAAGTTTTAAATAATTACATCAGTAAATATTTTATTTACCATGGTTAAAGGGAAAATCTGGTAAATAAGGGTAAACAAATAATATTATAATAATACTAAATTACCATAAAACATTTCTAACACAATTTTACGATACATTTACGGCCATGGGAATCTCTGGATCGATTTTGGGATACCATGGAGCCACTTGTAAGTGATAATGACATTTTATATTAATTAAGTTAAAGTAAATGCAAAAATGACAATATCATATATCTTTTAGAAAAGCAATTTTCATATAGTGTTATATATGATTTATTTTAGAGTATAAAAAATAATTATAAATCTAAAAATATTTCCTATATAATGGTATTTTATTTTTATTTTGTGTACATTTAATATTTAAATTTATTTATAACACAATATTGATTTAGTATTTTTCTTTATTAATGCAAGAATAAAATAATTGGTGTTATAAATGTTAAAATAAATAAAATTTGAAAGTTTTGATGAAATCCATGAATTTTATTCTCTAATATTACATGATAGTATTGCTTAAATGAATTTATTTTCGAATTAATACAGTTGTTATTACTTAAAAAAATCAATTATTAAATAATGTCAAAATTCACATAAAAGAGTTTTTAAAACAAATATTATATTATTAATTCATATTCTATTCAAAAAAATCTAGGGTTCGAAAAAAGGACATATATAATGATAGTTTAATCATTAATAGATCACTTGGGGGTCTCTTGGAAGTATATAGTGAGTTTATTTACTATATAATATAAAAATAAAAAGTTACATGGTAAGTGTCAAACTAATTAACTAAGAGTTAAAACAAAACGATAAGGTTAATAAAGTGACCCAAACCTATCTAAAACCTATTGGTTATGTTTTTTTCTACCTATAACCACTTTATAATTTTAATAATACACTTTGGAGCCATTAGAAACCGAATATTATTTATTATAAATTAATATTTTAAGTTTTTCCAAATGAGCCCCTCCTCCCCCTTATAAAAGAACACCACTTATAACCAAATCATCATACCTTCAAAGCCTTTTGGTTCAGACAACCTCTACCCAAATACCCTATCAACTCTCCTCCCTTAATCCTAGAGGCCTTTTGTTAGTCAGAAAACCGACCTAATGATCAATTTTGGTCAAATCAAAAGGAAGAACCCGAAGAAGATGTTATATTTTCACCACCCTTTTTCAAGTTCCTTTCTTCTTCAACTTCTTGTTTCATTGTTGTTTCCATTAGAAAATAATAACTCGTGTATCTTCTATATACTATGATTTTATTATTAATTTTGTACAACCATATTCAGTATTCTATCCATCCATTGAATGACATGTCACCATACGTGTGTACGAATGACCTACCGTCTCCAAGTCATGGTGTAATTATTACTCAATACATTATTATTTGGATAGGAATAATAATGATGAGTAATTCATGTAAATAATAAATATAAAATTATAATGATTCTTTATACATGATATACCATCCAATTATATATTATTTTAATATCAAAAGAATGATATTGACGCTTGTGTGTGCGTGTGGACTACCGTCTCCACGAACGTGATGATATTAATTCCCCATCGTATCCATTCCAGTATAATTCGCATTTGATGATTAAGAATAATGTTTATGGACTTGATATCATTATGGATATGAATAATATAGAACCCATCCATAACAAACAAGGCTTATGTAACAAAACATATAAAATAAAATGAGTAAGTTAACACTCGAAACGATGATAATACTAAGATATTATTAACAAAGAAATGATAAAATATAATGTATGATATCATATTAATGGATATGACTCATGTACAATTTAATAAAAATTATTTCACCATTATATAGGAGGTTAACCTACCCTCAACGAAGGAAACGTACAAGGTAAGGGTTTATTTCACAATCTCTTCATTATCTGAGGCTGTTTATACATAATTATCTACTCGGACCTCTTTATTATACACATCCATGTTTCCTAAAAATGTATTTCAAAACATTCTTAATATTTTACAGAATATGGGTCAATGTCATTTATAACCTTGTTTGATGTTTTATATGATGTTTATATAGGAATCCTTCTGTCGCTTTCCAAACAAGGTCCTTTTTAACCTTTTCGACAAAATTGAGGTAAGAATGTCTTTTTTAACATATACAGTGGATGAGGCAATTTTCTACCGTTATAAACTCGCCGAAGATCCCCTTACAACATTATAAGAATATTTTCAAATTAAATGTTTTATTTTATAATTATGTGAGTGTTAAATGATTTCAAAATAGAAAGGTATATTTCTCTAAAAAGAATTTTGATTTGATCTATGTCAACATCCTTTGATGGATTTTACGTTTATTTGGAGTTGAATTATTATGATACAAAACATCCATATTGTATTGAAGGTTTTTGGAAATTTTTGACTGTGGGTGTGATATTTTTATACCATTCATGATTTATGGTTAAGGTATTGATATTTTTTATTCTAGTTTTAATACAAATTTTTATGATATGTTTAAACCATTTCATATGAGGAATGTATTGGACTTTGTACGTGATGGGTGGAGCCCGCTATAGATCCTCGATTAATCGGAAGGTCTCATGAGACAACTATACATGGAATTGGATGTGGCCCTTTCCCAATTTGATTTATGGTTTTGGCCGAGGCCTTAATCATTTTTAGACATCTTGGCCGAGGCCTTGACAAAATGTTTCAGAATGTCTTTCATTATACATTCCCTCATTATGGAAATAATATTGATGTTCTATGTGGTCATCCAACTAGTAGAATACCCATTATTATGTTTTATTATGTCTTTATTTACTCAGCTCATATTATTTCCATAAAAGTATTCATTTTTATTGTTGGTAATGGAATGTGGTTTTAACTATTCACCATGATTAATATTAATGTTATATTCAGGGTATTGATTACCCTTTTTGAGCCTTTTGAGCTCACCCCTTTCTATGTTTTATTTTTCCCAGGATTCCAATAAGTGTATTACTATTAATATACAAGCTTATGCAAATGGGTATAATGGTGTTCTCAATGAACTATTTACACTGTGTTTTATGTTTGAAATTGTAATGCAATGATATTGTATGTAATCTATTTTCAAATACTGCTAAATTGATCGGTCCTTCAAGACTTGATTCCTTGTAATCATCCCAATGTATTAAAATAATGCACCGACTCTGGGTAACTAGGGTCGGGGCATTACAGATGGTATTATAAGAAGTTTTGTACAGACCTTGGAATCTAGATTTAGATAAACTCTGATTAGAGCACATAGACTGAATATGGACTTTGAGGATTAGTATAGAAGAACTTCCTAGAATTTTGGTATTGTAAAGATTTTGTGATTTTTCCGACAAATACATCTCTGTCTGGATACGAGTAGGTAGAGGTGACTCTAGCACAGATGTACCTAGGGGTAAAACCTGAAAACACTGCTTTGAGCTAGACTCGAACGCGAACTGGTGCACGATAAACGGGCCTTGCTAAACTCATGGTTACAACAATCCCGAGAGATATTCTTAGGATAATTCTCATTTTAATTACAAACAATTATTAAGGGATTATGAGTATAAACTTACTCAAAGAAAACATTTTTATGATTATGGATTATATCCATAAACTATCCAATTTACGTTTGGTATTTTACAAGTTTGGAATTATTCATAGCTATTTATAAATTGCCATTGTTTATGATATTGTATTAAAATGGCGCACACTAGATGGAATGTGAACTCCAACAATGCGTATGATCTAAATAATAAGAAGGATAATATCTTTCATAAAATTAATCCAACATTTAGAAGGGAAATATTCTCCCATATATTCTCAACATATGAAGAAATAGTATCATGTGTTAATAAGATAAGTAAATAATTCTCCGAGTCATATGGATTTGAAGGGAAGAAAGAGATGAATTGGATGGAAGAGGTAAAGATATATAAATGGAAGAGGGAAAATAATAATTTTCCCTTATGTGATAACTGTGGGAAGAATCACCCGGGAACATTCCTGAAAGGAATGGGAGTTTGTTATAAGTTTGGTGAAAAAGGACACCATGTACATGACTACAAGGGTAAGAAAAAGGTTTCAAATCTATAATGCTTCATCTACACGGATTTGGGACACTACGCGAACCAATGTCCAAATCAGTAGACTATTCCCCAAATGATGCTATTGGATAATAATCATGTTATGATACTACCACAGATGAATAGGAATGATTAACGTTATTACGTTATTATTATAGATTTATGTCATTTTTGTGTTGTGTCAATAATGTACTGGTTATAATAAATATGTAGTGTATAAGGATTGTACTGTAGTACTGTTTCATTAAGGACTTGAGATTGTGTGGAACAAAGAAAAGTGAATCAATATCAGGTTATTTTTTTTGAAAATATATAGTTGAGAGAAAGATAATCCATAATATGGTTCTGATACTGAGGTAGTGCTTTTGGAATAATAGATGATTGATTTGATAAATTATTTTGGATATTCTTGACTACCATGAAACTGATTGATGATTTTTATATTCCATCATTATTGGAGTTTAAATAATTTTTGGATAGAAGATGTATATCCAGTATTCTATAAGTAAAAAAGGATCATGAATGTAATCAATATGGTTTTATGGTGTTTCAGGATGTTGTAGTGTTTTAAAAGAATACATGATGAAGGTGTTCACATGCTATTACGTGGAAAAAAATTATCTTCACTGTGTTTATCTACCTTATAAATTTAGGACAGAAGTATTTTGGATAAGTCTAGTTTCAGATTAATTATGGATTTCCAAAAAAAGGACAACCGCGGAGGTTGGGAGGCTACTCATCGCATCCGGCAAGGCCATGAAACATGAACCCACAACCGAAGGGTGACAAGGGTGTATCACCTACCACTGGCCCACATGATGTCCTGGATTGAATAATGTAGTTTTTAATGGTTCTGCTAGATGAATTATAAATTCATTTTTGAACCCTATACGAATATGATAAATAGAATATTATTTTTATGTTCTATTATCTTTTAGAGTGAATGATGAGTTTTTGGTAGAACCTAGTTAAAATATAGGACTCTACTTTCCAAGTATATATTTTTCATCTTCTCTTTTTCAATGAAGAAATTAATTCTTATACATTAGTGAAGGGATCTTAAAACAAAAAATGTGTCATCCTAATACCATATGTTATTTTGAACCGATGGTATTTTAAATCATAATAGATTGATGAATTTAAGGGCCTCAATTTTACACATGTTTGTGATTGATGAACTCAATTAATACCAATAAAAATTTACATTTTTCCTCCAATTATATCTCTCTAATTTCCACAAATTTTCTCCTAATCGAGATCATAATTTGGTAGTGACCCTTTCATTTCCCTTTTCCTCTTATTAAGACTAAATTTTATTAACCTAATTTCCGATGTGAGTTTTCCCATATGTATTTTCTTTTTTCAATATTTTATATATGAAAAATAATTTCAAATTACGAGGATGAAATTTATTGAAGGAGGGAAGAATTTAACACCCCAAGATTTCATAGTATGTTATTTTTTCAAAGTAATTCAATAACTTTCACTACATGCAACGCCGAGTTCAAGCGCACCATGACATACCAAACCAGCGGTTCAAAAGAGGTTATGAATAGTATAAACTGAATTTTGAACATTATATAATCTTTATAATTTTAGAATAAATATTATGAGTTTCTTAGACATAATGTACGAACAAATACCTTTTTTCAGATAAAAGAAGTATTTGTCAAAAAATGAAATTTTACCGCCGTTTAATGAAAAACCCTTTTTAAATCCAATATTTGAGACTTTTATATATTAAATTTTACAAAATAAACTTCCACTTTATAATTGGGACAAAAAATTCTGTTTTTATAAACTTTTTGTGTTTTTCCGATAACTTTCATATTTGGGTGAATAGTGAAAACTTCTATACTTTAACTGAAAACAAATTTTTTAATCAAGATAATTTAAATTGTTAAATTATAAATTTTAATCGTATAGAAGTATAAATAGATTATCTTTTTACTATTTAATCCAATTATGGTCATTTTATGTAATTTCACTTTGAAATTGGTCACAAACAACTTTCATACTTTTGATACTTATAATTTCTTAAAAATATGCATTTTGGTTTTAAATGCGGGAATTCAATTCAAATTAATAAATGAAACATTTATGTTTTAAATTTGGTAAAATATACTTCATTTTTTGATTCAGAATATCTAAAATTTCTTAGGTTGAATTTTTGGTACTTTTGTGATAACTTTCATATTTTGATGAATAGTGAAAATTAATAATTTTTTTTTAAAAACAACTTTTTTAATTGAAATAATTATTAGTGATAAATTATCTATTTGAGTTATTTTGAAGTATAATTATATTATAATTTTACCATTTAATACAATTATGTTTATTGGACATAATATCATATTTAAACTGGAAATAAGAACGTGTCAATCTTTTGATAGTTATTATTTGTTAAAAACACGTTTTTTTGTTTTGACAACGAGTTTTAATTTTAATTTAATTTCTTACACTTATGTGAGTTGATTTTTGAAAAATGGATTTCATATTTATAATTAATAGGTCAAAATTGTGTATGTAGGTATCTTTTATTTTTAGACAATTTGAATAATTACTTTAGTAATTATTTTATTTACCATGGTTAAAGGGTAAATCCGATAAATAAGGGTAAAAAAATAAATTATAAAATTTTCAATTACCCATAAACGTGTCATAACCCTATTGGTTAATATATTTCTTACCATGGGATTAATTGGGTCAATTTTGGGACCCCATAGAGCCACTTTTAAGTGATAATGACAATTTATATTAATTGAGATAAAGTAAATGCAAAAATGACATAATCATATATCTTTTAGAAAAACAATTTTTACATAGGGTAATATATGTTTTATTTTCGACTATAAATATTCATTACAAAACTAAAAGGATTGAAAACATAATGGTATTTTATTTATAATTTTTAGACATTTAATAGTTATATTTATTTATGACACAATAGTGATGCAGTATTTTCCTTATTAATGCAAGAATCATATAATTTGTATTATAAATGTTAAAATAAATATAATTTGAATGTTTTGATGACATCAATGAATTTTAATGGTTAATATGACATGATATTATTGCTTAAATGAAAATTATTTGAAATCCTAAAGTTGTTAAGACTTTAAAAAAATCAATTATTATATAGTGTCAAAATTGACATAAAAGTGTTTTTAAAACAAGTATTATATTATTAATTCATATTCTAATCCTAAAACTCTATGTATTGACCAAATTAATTATATAATAATAGTTTTATCATTAATGTACCACTTGCGGTCACTTGGAAGTATATTGTAAATTTATTTACAATATAATATAAAAATATAAAGTGACATGGTAAGTGTCAAACTACTTAACAAACAATTAAAACAAAAAGATAAGGTTAATAAAGTGACCTAAACCTCTCTAAAACCTATTGGTTAATTTTATTTCGAACTATTCCCACCTATGAAATTAATGTATTCACATTGGAGGCATTAGAAACCGAATATTATTTATTATAAATTAATACTTTTAGTTTTTCCAAAAGAGCCCCTCCCCCCCCTTATAAAAGGACACCACATATAACCAATTATCCATACATTCAAAGCCTTTTGGTTCGCCCAAACTATCCCCAAATACCCAATAAATTATACTCCCTTAATCTTATAGGGTTTACTTTAGTTATAAATCAAATCTATGGATTCCTTTTGACCAAATCAAAAGGAAAAACCCGAAGAAGATGTAATGTTTTCACCACCCTTTTTCAAGTTCCTTTCTTCTTCAACATCTTATTTCATTGATGTTTTCATTATAAAATAATAAAACAGTATATTATATATACTATGATGTTATTATAAATATGGTACAACCATATTCAGTATTCTATCCATCCTTTGATTAACATGTCACCATACGTGCGTACGTACGGCCTCCAGTCTTCACGTGGTGGTGTAGTTGTTATTAAATACATTATTATTTGGATGGGTATAATAATTATGTGTAATTATTGTAAATAATAAATCTAACATGATAATTATTCTATATATAAGATATAAAATCCAATTATATATTATTTTAATATCAAAATAATGATATTGTCGCTCGTGCGTATGTACGGACTACAGTCTCCATGAATGTCATGAGATTCATTCCCCATCGTATCCATTCGAGTCTAATTCTTAGTTGTTGATTAAAAATAATTTTTAAAGACTTGATATAATTCAGGATATGAATAAGATACATCCTATCCATAACAAACACGGCTTATGTAACAAAACATATAAAAGAAAATGAGTAAGTTAACACCTGAAACAACTATAATACTAATATATTATTAACAAATCAATGTTGAAAGATAATATATGATTTCATATTTATGTATTTGATTCTTGTATAATTTAATAACAATTATTTTACCATTATATAGGCGGTTAACCTACCCTCAACCAAGTAAAAGTACAAGGTAAGTGTTTATTTGAAAATCACTTCATTATATGAGGCTGTTTATACAAAATTATCTTCTGAGACCTCTTTATCATCCACATCCATGTTTCTTAAAAATGTATTTCAAAACATTGAAACTATTTTACAGAATATGGGTATAAGTAATTTTTACCAATGTTTGACTTTTTATAAGATGTTTATAAAGAAAACATTCCTTCGCTTCCCAAACAAGGTCCTTTTTACCATTTTTGACAAAAATAACGTAAGAATGTCTTGTTTTAACGTATACAGCGAGTGCAGCTACTTTCTACCATTATAAACTCGTCAAAGATTCCCTTACAAGCTTATATAAATATTTTAAAAATTAAATGTATTATTTTATAATTATGTGACTCTTAAATTATTTCAAAATAGAAAGAGATATTTCTCTAAAAAGAAGTTTTATTTCATTTATGTCAACATATTTTGATGGATTTTAAGTTTATTTGGAGTTGATTTATTATGATACAAAAATTCCAAATTATATTGAAGGTTTTGTGATATGTTTTACTGTGGATGTGCTATTTTTATACCATTCATGATTTATGGTTAATATATTGACATTTCGTATCCTAGTTTTAATACGAATATTTATGATATGTTTAAACCTTTTCATATAAGGAATGTATTGGACTTAGTAGGGATGGGTAGAGCCCTCTATAGCTCCTCGATGCATTGGTAAGTCTCATTAAACAACTAGATGTGGAATTTCCTGAGGCCCTTTCCTAATTTGATTTATGGTTTTGGATGAGGCATTAATCATTTTTAGATGTCTTGGTCGACGCCTTGACAAAATATTTCAGAATGTCCGACGTTATACATTCCCTCGTTATGGAAATAATATTTATGGTTCATGTTATCATTCGACTAGTAAAATACCCATGATTATGTTTTATTGTGGATTTATTTACTCAGATCATATACTTTTCATAAAAGTATTCATGTTTATTATTGGTAAAGGCATGTGGTTTCAATTATTCACCACACTTAATATTTATGTTATCTTCTAATGTATTTCTTACCCTTACTGATCGTTTGAGCTCACCCCTTTCAATGTTTTATTTTCCCCAGGATTCCATGAAGTGAATTATGATTAATATGCAGGGATAATCTTAAGGGAATAATGGAGTTCTCAAAAAAACTATTTATGTTCTATTTTATGTATGAAATTGTAATGTAATGTTAATGTATGTAGTATATTTTCCAAGACTACTGAACTGATCGGTCCTTTAGGACTTGATTCCATTTAATCATGATAATGTATTAAAATAATGCACTGACTCTCGATAATGGGGTCCGGGGCGTTACAAAGCCTCTATTGAGAAAATATATTATGTGGGGACAAAATATAGAAATAATGTAATGTAGTATATATACAAATAAAAATTATAGTAATTTGTTTCTTGAAAAATAGTCAATCAGTTTTTGAGAAGGAAATGACACATTATAATGAAACATCATGTATGGGGATTAATTGGAAATAAAATTAGTTATTATTTGTGAGAAACCACAAGCGTCATCACTAAAGAGAATGTCTAATTTTGGAATGAAGCATATATTTATTATTTTTAGGTACCATGGGACCACCATTATTGTAGATATAGTACACATGATTGGAACTATATAGCCTGATTTTTTTTGGATAATGTTACAATCCAATATTATATTTATATTATTAGAATTACCACAAGGTACAACCTAAAAATAGGCAATCAAAATTATTTCAATATTCTACTATTTTATTATTATGGGAAAAAAAATTTTATATGTATGATTTAGAATTATTTACAGATATTTTAAATTGCAAATTTTTTGTAATGTTTGAAAAAAGTTATTTTAAAAAACTACTAAAAAAGTCAATGATCAAACTATAAATGTAAAATTGATTTTTAACATTTTTAGATGAATATGATTAATTATATTTATAGAAATATCAGGTATAATAGTTAACAATATGATTATGTTAGGTTTATTTTCACCTCAACAAAAATCTATGTGAATTATGTTAACATGAATTAAATTGTTTTGAATGTTGAAAAAATCATTATCAAATTTTATTGTTATTATGTATGACATAGTATTTGATAATATACTAATAATAGACATCACACTGTATAGTCATTTTCGTTATACTCTATGATGAGAATACTGAATATCACAGATAGTATAATTAAATATATATTATATTTCTAGATGAACTCATTTGGGGGATACAAATTATAAGGGCTATAAGTAGTGGAGACCCAAATGAAATTTATTTATCTTATCATACTATAATCTATTTAAAAAATAATGTGTATGGTATTGTTCAAATAAGGCATGCTACTATGACATAAACAGTTATATCTATTACTGGATTTTTTTATTTGTGGATGTGTGTATTGGTCATTACCATTAAATATTATTATTATTATTAGTTTTAAGTCATTTGCATTGATTTATTCATGAAAACTATTATCACATATGAATGTGGTGAGGATGGATATGTTAGTTGTATCATCGGCCGTTTTCATTATTGAATAATGTAACAATAGTTCTGTACCTTCTCTTTTTTAACAGAAGATGACATCTCAATCACATTGATATATATGATATAGCTTAAATAAATTAATGAACATGGTGTTCTATATTTGTTTATCCCTTAAATTTAAACTAATGATACAGTCATTATATGATTAATGGAACTAGTATAGAACATGATTTATTATATATGTTTTGATTAAGGTATAATATTACATAGTAATCATATTTAGGAGGTATTATGGAATTGCTTCATTAAATTCATTATCTATGGGTTCCTTCAAGTATTTATCGATGTAATCCTTGGACTCTATGATGCTTCAGCTAATTCTACTAGGATATAGGCCTGTAGGATCACATAATAAGAGGATAGAGATTATTGTTCTCGTTGTTAATAATATTTATTGAATATTATTTTGTTAAATAATGTTTAATTAAATTCAAATATTTTGATAATATAATATTTTTTATTATAGAAATGGTTTTATTTGGACATTTAATAAATTGAAAGGGAACATGTGTTAATATTTATTTCTAACACCAGCGGGTTATAAGCGTTATTATATTATTTGTCATTTATTGTGAATTGATTTTATGTTGTAAAGAATTAATTTCATAGATAATCCTCTCAATAGGTAGATAGAAATTCTCCCAAAATTCCACAAAAAATGGAGAACAATCTTCCCCTACATTCTACCCTCAATTTTAGAGAGATATATGATATTTCTTTTGATGTTATCATCATGGATACCAATAACGATTGATAAATCTTATAGGATATATGTATCTATCACTAATAGATTATTATTAATATTTTAGGATATTCATGGACCACATTTTTATATTAGATTGATGGAATTAAATACTGATTACTACCATTTAATGATGGTATTACAAAGATCCTTTTGTAGATCCATAGATGAAGAAATAATTTCAGATATATTTATTACTTAATTTAAATATTTTTATAAATAATATGTGATTTTCTTTTGGTTTGTTTCTAGAATTTATCCATTTTTCATATTCATCTATAAAATTTCATTTAACACTATGTTTATTATTGTTTTAATACCAAATTAATCATCGATGATGATAAAAAAATATATGACGGGAATGATCCCTTGGACTCATTATAGTTCATAGAAACTACATGTTCTATTAGAGTTAATTTTTATAATAATATACAATAACATAATGTTCGTTTATTGATTTTAATGTCTTTAGTAATTTTTAAATTGAAATTTATTCATTATTTAACAGGAATAATGAGATTTATGTTCTCCCATTTTCCCATAATGATAATCAAATCAATTAATTTTATAAATGAAATCAATTTTATGGTTTATATGGAGGTACTCCGGAATACGAAAGGACAAAATTAGATTACATGTTGTCTTACATGGAGTTACATACTGTGTACTAGTGCTTAAATGCACCCTTAATTGATTCCATATTAATTTATATCATGCTATTTTATTACATTTGATTAATATAATTATACACGACATATTTCCTAGTATTTCCTCGAAAATTATCATCTATAATACTTTTATGTAACTTCAATACAAGTTTTATAGTCCCTTAGTCATAGACAAGATCTGTATTCTCTTACGTGTCATAAATGACCAGTGACATTGTAACGTAGAGGCAACACATTGTGTATCACATATATAAACCATTTCTTCCCAAAAAATGCATAGAATGGTAACATTATAATTCCATTGGCATATGTCGTAAATAAATTGTGTGAATAATAAAAGTCATGTATATTAAATTTATACATATTGTTGTTTTACCAAATTTTACAGAATTGAAAATTAATTTATTTTACAGTGAAAACCATATCAATATGTTCTTGTGTGTGATAATTATGATATGGGTTCATTAAATAGAATGATTTTAATATATATATAAATATATATAGTAAATTTTATTATAATGTTCATATATGCATTTAATGTATAATTCATCTTATAGTTATTTCTATACTTTAATTAAATTTTAAATATCTACATAAATTCCAGGTAAAATATGTCATCATTCTGTGGATTGTATACATCATGAAATTATATAATTAATTCATTTACACCACTTTTGTCAAGAGTAATCTAGTATAATACATGTTGAGTAGTTTTTATTGGAACTCAATGTGTTTCATACATGGAATATATTTGTTTAATATAATTTTAGATAAATTTTATTTTTTTTTTAAAATATATATTGGTTGAGTATCCAAAATAAATTATGAAAAAATTATGTTAACATAATTTATTAATTAATGAATATTATTAATTGATTCGATTGTGATTTATCTTAATAATAAATTAATCAAATTAATTAACAATGTTATTAAATGATGAATTTGTAGACATCATAAGGATGATCAAGATCCTTGAGAAAAAAAATGATTAGTTTTAGATAACTAATTATTAAATTAAATAATTTTCATGCATGTAAAATATCCTATCATTATGTATGGTTATGAGTTCCCATAATTTATTTTAATTAAACCATTTAACTAATCATTTTCTTCTCCTTTATTACATCTGATTAAAATCATATGAAAGAGATAGATCTACCAAACTAGTGGATACAGTCTATATTTGAACCTTTGAAGAAACCCATAACAGAGAGATATATATGTAGAGAGGTGTAATTCTATAACATTAATGATAATTTGACCATATGTTTTCCCCTAGTTTGATGGTATGTTAATCAAGATCTTGATGTATTTGTTTCTAGTAAAATATCATGATCATATGACATTAATATTTTAATCATGTCGCTTCTCATAGCTATTTCATTATGGATGTTTTTATGTGATCACATTAGTTAATGAATAACGAGGAATGAATGATATTAATAAAATAAATTATCTATTGTGCTATTATTTAAAATTACATATTTAATAATTTGTTAAATTCACATAATATTGAAATTCATGTAATTGAGATAATAAATTTTAGTTTATACATAAATAAAAGTGCCCTCAATTATATATATTAATACCTTCTAACCCACTATTACACCCTTTAAAATTGAACCATAGTTAAATGTACGTGACTAACCAATCTTAGTGTGATTTAATGAATAGGGGTTATATATCTTGATGTTTTGTGATTACTTAACATAGTTCACAACAATGGTTGACTACTGAAACAAGGAAACTGGTAAATAATATGAAAAGGATGATGAAATCCATTTTGAGTATTTTAGGATTTTGGATTCAACTCAACATATCTAGGAACATTGAGTGAATGCTATTTGGATTGGTAATGCCAACCTAAAATAAATAAAATTACTTTTCTATCCAATGTTGGGGTGATGAGAATTAGAATATATATTATATTCCCTAGATATACCTGAAACATGATATTCCAAAGATAATGGTTCGTGATATTTGGTTTTGATAAAATATTGGGAGATTATAAAATATTTTTTTTATATTCCTAAATTTTTTCAGATAAATAAATAAACACTACTAGTTTTATTTATCGAAAAATTAATAAATTTACATGAAACATATCACTATGATCTAAAGATAAAATTTATAAAGTTCTCACCTATACAAATTTCTAGGAATGGAAAATGGTCTTACATGTTATCATATACCACAAAATACAATTATCTATTCTAGAAGATGATTTTCAATATTCTCCATTTATCAAGATTACTGATAATGAATTATGTCACTATTCAAAATATTTTAATGATGAAACATATGCTCAATTTTTCATGCTACCATCCATGAACAATTATCTTTTAATGCTGAATGAGGAAAATTATGATGGTAGCATGATGTATCACCACTGGGATCTCTATAAAGGGAATGTAATAAAAGAGGTATACGAGATCTTCAATTCATTGTTAATGAATAATTTGGGTTATTTGATGATATATTTCCCTCATGTAGTCAAGATTATTGGATACGTTGAAGAAATTTACATATTAGGGAATTAATTTTCATATGTCTTGTTCACAGATCTCATACATTCCAAAATGTTCTTGACCTTATAAAATTTAATTCCAAATTATGAAATAATGATTAAGGAGAAATATGATTCATATCATTATAGTATGATTATCCATGAAAATGAGGATCCTAGTGCGTAAAAAACCATGGTCCTTATGTTTAATATGAAAATAAGGAAAACAGAGATGGGTCCCAACACACACTAAAAATGTAAAAAATCACCCGATGATCATCCTTCTAAAAAATGTTAAATCAATTTCCAAGGAAATAAAAATAAGGTTGAATATTTTTTCTTTCTTTTGATAATCATTGAAACTATAATATAATATACACCCCTACGAGTGGGGGAGCTAATGGTTAATCATTGTTGAATACAATATTTCATTATCTTTTCATCGGAAAAATAATAAATCCAATTGTGATCACATTTTTATCCAAATGTTGGGACCAAATATATTATGAAATATAATAAATGGAGATGTTGATTTTTAAGCATCCAATTATTTGAGGATTTCTTCTATATCCATTTCTAACTACAACCATTAAATGAAAACATGAGTGAATTGGGGTTTATGGGATTTTATTTATGTACCAATAGTTTAAAAGAACATAATTTATGTAATATTTGTAGATTTATATAGCTTTATTTTCACTTTTATATATAAAATATGATTCATTTATAAATAAAAAAATATATTCTAGTAAGATTCATTTAAATAATAGTCGTTTTGTGTTAAATAAAAAAAATTATCTGAAATAGATAATGAATCATGTTCCCACATATCATATGACACTCATCTGTGGTACAAAATTCATTTTAATATAATCGAGGAGAATTAGGAAAAGCTCAGTACAGATTATGATTTAGAATTTTTTTTGTTATAATTAATAGAATGGTTTTATTAATTTTTATATTTACTAATTTCCAAACATCAACTAAGTTGATAGTGTCAAATGGAAATATAGTATTTTGGATCAGTATTCACTATTTTATGTGGAGCCATCCTAGTAGAAGAATTACATGCGTGTTTTTACATCATTACATTTACTAATGACTTGAGTAGATATAGTTATATCTTCTTAACAAGGTATGAGTCAGTTTCCTTTGAGAAATTCATTGATGTATATGATGAATTAGAATATAAATATTGAAAAAATATATTGAATCAATGATAATATTTATGTTGGTAATATATTATTCAATAGTTGTTAAAATTTGAATTCGATTTCCATACTATATCTCAACCTACACCACCTTATACACCATAGAAGAGTGGTGTAGTGAAAAAAGTAATAATAACTGGTTAGGGGGGGTAATGTTGATGATGCGTCATGTAGATAATCCATTAACATGTTTTACAGATACGTATAACCAATTGGCACATAGAAACTAAACCGACTAGAAAATATTTTTGAAATTTAAATTCCATTAAAATTATGTAGTAGAAAGAAACTTTTTTTGTAAAATAATAATGTATGCAGTTTGAATGTATTTTTAAGGGATTTCCAGGCAATAAACTAGATCCATAAAGGACCAGATGTATCATTAGATGATATCCTAAATATTCAAATGATTAATACGTATAAACCCCTAAAAAATAAATTTTATTTCCATAAAAGATATATTTCATGAGAGGGTAATTATCCTCCAAAAACTATTGTGGAGATATGTTAAATTTATCAATTTTATTTTTACATACATTAGAGTTGGTATAAGACTAGATTCCACATGCCCCCATCGAACATGTGGCTCCTAAAAGACATGTACCTTGTTGGAGAATTTGGGAGTTAAGTGAAACAGATAGATATGATTATTTTGTCACTGCATATTATTAAATTGATGAACCACTCTACTAAAAATTTGATCTTGGTAGCTCAGAACATGAAATACGGGGAGAAGAGATGAATTATATAATGGAATCCATGTATCAGAACCGTGTTTTGGTTATAGTCAATGTGCTCATTGAAGTATATTCTGAGGGGTTAAAATGGGTATTCAAGATAAAAATGGACATGAAAGGTATCTTGATTAGTTATAAAGAAGTCCATCTTTATAAGGGGTTCAAATATCATCAATGATTTTACTAGAACTAGTCTTCTTTAATTTTAATGTAAGAATATAGTAGAAATATTCATTCTATTGAAGCATACCATGATTGTGAAATTTGAAAGAAGAATTTCAAAATTGGTTTTTAATATGTGAAACATCGGGAAGTTTTATACATGATGAAAACAGAAGGGTTTTTGACAATAGTTGACTCCAAATGGATTGATAACTGGTAGAACAGTTGTCTCCCCATGATAGAGATAAGTGACGTGTCCTATATACTTGGGATCAATATTAATTCTGATAGATATAAGTGATTCATGGACCATTTCGATGTATTTATATTAACTAGTTACTAACGATATTTTCTATTGAACAAAAAATTTATTCTTTGTTTCATTGTTATATTGTGTAATTCCATCTAAGAGAATGGATCCTATAACAAAATAGAATAAAGAAATAACAAAGTAGATTAATGGAGATCCCATATCATCATTCTGCTGATGTCATATGATTTGGTCATCCTACAGTAGCCCCTACCTCTCTTCAATCCACTACAATTGAATAAATCAAAACAACATATATTTGGGGATAGAGGTGCGAACCATGTCTATGATCCGATTCCCAAGATGATTTCCAATGAAAATAATCATTATTATAGAGGCATGTATAATCCATATGTAATTAAAGGATACATGGATTCAATTAGAAATGAGGTTATGGAATTTTATGCCCATATATGATATTGAAAAATTGATGAATCTCGATATCAAGACACAAAAGACCTGCCAAAATGATGAAAATTTATTCATGACTCCATTCCATATAGGGAAATATTCAATATATGAATTCATTTTATTAGAGAACATGGTTTAAATTTTGGTCATTTTTCCAGAAAAATAAATTATTTTCTTGTTTCTCGTCCATGAGAGTGGTTCTCTGGTTTGATATATGCTCAAACCTTAATCTCCTAGGGGCTCCCTTTCGTGAGATTCATGGACAGTATCCCGTCGAGGTCATGCATTCAAAAATTATTGCAATTTGGAGCCCATGTGAAACTACATGAAGCATAATTATAAAATGGAATCATTCTAGATTTGTTTTTGATTTGGTGGTCTTGTATATACGTCAAATGTTTTGAATGAATAGAAACTAAATGTCATCTTTGATTCACATATTCATTGGATGATATCAATTAAAATTGATTACAAATATCATTGATTTATCTATTTTTACAATGTTGTGTTTTTCATCTAGAAGATAAATTAAATTTTATGGCCTTGTTTGTATGTCAAATTTTGTGAACATAGAGGAAATAACCATGCTCTCTAATTAAAATATGCATTGGATGATATCTATTAAACGTGGTAACAAGTGATGGGTAAGATCACATATGATTCTATAATATAATAAATTAGGTTTTACTATTTTTGTACTACACATAATGTTTAATATACATAGATCAATATAGGATGATGTAAATAAGATATAAGAGAACAACATTGATCTATTATTTAGGACATCCTAATGTTTGTTATATTAACCCATGATATAATCTAGGTGTATGTATGAGGTAAAAAGATGATCATCAGGGGTTATACTAATGCTAGTTTTCAAACTGATATGTATTATTTTATGTCTTAGTCATTATATATTTTCTATCTCACTAGAGGAGAAATGATCTTGATGAGTTCGAATTATCATATTTTCACTCATACAATTTTTGGGACTAAATATATAATGGTATTTTATGTTTCCCATGAAGTTGTTTAGAAAAAAAATCATTTAAATCATGTTGTCTTACCTAGATGAAAAACCTTGTTACAATGTATTCTGATAATATTACATTGGTGGATTTTGAAAAAGGGCCCATGTAATACCAATAGACAATGCACAAACACCCGATGTATCACAAAATCGGGTATTTTTATCAACATTTTGATGGTTTCATATAAAGAGTTCCCTTATAAGAAAATATGTTATCCCCCTTGACTAATAGGCTATATCAAAAGATGAAAGAGTTTCATTTGAGAGCTATAATATTAAATATTGTTATCTGATCTCACTAGTGAATGTGGGAGTCTGTTGGAGTTAGTTTTATATAACCATATTACATGTATATTATAATATTCGTTTTAATGTATACAATTTTAATAAACTATTATTCATATCATGTTTTTTATTCTATGTTACATAGTATATGATAATTTATTAACTATATATATCCCATTGAATGGTTATAATAGTTTCATATTAGGAAGAGAAACTAAATGTTCCATGACCTTATTTTTAAATAAATGTTCTACATATAAAATAAATCATGTTTTTAACAATCATTATTAATGATATTAGGGGTAGAGACTCTCAAGACATGGAGGTGATAGGGTAAATATCAGAAGGATTCTCTAATAAACTATACAATGGAAAAAAATGAAAAACACTACTTGATCTCTCAGAACCATCAATGATGTGGTTGCAAGAAAAACTATCGAGTACACCAAGCCCTGCGCAAATGATGTCGTAGTTTGTGATCGTTGAATGAGGCATAATAAATTTCATAACCAAGGAGAATTGGTGATCACATTCCTAATATAAAGGAATAATTCTTTCTTCGAACTTATAATATTTTATTGTTTGGATGTTGGCTAATCGAATTCTATCTTTAAATTTTTTTAAGAAATTATTTTGACACCATTGACATTTTATGTTTTTATATCAGTCATTTGAATACATAAAATGTTTCTTTATGACATTCCTCTAAGGTTGATTTTTAGAGACTTTGTGAAAGAATATTATGGTCTTTTGGGTGTAGTTCTATGTATGTTTTCCTATAGACACTGGATTTATACCCCTTTCTAAGAATCCCATTATTACAATTTTCATCACCCTTCCTAGTATATCGCTCCACTTGTATTAAAAATCATCCATGATTATGATTTACATGACAATTAGAAATCCCTTAATTTTATATTTGGCGATGTGGAATCCCTCAAGACTATTAGTAGAGAGAATATTCATTATAATTTATTTTTCTTGGGACTAAAAATCACTAATTTCGATTAATAATGGTGAGTATGGATTATTTAATTTTTTTTATGAAATAATTCATGATTACTGTCATACTTTCCTTATGCATGGAAATTTTCCAAGGGAATGTAACAATAACAGTGCATGCCCAAAGGCCATAAAATATACCTTGGTTGAAAAGGAATGAAATAAACTAGAATAGATGAGATTATTTTTAGTCCCAGAGATAATAATGGATCCTCTAACTATAATAAAGGTTATAAGATTGATTTGGGCACCGATATCTTGTTTTCTAATTTCCAGGCTTCCTAACCTACATTCAATTATATTGATAGATCATTCATTTTTGATGCACTTGAGAATTCCACAGGTTCTAGTAGTGTTCCCTCAACCTGGTTGAAGATCAATATAAACAATTAGAATTAAATGATATAAGATATATGGAATAAGGTGGCCTCTATGATTCTACAGAATCTATACTATAATCCAATGATCAACCTTATCAAAATAAGATTTTTTCTAAAATAAATCTCTATAAAGGGAAAAAACAAATGGTTTATTTTGATTGTCACGTTACCCCAAATCAAAAAAAAATGTTGGATGTGTGGAGACTACTCTAATCATCAAAAAATATTTATAACAAAATATCATAAATCCACATTGATGGAAATTCAACCTTCAAATGTACTAATTATGTTAAATCACTTGATTTCACTATATAGATGAGAAGTGGAAGATGATGTACGAAACATTTTCATGTCTAAAAATATTCCCAAAAAAAAATGAGGAGAAGTGGGGGAATCATTCTTTGTCTGGATAGATAAAAAATATGTATTCACATTCTAGAAATTTTAAGATGGTATCATTAAAAATGTGAAATACCTAGAAATTTTAAAAACTATGATAAATAGAATATTGGAATAACATTATGTAAATTATGATTTCAAATTTAATGATTTAAATTTTGAGTGAATTTATTACATCTAATATTCATTTCTAGTTTTCTGGAGATTGATTATTTTTTTCAGTGCCTTATTTAATAGAATTTGAATTATTTAATGGGCCTCCTCCCTTATTGATTGATTTTTTCCTTCTAGGTCTCAAATGAATTCCAATGGTAGACTCATGAATGATTTTTTCATTTTTTAGAGTCCTTTTATAATCATATCACCGCTATTTCAAGGATTCTATATCTCATTTTGGTCTTTATTTATGAGTTATCATCCTAAATTAATTACTCTGAGAAAAATATCGTGGATGACATAATAGTTTCTTATTATGATTTTTTTTTGTTTTTTAGTGTCAATAAATTTTCAGAAAGTGAGCTCATTGTTTCTCCCCCTTACTTGGTTTTGTTTCCAAATGATCATTGATGGCTAACCAGAAGCTTCATTTGACTGGCATCATGTTTCCTATAATGAATTTGTGATTTTCCCTTGGTGGAAAATATGTCTCCACTTATTTCAACATATACTAAATTATTCTAACTCTTGCTTATTTTATTAGAGGTTGATGATAGTATTCATAAATTTTTCATGAAACTCGTGATTTTGGTTCGTTTCTATTTGATGAATCAACTTGTATCCCCCACAATCCCCTACTGGTTTTTTCTTTTCACCCATCGTGATTCTTTTGTATCTTTTTCTTCATTTAATATATATTCTTGTAGAATGAATTTGGTGACCAATTCTTGTAAAATATTTTCATAAAAAAATTTCAAACCTTTTTATGATGTACTCCCTTGGTAATATCAATTGTAGGATATTTTTAGATTGAGACCCTTCCATAGGAAATCCAAATTTATATTGGTCATTGTATTTTTTTATTTATGGATGTCTGTATTGATTATTAGAAATTGTTATTATTATTAATGATTTCTATATGCTTCCAAATATTATATACTGATGATAAGAGTGCTACCACATGTTCCCATATATATAGGATAGGTTGGGTGAATCAATAGTAATATTTCATTAATGAATATCGCGATAAATGATTTATCCAATACTTTTTAATGGATTTTGATAATATAAGTTTTTGTGATTTATATTATTTATCCTACATAAATCAATGGCCATGATGTTCAATAGGAATGTTCACATTTTGGAAGGTTAATTAATGAGACCATAAGAACCTAGGTATTCACACCATAATGAAATATTATGGATTAGATATGTATCAATAAATGAATTATGTTACACAATATATTACTATTTATTACTATATATTACTATATATTACTATTTATTACTATTTATTTCTAATTATTTCTAACTATTACTATTTATTATTATTTATTATTATTTACTAATTATTACTATATTTTATTATTTATTTTTATTTTTTACTAATTATTACTAATTATTACTAATTATTACTAATTATTACTAATTATTACTAATTATTACTATTTATTTATAATTATTAGTATTTATAACTAATTATTAATTTATTACTAATTATAAATATTTTATTCTAATTATTACTAATTATTTCTATTTGTTACTATTTATTATTAACTGTTAATAATTACTAAGAATTAGTACTGATAATTTTAATTTATTATTACAAATATATATTGATGTCAAAAAAATTAAATCAAACTTAATTACAGCTAAAAAAATTAAAATCATCCTAAAAAATTAAATATATACTAAATCAAATAAAACATAATTACCTTTAAACATGTTCTCCAACAATTAGGGACAACTTCATAACTTTTTTAAAAAAATTAACTCTAGAAAATGTTATCTCTAAAATTAGAGTTTAGAGAAACAGAGAAATTCGAAATTGAAGGTAAGGAAGGAAAAAAAGGATGGGTGAATATTGAGGTTAGAATAGTTGCAATAGGAATATTTACAACAAAATTCTTGTCAGAAATAGTACATGTTGTGATGGGACCAGTTCCAAATATATTAGGCCACATTACTTACTGTAGGCAGTTAAAATGTTATTGGCGGTGGGACCCATCGAAAAAAGTGACATCCCCAAACAGTATTTGTGACTTGAAAAAATCCTATCGCACGTTGTATTTACCGCCTCCCAGTATTTGTGACGAAAGGTGCCTCCCCTTCCCAAATACCCTTTCGTGCGATTTGGCTTTAAACCACACCAAAACGCACGTAACTATTTCTGAAGGGACCCAAATCCTCGTCACAAATATGTAGTTATTTGTGATGGGTTGACTCTCCCATCGCCAATAAACTCTTCAATGAACTATTTGTGATGAAATTTGTTCTTGTATCTAGTAACCCATATTAAAATCAATTTTAGCCATAGAGAATTGTTCTTTAGTTTAACTAAATAATGACTCTTATTAAAAATTGTGAGACTAGGAAACTTGTATAAAAGAAATGGTTAGAGTGGTAAATGTATCTCTAACATGATTGAAAATTTAAAATAGATACTTATGGATGACACTAGATGTCATGTTCGAATTATGTAGTGAAGAAAATATTATTTCCAATGGGATTGGTATATTAAAAAATATATGCTTACCACAATGATTATTTTTTATAGAAAGAATATGAATATTTTCATAATTGTTCCACATGTAGTAAATGATGTTATAAGATAGATGAATAATCTGACTGAAGTTAATTATATTCTATATGCATATATCCACATGCTAAAACAATTTGGTACTTTCTAATAATTACAGCCAATTTTTTTAATAGAATTCCAAAAATTAAACTCTGATTCATTCTACAAAACTACAATCAATTCCCCTGCTAAATTAATTTGTTTCCATCAAATATTTCCACATTTATGTTGCATATTTTCATATTCAATTTATGTAATAATGGTTAATATGCTATTTATATTAGTGTGTCCTTAATTATAACTTACATTACCCTACTGATTTACTATAGTGGTAGATTTTTGATAAAAAATCATGATATTAGATGTGAAGTAATAAATCATAGAATTTAATTTATTTACTAGAGAAATGAATCTATTCTAGAGCTTACATACCAACATATTTTATGGCCAAATTCATGGATAGTATACAACTTTTCCCCTATAGATAAGTGAGAAGAAAAAATATGTTATTATGTGGTTGACGATGTCAAGAAAAAAAACAAAAGATAGGATATGATGTTTATTTTTATATTTCACAATTGACTAATGGTTTTAATCATTTATATGAGAGATGTGATAATATTTTTCTATAAAAACAAGAAAATAAATATTCTTTTGTGTGTTGTGACAATGTTGACTATAAATAGCATACATGCATATGGAATGTTATTTTTATATAATGTTAAGCAATTTAAATCATGATAAATTTTCGATGAAGAGACTTTATATTATCAATTTTAAAATGCATTGAAGATAGTTTACATAGTATATAAATTATTTGTTGTTTTTTTCATCATTATCATTTATTGAGAAATATTATTTTACACTATACAAGTATACAATATTCCTTGAGAAAATGATTTCATGTTGAAAAATATTTTTCTAGGGTGAAAAATATTGAATTAATAGTTAAAATGAAATGATGATCTAGTCTAAAAATTATGCATATGAATAATTATTACATTTTAAAAATAATTTATTGTTCATTTTTTAGATAAATCATATAATTGGTTCAATTAATATTGAGAAAAACATTGGTGATTGTTTAATTGGAACATTGATCAGCATTAATTAAAAGAAAAATAATGGATTACATTATAAACTGGACATGATATTAATGTGAATATATTTGGAGATATCACCCACAATGAATCGAAGTAGACAATATATACCTCAATCTTATCACACATTAAATATGATTGTGAAGTTGAATTTTTCCAGTGTATTCATGGTATTAATGTAACCATTGAATATTCATCAAATGTAATGAAATTTGTGACATTGAATAATTGTATATTAATATGTATGGGAAATCATGACTATCATGTATTGTTGCAACCACATGTACTTTTCACACTACATGTTATATTTCCGTTACATGTTAGAATGAATATCATTTGGTTATATAATTTTAACAAATCTATTTTCTATAATGTAATTTATCCAAAATGGTTGATGTTTTGGAGAAAAATTCTTCTCTAATAATTTTCCAATGAGATATGTATTTACCACTTCTGTTTTTTCATATTTTGGTTCATCTAGTAATTCAGTTGGTGTGTGAGATAGAATATGTGTGCAAGTTTATTTACGATAGATGTATCCTTTTGAAATATATATGAGAATTTTGGTGGGATATGTTAAAAGTAATTATTTTTTTACAGGCCTCTATTTTTTAAAATATGTATTTTATGATGTGATTGATTTATATGAAATAAAGAATATTAGTATCCCTATATATTGACATATGACAGTTGACTGTGAAGGTAGAAGGATTTTAGGCTCTACGTAATAGTCTGTTCCACATGATGATGTGATATACCCAATTTATCTATTTATAAACACGCAGATGAGTATAGATTAAATATATCAATAGATATTTTTAAATTAAATTAATGATATCCAAAATGAAATAAAAATTTGTAGACAATTGAGGATAAAATGTGATTCATTTCATGGTCATATAGATTGTTATCTAAGATATATGTTCATTAGAAACATTGAAATTTTTTGCAGTGGGACCATCTGTTAATGTGATCACATGGTCTATTTTTGATATTCGTGGGTACACATATTACACACAAAAATATAGATGAAAATAGTACCGTTCAAAATAGTGGTGTAATGATAATCATTGAAGAAATAAATTTTTTGAGTGAAATAGATAAAAATCGATTTTTTTAATCCATGACATATTTTCGATTTCATAAAGTAATGTGGAAAATTGATAATTTTAATTTTTGATTCAACATGTAGATGTATAATTTCATTTGTACAAATGGTTTTTTGAAATATTATGAATATAGGGTTAAACTATTTTTTCAAAGTGTTTTATACAATGGTAAAACATTTATCATAGGTACAGAAGAAAATAAAATATATGTTTTCATTGATCAATCAAAAAACATGATGTTCGTAGATTTTCAAGGTAAAGTAATCTAATTGGTTAAGAAGTATGATGAAGATGTTATTGAATTATATGATTATATTATTTCTATTACGATATTTTCATTTGATACTAATGGATATAACACATATATAATTCATAGTGTATGAAATGATCATGCTATATATATATATGGTAAAACACTAAATTACACTTCTAAATAATTTAGTAATTATTTACATTAAATTTCATTTTTGAATCGTAATAGTTCTAAAATGTTAATTTTTATATAAATATATTGATTAATTATATATATTTAATTACTAATATGATTTTCTAATTTAAATTTTATATTCCATAGTTATAGTTATATATTTAATCGTGGAAATACCTGGACTACATTAGTATTCATTGGATAACTTTCAATATATGAAAAATCCTTTTTTGTAAATTCAATACTTAATTTTAAAAATGATTATATAATGGTGGAGATAATTTTATAAATAATAGTTTAGAATATACTTTATCTCGTAAAAAATCAATGCACTATTATTATTTTTAAACCGACACATGGGTGAAACTTTTTTTACAAACATATATTTTTATTTTATGATAAATCACTTGTTAGAAAATATTTTGGTACATATAATTTTATTATAGTTTACTTTTTCAATGATAGATATTGATTTAGATACAAGAAAACATTGTTACAAGGTGTATATATTTTTTATATTATTAATTAGTCTGTAATATTATTCTTTAATGAATGGTAAATGATAATTTAATTAAAATAAAAACAGGAATACTAATGAGACTTCAGTGGTAGATTCAAATCATCTTTTTATATAAATTAAAAAATTTCATGTTGGAATTGAAGAATTACACATTTACCAAAATAGTCACTATCTTATAATGATGAGTGATTAAATATTACTTTTTATTAAAATAATTATCTATCTAGACCAAATGAAATGCATTTTAAATGCTATTTTGCAATACAGAGAAATTTTATGAATATAGTTTTATATATGAATTGGAAGAATATCTAAAATTATGATAATGAAAATCTGTTTGATCCATAAAGGTAAAATTTCTCTATATAGATTTATTTTCCCGGAATATATATCTAATATATAGTTTAAATTAAAAATATCTTTTTATCCAATTATAAATGACATTCAATTTTGATGAATCAAGAGTAATTATGAAAATATTTATTTATTTATCGGTGGTTCAATTGGGAAATTTCAAAATACAATAGAAAAACATTATTTTTTTATAGAAAAAAAATGAAAAACAATTCATCAAGTATGATTTTTAAGATGAAAATAACTAAATGAAATTTTATTCCAACTAACATAATGAATAATTATTATAATGATAATTATTATATATTATATAATTTATTATATATATACCTAATTAGATATTGTAATATTTTTATATAGAATTCCTCCATAAAATCTCACCAATAGATCCAATTTCAGATTGTATACACATATGCTCTATCATATAGAGGGTGTCATTTATTAGAGTGGAAAATGATTGATGAAAAATGTAAAGAATTAAGTGTCCAGTATATTAGTTGTTATGATAATGACTTTTTAGTTCAACTATCCCCCCCACCAACCATAAAACATAGATAAAAGAGAGATGAATCAAAATTTAAAGTTATCTTACATAATATGATATATAAGATACTTATAGAAATGTAAGTAAATTATTTATATTTTGCATCATATTATGTTATTAAAAATAAAAAAACTAATATATAATTTTTATTTTACATTTTGAGTTCACCTTCAAGATAGAGATAAATAGATCACTTTAATAATTAAATGTTAGATGGCCATCCAAGCCACTACAATAGGAAATTTAGAACATCTTGACCACATATGTGGATATGAGGTGAGTATTAGTTTTCAGATTGATTATTGTCATCAATGTATGAAATCAAGAGACCCAACAATATAATACTTAAAAGTTGAGAAAAAATATTTGAAAGTTTAAATTGGAGAACAATGTCATTTAGTTTTGCAGGCTTTGTTAGAATAATTGGTGTGGCATCCCGAGTCTACAAATACTACCTAGACTTCCCAGCCTTCTGGGACATCTTCATTTCCTTTATGGACTACCAAGTATGACTATACTATATACATAGATCTCCCACCTCATAATTTAGAAAAAAACATATACCATGCGTTTTATGTTGGATATAATCATATATTTACTATATCATACATATTCATACTTGTTTTTAGGGATAATGAACATCAATAGCCTATGAATATGGTTCAGCTCAAAATATCAGTAAAGTATACTATTTACCCAATTTCTATACAATAATTTCCTAGGATATAGGTTACCAATGATGGGGATTATATTTTATAATTTATACATTGTATAATGTTCCATCATTGTTATATTTCATAGGTGGTTGGTGTTTTTTTAAAATAAATTAAATTTGATTTAGAAACACATATTATGTTTTAAGAAATGTAATTTATTTAGTAGTATTTAAAAGACATATATTTGGTGAAAGGTTAACAAAAGTTTTAACAAAAAACCACTTTGGATATTTATATTTTTTGATGGAATACAAATATATTCTCTAGTATTTTTTTTCTTTTGGTAATTTTTATGAGTTCTAGATGAAGTCATTATTATGTGGAAGAGACTATCCACTGAAAATATTCAAAAAAATTTACATGGATATGATTTGGTTTGACGAGATTAGTGTGCCAATGATGCTATTTTTTCCCGTGTATTTAAATTTATGATTCATTTTTTATTTTATTAATTAATTTGTTAAGTGGCTCAATAAAATTATTATATTATTATCTATCTATAATCATATCTTATTCAAAATAATTTCAATGGGAATTATGGATAAAAAGATATTGATTTTATTTTAATGGATCTATGATATTTGGATAATACTGATAGAGTTACATATATCTACAATTGATTACAAAAGATAAATATTAGGAATTCGTTTTTTCTTGTTCATGATGGGTAGAAAAACCAAGTTAATTATGTACTAATATTCATTATATGTTCATTACTTTTTTAGATTTTTATTATATAGGTCACTGGATGTTATGTGTATTCATACCATGGTAATCCACATTACATCAGGATTCTATATATTAGGTTTTGTTCATAAAACAATTAGCACCTTTCCTGGAATGTTTGTTATCTTATTTTCTATATGATAAATATATTAAATTCTTATTATTAATATATATTTTTTAGTCTACATATATTAAAATGCAAGTCATGGAAAATATTTATCAAATATAAAAATCCTATAAAAAAACAAAAACTAATCTAATATTTGGAGGTAACTATAAATTTTTTTTATATTACATAATATTCTAATTATATATATATATATATATATTGTTTTTATTATAAATTTAATGTTTTATAACTATTTTTTCATTGTCAAAAAGTTAATAATGGAATGTGGTTATCATTTACTATGATTCATGTATGTGATAATAAAAATTAGCGTACTGACTGAATCTGATAATGTTACATATATTTGTAGTATAATTTTATATGTCTAATTAATATTTTTTTTAATCTTGTTACATTTATTGTTATTGTAGATGATAAAAGATATTGATTTGAATACAAATGAATATCGTTCCCATGATCAATGATTGTTTTTGAAAAAAAAATTATGTATGATTGTGATTCAAATTATTTGGTATTTATATTTTACATTATATAAATATTATTACATTGTCATTATAAAAAATGTTGAAAAACGAATTATTTTTTTATAATATTTATTTGAAACAAATGATCACAAAATAAATATTCAACAAAAAATGTGAATGATTATGTTATAAATTATCATGTATGTGATTTTTAATGTATAAGATTAATAAAAAAATTTCCTAAAAAATTGTTCAAGATAAAATTATATTTTTTATAATGGGAGCTTCAAACTAATGATATTAAATGAATTTTTCAACAAAATATATGAATGATTATGTTATAAATAATCAGGTATATTTTTTTAAATTCTCATTTAAAATGTAATTAATTTACTTTTTTTGGATTTGTGTATTATATTAATTTTGATGTTATAGATTTATACTCTATGATACATGCTATTTGATTAAATTAACTAGTTTTTTCAATGACAATAATTCAGATATTTTTGGGGGAGTGATATTTTAAAATTTTTAAATAAACATTTATTTTTCGAGGTTTTTCTTTTCAAAACACACCTATAAAACAATTCAAAATATATTCAAATTCATTTTTTGTTATAAACTTAAAATAAATATATTTTTCAGATTTATTTTTTATTAGACACTAACACTAAAAAAATTATTGAAATAGATTTGTCTCATCGATTTTATACATATAGTGAAGATGAATCTCCATTTTGGTGGCAGTTTATATTAGAATCTAATGTAAATAAAATGAACTAAATTTAAAAAAATAATTTTTTTTTCATTTGTTTTTTAAAAACCAACACATGGAAAACATATTAATAATGAAAATTTTCTAAAGGTCGATTATATATGATGTTCAAATTAAAATAACATAACAAGAAATGTTTTTTTGAAATATGGTAGCTCAAATTCACCAATCCATATTACCTCAATATCATCCACACATATTACACATTTTTTTAAACATCATGATTCTATTATTAGGCTCATTCATTATAAACATATTTCTTTATGATGTTCATGAGATTTCTAGTTGATCTGGATCAAATTCCTTGAAAAAGGATCTATATTTTATTTATATTTATCAATATATATGATTGATCAAATTGAGTTCCTTAGGGATGGAAAATAGTTCAATAAAACTAGATACATGTATATTTCATCGCTCAAGAATGACCTAAAATATTTTTTTTAAAAAAATCAATAACTTTGCAAATTCTTATAATTAAATAAAATCTATTGAAATGACATAAAATTGAATGAATAATTAAATAAATGTGTTAAAACTAACACAAATATTTTACCATAAAAAACTAAAATCATTAAATTTACTGAAATTATTTATGATCTATTAACATGGATTCATCCTCCAAAAATTATTTAATGTACCTTGAATTCACAACATTCATAATTAATTCTCATATATACTTTTATATTTAATTAAATTTTTAATACCTTATGAAATAAATTTATTTATCATTATTCTAAACTATAACAGTAAAATTGAATTAAATTAATTATAATTATTCCGATGTTTGTCCACCAGTTCGATAACATGGACACATATTATTCAGAACACAAATTTATTAAAATTTGTTGAACATGTGGATACACATTGTGTGTAACCCTCATCAATATTATCTTGATAGTTGGGATATTAACCCATAAAACATGAATGGTATCCTGAAACTCATCATTGACATATGTATGTAAAGATAGTTTATAGATATAAATACATTATATGAACACTTATTGTGTAATATAATATACTTTTATAGAAAAACAAATTAATCAGGTTATATCTATTATCTTACGTACATATATTCAAGATATACGATTTATTTAGTTTCCAAAAATTAAACGATCAATAAATCACCATTGACATGGATTTAATTTAACAGTTCCATATCCATTCAATATATTGATATAAATTCATCAATTATCATTTAATATATAACTTATATTCTATAATATTCATTAATGTCATATCAATTATGAAGAACACAATGTGTCATGCCTCACTGTCACAATCACTCTTCTCGATATTCATCAAAATTACAAGGTACATGACTCCTGATATGTATTAATAATAATATCATGCCAAAATTTCGATACAAAAATTCATTGATAGGATTATACAATGACCCATTAAAAATTTGGAATTCATACATGTTGGTCAATTTTGATAAAATATTATCATGATGACTACCAAGAGAAAACAACATGAGGATATGTATGAATGTAAAATTAGACCCATACCCTTAGTAATATAATATATATATATATATATCTAATTAGATGATTTAACTTATCTATATAACATATATTTTTCAATATATTCATATAACTCAAACAATTTAGTCCTGTCATGGAGAACAATGATCATTTGATGTAATTAAGAGTTTAAGGACATTATGATATTAATTATCTGTATATGAATATTTATCATTTTTATGATATTTATTATTATTAAACATTATGAATATACGAATAATGGAATTAATATTGTAGTTGTTCTAATTTAACTAACTCCAATGTATAATATGATAATATGTAGGATATGTGTTATAGGAAACATTGAGATATTAATTAGTTATCTTGTTTCTTACATTTATACCAAACTCAAATATGATTGAGGATTTTATGAAATATAACATTTATAAAATAGTATTCACATTCAGATTATATTGAATACACCATTTTTGTATTTACGTATGAATAAAAATGAATACATACTATAACTTAATTTTCATGTTAAAGCGATATAACAAATAATTATATTTGAAAAACAAATCCTAGAAGAAACATGAAGATTATTGTACATCATGGACATTATTTTTGGTTAATATATAAGATTTAATTCTATTAGTATTGAGGAATCCTTTCATTTTCACATGTTATATTAGATTAACTGCACTATGCATAGATAAATCATTTTTTATGAATCATATATAGATTGATATTATAATATTTTAAATGTGGAAAAGATATTATATTATTTTAATTATAGTAATAATGTTGAATATATTTCCCATATATATAATATGATTGAGAATAAATAGAATTGAAATTAAAAACCCTCACCTATAAATTATGAAACAAGGAAAATTCCATTCTTTTGCATTAAAATATGTTAACAATGTTAAAATTTAGTAAACAATTAAATGTAAAATGATATAAAATTATTTTAACTAAGTTATAATGACTGAAAATATCTTGAAATGAAATCCATAAAAGGTGTACATGAGGGGTTTCAACATGTGTATGCCATATTTTATCACTTTTCAACTAGTTTCCTATAAAAATGTAATCAAAATAATTTAATTGATGAATAATTATTGAAATTCCTCTCAACCCTCACATATAATATTAGTCCACTAATATCACTATAAATTAATACTTTAATTCCAATCCTAAATTTAATACCAATAGTTTATGCTCACCCTAATCATTCCAATATGTTTGGTATCTTTGTGTCCTAATATAAATTCCCAAATCCTCTATTCTGAAAGCAACTATTTTTTGGAGATAAATCTCAATATAATTGATATTCAATCACATTATCTATTAAAATCACTTATTCACTAATTATAAATAACATTATCTAAATTAATGTAGTTATATTAACAATAATATTTTTCTATAAAATTATATTTATATTATATTACACTTTTCTCTTACACATTCATTATGATGTTTTTTTCATGATTAGATCTGATTAATAACTATAAAAAAATTATTCCCTACTACCTCCATGTATTACCAAATGATGTAGAATCAAGATATTAATATTGGTAAATTATGATATTAATTTTTATTTGATAATTTCAATAATGTTATATATGAATTAATCACAAAATAAAATGATTATATATTAATTCTCCATTATCATTAAATTATCAAAAACGAGGTTACCTTGGATTTTATTAATTCCAAGTATACATAATCCTTCTATATAACGACCATGTTGATACATAAATTATTAAAAAAGTGATTCCACAAAATAGAATACTATTTTTACAATTAAATTGTTCTTAAATAATAGATATATATGTTTTCGTTTGGAAAACATATACGAAACAATAAAAAGATCTAACAACCCAGTACATAACCCAAAAATAGAAAAACTAGTATATTTGTAATTATTGTCTATAAATAAATAATTAAAATGTAATGAAAAAAATATAGAGATAAATATATTAATTTTGTTGTAGTTTTTATAATAATTGTGACAAATTTACATTCATGGAAGTTGGGAGTAATGGATATGATTTCATTTACATTCTTACATTGAAACTGATATTTTGATTTTTTTTTAACTTTTATGGGATGTTATATATTTTTAATCCCTCAAAGATATATATATTATTATTATACGATTATTTATGGGTTTAACTTTTATCCATACCATTTCACTTCCATGGGATTTACAACACAACTGATATGACACATGAAAGTGGACATGACCTTATCTCATTTTTTTGGTTAGAAATCATTCCCAATAATGTAAATATTATTTTATTGTCAATGTAATTTTCTATTATTTTATGATTGATTATTATAATTTTTTACTTCCATTTAATATCATTAAAAAAGATGAGTTCAATAAAATTTTAATGTTTTACACACCATTATTTTATATTTTGATTGATTTACATTACAAATATATTAGGTAAATATTTATTAAATATCATATAGATGAATTCATATTCATAAGATATATATATATATATTGCATACATATAACCCCAAATATCTTTTCATTTGTTTTAATAATAAATTGAAATTTCCTTGGATTTACAGATTATTTATTATGATAATAATTTCTATCAAAATTAAAATATATTTATTCTTATTTATCAATGAAAATTTATAATTATAATATATTATAATTTTTCATCCATTTCAACATCACATGAATTTTTCGATTCATAATTTTTCTTATGAACTAATTATTACATCCAACATCATATACTATATTTCATATGATCATTTGTTAAGTAAATTTCTCTAAAACATGTTACTTTCAATATTTTAATCATATTATAATTATCATTAAGTCTATATAACACATAAATGTATAGTTTATTAATGTGTGATTGGTGGTTCTATAACACCAATAAATGGAATTAATCAAAATATTAGCCTATCATATGAAATGGATTGGAGAGTAAACCAAATCCGCTATGGGAGTCTTCCCATAATTTTACTTGTGGGGTTAATATATCTACTATCTAAATTGGGTAATGTCTTATATCTCACGAGTTGACAAGTCTTGGATTAGAGAGTAAACACAATGTACTTTTGGGATCTATCAAATATCTGATTATGGTTTTGGTTTTGCGCTTATATATGGACAATTATTTAACATGCTTATATATATGCCACATCTTATTATATTATTAAGGATTCAAATAACATGATTATTTAGTCAGTTTTCAACACTTATATTACTCATATTTTATGTTATGAATGTTGATTTTTTCCTTGAATCAAGTTTTTCAATCTTTGTTTCATTTGGTATTATTCTTTAATTCTTTTTTAATATAAATTTATTTTGTTCTGGTACCCACATGATAATCTTACAGTAACTTATGATCTTCTACTGAATTCAATCATGTTTATCATTGTAATTATTTTGAGATAACATTTTCATTTGCTTACATTCCCCTTGATAGTAGATTATTATTATATATTATATGGTAAAAATGGTATCATGTTATAAGAATATATATTTTATATATTGATGATATTTTAATATAATTTTTATATATATATATAATATCAAAACTCACAAAATAAAATGTTTTGGGGTGAAATTAAGATTTATATATAATGAATATTCATAAAAAATGATTCAATGGGTATATTTGTTATAATTATGTAATCTCAAGTAGTTTAATATTGATGAATTATTTTATAGGGGGATTTGGATATGAATAATGGGGGTATAAAACATAAAAACCCCAATAAAGAATCAAATATGGTAGAGAATAAAACTAAAATTTAATAGGTTGAAATTATCGTGTCATAATTAATAAATATTATGAATGATTATACTCATTAGATGATTGCATAAATTTTCTATTTTTTATATGTACTCATTGTAATAGTTTCTATTTTATTAATTAAATGAATGATTAAAATTTTTATGTTTATTTAATCACTCAGTATTTAAAATATATTATTTAAGGATTATTATATGAATTTTATCATGAATGGAAATTTATTAAAATTTTCATATACATAATTTACAAGTGTTTTATTATTGCATAAAACTCATAGATGTGTGATGATTTCATCCCAAGTGTAAAACTCTTTTCTGAAATAAGTTTGTTGTTTTTTCCTTCCATGACTATTTTTATTATATTAGGGGTTCAATATCATTTAATATTTGGCATTTATATACTTTTTGTACATATATCACATATTAATTAGCATGACAGAAAAATAACATTTCCTAACCCATAACAACTTATAATTATCAATAAATATATAACTGAATATCAACTCGTAGTTGATGTTTATTTTTTATATAGGTCTTGTAACGATGTAATAAGATAAATTTAGCTCAGAGACTATCAAAACAAAATATATAGATTTAACAACCTACTAATTATAAAATAATTTCATTTCATTCAGGAATTATATAGTTTAATTGAATAAAAATGATTAATGAAGTATGTGGTAATTATGGAAGTTAAGGATGATATACTAATAAAATATTAACATCACTTAAGAATGTATATATATATACTATTTCTCATGATAGTGAAAATATTATATATTTATATTCTAGAATTAGTAAATAAATGTTTTGAAAATAGTAAATTGTATATTTTTTAAGACAAATGTTTATTAAAAATTGTATATTTAATATAACAATTTAATGAATATTTGACTACATAATTTATATACATAAATTAAAATATGGTTTCTTAATTATTAATTATTTTATGAGACCTAAAATTATTTTTAAAAGTGTCTTAATATCAGATATATTATTAAAAAATGTATTTTATAAAATAAATGACCAGTTTAAAAAAATTAAATATATAGTATTTATAAATTTATTTTCAATTAATTAACTCTATTTTTGGATTCTCCATGTCAAAAAAAGGTTAGGTTTAATTTTTATAATTTTTTAAAAAAATTGAGTTTTGGGGGAATAGTGAAAAATAGTAATTTCTTGTATTTTTTAAATAGATTAATTATTGAGTGATTGATAATATATGGTTGATGTAAGAACCATAATCTCATATTATACTTCTCTATTTAATTTATTTATTTTTTGAATCAGAATTATTCATTAACATGATAAAAAATCAATAAACTAATGAATAGAATAAAATAAAATACCCCTCTCGTCAACTATAAATTCCACCTCTTATCCTCTCACATCCAATGCCTTTTAGATTTTTAAATTCTACCCTATTAACTTACCAAAACTCTTCTTCATTTCCAAGTCCATATATTCTTATCAAATGGCCATAATCAATGGTCCAATGATTAATCCCATGGAGAATAATTTATGAAGTAAAATCCTCTTTAATTATAAATGATTTTCCATTCAGTTATTTTTCCATTCTTAATCTATACTCACATACCCCCATTTTAGTTTTATTATAACACTAGTATCGTTAATATATGTGAATGTTAATATTTTTAGGGAAAATTCAACATAAAACCTCTCCTCTTCTAATCTTTTTCTAAAAAATGATTTCATCACCTGTAATGTGTTGATTCACTGTATTCATGGTTGAAGAGGTTTCATTTTCCATCATGAACATCATGCATGGTAATAAATTAATTATTGTAGTAAAATAATATTTTATAATTGATATTTTAAATTATATGTTATTTTTTACGAAATATATAAACAAGATATTAAATAAAATGATATAAGATCGTAACAGCCATAAATAACCGCCAAAATAAATTATATATTCTTCAACAATGATTTAGCTAGTGAATCATCTCAAAATCAGAATGAAAAGTGGTTGATATATATAATTATTGAAACATATTAATCCATTTTCCTTCCACATTTGGATTTTTCTGCAATTTAAAAAAAATCAAAACTGAACCAACCATGGAAATAAAGAAATGAATGAACGTGAAACAATTAAAATCAATAAATATTATTATTAAATGATTTGAATTATGTTATAAGTGATTGTATAAGTTATTATAAATATTAATATAGTACCAGGATACATTAAAAACAATCAATAATTATGTAGGATTTTTAACACAATTTATGTTTCTCAAAACTGAGTTTGGGGACATATCATTTAAAATCCAAATTTAAATATCGCATAGAAAAAATCTTAAAGGAGGGTACTAGTTATTAAATTATTAATGTTTTATAATTGTTACATTGTTCATGGAAGTTGTTTATAATGATGGTTATGACCTATATCTCTCTTTAATACATGAGGTATGTTTATGTTTGATGTTGACCGTAATAGTTATTCCTTGATTAAATATGATATTTACACCATAAGGTAGGTGTGAGGGTTAAATTGTACCATAGTCATGAGGGTTAAAATTCATAAAGTAACCCGAACGGATAAAATCATTTTTATCAATGGTAATAAAATGTTTCCCCGTGTAACCTAAATGGTTTATTTATATTTTTTATATTTCATGGATGTTTTATTTTCACAAAATGATTGTATCTGATTCTCTACATATGATATGTTTATCACTAAGAAAATTATATATAATTTTTATAATAACTTATAGACTAAAAGGGTATTTTTATTATCCCACACTGAAAATTTTATGCTCATACCTTTTTCTAAAATATCTTTTATAAGGAATTATGATGGGTATGAGAAAAGAAGAAGCCAAGATAAATTTTATGATGATTTTTTCATGAAATAAATTCAGGTTTATTTTAATTTTTTTTATATTGGATGAAACAGATAATTTTTTTACAAGTATTTTTTTTGTATAATTATGGGTTTTCAGGTATATATTATTACGTAATTCTCTAAAACACCAAACCCGTAATATATTTGTAAATTATCTAAAAATAATTATTATGGATTTTTAAAAAAATATGTAATGTTTATGTTCATGTAATTATAGTTGATATCAGATAACGATTTACAAAACATTATAGGTTATTATGATGTTAATAGAATTAAGAAATAATTATTACAATATGATTGTATTTAAAATATATAGCATTATGAACATCACCATGCATAATAACTAATGAAATTTCAATTCAGAATTATTTTCCTTATAAAAAATAAGGATGATGATTTATGAAGGCACTACGATGATGATATATTTCCAAATACATAACCCAAGTTGATTGGAATTAGAACCAGTTAATTTTTTATAGTAATGGATTATTTGAAATATGTTAAAATTCTAGGTGGTATTCAATAAGGATAACATCCAGTGTAGTAAAATAGGAACAAGATGCTAGTTGAAAATCTTATGAGGTAACAAACTTTCAGTTTTAATGGATATTTAACACATTTATGGATGAAGGGAGGATTAAATACCTTGAATATATATTCAATTTTATTGGGATTTCATATAAACAAATTATTACTCTTTAAATTTACTATTTTAAGGTGATCGACATGAATTTCAATGTAACAGTTCTAAATAATTATAAAGAAAATAATTTCATTTAGATTAATTTTTACTACCTGAAGAAAATATGAATTTCAATTCTATTAGAGAATATTTTTCACTTTTTCATCATTTAGTGATATGAGAAGTAATATTTTTATTCATTATGTATTACTACATTCCAAAAATTGTCCACCATCCAGACTAGCATGCCACATGTTGTTACCACATGCTGGTAAATAACATTACCCTGTGAATACCTCCATATATGCTAGAGGATTCCATCTAAGATCGATGCTTTGATAAGTCATCCATGGGGTGAATATACCCTCTTTTATAAAAGTAATAAACATGGAGAAAAAAATTAAAAAATGGGGAATAATTTTAATCCATAAAAATTCTAATATCTCAATATAAAAATTCAAGTAATACAATATCCATCATTAAAAAAAGTACATGATAATGAATGTTTCATGTGTCTATCATAGAGACTTGGTAAATAATCTATACTACATTAAAAATATGATTTATGTACTAATCAAGGCAACCAGTGTAGGGAAAATGTTTGACTCAGTTGGCCACAACCAAGGATGTCTACTAAAAATCTTGTAAATAGTGTATGTAGTTGTATATGGAATTTTGTACGATTCATAATTAAACAGATATAAAATTTTGTAATTATTCTTTAATTAACAAAATAACCAGTATGGTTCTAGAGGACACTCACACATCAATACCAACATCGGCTCAGGATGGATCCCCATGTGCTTCTAGGTATTATCATATCATAATACATTCATCTACACATGTTAGAGATGGATGTGTTCAATGGTGATATCATATCTCAATACCAACTTCAGCTTTTCCCGGAGCCTAAAACAGTCTACAGTGAGGACATACATTAGAGTACATCTATTATTGATCATTATTTCACACATAAATTCCCCCATTATTAGTATTAAATTCACAAGTTCGATTAACATGTTACCATTCATAATTCCTATTTGAGTGACCATTTTCTTATTCCTTTACTCACAAGTACAATGACCATGTTACCATATATAGTTATGTAATGATTTATTGTTATCCTATTAATATACATGCAAGTACAATGACTATGATTCTATTTATAATTCTCAATTTATATTGACCATCTTCAAATTCATTTACAGGTAATTACTTCATCAATTTTTTATTCAAAATCATTTTAATTATTGATTCAACAATTAGTTTATCACATAAATACCCTTAACTAAAATTTGAATTTAATTACTGTGAGAAATCCAATAATTAATACATTAATTAATTATCTCACGAAATTCATATCAATAAAACATAATTAATTATACAATCAATTATTTAAAATAAATATCCTCACAAACCAAAAATTATTTCTACAATTAATTATATCGATCCATAACATTGTCTTCTCATAATTAATCCCCAAAATTAATTATCTAAATCAAAAATAAAAAAATGTGTAATTATTACTATATTTAATTATCTAATTGGACACACCATATACATAGTATTTTATTTTCCAATTAATTCTATTAGGGTATATTTTTTAATTATACTAATTAATATACAAATTTATAAACATTTCCAATAATAAATCACATTAATAAATTTCCCACATTAAAAAAATCAACTAAGAATTATAATTGCTAAAGAACATTAGATAATACTAAAACCTATTATCATGTATCAAAATAAATACTTTTTTTGAATTTAATATTATACCACCTACCTCAATTTGATGTAAAATTTTCACCCAATGGAAATACACAAAAATTGAGCGGCACAACAACATAGATCGGGACTCAAATCTCATAACCATAAATTAAGATTGAAGAAAATAAAAATAATGAAATTATAGATCTACATCAAAAATCATGGATATAGATATCACCAAGTATATATTTATCTATCCAATATAGTTTATTTTATCACCGAAATTCGACAAAATGAATGGGGGAAACAGGAGAGAATTATGGGATAAGAATCCACTTACTGAGAGAGAAGAAGCCTTCGATTGGGGCCTCCATGCATGATGAAAAGTTTTCAGGAATGCTTGGAATTATCCATTATAGCTCCAAAAACATGAAATAGGTTCTTAGGTCGAATGGGGTCAATATATGTGAGTTCGAGTGGATTGTTGAAATTTTAAAATAATTTTCTTGGGAATATTAAATTCCCTTCACATTTTCCTTTGATAAGGACCATGGTTTTCCAAAATCATCCACTAAATGTTTGGCTATTATTATAGGGGTTCATGGTTTCTCTTTTTAGGGTGCATGGTTTGGAATACTATGTAGTAGTTCTGTGATTCCGTCAATCCATGGGTGCACAGATTTCTATGTTAGGGCACATGGTTTAATCTAAATATGCACCAACAATTCAAAAACTTTTTTAATTAAAATTTTCTAATAATATCAACCAACACACTCTTTGAGGTAACCCAAAAATAAAAATTATATGTACAAAAATTAAACAAAAAAAACCCTGATTCAACTCCAGAAATGGTCGGATCATACAATATATCCACCTTATTACAGCTCATCCTCGAGCAACACTATCATGAACCTCTCATATTATAAACCCAAGATATCGGACCACTGAGCCATCATATATTCTACCATTTCCCATTATTTATCACGAAGACATCCATATTGATATAATACATGATCTATCATCACATTCAATCCTTGCATACATTATCACTCTAATCAAACACATATATTATATTCTACCCAAAGGAAACATCTATCTTAATCTCAACATTATCAACATCGACCACAATAGAGAGGTCAGTGTGATATCAATCTAGTTTGATACATGAAAAACATCATGCATAGAAATATATTTCTATGGTAGATCCAATCGGTATGCCCCCAGCACTATTCTCTCCCCAATATAATAAGGTACAAAAAACCTATGTGCAATCTTTCCCTACTTCTATATCCTGTGGTGACCCGACCAAGCTGACAACAAATAGAATACATGAATAGCATATACACAATCTAGGGGTAATCAATGAATATCTACATAATACATATATCAACTATGAGATGTATCCACATGTTTCTAAATATTTTGTACATTCTCTGGTAACTCTGGAACCAGACACGATAAAAAATACTCTAACTCGATACCCTCCATCGAACATAGATTTGATCTGCATGGAATTCAATAAATAGAATCATACGTTGTTATGTTTACAGTTTTCTGGTAACTATTATTATATATAAACACCAAAAAACATGATTTTCCTCAGCTCCAAAAACTTCATGATCGCATTATTACAACATATCATATTCTATGTATAGAGTATGACATGTCTTAACATCATTATGTGGGTCCAATTCCATAATATAAAACTAATATGTACAAAAAACCTTCTTTAAGTCCTGGAAAAAGTGTGTTGTGAAACATTAGTCATGATCTGAAATGATAGACTGTGGCACCTAGTGCGGATGGGATATCTAATGAATATAAAAATATTTTTTCTACACCACTAATAATGTTTCCCCTATATTCAATAAATGTTTGAAGTTCATTAAACCATCCATATGAACCTAGATAGCTTCATAAGTCTTATTATTCATTAAATGTACTAGCATCGTTTCCATTATCATGTAATCCCCCATCAATTTCAGAATGTGCAATGTCTATAGAAAACCCACAAGTTGTTGATGCTCCTCCATCACCTACTAAGAGGATCAAAAATGTGTCTAGAACTGTGCTATCTCATTTATCATTCCTTGACACAAAAACAATTTTTGAGGTACATCGTACATATTGGCCACACCTAGATGTACATCCCACTTGGTGGCACAAAAATATTTAATTAAATCTTTCCATATTTTCATAGGTACATGAACCAGATATCTGATATTGTTGATATCATACTCATTTTTCATTAATCTGAATGTGACTCATAACCTTCTAGGCTATCCCTCTTGGTAAATCAATCTGTATCCTCATACATAATGTATCCAATCTAGATCAGAAATGTGGAATTCATTGAAATTGATACATGATTCACGTGTTCTCGATTATTTTGAACCACCACATGCATTTTATCCATCAAATTCATTATTTTCCATTAAATTCTAGACTCCTAAATTGTATGAGTAAGTGGTTTCGTTCTCAATGAATCAGCCACACTATTTAATTTCCCTAGAATACATTCTACATCAAATTAAATTGACTTCATATAATATACTCATAACTATTTTCAAGGATTCAAATCTAACTATGATAAGATTTACCACAAACTCGTGTAATCTGTTAAAAATATTAAAATCTTATGAAATAGATAATTTCACCACAACATTATATCATAAATAATATCTTCATAGAAGAGTTTGTGCATAGGTATGTTATTTTCATGTGGCCTTAGATTATGAGGACCATTGAACAAAACTCATTCACAATGCTTAAACAAAACTCTGAGTCTGATTACCAAATCATCACAATTAATTGCGTACACATCACCTGGATCGGGTTGGATAAAAACTACTATAGATGTCAAACCCATATTCATATAATAGAAGGAATTATCCTAGTAATATGACCAATAAAACAATATCCAATTCTCGGTAAATCATGAAATAAACACTTCCAATCTAGAAAACTACAGGATGAATCACTCATAATATCTAGTTAACATCAGATAGCTAATGATTTAAAATTAGGGCTTGTCTTTCTCCATGAATACTCCTTTAATAACCTTATATTGGTCCACAAAAAAACATTCCTCCAAGATGATGTATCACATGATGTGTACTTTATCAGTCCCAAATTATAACATCTGAATCATGGCATATAGTTGATTCTCTCCCAGTGTATTCATGACCATGTCAATATATTGGGCATGATCAACATGACTGTTGCAGTACACTAGGATGTAATCGATAAATAATACAACAAATTTTTACAAATACTGATCATTAATCTGAATCATGATTCCCAAAATCACTTTTTTTACAACCCTCAATCGAAAATACATTATTATGAGCTAATATAGGCCATACTGTCACGACCCTTCCCCTGGGGCCTGAGTCATGACTACCCCAAGCCCGCCTTTCATAGGCCTGGGGCTGGTGACTAGCATCAAAGGTGAAAATACCTAATAATAGGAAGGAATTGACATTATAAATTGAAAACACACACACAACATAGTATGATATGAATGTAAACACTAGGTAAAGATGAATAAAAAAGAGTGCAGAAAGTTAAATGGGCTAGAAATACAAGACCTACTTGAAAGTGAAAGTAAAACTAAAAAACAAGTCCAACTAAAAAAGAAGAGAAGCTATTAGGTCACCCTACATGGTTCCTATATAAAGGGTAGGTACAGAGGGACTCCTAATCAATATACTTCTATAAGTCTCCTATGTGTACTGACTCGTTTTATGGTCCACCTCCGGCTACCGTCCAGTCCTGCTACTTAGCCTCAGTCAGCAAATGTCTATCATCTTCATCCAAAAAAACGAGGTGTGGGCATGTCCCATGTAGAGGTGAGTATAACGATACCCAGTAGGGACCCAGAGACCCCCAAGGTCTCACAAAATACAACAGGGATAAACCACAAAGGATGAAATCAACATATAACCGCACTTAGGTATATTCCCATACATATACCTAAGTTATCTAGTAATCAATCACAAACAAGAGGAAAACACAAGTTACTTACTCAACTCACATATGTATACAACTTTTGTAGAGAGATAGAGATGATCTAATGTAGCCATTAAATAATCTTTTATTTCAGACCCACACAGGATCCCAGACCATTAGTTAGAATTGTCAAACCCACACAGGATCTAGGGACAGTAGTCAGAGCTATCAGACCAACACATCATCTAGAACCAGCTACTCTGTTGGACCAACACATGATCCAAGAACAAAATTCAGAACATTTAGACCAACACATGATCCATGAATAGTCATCAGAACAGTCTGACTAACACATGATCCAGGAACAGTCAACAGTTTATAGCAAGCCTCACTGTTTCCACTAGCATGCTTGATTCTGGGAGGGTCTTATCCTCAAGCAAAGAGTTGATACATCAAATAATATATCATCCCAATTTTATGTATCATGAATATCATACTTCCTTACGAAACTCAATGTGACAGACATTGCATCAATCAGACGCCTGGTCAGAGAGTTATTGGCATTTCCGTTTCAGAGGGCCCGGTTGGATTAATGTTCAATCTAACCTGACCATACCCTAACTGCGTCCAAACCCCATTTGGGGTATTCCAAAAGAATCATCTCGCTCCATGCTTTCCTTCTCCATTCACAGTTCATTGATCGGACCCCCTGTTGCCCATGTTATGGGGAAAAGGTGAAATCAGGTCCAACAGGTCTGGGTCGGGTCTGGCCCTGTCGGACCAACCCCGCCCGAACTGGAATGGGCCATCACAATTCGGGATGACCCGACCTGAATCGGGTCCCAATCAGGATCAGGCATGGTCCACGGGTCTGACCTGACCCTCCTGAACTGTCCCTGCCCGCGGGAACAGGTTCAGCCCCCAGCATCGGGCCGACCCAAGCTGGGCACCCCGGCCGGCGAGGACCATGGCTTGCGTGGCCTGGCTTGTGGCATGCATGTCCTGCACTGTCAGCCTGTGTGGCCTGGGCTGGCAGCCTGTGTGGCGTGGCCTGACGGCCCACAACAACTGGGTGGCCAGTGGCTAGCAGTGCCCTGCGTGGCGCTCTGTAACCGCGTAAGGGGGGGGGGGGTGACACGCCCCCCGTCACTCGAACGGAACCGACACCTGGCACCTATTCGGTAGTCCGTGAGTCCCAGGAGGGTACCGCCTCTTCTGACTAGCCTAGCGGCCACCGGTATGCTCAGCAGGCGGCCGAACCAGCCAGCCGCTTCTGATCCACTGCCGCTGCCAGGGGTCCGTGACTTCTTCCTCTACACGGTGCGACGACACTACACCCCTCTGGTGGCCTGGCATCCTCCTATGTGCACCGTAGAGGAAAGGGTAGTGGCTTTTTCCCATACATGGCGCGACGACACTGCACCCCTCTGTCAGCCTGGAAGCCGCCCGTGGGCACCCCTGCGGCCATGGGCCTCAACATTTTAGTCTAAATGGCGTGATGGTGTCGCGCCCTTCCGGCGACCCGGCGGCCCTGCACCACTAGTATCCTTCTCAGCGGGCCTAATGCCGGTCATCGTTGCACCTCCACCGTCTTCAAATAGTGAAGAAAATTAGAGGGGGGGGGATCAGACAATGTTTTTTCAGCCTCCTTGACCGCATTATGCTGATATCAATTGATCAATAATAAACCAAGATTTGTATGATGATGAACGAAATCAAAATAAAAAATAAATCCCTAACATCTGGTTCGTTGTTCATTGAAGATGTCGTGGAATGGAGGACTTCGATTCGTTGATGTCGTGAAAGAAGATGAAGAAGTCGAGTATGTCTTCGTTAGTGTTATTCAAGGATGGAACTTATCCATTTCCCCGGTTGATGATCATTCTTTGTTGGGGGAAGAAGTGTTCTTCATTGGAGAGTACATTTTCTCCCATGTTCCTATAAAAAGACAAACTCTAACAAAATAAACGATTATGGCATCTTATTAAATTGTTTCTATATAATCAAAAGGTTTATATTAATTAAATTAATGTGATAATTTAATAATTTAGAGGGTTGGAACCATAAGTGGGGAGTTCAAGGCGGTTTCTCCCCACTTAATGGTGGGTCTAAGAGGTTATTCCTTATGTGGTCCCCAACAAAATAATTAAGAAGAGGTGTTTAGACCTAGAGTGGGCCCCACAACCATAACCTATCATGGGAGGTTAAGGTGTGGTGTCCCCCACCTGCAACCTCCTCTTGGTGGTTTTAACCAACTAGAAAAATAAACTAAGATAAACACTTAATTTATTTTATTATTCCAACGAAAACCCAAAAACTGACTTTCATTCTTGACCATTTGTTGTCGATGTGAAAGACTTTATATGGGAATATCCGCAATTAGATTTCAATGGTGACCTTATATTCTAATTCTAATCACCGGTTCAAAAGTTATAAAAACCCACTGGTATGTTTACTGAACCTACCCGAACAAAACATCAGAAATTGATTCTGGGCACACCGGGCCTCAGAATCAAGTGCCGTCAGTTTTTACGGACTCTTAAAAATCAAATTTATAAAAATAAATTCCACAGGATTTCAAGGTCTTTAAATTCTCCCCACTTCAGTGCTTTACATCCCAGTAAGCTACAACATTAACTAAGGGAACAGATGGGGGTAATGTGCAAGCATCTCAGCCTCCCACTCCAATGTGCTTTCATGGATGTTCTCGTGATACCTGAGAACACGCACCAGAGGTATCAACCATCCACGTAGGACCCGCTCCTATCGATACTCAATCTTCACTAGGACCTCCATGAATGTCTCCCCATCATCAGTGTCCATCTCTCTATTGTCTATGATCTGAGTAGAGTCGGGCACGTATCCCCTAAACTGGGATACGTAGAAGATGTCTTGTGCCTGGTACAACTGAGGTTGGAGAGCCAAGAGGTAATCTACCTCACAGAATCTAATGGGGACTTGGAATGGTTCGATGAATATCAAAGATAACTTTCTGTCTCGGCCAAACCACCGTAGATCTCGTCGAGGTGTGACCCGTAGAAAGTCGTGGGTTCCATCATCGAACTCCAGCGGTCTCCATCTCCAATCAGCATCTGACTTCTTCCTTCTCCGTGTAGTCTTAATCCGCTCCTGGATTATTTTCATCTTCTCTATGGTAGCTCATACCATCTCTGGTCCCACCAGTGCTAACTCCCAAGGGTATATCCAAAATAAGGGTGATCTATAAGGTCGCTCGGATAATGACTCAAAATGTGTCATCCATATGGTGGAGTAAGAGCAGTGGTTGTATGAAATATCCACTAATGATAAGTGGTCCTCCCAGCTGTGACCGAGGTCGAGGACATAAGCACGAAGCATGTCCTTGATGGTGTGAATGATCCGTTCAGTCTGACCATCTGTCTGAAGATGGAAGGCGGGGCTCAAACGTAGTTGTGTTTCAAAAGCCCCCTACAACCTCTTCCATTGTCGGGAAGTAATCCATGAATCATGATCGGTGAAAATCATCGATGTTATACCATGAAAATGCACAATATACTGCATTTTGCGGTGTCCCATGCTCTATATTGAACCTTTCTCTCTGATCGGTAGGAAGTGGGCACACTTGTTGAGTCGGTCGACGATCACCCAAATTGAGTCGTGACCCCTAGATGTACGTGGAAGACCCTTCATGAAGTCCATGGATTTCTAATCCCACTTCCAATCTAGGACTTCTAAAAGCTGAACCCATCCTACTGGTACTTGGTGCTTCTCCTTCACTTGTTGAAAAGTGAGGCATCGAGAGACAAACTATGCTACTGCCTTCTTCATACCTGGTCACCAATGCTATCGTCAAAGGTCCTAGTACATCATTGCCACTCATGGATGTACCGCTAGAGGGGACGTGTGAAACTCCCTCAACACTTCCTCTTGAAGTGACACATGTACCATAGTACGTCCTTTGAAGATGATGACATTCTCCCAAACATCAAAAAATCAATCAAGATCCTACCCTATGGATATCTGAGAAAGTTGTGTCTCGCAGTCAGTGTCTCCATGTTGTGCTTCCTTAACTCGCTTAAGAAGTGGGGAGTGACTGTAAGAGACTTTAGAAGGGCTGGTCCATCACTATCCACAAAGGATATCTATAAGGATACTACCTTATTTGTTTCCTCTCCTAGAAACATTAGACCATATCTCATACTAAGAGAATCTGCAATAATGTTCCCCTTCCCAGGAGTATAGAAAATCTCCAAGTCATAATCTTGGTGGAACTCAAGCAAAAGTCAAAATCTCAAGTTCAGATCCTTCTGAAAGAAGATATACCTGGGACTCTTGTGATCAGAGTACATGGATAAATGTTTACCCATAAGATAGTTCCACCACATCATCATGGAGAAGACCACTACTAATAAATCCAAGTCATGGGTAGCGTAGTTCTGCTCATACTGTCTCAGCTGATGACAAACATAAGCGATCACTGCTCACTCCTACATCCACACACACTAGAGTCTAGTCCTTGATGCAACTCAGTGGACTGCATAACATATTCCCTCTTATGGAATCCACAATATGGGGGCACTAGTCAACCACTTCCTCGTCTCCGAAAAGCTATCCAAGCATCTCTCCGACCACACGAAGGTTTTCCCCTTCTTATTCAAGACTGATAGTGGTTCTTCAACTCTGGAGAAGTCTAGTACGAACCTCCGGTAGTAACCAGCCAAACCCAAGATACTCCGTACCTCCATCACACTCCTGGGTGGCTCCCAAGAATGTACCACCATGATCATCGCTAGATCCACTGCAACATCAGCCTTCGAGATGACATGTACCAAAAAGTGAACATATCAGATCGAAAATTGTCACGTCGAGAGGTTTCCATAATGTTATTCTTCTCGGATTGTGTCCTCTACTACCTGTAAATGGTAGGAATGCTCCTCCTCAGTATTCGAGTAGATCAGAATGTTTTCGATGAATACTACAACAAAGCGATCGAGGTATGGCTGGAAGATTGTGTTCATGTGTCCCATGAACACTGATAGAGAATTTTTTATGCTGAAGGGAATAACCAATAAATCCTAGTGGACATGCCTCCATCTAAATTCCATCTTTTTCACATCCTCGTCTCGGACTCTGAGCTGGTGATATCTTGATATGAGGTCTATCTTCAAGAACCATCGTGATCCCTTCACCTGACCAAAGAGATCTTCGATCCATGGGAGTGGGTACATGTTCTACATAGTCAGCTGATTCAAGCGATAGTTGTCGACACAAAGACTCAAACAACTCTCTACCTTATTAGCGAACATAATCGGGGATGCCTATTGAGAAACACTAGGCAAGATGAATCCCTTCCCGAGTAAGTCCTCTAGATGTACCTGCAGCTCGCGAAGCTCTGCGACAGCCATCCGATATGATGGTTTAGATATCAGTGTCATCCAGGGGTATAGGTCAATGTAGAATCCCACCTCTCGGCATGGAGGTAGACCTGGGACATCATCAGAGAAAACATCCACGTACGGGCCCACCACTAATGAATAGCTCTGAATCTCCACATATACTGCTCTGAGGGTATGGCAGGCCAACTGATGTGTCATCAGCTGCACCCTACTTTGATTAAGTATGTCATGTGTTGCAAAGGATCTCTTCTCACTGGTGAAGGTGAACCTGGTCCCATCTGTGAAGACACACCACACATTGTGCCTATTATAGCCGATCTGAGCACGGACTGTAGAGAACTAGTTCATACCCAAGATGAAGATGTAATGCCTCGACGCCTCTATGAGGAGATCGCAGCTAAAGAACTAGCCTCCTAGAGTATGCTCACACTGCCAACACCAGTTCGTAATCTTCGAGTCAGATCCTGTAGGAGTCTCTAGCTGTAAGGATTGAGCCAATGACTATCTCAGAATCTCCAAACTCTGAACAAGTGAAATGGAAATGAATGAGTGACTAGAACATGTGTCTATAAGAACTACAGCTAAGGTGGTGTAGACACACATAGTAACTCGATTCATCTATGGAGCACCATGGTCATATGACTCATCTACCTAGAGCTGAGCTCTCTCATGTCCACCTTCTCCCTACAGTCTGGGTGGACCTCATAGTGAGGGTGGCGGTAACACCTCGAATCTTTGTCCACCACTAGCTACACGACCAGCTTCTCTACCACATATGTATGCTCCATGCGGTCCACCTCGATCGAACCTCTTCCTCTGCATGAGAGGTCCCTCAACTGTATATTGATCATCAGAACAACGGGACGAACAATCATGAGCCATGTGACCATGGCCTACACAAGAGTAGCATTTCCCGCCCCGGGAATGACTACCTCTATCTCGTGTGACCCACACAACTGAACCTGTGTCTTGAGGTCGTCCACCATATGGCCTAGTTCACTTGGACATTTGTGCCATCTGTCTATATCTTACTGCCGAAGAAACCGCTGCATGTCAAATAGTGATTCATCTCTCTACTGGTGACTACTAAGCAAGAAAACTATCCACTTGGAGGGATCTCTCAAACACCCCCTCCCATGTCGGGATGCTAAGGGAGATCATAGAATCCTTGATCTCTCACCAGAGCCACTGCTCAATGTTACGGGCCCTAAAGAATGGGTCCCGCAGAATATATTCGGAGTAACGCGAGAGGTCAGTGATCCTCGCTGAGTACTATGCCACTATCATGCTACCCTTTTCTAGATGCAATAGCTCTTGTCATCGCACCACGCATAGGGTTGCTGGGAAAACTCTGCTCAAAAAAGGCTCTCGAAGTCTACCCACAGTTGTGTCACCTCGCCATGCACCTACAGCTTCAGGCTCCACTATCTACCTGCTGCTGCATAAAGAAGACTCTCGGAAAGGATCATCATAAGGTCTCATGGTTTCCCTACTAGTCTGAAGACTCTCACTAGAGCCTCTATCCTATCTTCATCTACCTGCGGCTCTGTCTCACACCTGAACGTGGGTGGCCTCTGGCACTGAAACTCATGCAACATGCTCATGTGGAATGCACTCTCTGCTGATGGGGATGGCGGTATCGGTGGCCCGACTGATATTAGTACCGCTGTTGCATCTGCTGAAAAATGGACATGCATTGAGGCCTCGCCGCTCGATGGGATATCTGTACACACAACTCTAATTACCCTAGTTGGGTTTCTGCATAGAGGCATCCTGGAAAGAAAAAGTTGTGCCATGCTCAATAAGTTATAACTGGTGAGCTGACTCAAAGAGATCACAAAAAAACTCTTGAAAAACACACGCAATCAGTGTATTCATGTACCGATTCAGAAATTAGATGTCAGTGTCCTAGTGTATGGATATATCATCCACCACATCAACACTAAACCCTGAACTAAAATCAACACATAGTACCCTTAACACTATTTCTTCACATAAAATAATGATCAGAGTCTTATGCTATGTGGTAGAACCAACTCCTCGTATACAAATTTTTCATGACCCGTCCCATGGGGCTTGTGTCGTGACTACCCTAAGCCCGCCATCTATAGGCCAGTGGGTTGGAGACTAGCTCCAAAGGAGAAAATCCCCTAACCTGGGAATGAATTTAATTTATAAACTAAAAACACACAAAAAACAGAGTTCTAGATGAATGTAAACACTAATTAAATATGAATACGAAAGAGTGATGAAAGGTAAAAGGGCTAGAAATGCAAGCCCAACTAGAAAGTTAAAGTACAACTGAAAATGAAAAGAAGCTACTAAGTCATCCTCCATGGTTTCTACCCGAATGGTAGGTATAGATGGCCTCATCAACACTCAACGATCATCTGTATCCTCTGTGTACTGACTCGTCGTAAGGTCCATCTCGAGGTACCGTTCAGTCCTACTACTCAGCCTCATTCTGTGATGTCTGTCGTCAGCATCCTACACAACGAGGTACATGCATAGTCCGTATAGGGGATAGTATAACGATACATAGTAGGGACCTCGAGACCCACATGGTCTCACAAAATCCAACAAGGATAAACCAATATGTATGAAATCAGTAGATAATCCCACTTAGGTATATACCCATACATATACCTATGTTATCATGTAATACATTTCAATCATGAGAAAACACAATTTACTCACTCATCTCACATAGGTATATATATTCTGTAGAGAGATATAGATGATCAGATGTATCCACTGAATCATCTACGCAATCAGACACGCACATGATCCAGGACCAGCGGTTAGAACTTTCGGACCCACACAGGATACAGAAACATTAGTCAGAGCAGTTGGACCCCCACATGATCCAGAACCAGTTATTATGCTGGTCCAACACATGATCTAGGAACATTCATCAGAATTTTCAGACCAACACATGATCTCGGAACAATCAACAGTGCACAACCAGCCTCAGGGTTTCCACCAGAATTCTTGATTCTAGGAGGATCTTCTTCTCAAGCCAAGATTCGATAAGTCAACATCCAAGTCATCGGAAGATTATGTATCCCAATTATTTGTCTTTATATAAGAAACTCAACCCGACAAACTGTGCGTCAATCAGACACCCGGTCTGAGTGTTATTGGCATTTATATTCCGAGGTCCTGGCTAGATTTAGGTTCAATCCAACTCGACCGAACCCCAACTGCGTCCAAACCTCATTTGGGGTAGGCCAAAAGAACTGTCTCATTCCATGATTTCTGTCGCCATAGAAGGTTCGTCAATCAGGCACATGTAGCCCATGATATGGGTGAAAAGGTGAAATCGGTTGAAACGGGCCAGGTCGGGTCTGACCCAGTCTGACAGACCGGGCCCCACCCGACCTGGGTCGTCCCGGTTCGGGTCGACCTGACAAACTCAGTATAGGACCAGGGCCAGGCTTAGTCCATGAGTTTGACCCGGCCCTCCAGAACCCGGCTGGCACGCCCGATCCGGTTCATCTCGCGGCAGCAGCCCAACCCGCACTGGGCAGCCCGACCCAAATGGCCTAGCTGGCAGCCGACACGGCCTGCGTTGGCGGCCCGCGTGGCCTGGGAAGGTGGACCGCGTGGCCTGGTCTGGCCGCCTATGTGGCCAGGGGGGCCAGCTCCTAGCGGCGCCCTACGGGTAATGCCCTAGGAACATAGGGGGGGTTCTGTGGCCCCCGTCAAACGAAAGGAACCAGCGCCTGGTGCCTGTTCGGTTTCCCACGAGACCTAGTAGGGTCCCCCTTCATCTGGATGGTTGAGAGACCAATCGGTATACTCCACTAGCCTTCGGCCCAGCTGGCTGCTTCTCCTCGACCACTGCGGCCAGAGAGCAGCGACTTCTACCTCTACACTGCGGGGCGGTGCCGTGCCCCTCTGGCGGCCTGGTGGCCACCCGTGTGCACCGTTGTGGCCACGGGCCGTGGCCTACTATTCCAAGTGGCACGATAGTGCCATGACTTTACGGAAACTCGGCGGCCCTGTGCCACCGGTTTCCTTTTCGGCCGGCCCGACGACGGTCGTCGTTGCACCACCGCCATCCTCAACATGCGATGAAAAGCAGATGGGGATGGTTGGGTCATGTTTTTTCTGCCCGTGCCCTCCGTGTTTTGGTGATATCAATCAGAAAATCGTAAACCAAGATTTGAACGATGAAGAACAGGTACAAATTCAAACATAAATCCCCTACCTTGAGTTCTTTATTCGTTGACAATGTTATGTAATGGCGGACGTCAATTCATGGAAATCGTAAAAAATGATTAAGAAGTCGAGGACATCGTCATCAGCGTTCTTCATTGATGGTAATTCCCCCTTGCCCTGGTTGAAGATCGTTCTTCATTAGCGTAAGAAGTGTTCTTCGTTGGATAATTCTTTTTCTCCAATGCTTCTCCAAAAAGACAAATGCTCACAAAATAAAAGATTATGACATCTTATTAAAATGTTGGCACAAAATTCAAAATTTTCAAATTAATTAATTAATTGTGATCAAATAATAATTGAGAGGGTTGGCACTAATAGTGGGTAGTTCAAGGGGGTTTCTCCCCACGTAATGTGCGGTACAAGAGGTCATACCTCGGGTGATCACAAAAAAATTAATTAAGAATAAGTGTTTAGACCTCAGGTGGGACCCACCACTATAACCTTTCCTGGGATGTTAAGGTGTGGTGGCCCCCACCTCCAACCTCTTCTTAGATGTTTTATCCAACTAAAAATAAATAAATTAAGAAAAGCACTTAATTTATTTTATTATTCCCATGTAAAACCCACAAACTAACAATCATTCCCGACCATCTTTCATCGAGGTGAAAGCATTCTTAATCAAATACCAGCACTACGAATTCAACAATGCCCTCAGATTTTGATTCTGGGCACAACAGGCCTCAGAATCAAGAGCCTTCATTTTTTTTGAGGACTCATCAAAATTCCTTGTATTGAAAAATACTCCACAGGATTTCTAGGTCTTTAGACGTACCAAATTCAAAATGAAATCCTTTGTCTATCAGATGTCTGAGATCTCTTTTGATCATAACAAACTTTTACATCATCATTCAACCACACACAAAATCTTCTCATCACGGAAAATATATCATTATAATGTTGAAGAGGATATATTTTCTTTACATTCATCTGGTTCAAATTATGATTATCAACACATAATTTAAAACCTTGGTCAGCCTTCTTTGCAAACAACACTAGTGATCCCCAATGCAATATACCCAGACAGATAAAACCATTATCCTCTATCACTTACAGTTAAATATTTAGTTCTTGAAACTATGTTTGTGCCACTCTGTACGGTGGACTAGATACTAGATCAGCCTCCATAATGTGATCAATTGTGAATTCCACATCTCTTTCAGGTGAACGTTTTGAGAGGAATCCGAAAAAACATCATAAAACTGTAACACTAATAGTGGAAAGATATCATGGTTTACTCATCCATAATCCAACAATAAACTAGAATAATCATCTATTAGTTCTATTATATGTTGAGTAATTCTCCATGTTCATCCTTATTGAATATACCATTCCCCATGTGAATATAATTATCACCCATAGAAGATATAATGTTTAGTATCCTCCAGTATTAATCTATGTGGTGTAGACATGTCACATTCCAGTCCCTAACTATAATTAGTTTGATGCCTAAAATTTCAAGGATATTAAGATCCCACAAAAGATGATGATCCCAAACAGTAATTAAACGTATATATGAAGATTCCTCTAGACCATACTCTTATCCTTGTATTTTTTGTCATCACGCTACTCAACAACACCACCTACATTCTTAAAGAATTAACATGTTTTATTGATATAACATAATGAAATACACTAGTGTCAAATAATGTACTAGATAATGTAGAAGATACATGAATAATACACATAACTATCTATGGTCCAGCTTTTTTATATGCAATTATAGTTTGCAGAACATGGAGTTTTCTCGTCCCTGTTCTCTGTTTTGTCATCAAACTCCCTTGATTTTCACCACTCTAATGATATGGGAACAACAACCCAAAAAAAATACATTTCCTCTACCTACAGGGATAGTAGAACTCTAGTTAGCAATATGATATGGTGTAGAAGGTCCCCATGTATCCTCCTCATTCTATTCAGCTTCTCCATAACTGACTGTATGTTTCTATATCCTACAAAACATTTATATATTCCCCATATTTCACAAAACCGAAACACTACTAGTTTTCAATGGAAATTTATATGGTAATGAAGTATCATAAAACAATGATCAAATATTAAATCATTATAGTTGTGTAAAACTGACCCTATTGTCTATCCATCATGATTTCAACTTCTATGTGTAATGTTTTTGTAACACTCTGAGATTTTTTAAATTTATTTTTTCAAATTAATTATAACTTTTGATATTCCCTCTTCACGCGACACGAAAAATAGATTTTTTTTATTTTATAATAAAATTATATTTGGATTTTTTTTATATGGAACACCAAAGGATGATTTCACTAAATTCAACACAACATGGATTGTGTTACATGCAATATCGAGTTTCCGCAAAACAACAGTTATCTATTATAATTATTTAAATAAAATGTTTTAACCATTAAATTAATTATGGGATATGAATAGAAATAATTAGTTTATATTTATTAGTTATAATGGTTGTTGTAATGACAATATATAATTTCTGTTATAGTATATAAATGTTATATAGTACTATTTTCTAAAATGAACTGATTTTCTTATCCTCACAAGAAAAATAATTAAATTTATGTTAGAAAGTCCTAGAAATTTATTTTGATAAATAAATATAATTTTTCAATTCCGAATATTAAAATTTTGTTAGGGTGTTTTAAGGTGTTTTTCTTGAATAGTATCGCTTTTCGATGAATAGTAAAAAATAGAACATTTTAGTTAAAAACCGACATTTTCATTTAAGTAATTGTTTCACAATAAATTAATTTTAAAGTATCAATATATAAATAATAAAGATATTAATCATATTTAGTTTCATTAAATAATTTTTATAATTGAATTAGATATAAAAAATTATTAATCTTTTCGAAGTCCCTTTTACCCACCTTATGGCCATATCTATGGGATTTCAATTAAATCTTATTCTACCACTTTTGTTAAGTTAATTTGAAAAATAAAACATGAATTATTGTTATCAGCATTAATATTTTTGTATAATGTGAACAAAATATTTATTTGTCAATAGAAACATTGGAATTTTATTTACCACTGTGAAACATAAATATTGTAATTAAAGGTAAAAATAATATTGTAATAATATTAAAATTTCCCTAATAATTCTCCAAATTTCATAGTATATGTGTTTTTAGAAACAAATAAAAATTATTTTAAAAATATGATCCTTTTTCGGCCACATTTGTTAGATTACAATATTTATTATATGTTATTAAACGAGTTAAAAATGTCACATTCATACTGAAATAAATGAATAATTTTTCTATCAGGGTACAAATAATAAAAATTCAACTATAAAAATTAATAATTAATAAAAAGAATAAATTTTCATCGTGATAATTTATTTTTAATTTTTGAAAAATAAATAACATAATTAATAGATTCTAGAATAATGAAGTAGTAATTGGTTAGTTAATTAAGTTATCAAATAAATTATATTAAAATATTAAAATAAATATAACATGAATTAATTAATGACATCACCAAAATTTATAGGGAACATATATGTGTTATGGAAATATTGGAATTCATTTTTCGAAATTATCATGTTGGTTGGATATTTCAAAAAATGAAAATAATAAATTGTATTAAAAATGACATAAATGATACATTAAAATTAATAATAACTTATTAAATGATATAAAATAAATAAAAACATAAGGAACCTCCTAATAATTTGGATAGTGTTGAATATTTCATCAATGTTCCAATTGGTCTAATTTTGGAATTTTATATTAAATGTATTTTTCCTATTGTTTAAAGAGACATGTTTTCACAGTAAGTGTTAAATTGTATAACTTATGGTTAATGACAAAAGATAAGGTTAATTTTGTTACCATAAAATTTTTATTATTAATTGGTAAATAATATTTTGACCCATCCTCATTTAATATTCATTATAACCCCATTCAGATCTATAATAGTATGATTTTATAATAAATATAATTACATTATAAATATATTATAAAATCATACTATTATATTTTGACCCATCTCTACGCAGAGGTGTGACCTATTTTTCATGTATACAATATTTCTATGTGTATGAGGATAAATATAAAGGATTTAATTAATATTTATTATGTAATATTGTTTTTTTATAATTCTTATTCAATCCAATTCCCATCCCTTTAACAATATTGAATGATATCATCACTAGTGTGTACGTACGGCTTACCTTCTCCACAACCTGATGCGATTATTCTTCCACATTCACTATTCAAGGATTATTATAAAAAGATATATATTTAAAAATAACAAAATTTATGATATAATAATTCAATGAGAATAATGATATATATACAAACACACACACACATATATATATATATATATATTAGATACATAATTTCATTCAATATGAAAATTAAAACTCAAACAGTTTTTTGGCCTACGTCCATCTTAATGTGTCTAGGAATGGTGACTTCCATTTCGTACATTTTTATTCTATAGATTAATATCATATAAAAATACTAGATATTCATGTTATTAATATATTATTATTCATTATTAAATAATGATATAATTATAATGACCCCTGATATAAAAAATTAAGCAACAAATTAAGAACAATTAAAATATTACCTGATGTGAGACCTTAGCATAAGATCATTAACTAGTATATAATATTGGTTCATAATCAAAACGTATGTGGTATTATATATAATAGTATTGTTTTATAATATATTAATAATTAATTATATTTATTATAAAATATTCTTGTTCGAATATGATGAGATTCAAGACACAAGGAAAGGTACTTCTGTCTCAGCTTTATTTCGGTGAGACATAAGCCTCATACTCCACTTATTTCTTCTACCAGTGTATATAATACCCATAAATTCCTTTATATGTATTATTTAGAAGATATTAAAATTTTTATATTCATAAAATTTTATTTCTTATATGGGGAATGCATATTTATTGATTACAATGTAATGAGTACTGATTTAAAAATCTTTTCGATATTTGGGATTATATCATTTAACCCGTCATTGGGGAATACTTATCATCCATTTTCATGTTTTCAAAAGATTTTTTCATAATTTGTTTTATTATTCTCATAATTATTTTTAAAGTCATATTACCCATATATCAAATTTTCTATTAAACTGTTTTAAAGGAATCATTATTTCATTTTTCAAACAATGTAAATATAGACTTTTATTGAAAAAATATGAGAAGAAGGTTTTTTAACATATACATCATGAATTTATTTTTATTTATTCATGATTACCTGCTACCTTAAATATTCCACTACATTATTACAAGGTCATTTTGAAATAAAAAGTTTTATTTTAAAATTGAAAAACATTTTTTGAAATGAAAATTATTCCCAAAAATATAATATATTTTCCTCAGGAACTGTTTTCAATTTTTTTTTATGATTCCATTGTATGTATTCAATGTGGTTTAAAAGAAAAGGGTTTTGATTTTTTTTATTTTCAGAACTCATTTTTAATGAAAATTCATGTTCCAAGTGATATTTTAAAATCATAACCCACTTATGATGATATAAATTGTTGTTGGTCCAGAATACCATTCACATTTTCTCCATGAATGGATTATGTTATAATGACATGATTTTAAAGAAATTCCACTACTTTTTATAGATTATGATTTTGATGAAATTATTATTAATCTTATATTGTTTCCATAGGTTGTGATATGATGAAATTTTTATGATTCTTATTTTATTCATTGTGTTACGATTATGATACATGTTTTTTTTTGTTTTTTTGAACATATATGTCTGATTTTATTATGCGATTGGTGGGACCAATATAATCCGATGATGCATTGGGTAAAGAATTATATCTCATGAGATTAACTAAGATGGTATTGGATGTGATCCTTGACTAAAAAGATGTCCATGGGAGTAAAACATGATTGTTATGTTTGTATAAGGAGTGAACCCTTGCTATTATGATTGACATGGGAGTAAACCATGAATCCTAATATGTTATAAATATTTTAATCATGCAACTAATATGGACATGGGAGTAAACAATGACTAATAATATTTTATGGGGATTTAACCCATAATACTAATATGGTCTAGGTTGTGATTCATTTAGCTAGGATGGAAATCATTATATGCTTATGTGTCTTCCACACATCAATGTATTATTGCTATGTTATGATTTTTTATTATGATCCATGTCTTATGTTCTTATAATCTCTAAGTCTTGATTTCTGCTATAATCATTGATAGGTAAGGTATAATCTTCTATTTTGATGATCTCCCATATCCTCATGTTTATGATTACATGTCTCCCTTGTTTACCCTTTGGTGGCATAAGAGCACACCCCTTTTTTATGTTTCCATTCTCCAAGGCACTAAAAAGGATTAAGGTTGATGTAAAAAAGGTGGTGATCATTATGGGTGATATTGAAGATCATTCACTGAAAAATAGTAATTTTTTACATGTTTCCAAAGACACTAAACAAATATTGTCCTCAAGAATGTATTATTATAATGTACTGAATATTAAAAAAATGATGTAATATCCATGTATTTTAAGACATGGACACTATAGTTTGTATACAAGGAATTATTCAGTTAAAATTTGAAAGCAATTTTGATAAACCCATATTGATATAACTAAGGATATTTCTAAGTATATTTCTTGGGACGTCTATATGTATTATGATAAGGATGAATCGATGTTTAATAAAATGTCCTAAAATATTTGTAAAGGATATTGTGTGTGGGTTCTGAGGAATGCAACATTTTTTGGATATTACAAGTATTTGTAGGTCTGAAACCGATATACCATGGAGTAATAATTCTAAAAAGATGATCAGGGACTGACTTGGGGTAATCTGGTAAATGACAACATGCCTTGCTAGACACATTTTTTAACAATCTATAGAGGTTGGCATTAAAAATTCATAAACAATTTGTGATCCTTCATGATGGATTTTAATAGAGTTTTTAAATTAATAGAAATATCAACACAAAGGTATCATTGATTAAGGGAGGTGTCATAAGTTGAACATCCTATATGTGACTTTTCATGATTATGTGGTTCCTCATTGTTATAAATATTTCTTTATCTATGATTTTTCATGTTGTCAATATATAGAACAAGAAGGAACTATGTTAATGGTAATTGTGATGAACAATGAATTAAATGTACATCAGAGAAATCAAATGATATTGGAGATGGAATGCAAAACCATGTTCTTATTCTCATCCATCATTCTCATTCTTTGAATCAGGCCTGACTTCCAAATGAGAAATAGAGGAAAAACATTATATTGAGTCCCTTTATGAGGAAATGTATAGAATATTTTTAATTTTCTTTCAGTCCCCTAGTTAATTAAAAAAGGATTAGTTCCACTGAAAATATACTTTCTATTCACCATTGTTCAGAACATGAGAAATTCATTCTGAATGATTATGAGTTTGATGGAGAAGCAGGCTGGTGGTGGAATCTAATCAAGCATTCACGGCATCAAGATGAAATTTCATCAATGGATTGTGATGAGTTGAAGAACATATTCATCAAAAATTACCTTCCAGATATTATATATATGAAAATGGTGAAGGAGTTTCTCAAGATAAAGGGAAGGGATGATAAATATGTTAGTACCCATAATTTCAATTAGATAAGACATTAGAGGTACAGTTCTAGAATTATCCTCCATCCAGAATGAGAATTTGATAGGCTTATTTTTGTCTTAAATCCATGAAGTGGGTGGGTTTTATTCATAATATACATTGTTAGATATCAATAAGTTTTTCATTGTACTAAAAGTATTAAATTGAGGTTGGATTCACATTCCAATCGCATGATTTGGACATGATGTGGAAGATATAGTTTAAATGGAAATATAAAATCCATGAAGTGTTAAATATGATCCTTCATTTCTAGTCTATGTATGGGAAGAATGATGGATGAAATTGTCATAAGGGGTATAATAATTGTTTTGTGTAATTTAAGTTCATCGATCATTTGAGCGTGGATGTGATGGGAAGAAGTTGGCTAACAACATTAATGGAGCGAATTATGTACTAAATACACCTCCCCCACTTCAGTGATACAAGTGTAAGGGTAATAAGTATTATTCTAAATAGTTTCATATTTGAAGGTTTATCGATGATGATAGAAATTTACAACCTCGTAATGATTTGGAAAATGTATAATCTCATGTGATCACTATTTTAAAAGTGGAGTATGACATTATCGTTATGGAATTATTGAGTGTTTATGTACTGGAATTCATAAATAATGCTATATAAGTAATTTTATGGAATTATGGAATAATAAAATATATTTTTATTAGTCCACTATTGTTTTTTACTTAATGAATTAAGAACATATATTATTTTGAACCAAAAAAATTGATTGAGGTAATTATGTTATATTTTTTGGATAACACACAATTATAAGAAGAATAACCCTTAATATGAGGAAGATGTTGAGATGCTTATATTTGGATACGTATATGTTGGATATGAAAAAGTATGTTGGATTATTATATATACATAGGAACAGATTAACGATTTACTGACATACTAGTAATGTTATTTTTGATGATGTTAACATATTTTTGGACATAAATATAAAGAATCGTGAAAACTATAAAAATTGATGTACGATAATTCTATTTATTTCATTGTTTTATTAGATTATATGATAATAAAATTCACATGTTTGTAATTTTAGAACCATGAAATTTCTTATGATATATTAGAGATAAATATTAAGCTTATTTTGTGTACTTCTCCTAATTGTTTGGATTTTCATCATTTGTATTGATTGCAGGCTTATTCATTCCTGGAAATTATATGTTAAACTTCATATAAGTTTGTGAGATTAATTTACTATCTCTCCATAGGTTGATATATTCATATGTGATGATTTTTTATAACATATTTGTTGTGATAATTATAGATGGAATAGATAATCATTCTATTTATGGACCTCATGGTCTGCTAAAATATCTGGAATGAAAAATTCAACATCATTTCATGGATTATGGTATGACGTGGAAATTTGTAATGGAATAATAATTGGTGATGTTATGCTTAAATCAAGTATGTATATCATCTCTTAAAAATTAATCAATATAATGAGAAAGGATTTTCATGTAAATGAGTTTAATATTTTCATAGTTATTTATCATATCAATAAACTCCATCAAACATAAATATTTTACATTTTGGTGATTATTAAATTTAATTGGAACACTTTCTTCCTTGTGATCGGTGATCTTTATCAATATCTATGAATATTTATTCATTCCTCTATGACCAAATAATCACCTATGATCACCCACACGGAGACTATGTCATGATATACTTTGAAAAATTGTTTTCTTCCAACTATAACATATAAAAAATTGGTCTTTTATTTTACGCTGTGAAATTCAAACTTTTTATATCCCCAATGAATTTCAAGGGTGAAATTCGTTTTAAGTGGGTAAAATGTGACACCCCGATATTTTTTGAAAGTATTTTTCTTTTCAAATTAAATTAATATTTACATACTTCCACTTCACACAACACTGATTATATATTTTTTACTATATAAATTCACTAGTTATAGATTATGTTATACGCCACTACCCTATATGGTTTTACTACACGCAACATTGACTTGTCTTGCATTACACCCAAAATTGTGTTTCTATGAATGAAAAAAATGATACTATAATTATTTAAACAATATATTTATTACATAGCCATTAAAATTGTTATATGAATAGTAATAAGTAATTTCTATTTATATGTTATATTTGATTTGAAAAAAATATATAATTTTTGGTAAAGACTTCATATGTATTACACTACTATTTTCTCTAATGAACATCTTTTCAAGTCCTCTATGAAAGGTAATACAATTAATTGTGAAAATCATATAAATTAATGATTACAAAATAAAAATTATTTTGGAATTCAGAATATCAAAAATTTCTTCGGTTTTATTTATTTTGGGTTTTTTTGAAATGTTTCAATATTTTAAGGAATAATGTAAAATACTGCATTTTATTTAAAACACAACACATTCATTGAAAATATTAATTTACATGAAATTAATTTTAATGTCACAACATATAAATTATTCATATATTAATTTAATACACGCCTTTAGAATCCTTTTTATATTATAATTAAATATATTTTTTGTACTGTTGAACGTATATTTTAACCGCATTCTTGCCACACTTTTTTTAGATTCGGATTAAACATAATTTTATAACATTGGTGAATTTAATTTTCAGAAAATAAATATATGAAATTATTATGAAAAATGTTGTCTAATTGCATCAAATTAATTTTTATTGTATAGTAACTTTTAAAATTTATTTAACACAGTTAAAGGAAAATATGGCATTTAAATGTGAAATTAATATTATAATGATATATAAATAACCCTAAAACATGTCTTAATTTCATTTGATATGTTTTTTTCAATCCAAATCAACCTCATGTTGAAAAAATATTCCTTTATATAAGATATGTTATATATTTGATCATTTATTATATTTTCATTAAAGAATAGATAAAAATGTCACATTAAATATTTAATAAATAAATAATTTTTAATATACTGTTATAAATAAGAACAATTATACTATATATATTCATTTAAAATATATGAAATATATACATATAATGATATTTTATTTTAATTTTTTAGAGAACACATTACATAATTAATGGGTTATTGTATAATGATGCTATAACTGATTAACTAATTGAGATATCAAATAAATCACATTAAAAATATTAAAATAAATAATATTTACATAATTGTTGACATCAAATAATTTCATTTATAAAATATACATTATTTGGACATGTTGGAAGTATTTATTAGAAGTTATATTTGTGGTAAGATATTTTAATAAAATTAAAATATGAATACTAATAAAATGACATAAATGATACTATAAAATAAATAATACGTTATTAATTATTAAAAAATCTATAATAATCAAATGATAAACCAAATACCATTGGATAGTTAACAATATGTCATAAATGAACTGATTGGTTTTATTTTGGCATTTTATAGCTGTTGTATTAACCCTATATTGTAAAAGGACATGTCATCACTCTATGATTGAAATTGATTAATTAAGGCTCAAATAAGATATAAAAAGGTTAATTGTGTGACATAAACAAGTAAAAATTTTATTTGTTGAGGTTATTTGATCCCATACTCCAATATTTTTCAAAATAACTCACTTTGGACATATTCTAAATCAAATATAAATTTACTTTATATAAATTGTTTTGGAGTTTCAAAAATTCCATCTTCTCCCTAGGATGTCATAATAAACCATTATATTTTTTTATATATATGAATATTATTCATTAAAAAATTAATATTATACTTCTATTTATATTATATGAATCCTGATCACGTATGAAGATAGTCAAGACACAATGATAGGGATTTTGGTCACACATTTAATTTTGTGAGACATATGCCTCAAACACTACATGATTCTTATACATGGTGTATATACTACACATGAATGTATTTTATGAGTTTTATACGAAATAATATGTTATATACACATTATTATTATTTTCTTTCATTCTTTGGGAATAATTTTCTGTGAAAATAATCTGATGAGTGTTGATTTCAAAATTAGTTGAATATTTGGGAATATTTCGTTCGAAGTATCCATGGGGGAATAAATATCATTCATTTAATTAGTTTATAATTTTTTTTTTAAAATTATTATTAATCTTCTAATGATTTTTAAAGTCTTTCATATATAGTATTTGATTCTTACTACATGATTTTTAAGAAAATTTTCCTTAATTTCTTAAAAGATGTATTATTTAACTGTTTCAGAAAAAGAGGGAGATGATTGTTTTTTTACTTATAAAGAATGAATGTATTAATATATTTCATGATTAATTACTAGGTTTAATATTACACGAAATTTTTATGAATATTTTTTAAAATAAAATTTTCAATTTTAAATTATCGAGGATTTTTAAGAAAGAAAATCATTTCAAGAATGAGTTGATATTTTTATTAGGAACTATTTTAAATGAATTTCATGATCCATTATATGTTTTCAATGTGTTTTCATAAAAATGTTATTTTTAAAAAATATCTATTTTAAAAATTGATTTATGGAAAATTCATCTTCCATGGGATCTTTTAAAATCATTCCCCCACCAATGATGATATAATTCAGTACTTCTCTAGAATGTTATTCATATTCTTTCATTGAAGAGTTTATGTTTTTCTGGAATGATGCATATTAAATAGCACATCTTTTCATGGGTTATTATTTCGACGAAATGATTATAAATCCTATGTCTTTTCCAAAATATATGATATTAATACATATTTATGGTTCACATTTTTTTCCATGGGATAGGTTTTTAAAAAATGTTTTATATATTGGTGGAACATGTAACGAACCAACCTTTAATTAATGGAAATTTTTCTTGATCTAAATAAATGTATAATTTTGGTTATATAAAAGTGTGACCGTTGCAAATATTGTCCATGAACACATTAAGCTTGACCAGAACCGACTACAGGAGAAGTGGAATTTAATAGAGATTACCCCCCGAGCGATGTCATCCAAGCCACCCTAGGAGTCCATCACCATCGCAAAATTTACCCACTGGTCTTATGTGGGTGTTATAAGGGGTTATGTAACAAGACCCTAAAACAATGACTATGTACATTTTTTTTGTAGAATGAATGTTCGTTCATTTTATTATTGATACTTTGTAAATATTTTTTAAAGCACGAATTGTATTTTTATTTAATATTCTACAAAGAATTCAATTTGGGTGAATTAATGGACATTTGTATTAAATAATATTTGAATAAAATATTATTATAATTAAATTACATTATATTAAATATTGATGATTATATAATTTAATTAATACAATTGGAATTCTTATTATGGTATGAAAGCTATTTTTTTCAAAACCCTTAAATTTTTTATATATGTCGGTTTTTACCATTAAGATAATGTAATTTCTGTTATGTTTGATTCATTTTACAATGCTTTAGTGGATCCTCCAAGACTTATAATACATTTTGTCTATTTAAATTTTTTTTCCTTTAGAGTGTGACTCACGTCAAAATAATCAACCCTATTATTTAATGAAGTTCAGAAATTGTCATCATAAAAACAATTTCCACTCCCCGTGGGAAAACCTTATGGGCAAAAACCATGGTCTGGATTGTGGTATTGATTTGTTTATTGTTTGGTGACCGAAACCTAAATTCAAATGAATTATGTCTCCTATATCACTGTAATGGTATAATGCATCAACTTCTGGCTATTGGGTTCCAGTTCTCTACATTTAGAGTCAAATGATTTTTAGGATAAATTGTTTTAACTAGATTTTGGATAACATATATTTGGAAACATAAACATATAATATAATTTTTAGATAATTATAGAGTAAAATACTATTTGTTTGTTCAGATATAGATTATGTGTTTTTTCGTCGAAACACATACCCATATTGGTTGAAAAGGTGGAGGTGGTTCTACCAATGATACCTGGAGGTAATAACTCTTCAAAGGGTATGACATGATTGACTAGATAATTACATGGTACATGAAAATATTCCTTACTGTACACCTGGATTGAAAATCATTGGGGATATGTTTCAGATCATTCACATTTTCGTTATAAATAATTATGACAGATTTGAATATACAATGATAGTTAATGACCCAGGATAAACGCAAATACTAGAAATAACTTATGTTCAAACCAAACTATTGAATAATTTTTGTATTTAGTATCATTAAATAGATTAAATCATTATTTAAAAATGTATCTCTTTTATAAGAGTTGTGGTGAATCTAAGTATATTGATAAATTTTAGATGAATTTTTTAATTAATTAAATTAATGTTTTTTTATACCATTACTTTTTAATGATTATAATATTTAAAATATGTTCAAAAATAGAAAGAACTATTTTTATGTTCAATGAGACGAGAGTCTACCCCAATTAAGGAAAATAATGTGAAATTTATAAATTGAATATGTTTTGTTTGAAAGATATTTTAGGAATAATGGTTTAACATTTTATAGACATAATATTAATTTTATTGATATCATTTTTGTTTAATATATTAATTAATGACTTTATAATAATATTTTAATTAGAATTTTTTAAAATCTTAAATAAATTAAATGTTTTATTGAATACTATAGTAAATAATTTTTTAATGATTATGTTTATTTCATTGATTTCCATCATATATTTGGGAATGTTATTAAAATTATGTTTGTATAATTTATAATAATGTTAAACCCCAATATGGAAGACTACATAGAGTGTTTTTTTGTTAATGGGGTTTGACACAATGACTGAAGGATGATAAGGTTTTTGTGCCTATATTTGGCATACGGTATTTCCTAATTAATGTGTTTTGATTTATAATAAATGATTTGAAATGTAAATAATAATGAAAAACCAATGGGTATTTTTTTCAGGATTTGAAATTAATATATTATATTGTATAATATATACTACCTAAGTTGGGTTTATAAGAAAATTTTGGATCGAAGTAAATGCATGACACAAATATGTGGATACTGTGATCCCCTAAATGTAAATGTCTGCGATTCATGTATAAAAAAAATAAATTTTTTATATTCAACTCGTAGTGTATTTAAAAAATTGGAAACACATAAAATCCCAACTAAATGACTAAATTTTGAGTATGAAATATAAAATAAAAAAAATTATATTTTAATATATTCTTAGGATGTAATAGTATTCCCAAACATTATAAAAATGACCATGAAACAGAAACTTTATCCAATTTAATTCATATTTTATGAATCCAAGGATCTATCAAATTATAATATATTTATGGATTTAAGGCCTTTAACATTCAATTGATCATTCATTTTCTTGTTTTCATTATCCTGAATCACTCCTTGTGATTATATATGATTTTATTACAAGAAAATATCTTATATTTTCGCTGATGTTATTTTATGTATAACATCAATATATGATATTTCATATGAATTATTTTACATAACATTATCTCTTATTAAAAGAATATTTTGTTAAAACTAGTTTGATAAGGATATTTTAAAAAATGAATATTCATATATAAAAGCCTCAAATACCTAGATAAATTTCAAATCACATGGGTGTAATTTAAATATTATGGTTTTATTATAACACATATAGGATTATGAAATAAAAACATTTTATTATTTAGGGTAAGTTATATGCAATGATGAGAATGAATTTCATTAGGTGAAACAACAATTTTTTATGAAATGTATAATATTATTAATTTTTATTTATTTAATATATTTGTTATAAACATCACATAATATTATAGAAAATGATTCATACTAACTAAATTAGGTAAAATATTTTTTCCAGTTAATTAGTTACAGAATAAAAATAATTAAATTGAAAAATAAATGATTCTTGGAAAATGGTATTTTTTTGAAAGGAAGTTTAGTCATCCATTTGGAATAAAATTATAACATGCATTTTTTATTTTTATAAAATATATAGGAAAAAATAAAAAATATTTTCTAAATTGAAATATCAATATTATATTATGGTGTAAATTTTTAAATTTTCTTAAATGATTTATTTTCTATCAGTTTTGAAAAATAATGAATTCTGATTGAATGATTTATTTTCTATAAAGTAGATTATAATGGGGAATTATATTTTATATTGGTTTCAATGTAAAATTATTTCTACAATATATAAATAAATCTTATTTATTTCATTCGGTTTATTTATATATTAATTTTAGATATAAATTTTTTTTATGGTTTCTATCATTTTCACACAAAAACCTACATTCTCGTCTCTTATGCGGGATTGATTTTCAATTAAAATTTCCACTTCTATAAATTTTATTCATAAAAACGGATTCCATATTTTGAATAATAATTAATTATATTCTATGATATGGTCAACATAATTTTAAAAAAATAAATAATGAAAGTATAAATAATTACATACTATTATTATGGTAAAAATGGATTTATCGTGGGGTTAATCTAGAATGATAAGAGTTATAATGAACTAAAATATTATATAAATATTATTTAATATGTTATTGAAAAATTAGATATAAAATTCTACGAAATATTACATTTCATGTTCTTTTTCCCTTGAATATATATAATATTATATTTTGAGTAATGAAAAATTCACAAATGATACGTTTCAACCATTTAATATAAATAATTTTTGGGATTGGTAAAAAAGAAACACTGGTTCGTTTGTAAATAATATATGTAAATTTATATTAGTTATTATTTTCCTAATAATTTAAATTTAATTTTTAGTGATGAAAGAGTTACATAAAATTCTTATGAAATGTGATGACACTAATTATTTCCTTAATATAAAACAAATACTAAAAATATAACAAATATTAATAAATTTAATGAAATATTTTGTACAATTAATGTTGAAGATGAAAATATAATTTTAAAAATCATTGAATATAATAGATTATAATTCTATAATTATAATGATATTTTTTATTTTAAAATTAAATCAATAATGAAAAAATTTATGTTTATTTTACTATATTAAAAATTTTATTTCATTAACCGATATAAAATTTATAAAAACAAATATTATTCCAATATGTTTTTAAATGATAATAAATATCAACTATGATCCATTATGGCAGTATGTTTTCCTTTTAATTACTTTATTACCCTCTAAATATAGAAAACGCTATTGTAGCGGTTATGGTTTAAACATTGTCTTTCCATGTTACTGGCACTTGGGATAATGATAATTTGAAACTAAATTTTGATTTTTATTTTAACAATTATATATAATATTTATAATTATTATTTGAAAATCATATAGTATGTATAAATTCAATTTATTCATAATGGCTAAATGTACAAGGTTAGAAAACTAGTTACACTTCTAAACAACCATAATGGTTAAAATACAATAAAAAATTAGATTTAATGAATCCAAATATTTAAAACATTTGTTTTATTTTTTTCTGGAGTTTTCTATAGACAATATAATAATTCTACAACTTTACTTATTAATCTTTTGTCCACAAGTAATTATTATTAACATCCCAATAAAAAATAAATTTTTTTATTTATAAGAATGTCACTACGCCTCAACTATAAATGAGAACTAAATATTTTCTTATTCACACTATTCAGCCCATTTTAACCGACCATATCCTAATGAAATCACCTACAAACGTCCATAAAGTCATTATAGAAAACAAATTTTTTTGAATTATCATCTTTTGAAGGATTTAGTAAAAACCTATAAAAGATCAGATTAGTAGAGATAATGTTCAATAAATATTTTCTTAAATATATTTCCTTTTCCACCTCCATTAATTATATTGGGAAAAGACAGATGTAGTATCTTTAGAATCATACATACAAATATATTTTATTATGTTATGGTTATGACCTAAAATATCACACCAGTCCATCATATGTATTATGATGTCATCATATTAGTGTATGGCGATCTACAGCCTCGCAAAATGGTGTCCTTCGTTTGTTTTTCATTTCCATCTATCAATGTTTGATATGATTATGGAAATAAAAAATATAGATTATATTTATGAAATTTTTTTAAATCCACCTAGGTTTACTATATCATATATATATTTTTTACAACTATTCTATCATATATAATATAATGTGACTCATGTGTACGACATACTACTTCCTCATGAAGCGATGCGTTTTTTCACTCACTAATTATTCACATGGATAGTTATAGAAATGTTATTAATCATTATATGTTAATTAAATAATATAACTGTGATATTAATGAAATTTCTTTCATTCATGAAATTTAGTATATAAATTTTTTTCTTTTTTCCCTTTTCACTCACGTAAAAGTGATAACAACTTTCTTGTATATGTGAATTACCTGACAAAAATATATATGAATCTCTTTTCATCACTAAAAAAAATGAATGATATATAAATATTCAATAATTAATTAATTTTAAATTTATTTCTTTATTGTTAGTATATATTTGATAACACTATATAATTTGAGAAATGTAACAACTTGAACTGTATTAAATAAAATTTCCATTATGATTTAATCAAATATATAATTCTGTAAAATGATTATGGAAAAAGAATTATTTTTTATCTTATAATATCCTATAAGATTTATATCACCATTATTCATCATTAATGTTTCTAATATAGACACTGAATAGTGATCAAATGATTAGTTTAAATATGTGGTTTTAATAAATCTTATTAACACAAACAAAGGAAATGATAGCCTCAACTAGTAAGATCATACCCTATGAATCCCTTTCATTAGAGAAAATAAGGGAGACTGAATTAACATGATTCTCCCATGAAAAATCCCAAAATAATGTCCAACAAATTATGCATGAGATAAACTGTTTATAGGAGTAGTTAGAGATCATCAAAATCACTACCAACAATGTACGTTGATCCACCCTCTCAAAGTCTATCCATCGTTCATCACAATCTTACGGAATTTGATATTTTATTAGAGGTATGTATATAAGACCATTTAAATATGAGTAACTTAATTATTTTTTATATAATAATGATTATATTTTAATCCAATTAATTTCATATTATAAATTATTTTTATTTTAATAGAATAAAACAAAAATAGTATTTTGGGTGTAACAATGTAATTCACTTACGTAATTTATTTATTATGACCTAATGTATTTTGGAAAAAAAAATATTTAAAAATTTATTATTAATTAATGTTTATTCAATATATTTGATCATATATATCTTCTGAATTCAGACAATCTTTATATAATGGTTGAAAAAATATTTTTGTCAAAAAACATTATAGTTCCCCATTAATGTCAATTGTTATTTTACATTAATGAAGAAAATATTTAGAAAATCAGTTTGATGAAATGAATAATATTTTTAGAATCATAATATCTAAGTTATCGAAAATGGAAATTTTAATAATTATATCTGACAGTCCAATATTCATGTCAAAAAAAAATACGATATATATAAAAGATGTGTACTATGAAATAATAATAATACTAATGTGATGTAATAAATAATATAAAAGGCATACAAGACCTAATTTTCTTTTTATTTATTATAATTTTATTTTATATTTATTTTTATATTTTTTGAATCCACTATGTATCCTCCAAAATGAGTAATTTATTTGATGGGTTTATAATCGTTTCTTTTAGAGAATAACTCACTTCTACTTATATAAGTGTATTAGTTTATTAATTTCATCCCTTTTTCATTTAAAATAAATAATTCCACACACATTTGTTAAATACAACTGGCCAAAACCATGGAAACACTTTTGGTTTTGTTAATTTTATTATATAGAGTCAAAAACCTTTTTTGAGATATAATAATGAAATCCCTACAAATTTACTATATTATACCACCAAATACCCCATTAATCATCACTCAATGTCCTTTTACAACCTCATTAATCCACCATTACCTCTCTAACTACCAACAATAGTGAACACATGCTCTCAAGAACCCCCACCCCAATATTTTGGACAGAAAAAATAGTGTGGGATCCCCATCTTCTCATGTTTATTAATGTTTAGTCATTATCTTATGAATTATATTACCAAATTTAATGTATTTATTTTACTTTTGATGTATCAATTCCTATATATTTTATTTAGAAATGATGATATACCACGTTTTCACACATAAACCATTTCGTGATTTTTATGGGAATAAATATCCTAGAAAATTTTATCTATGATTTTCCATTCCAAAAAAATTGATAGTGAAATATGTAACCATTATCAATCAAGGGTGTTCACTAATATACACTATTAAATATTTGAAATGGGACATACATTAATATATTATATACGAATTGATCATTGAATAAAATAATGTAATTATTGATTCTATGTCTTATTATCTATGTGGAACACTTTAGAATGACAATGAAATGAAATTGACTCTCCCTCCCAAAAATTAATAAAACTCCATTGCTTTATATAATGATTAGTACCATGAGATGTCATATTTTGATTTGGAGTGAACCTAGATTCATAATGGCAATTTTTACATCTTGTTTTCATAGAAATAATCATTGACCTTTGTTTATGATGTTATGTTTTAATTTGTTTCCACATTTCCAATGTCTCATTTATGACTATCATTCAATATCCTTCCTCATTATTCATGTTTATGAATCTAAAATTTTTAATTACCCATTAATTTTTCTATTTTCTATCATGTATTACGACATTATATGTTTATTTCATTTCTAGGATTTATATCCTACCACTTTCAAATGTATGTCCCCGTGTAATCTAAGGAATTTTTAAAAGACATGTAATTTTACAATCATGTTAAGGATGTTTTCAACAATGTTATTATATCTCATGATCATGTTGTTCTGCTACGTACATGATTCCCCTAGAAAATAGACATATCAATCATCTGAGCGGTATTATATGTAATTTAATGTAATAAATCATGAATTTATAATCTATATTGATCATTTTTTTATATAGAACTAATGGAACATTCATATTAAACATTTATGAGAAAATAATAAAATTTACATCTAAAGTAATGAAAATAATGAAATATTTTTAACAAATAGGTGAAAGGAATTTATAATAGAATCTTATTTGATATCAAAATTATGATTATGGTTCTGGCATAATTTAATATTATGTTTAGAATAATTATATAAGAGGATACATTATGTTCAACTACAAATAATTGTAATCTAATAAATTTCATAACTCAATTTTTATTCATTGGTTTAATCATTTATTCATCCTTTTTGTCATTATAATATAATGGTTATAGTTAATATTGATCACCTTATTTTTTTAATTTTAATTAATTTTTTAATTTACTATTTATACACATAATCTATTCATTGAATAATTATCACTTTAATGTAATTATCCTTATAATGGTATATTTCATAATCTTATTCTTATGAAGATTATTTAATGATAAATTTTGTTTAAATAGTGTATTTGATCACACCTGAATAAATCCATTACATTTCATTCTTATATAGTTATTAAATATAAATTAATTTAATATAAAAATTATATACTTTGGTAAATATGTTTTTTGATAAAATGTTTCAATAAAATCTGACATCATTTCTCTCTTATGTCAGAAATATTTTTCCCAAAACCAAGTCTTCTGAAAATGTTTTAAAAACATTTTTTGAACCATAAAAAAATTATTTATCAACATAATATTAAAACATTAATACTCATTCATGATCCAACCAAGGTAATCATGAACTTGGATAACATATATGGTCCTAACATATCCTAAAGGGCATTCTTGATCTCCATTGGTTGGTGACTAGCAATAGGAATGTTACGAAATAAATGTGGGAAAAACTTTTCACATAAAATTATTCATGTAAAAGAAATAAATAATTATGAATTCAAATTAAACTCTACCATGAGAAGATGTAGTATGATTCAAACATTCATAAAATACAATATTACTAAATCAATGTACAAGTAAATTGGAAAATTATCCAAATTACCAACAGATGTAACTCACTAAGCCCCCTAATCAACAGCGAGAACCTCCTCCAAGTGGTTCATTTCGCCTGCTCGATCATCGAAATAGATACTATAAGAACATGTGAAGGTATACGTATTGTGTGATATAAAATTCCATGTATGGTGTCTCAAGGGATTCCATTATAGATTCCAATATTTACATAACAAAAGTTATCATTCAATATATTAAAAATTGGATTGGTATTTCAAAATCAGAATTAAAATAAGTTATTCTCTACAGTTTAAATGGTGAATATTATTTCAAAAAAAAGATTCTCATTTAAATTTATGTAATATATTTATATAATTTTTTTTAAATAAATTGTTTATATAAAATTACAAGCAATTTAAATTAGTTCATAAAATATAGTATACAGTTATGTGTCAAATATAAACTTCCCAAAAATATAGTCATATTCTAAAAGTAACTATAGTTCCATATCATGCTATCCTCACACAATAATATAATAATAACTGCAACATGTACACACATACCTTTGCACTAGCAACAGTGAACTCACTGATATCCAACTAGAGAATTCTATGTGAAACATAATGTTCATGATAGAGTTCTAATGTTTCAATCTATAGTTTTTACATTATCATCTTAACATGGTTGTTCCAAATAATTCAATAACTACCTAAGAATAATTTTCATCTATTGAAAAAACCTATAGGCTATTTATTTTAAAAACAGTTCAAAATACAATTCATCTCATTCTCTCTTTTTTAAGTGACCCAATATCTATTTTTAAACAAAAATGGGTTGTTAATAAAAAAAATAGGTTTTCCCTCAATAAAACCATTTAGTTTTAATCCAAACTAATTAAACCAGTATTGGGCTATGGTAATTTCAAATTAATTAGTTACTATATATTTTTTTTCATTTCTAAAATTTAAGTTAAACAGTTTAAATTTCCAAACATTTCATTAATAGACTCCAAATAAATAGAATTTGGGGTTTCCAAAATTTCATTCAAAAAAAAATTCCAAAAAAATACCAATTCAATTGAATAAGTTTTTTAAACAAGCCATGAAATTAAAATTCGTTTAAATCATGATATTTCATCTAAATTTTGAATGTTAATGTAAAATTTCAATTTATGGCTAATAAAAATTAAGTAACCTAATCGAACCACCAATCACAATCACTATATCTCGAAGATCCAAAACCTAATAAGGATTATCCAGTGAAGAACAAGGAATACTGATTCCATGAATCAAATCATTGTTTAAGGCCTCGAAATACATGATAATATATTCAAAAATAATCATTGGGATCCAAAAACCACTATGAAGGAGTAGAGATATATTGAATGATTGAGAAATCGAAGAATAATCTAACAGGGGGAGGATCGAATTTCATTCACCATGCTTGGATCCAATTTAGAGAGGGTTCTAAGGTTCTAAAATTTGATCATGGGAAGTCCCATATAGTAATATCACCTTAAGGGGTCATATATGTCCATTTGAGGTAAAAAAAATATGGGTCTTATTTGATTTTTAATGCACACACAATTATTTGGTCTTGAGCACAATGTTAAACCTAACCATGAAACCTGGTTATGCTCCCCTTTAAATTGGCTGCATAGTGTCTTTTAAGAGGGGCAGTACAGTTTTAAATCCATTTACCAGCAATGAGAAACCCTATATCCTGGGTTTGAACTATTTTTCGTGAGAGGGAGCATAGTTTGGGAAAACTTTTACCAACAGTTTTATAGCCAAGAATTTAAAAAAATTCATAAGATTCAACATGAAACAATCACAAATGAATCCCAACTAATGTAATATTATAATAGGGATTTATTATTACAAGAATACAATAATAGTATTCTAGAACCTCCACATCATAGAACCATTATAGCCATATATCTCCAACATATAAGAATCTGTTACAAAAAGACGAGGCAATGTCTATCTCCGAAGTGCCACCATATCAATTGTATAATTATTATGAGAACGGTGCTACCATATCACATGTACCAATTGTATAATGATTCCATGAAGAACCACTATATTAGAATAAACTGTTCTAATATCTTATTCAGTGATGGATAAATGAGGATCAAAATCAGGATCTCCAAATATTAGAACATTAGATGGATCTCATAGATACTTTTTGAACTGAGACACATGAAAGAAGTTTTGTATCATTGTCACCTACTATGAATATAAAAAATGGTATGCATGTTTTACTAGATATTTACAACCTCACTAAGTCCCAAAAAACGCGAACATGCTTTCCATTATTCTGAAGCCGTCGATGATCCAACCATGGAGATACATTCATGAAAACCTGGTAACAAATTTATAATTATGATAGTTTATGTTGAATATCAACATAAAACATATATAATACCGATGACATCAACATCCTCTGATGAATCAACTAAATATTTTTTCATCTTCATTGGATGCAAGTTTGGTCCGACCATGGAACATTCACAAATATATGACCAACAAAAGTGGGATCTGTAAGGCTTTCTATATAAGGCCAATGAAATATCCTTTCAGATCAGAGATTAGAAACAAACTTCAAATGAAAACTCAACATGTCTCAAGTATTCATCACAATTACCGCCAATGTCATGAACCCAATTGAAGATCATAACCTCAAAAATCTATATATATCATTTCGTTTGTGAATATAAATGTGAATGGTCTGTTGTACTGAAACAATACTCTAATCCTTGTGCCTCATGAATTCCTCTTTATCAATTTTATGTGAACATATGATCCCTATCAGAGACTATAGTAGTTAAAACTATATTAAAATTAAAAATCTCATTAAAATTGTGATTTCCAAACTCCACAATGATGGTTGTATCATGAATCAGTACAATGTAATAAAATTTACTCAGTTGATCAATGATAACCCATAATGAATTATATATTATCTGGGTATGAAAAAACTCAAACAAAATGTCCATAGATATATCATTCCACTTGTATGTTGGGATTGGATGTGGCTGAATAAAACCCTACGGCTTATGGTGCTCGTCCATGGCCAGTTGTAAAGTGTAACAACCATAGACAATTTCAAAAATTCCCCATCTCATATGAGGAAACTATAACAAACAAAAAATTTCATATGAAATCAACATGGTTAATCGGTGATTTACACATTAGGATCTATGAAAATCCCTCATAATAGATTTTCTAACCATTAAAGGTATAATGAATCACTTATAAAATAATATAATTACCTCGTTAGAGAAAATATTATCAAGAATGGTCTACCCACTATGAATACAATCATTAATGAAATGAAAATCATCATCAATATTCTATTTCTAAATAATCATCTTTAATAGTGTGTATTTAAATTGATTTTTGGACATGTTATCATTTGTACCTAATTATCGGACTAAAAATGAGATATTGAAAAGTGATCCATCACAATCCCCTATTATGATGATTCTTTCACATTTTGTGTTGAATATTTCCTTCAAAAATCAACTGCAATGACATTCCATTTCCCTAGGGTATCAGTGATATCAAAATAAAAAGTATATTGGTATTAAACCCATTGCTTCTGGGGGATGTTTAAATCATTTTGATAGAATATATATAACTAAATATCTTGTGGTCTAAAAACATGTCAATATTTTCTCAAAAAATTTAATTCCACCAAATATTAAACCCATGCATCAAAAATATAAATTTAACGGCATGTGTCAGATAATGTGTCTCATGTGGCCTATAATGAAATGATACATAAGATACAACATGATCACCCTACATTATAACACATCCTAAACATGAACATAAAGAATCAAAAAGGATCATGTAGACCTTCATCGCCACTAGAAGATTCAACATTGGGGTAGTTGTAAAAATACTATTCAACTCAACCAAAAAATTGAAAAATTTATCTTCCCATGTGAACATTACACCCTTTCAGGGTATTTTTTCATCATATATACCATAACTGAGAGGTATATAAACCACATGCGACAATAACTAGCTAATCAAATGAATCTATGAATCTCAAAAATATTCCATGGATTCCCCAATGTTATTAAACCATTTTCTTTTATAGTATCAACTAATATACCATGTACTGAAACCACATTCTATATGAACATCACATCCTATAACTAGAAATCACATTTTCAATTCATTGTTAAATGTTTAGTTTTTTCAACAGACTCTAATTTTTTCGAATGTGATGGAAATGGTCCTCCTCGAACATAGACTAATAATTGGCATTCAATCAATAAAATTCAGTTTTCTTGGATGTCATATTCTTTTATTCTCAACAAATGGTAACCAAATCGATGCTCGCCCTTCAATAATCACTTTTCCAATTTAAAATGATCAAATGGCTCATTAATCCCATGAAATAGATACTAATTCTTTAGTGTATCTTGATTTAGTATTTTATATTAAAAAAAAATTGACTAGTGAACCATCACCTTTCTTAGATAAGAGAATCAATGTCGCTCAGTGTTGGAAAATCAAGAGTATAGATACAATTTCTAGAAGATAATTTCACTAAGAATTAACCTCATTAAAATCATATGCTTCCATGCAGTATAAGGGAATAGTTACTAGTTTAGTAATATTAACAAAGTAGATAGAAAATTCAATTTCCCTTACGGGTGAAAAACTAATGAAGTAAGAAAGAAACACATTGGGAAAGAAGATTACAATTTGAGTGATATCACTGATTTATGATTCCATACAGAAGTCGAAAGAAAATATTGTTATTATCTTCCCCAACATTGGTTACGAATGTACATCCCATCATAACCTTGAACATGATTCTCCTGGAAGGAAACCAAACACAATATCAGGTGTGTTAAATAAGACATATAAAAGCTAACATTCAATAAAAACATATGTGATGATACACAATTCATAAATAATTTTACATTAAGAGTTTTCATGTTTAATGGAAGAAAAATCTAGGCATGATCAACATCTGATGTAATGAAAGTAGAAGTAAGACTACATGGGACCTATTATCGATTCATATTATGTGGTGTTGAAAAATATATTGTGTAAAAGATAAAATATTTTTATGATGATTACAAAAATGAATAATACAAGGTTAAATGAATGAATGATACATCCCATTATTTATAGAGTAGTCCCTAATGATGAAGAAAATTTAATGATACCTCTAACATCACTGAAACTATATCATCTTATTTTGGAGACTCTTCCACTATGTGAAGATTCTTTATTATAGACTATTGTGGATGGAACCCTTTTACACTATAATCATATGGTTGCACTAAAATTGTCGAAGGTGTTTATGATCCCTTGAAACTATGCATAGTGGGAATTATAGGGCACACATTATGTAAGTTTCATGAGTGTCTGAAGGAGCCACATACCTTGGATACCATGGTGTATAACCTTTTTTAGTACTATGGTATGAAAAAACTGTTAAAAATATTTATTGAACCTCTTATAGTAATATAGGATTTATGGAATTAACCTGCTATTTAGGACCACCAAAATAGTTATCTTGTATCATATTTCCTTTCAAGGATCATGCACCGCCAGTGGGGGAGATAGAAAATCATATTATACCTGAAATTATTGGAAGGCCCATTTCGACCATCAGTGCCATATCCAATACAATAACATAATAGGGGTACCCTAAAAATGAAATATTGAAAAATAATATCTCATCAGAGTCCCACTATAATAGATTATCAGTATCTTATTCGATAATATCTCTAGTGACAACTGGATGAGCTCAGAAAAATCTTTTGTAAATTATGCCTTTGTCCTATTAGCCAACTTGTGTTTGAATAAATCATTGGTCTTGAAAAACAACATGCAATCTAGATATTAATGGGAAGTTAAGGTAACAGTCATGTACTTATAGTATATTACCATTTTTTCATCATTGTCACCATTGTGTCCAAAAATCTCCAGCTTGATCATTCCACAATGAAGGTGACACACCATACATTTTTTTCATGAGGTGTAAAAAAGAACCAAAACAAGTGATCCATTTTACACATTCCTTCTCTATCCCCTTGAGGTTATTTTTATAATTTGAATGGTGTTAGTTTCTGGGGATTGAACTCGTGAGAAAAAATTTGGAGAATATTCATATGATGTTCTATGTATAAAGCCTAAATGGGAACTACTGGTAGTGGATGTCCTAGAGTATGGACAATGCACAAAATCTCATCAACCATACTTGAGTCCGTGATGAGATTCATTGGTTGGGGATCAATAGAATCTTCCTCCATTATATAGTTTTCATTTATCTTTGGGGGAATGAGGATACAAAACATTAATAAACACCAAAAATTATATGCGATTGCACTCAAAAAAGAAAAAAATGTAAAATTAATCCCAATATTTAGAAAAACACAAATTGTATATCAATGTATTCCAATAAAAATATAGACAAAAATAAATCTAATACACCATATGGCTTATCCTAAACCACCACTAGTGACTTTTGTTTCATTTCGGTGGCATCTATCCAGTCACTCAATCCCAACTCCCTCATATTTCCCAAAAATATTACACAATGCATAAAGACTTCAAGAAAAAAAACTAACATTTAACAATGATATATCATTTTAATGAAAAATCCCTAGTATATTAGAAACTAAATTATCAATCCAGTCATATCATAACCTAAAGGGAATTCTTGATCCTTATGGGTTGTAGAATTGCACCTGGAATAATTCAAAATGAATGTGGGAATGACTTTTAGAAACAAACTGTTGAAGTAATAGAAAAACCTAAAATTTCATACAATAAAACTTCACAAGGAAATGATGTATCATTATTGAAATATTCATAACAAACCAAGGTACTAAAAAAATTAAAATAATGTCAAGATATATCCCAAGTCCCAACAGACAAAACTCAATAAGTGCACTAATCAACAACAAGATCCACTTCTATGTTGTGATTTACCCCTTCTAAAATTAGGGTTGAGATTCTCTATGAACACCCAATGAAAATGGTTGTGTGGGAGAAAAAATCCCATTGGCGTCTAAAAAATGACTCTATAATGGATTCTGTCATTTAATTCACATAAGAATCATTTTAATTTAAAACATTCATTTTTGAAATTTTTGGTGCGTAATTAAACCAATTCATGATTTAAATTAAAAATTATTGAAAGAATATCAAAGAAAATATTCACCATTCAGTTTTGTAGAATATATCTAGAAAATATATTAAATAAATATTTTATATAAAAAATATTCTATAATATTAAAATACATTTAAAATAGTTTCAAATCATATCCTCACATTTATTTGTCAAATATCAACAATTGAGCAATACAATCATCTTCCAAATTATACGATAGATCCTATTTATTGGATTCTCACACACTCATGTGTTAAAATCTAGAATCTATACATGCACCATATAACAGTAGAAATTCAAGAATCATATCTATCCCACTATGGAATTTGGTGTGCTAAAAAATTTTCATGTTAGAGCTAAATAGTGTCAATCTGATGATAGAGAATTCCAACCATAATTTGATTCTCACCAATAAATCACAAACTTTATAGTATTTCATCTTATCTTATAAATAACTGTGATGGTAAATTTATTTTAAAACTAGTTTAAAATTCATTTCATCCATTTCTCCATTTTTCGAACGTGTCTATTTCTATATAAACCGAAAACATGTTTTCAATCAGAAACATGCCTTCTCCAAAATAAAACCAATGGGTTTTAATCCAAATAAGTAAATAAAATTTCCTCATAAAATAATTTTAAATATATTCTTAATTAACCTTATCAATTAATTTAAAAATTTTAAAATAAATTTTTTTAATTTCACTAATTTCCATTAGCAGAAACCAGTTCAATGGAATAGGTGGTTATCATGATTTCATACCAAATCCAATTTCCAAAAGTCCCTAATTTAATACAATCTGTTATTAAATTAAAATTTTAAAATAAATTTCAATTAAATCATGAAATATAATCTATATAAAACAATTGAAATCAAATCATAAACTTAGGGATAAGAAAAAATGGGCCACATAACAAAACTACCAACTGGTATTACTATTTCTCAAAACTCTGAGTCCTGGTTGGGATTCGCTAATGAAGAATGATCAAAAAAGATTCCATGAATTGAAATTAAGTTCAATATCGGAAAAAAATCATTATTATTTCCAAAAATCAATAGGAAGATCCACAATACCCTATTGACTAAAGTTATATTAGAAGCTTGAGAATGAGAGGAGGAAACTAAAAAGAAGAGGATCAATCACTATGTACGCTTATTTTATATGCATACAAGAGTATTCCTAGGGCCCAAAAATTGATCTTGGAGTGTCCAATAGAGGAATGGTTTTCCAAGGGGTCATACAGAATTATTAAAAGAAAAAGGTGGGTATTTAGGAGTATACAACAATTTTCAGATTAATTAAAATTTGCATGCCCTGTTATCTAGGTTGGCCCAATTAGTTAGTCCAAACAATGCACCCTAGTCTTGCACCCCTTTAAATGGGAAATATTGATTCATCTAAGATTTAGTACTATTTTTTATCCCTTACCCAAATGTAAAACCCCCCCACTTAATGGGTTTACATGGATTCCCTTAAAAGGGTGTACTATTTGGGAAATAAATTCCCTAAACAAGCTCTATCCCATAATTTTAAAATTATCCGAATATTAAACCTGAAATAAAGCCAAATAAAACCCAACCAAAGTAAAATCAATATATGGATTTGGCATTAACTAGAAATAGATACAGAATTTTACAAAATCATTATGTAATGTTTCTAAAGTAATTTTATGCCATTTTTAAAATAATTATAATTTTACTTTTATAAGAAATTTGAATGGAATATTCAATTAGTTTTTTGGACAAATCCCATTATTAACCTTTTTATAGTTTAAATTAAATGTTATTTTTTACTTTTATGTAATGTATTGAATTGCACTCTATAATGATATTCATTTCATTGGTGATTCATTTTATTGTTTATGAGTATCATTTGAGAGGAAATGATTTTCAAATGTGATTTTCAATGGAAAAGGATTTCACAATGTTTTTCTAATTAAAATGTATATTTTCCACAAGAATGATTTTAAATATATTTTTATTATATTTATATTAATCCATAATACCAACTAATTATTATTACTCTACATTGGACATGTTATCTTGATATCATCCTTCTTCTTCCTCTAGATGGATTATGATTATTTAACATAAGATATTATTGACAATCCCATCCTTGATTCATTTTAATATTTGAAAACATCCCCATGAAATATTATCCTTACTATGATCATTGTATATTAAATTTATCCTAATTATTTATATTATTTCATGGATTTGATAATTACCAAAATATTATAGCATTTTTAGATATACTGTTTAATTTGAAATTTATTTGATTGTTTGTGAATATAGTGATTAATTTTTATATTTCACAAATTAATATATTTTATTATAAGGCACACTGCTTATGATTTAGATTGACTATTCAATATATGAGTATGAAGTCACATGTATGTAAAATAATTATTTATCCTTTCAAATTTTTATTACTTATCATGAGAGAAATTGGTTATTACATATGTAAACAAGTTTTTATTAGTAGATTAAACCATATATTGATTGGTCGTGAGGGTTGAGGTATCATGTTACTTAAAAAATTTGTACAATAATTATCATTTTCTTGAATAAAATTTTATTTATTATTATATAGGATATTTTCATTATGATATAATATATTGATTCATTTAATTTATATCATATTGATTAAAATACATTTCTTTCTTATTATTTAAAATTCTATATTGATTATTTCATATATAGTTATTTAAATGGTAGATGTGCTCGACTATTTACCTTGACTTATTTACTCATCTTTATCATATTATTTTGTTTTAATGTATAATGAGTTATTTACCTTTTATATGTTCATTATTATATTTTATTTATGATTTCTTATGTATTAAATAACCCTTACCATGCATTTGACCTCACCCTAAATTATTTTAATTTCTTTGAGAATCTATCAATTTTAATATAACTGATATATATGGATATTCTAGTGGGTTTTTTGGTATTATAAAAAAATCTATTTTATATATTTAAATATAATTTAAGGCTTCAATATTTAGGTATTTTACCCAAAAAACAAACTATTTTGTCATCTAGGATGTGATTCCTTTTAAATTATTCGAATTTAATGAAATAATGAAATATAATTATTCTACATTAATGGGTGTCACTACATAGAACCTACATTAATAATTAAACACGCCTCAAGTCATATCAAATAATCACAAAAATATTATTCCCCTTTTTCTAAATATAAAAATCTATATAATTATAATTGATACATTAATATAAACCCTTTGGAAATTTTTTTCAAATTAAATCAATACATTTCCAATACATTGTAACTATTTCAAGATATAAAAAAACCATAACACCTACCTTATGAGATAAATATTCAAATAACGCTTTACGAAATTTGAGTATTTTTTAGATACTTCTATACAATGATTCGAAGTATTTTTTCTAGGTAAATAAAATGATATCCCTCTCAGTTCGTGTTTACTTGTTTTAAATTCATCCGAAGTAAGAAAATGGGACTATCTTTTTTTATATATTGTAACAATGGGGATAATTTATATATAATAATTTTATACATGTTTTCCATCTTTAAAACATTGTAAAATTCCTTTTGTGGGTTATTTCAGAAATCCATAAATGAAAGTAGAATACAAAAAAATTATCTTTTCCTCATTTAAACACGCCTCACACATAGAATTTTTAGTGTAAATATTTCTATAATCTATTATTTTGTGTAAATGTATTAATTTTTTACATTAAAAATGGCCCAAAATTATATAATTATACATTATTTGATATGAGTACTTGTTGATCTATAGTTTTGAACTATGTCCCCTTATTGATACATAACACTCTAATTATGGTCTATCCATATCAACATTTATTTAATATAGTAAAGGATTCATCAATTTCTATTCTACCCAATAATGTGCAGTAGCTACGAACATAGATTATATTATGTTGATTTTTATGGAATTCGCCTTTTTTTAACAAACTATCCTAGAAGTTAATAAGAAAGAAAGTGGTATCTAAGGTTGATTATATATCTATGTAGACACCATAGAATAATGTATCCAAGAATCATATAGATTAAAATAATAAATTTTCCTATTCAATTTCATTTAATATATTGTTAGTTTCTTATACATCAAATGTCAGTAATCCATCAATAAGTTAATCATTTGGATCACACTGAAATATTAAAATGATTCACTACAAATGTTATATATATTCATGATTTTTTAGATAATGTTAGAATGAAATGCTTCTAATAAATTTTTTTGACTATCACTTCTTCAAGAAACATATTTTTGTATCATAGTTTAGAATAATTTTGGAGTTCAAATTACTCTTTATTCATTCATGGAATATTCTAAAAAACACTCTATAATATTTTGTTTTATAGAACAATATTAAATAATTTTTTTCCCATAATGTGAAGTCCATGAATATATGAGATATCATCTGACATGGAAAACAAAAAATTCCACTACATTAATATTGAAAAATCATCCAAATCATTAATTTTATCATATGAAAATGCATTTTCATCTATATAAATAAAACAATTATAGTACCTATAAACATATTATTCACATAAATTTTTTTATCAACCATTCCCATTATAAATTTTATTCCTTCCAAACACACATAAAAATTAGAATTAGAATATATAGGGTCATATTTTATGATATACCAATAATCACTTAACCTCTATATCATCCTAGAATAATTATTTAATATAAACCACTTAGGTTTTTCAATGAATACCATTTCTTCATAGTCACCATATAGAATTGAATATTTTACATCTATTTGATGATCCTTGTAATTATTACCTATGTCAACATCCAATAATTGTATAAAGTTTTCCATCTTTTCCACTAGTGTAAATTTTTCTAAAAATAACATCCTTTCTTCTATGAATAACCCTTACATCCAAGACATACCTTGTTAATTTATTCTACACTGGTCTTCAATGAATTTTTTTAAAAAACATAATTTGTTACAATCAAATTTTTATTTTTATATCCTGGATCAATCTCCCAATTAGTGTTCATTCACACATGATCATTTTCTTCATTTATAATATTTATATTCCATTAATGATCAACAAAATAACAAACTATATGAGTTAAAATCAATGAGAGATGATTAGTTTTCTATTCAATTATCATTATCATTATTTAAACTCATTGTTCTTATCTATCAATTATGTTTTATATTTCAGTATATTTTGTGAAATTTTATAATTTTAATCTCTCATATCATGAATAATTATCTTCATGAATGTATTAAAAAAATGATTATCTATTAAGATTTTTTCCTTCTCACCTTATTCGTTTTTTAGTCAAAAATCTTATTATTTTTGGTAAAATACCTTTCTATGTCTACTTCATCGTTCACAACTAATACTGACTTATTTCAAATAATTTTCACCTAAATATAGTAAACCATATTGTTTATTTTTTTATTAAAAAATATGTATTTGATTCCATTTGAAATGAATCATACATAGATAAATTTATTTCTATTATTTTAAAATTTTAACATATTTTTTAATCTTTATAATAAGGAAGTAAAAAAATAAATTTAAAAATAGGTGGATTTATTTTCTAACACTAATTATAGAGTGTCATATTTATCTCAGACAGAAAAATAACTCGTCATGTATGTTTAATACTAAATAAATAGCATTTCTAAAAAAATATTTCAAGGACATCAGTTCAACTATCCATGTTAAATCCATCTCATATGTGCTAATTTTATTCATCTATGCTTCAATATTTTTCATGGGAGTTTATTGTGTAAAATATTGACACCTTAATAAATGTTAACCAATAAACATTTGAAAATCCCCATATGTATAATTATTTAAATTATTTGATCTCAATTTTAATATTTACAGTCCAATAATATTATAAAAATTACTTAAAATGATATATAAAATATTAATGGATTATGATATACATTTGATAAACCTAATATTGGCTATCTAGGATTAGTTATCAATGAAATAAATAGCGTATAAATCCCCTATGGTACAATATTGTCCCATTATCACACAAAAATATATTTAGATATGTTCAACATGTCAAGTATAATAAATATTCACACCATTCTATGAACATTAATATAATTTCCTAATTTTAGAAGTCTAAAATATAATGTATTTTTACAAACTCATATAAGGAAGACATCTCACAATACCATAAATAGAATTTTTACATAGATATCATTGTCAAAAATGATAATTCCTTTTAGTTCATATCATGATTTTTCATTTGTTTCTAAAGGAACAAGATACGGTTGAATCACAGTTTTTGAAATAAAATATAATTTTACTTCATCCTTGGTCAATGAGCCTTAAATATATTTTGCCTATGTTGATACACTTTTCTTTTTATATGAGGATTTTATTTCTATCATCAGTAAGTTTGCTTCTCCAAAATAGGTTCTTCTTGAACAGATAACACTAATAAAAATATAGCCTTTATCTTTACTACAAAAGGTCATTAACAGTGTGATAAAAGTGTTGTTAATTGTGATGAAGATAATAGAGAGGTACCTTTCATCACTACACAGAAAAGCACCGATAAAGGCCCATTTTATCATCACTAAAAAAAGTGTATTAAAAGGTCCTTTATATGTGATTTTTAAGTTCCCATAAAATTGATGATAAGAATTAAAAACAAAGATAAAAATAATATATTAATGTGGGGTGATTTTAAAAGTGATTATCCTCCCCGAAACATTTTATCAGTTTTAGGAAGAGCCCCGTCCCTCTCACTGCACGCAGCACATGCCCGCACAAACAACTCCTAGTGGCATGCATGCCCCTGATTTGACTAAAACATGAACCCGAGACCTCCCACATTGCGTGATTGCACCATTACCATTAATCCATTTATTTTTCCCCATTTAATGATATATATATATATCAATATATATGTAATTATATTTATTCATACATTAATGTAGATTCATATTAATAAAAATTTATTTAGTTATATGAATACACATATATTCATATATATTTATATATATATATATATTTGTTTATTAATATATATATATATATAGTTATAATTTTTTAAGAGTATCTCTAATTTTAAAATAATATATATGTATAATATCAGTTTTAAATAGATATATAAAATATTCATTTTGTGTGTGTTTCGAAATAAATTAATTAATACATATATACATATATATAACACACACACATGCATACACACACACACACACAGAGAAACTTATATATATTTATGAATAAATCCTTATATTGGTGTATTTGAAAATCCATAGAATGTTAAGATTATCATAACTTCTAATTCATATATTTGTTACAACTCAACAACCATTAAAATTGAATAAATAAAATAAGTTTCAATATGATATGTATTATCAGCCTAGAGGACATCCATATAAGGTTTTATATCTACTTGAATGTTAAAAAATCTGGGTATCCAAACTAAAATCTATGTTTTGGAGGATTTATCAAAAAAATATGCCATGAAATTGTGAGAGAAGGTTCTCTATGGCCACTATCATGTAGAGCTCATCTCATTCATTGATTTGATATGTTGTAGAGCTCAAACGGGCTCCCTGATAAAATGTTATGATCGTTTGATGTTTGAGTTACATTTTCAACTAATTTTAGATCAATAAAAAAAATTATTTTCTTTTTTGTATCTTCAAATTGTTACTAAATGATTAATTGTAGATGATAATTAGAAATTTATAAATTACAAATATTTTTTAAAATATTTTAATTCCATTTTCACTAAATTTCATTTATATAAAATGTAATAGCCTATTTATACTTACCTAATATATATATATATATTATATTATATTTATATCAATATAAATTTACTTATATATCAATATATTATTTTTCATGAAAAATTAATTATTTTTTAAAAACTAATCTTTATTAGCGCAAGGAAAAAGCTCTGATAATGTCCCATCCCCTTTATCAACACTACTAAAAATTCATTGATAAAGGGGACCACATTAACAGTGTTAAAAAACCACAGATAATGGGGGTTCCTTTATCAATGATAAAAAGGGCTCATAAAGGTACTCCCTTTATCATCACTTTTTTTAGTACTGTTAAAGGGTGGCGCTGTGAAAACCCATTTTTGTTGTAATGTAATTAAATATTGCATCATTTTATGACTAATATATAGATTCAATTTTAGATTATAAATATTTTATTATATTTTGTGAATAGTCACAAAAAAATTCACTACTCCTCATTCATGTTATTCATCATTCATCAATATTTTCATCACCAGTCAGGTTGGAGGAACACCCACATAAGTGAATATATTAATGGGTATTATTTTTCAATTTTATTGAAACATCATTAAATCCTAAATTATATTCCATTAAATAATAAAAACCTTTCCCTTATAACCCTAATAATCATGTAAATCTAATTTAATAATTTATCAAATAAAATATTATCTATACTAGTACAGTCTAGAAATAATATATTCTAGTGAATATTACTTGTTTTTTGTTAGAAGAATTGTGGAATTACAAGTTTCAATAGTCACCCATTTAGATCCCACATTATTAATCTAATGATATAACTCATTTTATTCATTTCCATTTCATTCAAATGAAATATTTAATCCATATATGTAGGAAATGTTTCTAAACACTTCTTTGTTTCTACAGTAGCCCAAAAACCTTGATTTTCCATAATAATAATTATTGCAGTCATAATATTTTTTTTATTGTTATTACATAAATATATCCCATATATTAATAAGGGGGTGTTATTCATGATATTTCCATTCATTATATTGATTCATATGATAGGTTATCATTTGGATCCATTATCTAAAGTGGTTCAATTTCATTTGATAATCTAAACTTTTAGAGACAATAAAATTTTTATGATCCTTAAGGGAATATTTAATTATACTATTTGGTGAAACATTTCCCCAGTATTTAATGATTCAAAATATAGATGTTCATCCTTCTCTAATTCCATTTTTATCATTTTAAAAACATTCATTTTTGGAGTACATTTTGATTAGTATTTTCTTGGTAATTCGTCTCTAAAATAAATATAAACATTAATTTATTTCATAACCATCCATGTCACAACCATGTTAATTTTGATATTTTTGATTTCATAAATTATTTATACTACATATTTTTATACACCTCATTTTATAGAGTAATATTTTAAGTTTAAATTAGAAATAAACTTGTATTTTTCAAAATATTTGGGTTTTTTATGATAAGCATCTAATTCAACCATTAACATGTGTTCTAGATCTATTGGTTCTCATTAATCTTCACAACTAAATGTTTCATTACCTCTTCATATATGATCCATAAGTTCTTGATCTTTTCCAAACATTCATCATAATATTTGTTTCCTCATGGAGTGCCAAATTGTTATTCATTTCTCAAAAATATTAATCTCCCTATTAATAACTTTTTCATATCTTTATTGGATTTGGTTACATCAATTTTAAATTTTATCATATAACATTTTTTGATTATTCATATCAGGTACATTTGATTAATACAATTTAGAATATTCATTTCGAAACATTATAGGTGTCATCCCATTTACATTACATCTGTAACTCCAAGGTGAATTTTTTTCATTATTTTCCACTTATCCTTCTATTATTCAATTTATATATGTGTTATAATTCACTAATAGAATTCATATTCTTAATCAAAAGTGTTATTTTTTAGGGAGGCTATAATTTATTTTATTTTATATACAATGTGAAACATATGTAATTCAATAATGTAAAGATCATATCTACCTTATAATGTTGAAATCATTTGATGTATCATGGATTAGACATTTATTGGCAACTTTTGGGAAAGAGTGGAATCAACCAACATTTCTCTATAACCTCAATATTTTCTAATACATTAATTATCTCTTATAATGTACTCACCAATGATATCTTCATGAGGAATATTTATATCCTAGAATATTATTCTCTAAATTTTATTTATATTCTCTTTCAAATTCATATTTCCATTGTAATTTATCTGTAAAATACCCTAGATATCCTTAATTTAGTGATTCCCCATTAGATTTTAGTATACATATTCTTTTAGAGATATAAAATATAATTTTTTACTTTTTTCAGAAAATTTAAAATTAATAATTATTTTAAATAAAATATTATATATCTTCTCTCTTATTTGGATTCTCACTTATGCAACTAATCTATCTAAAGACCCGGCCTTAAACATTACATAATATTGAATTAAATGAATAATTCACATTGAGAATCTTTTTAGGCTAATAGTTTTAGAGAATTAGGACATAACTATTACATCTCAAAATATTATAGGGTAGACATTTCTATATATATTGGATTTTTTCATAAAATAAAAACACTTCAAAAAAGAGTAATTTCTAGTTCCATGTTTAAGGCAACATGACTTTTCCTTGATCCCATTCTTGAACCTATTCATCTTTAAGTCCCGTGAAATCATTTCAAAACTTGGGATGAGCTTAAAAGGCTCAGTAAGGGTTATAAAACAATGAATGAAAACATTTTTTCATTAATAAATAAAAAACATGAACTCTTTTACATACCTCATGAAATCATTATATTTATGAAAGACACATAGAAATCATAAATCATAAAGGTAACTTGTGGCATCCATATCAAACATACATTATAACTATCAAATCTAAATAGGGAGTTACTTTGAAATACCCATCACAGTATATTCCCTAAATCTTTTTGTAGAAACATTCACGTTTACCTATTTCATGTTACCCAATGCATTGGAGATCTATCTAGGGCTCACACGCCCTAGGTTTATCATGGAACCACCTGTATAATTAAATAATCCCCAAGAACCATAACCCGATCATAACACATTACATAAGCATAAAGGAAAGATAACATTTCCTCATTTCAATAATAAAATATCATTTCAAAATATTGAAATAATAAATCCATTCTCAAATTCATTTTCAATACCAAAATACGTAAAAAGAGTATATGGTATTTATTTTTCCTTTTAAAAACATTTTGGCTTTTTAAGGAAGCCAAAGATAAATTAATACTCGCGGCGGCGGAAAGTTCATTGTCAACGCATACGTTAAAAAAACATTCATTCTTGTCATTTTGTAAAATTATTCGTATAAAAATATTCCCTTTTAATACAATTAATAGACAATGGGGTTTATAAACCGTATAAAATAAATTCGTGTATAAAACTAAAAATGCCTCAATGAAAGGCGATTGAGACGAATTCCTTTACCTCATGTCCGACTTGAATCAATCTTTCTTTAATCTCCTGAATAATAAAATAATGTTAATATATACTTTATTAAGATCCTTTTTCAAGTTTATTATCCTTTTTATATCACTTATTACCATGTTATAAACATTATTCAATCATTTAAGTTAATAACATTCATTATGATGATATTTGGTACATGAGTAAAAATGAATAACTTATATTTACAAGTTGTTCATGTGGTAAAAGGTTCATTATATCCAGAATTATATTCATGATTCATATATCATATATATTATATATATCCAGTATATTCATGTTTTTATATTAGTAAATAACATCTAGAGTTAAAAAATGAAATGCACCGTTCATGGAGACAGTAAGCCATACGTACGCATGAATGATACTTTCATTTCTATTTATTATTTTAATAGAAATAAAACATAATGATACATAGGTATATTATAATTCCAGTATAATATTATATATAATATCATTAACTCCATCCATCATACATCTCACACAAGGCATTAACGAATCAAATCACTTTGAGGGGGCGGTAGTCCGCACTTCCTCAAATGTGATTATCGTATTTACCCACTATGGAAACCATAAAGGAATGATATAAATGGGAATTAAAGAAAAATAAGGAAATCATAATTATAATATATATTATATATAAATACAGTTCCATCATAATGGACACCATGGGAGGTAGTAAGATGTAATTGAACAATCATCGTTTCGTGAGGCGTTAGTTTTCCAACCATGGAAACATTATGTTCTTCATCCATTAGATGCAATTATGTGTAAGTGTAGTAAGAATATTTCTCATAACAATAACATATTATATTGAGGATAATTTTTTTGTTACAAAAGAATGTAAATAAAAATAGATTAGGGGTTATAAAAGTAAAATAAAAGAAAACAATTAAAAAGAAACCATTACCTTTAATTTGGGTAACTCTCTTTGGTCTGAACCAAAGGACTTCTTGAAGTGCCTTCTTCCTATGGTATGGCTTTTAAGAGGAGTAGAGGGATGTTGAGAGCTTAATTGGGCAGAGGTTGGATGAGGAGAATGGCTTGAGTGTTGTGAGGAATTGGATAGAAGTGGTATCCTTTTATATGGGAGAGGAGGGGCTCTTTAAGAAAGTGTGAAAATATTATATTATAATATAATGATATTCGGTTTCTAATATTCCATAAATCATTAAGGTCGAAGAAAATATAACTCTTATTCAAAATAAAATCATCCAATCCGAATTGGACATGTTTTCGATAATAATTTAATCATTATAATCTTATTTATTTAAATCATTTATTAATGAGGTAAATACTGCATCATTATTGTGTCATAAATACAATAATTTATTTGATGTCTAAAAATTATAAAAAAACTACCTTGATTTAGGAAATCGTTTTATCTTTTCAAAGAATATATATTGTCGAAAATAGGACTTCAATAACACCAATTGAAAATTAATTACTAATCAATTTTTGTTTTAATCTATTTTTCCATTACATTAAATTAATTGATCTAAAATGTCATTTTCACTCCCAAGAGGATTAATGGGTTCCCAAAATCGACCCAATGATTCCCATGGTCGTTTATGACTCAACCAATAAGGTTAGGACAAGTGTTAAGGTAATTTTGAATTATAATAATATTCTTTCAACCACGAATTACCTTATTTACCTTTAACCGCGGTAAATAAAAGTCAAAATATACTATTCACCAAAAATTATTTTCATATTAATGAACAACATATTTATTATTGATAACAACCATGTATTTAGTTTTTTTTAAATTAAATTCATAGAAGTTGTAAAATATCATTTAAATGAAAAAGTCAGTTTTTTAACTATCACTAAGTGGTTTCACTATTCATCAAAAATTGAAGTTTTTCAGAAAAGTACCAAAAATTCAGCCTATAAATTATATGATATTCAGAATTAAAAATTGGTTTCTATTTTTTCAAATTAAAAACATATATGTGGCATTAATTAATTTAATAATTAATTTTTGTTGTTAAAACAAATCCCGTGTTTTTAAGAAACTATAACTATCAAAAGATTGATACTTGTTTATGTCCAATTTCAAATTAATATTAATGTCAATGACCAAAATTGTATTAAATGGTAATAATATATTATAATTTCACTTTAAAACCAATTAAAAGGATAATGTAACCATATAAATAAATTATATTAAAAGGCACTTTTGAATTAAAATACAAAAATTTCACTATTCATAAAAAATGAACTTTATCGGAAAAATACAAAAAAAATTGCACCCAGTAAAATTTGATGTCCCCATTCAAATGAAGGATTATATTTGGTCATATATAATGTATTAAAGTGACCAAAACTCGATTTAAAAAGGGATGTCCATTGAAAGGCGATAAATCTGCATTTTAATGAAAATAATGCATAAAATTAGATTCATTCAAATTTTAAGCCTCTATCTTTTATTAGATAAAAGTAAATACATATAACAAACATGAATAATAATATTGTAGTTAGTTTTGTCCATTCCTGCCACTGAAATGGCTAGGAGTTAACTTCCATTTAAAATAATAATATTATATTATTTGTGTGCGACATAAGATTCCAAAGAAACCCGTTGTTACGTAACGGTTATGCTATCCAACATAGCAACCCTTTTAAAGTAAAATTAATATTTAATTAAAAAATATTAATAAATATGAAATATGTCTTATTCTTCATTTACATGGGATGTTACATCCTTCTCCCCTTCTGGAAGATGTGTACTCACAATTTTTATTCACTTATCAAACTAAGTGGGGGTATTTATCCCTCATAGAATTTTTTAATTCTCACGTTTCCTCATCAACCATATAGTTTTTCCACAAAACCTTTACCAGATTAATTACCTTATTCCTCAGCACATTCTCTCTACAGTCAAGAATCTATACTGGTTGTTCTTCCTAAGAGAGATTATCTTTCAACTGAACTACCTATGGGTTCAAAACATGAGTTGGCTCTGACATATATTTTCTCAACATCGAAACATGAAATACATTGGGTACCTGGGATAGACATGGAGGTAAATCCAATCTATACGGAACTGATCCCACATTCTCCAGAATTTCATAAGGTCCAATGAACCTCTGACTCAACTTTCCATTCTCACCAAAACACATCACACTTTTCTGTGGAGAAACATTGAGAAAGAAATGATCAACGACCACAAAGGAATGATACTTCCTCCAGTTATTGGCATAATTTTTCATTCTGCTCTGAGCTGTTCTCATGTCCTTCTAAATCAACTAAGCATTCTCTACTATCTCTTCTACCAATTATGGTCCCATCTGCTTCCTTTCACCAAATTCATTCGAAAAATATATAGTTCAACAACTCTTTCCATATAATTCCTCAACTAGAGCCATATGTATACTGGAATGAAAACTGTAATTATATGAAAATTCAACGAAAGAATGATATTGGTCCCAACTTCGCTGACAATCCATCGTGAAAGCATGTTACATATCCCCCAATGTCTGAATGTTTTGTTCTGATTGCCCATCTGATTGAGGATGAAAAGCTTTACAAAAGTTTAATTCAGAACCCAATGAATTCTTAATGTCGTTCCAAAAGTTAGAAGTGAACCTGGGATCATGATTAGATACAATGGAGAGGGGAACTCCATGAAACCTGAATGTCTCTTTAACATTCAACCGAGCAAGTTGATCTAGAGACAAAGTATCTCTAATATGAAGGAAATGAGAAAATTTAGTCAATCAATAAACTATAACCCAGATTGAATTATTACCTCGAGATGTGTTTGGTAATACCACAATGCAGTCCATGGATATATTTTCCCATTTCCACTCTAGCACCAGTAGAGGCTGAAGCATTCCTTTCGGTAACTGTCTCTCTTCTTTAATCTGCTGACAAGTCAATCATTTCACAGTAAAATCAAAAATATCTCTTTTCATTCCATCCCACCAGTAATACTCTTGAAGATCTTGGTACATCATAGTATAATTAGGATGTACTGAAAACAAATAACTATGACCTTAACATATCAAATCATTCTTCAAATTTGAATCACAAGGTACACATAATTTCTTCCCAAATCTCGAAACACAATCATTATCAATGTTAAATTCATGAAACATACCCTTCTGAACCAACTATACATTTTTTTCAACTCACTATCTTCTTTCTACGCTTGCTTAATTCTTCCTAATAGAGATGATTTCACTGACACGTGATACAAAACCGAATAATTTCATGAAACAACATCTTCTATGCCAATGTTCATCAAATCAAAAACTAAATGATCTCATTCCAAATGTATCATGGATAATGAGACATTACTTTTTCGACTCAAAGCATCAGCCACATTATTTTCTGTTCCCATATGGTAATGGATCGTGCAATCATATTCCTTGATTAAGTCTAAAAATCTCCTATGTATCATGTTCAATTATTTTTGAGTGAATAAATACTTCAAACTTTTGTGATCAGTATATATTTCACACTTCAATCCATACAAATGAGGCCTCCAAAATTTTAAAGCAAAAACAACTAGAGCTATATTCAAATCATGTGTGGGGTAATTTAACTCATGTGGGTTCAACTGACGTGAAGCATAATAAATTAACTGATCATTTAGCATTAGGACACAACCAAGTCCTTTCAACGAAGAATCACTATTGATAACAAACTCACTATTACAAGAATGCAGAGCCAAAACTGAATCATTCACCAATCATCGTTTCAATTCCTGAAATCAATCAACACATTATTTTTTCAATATGAACATAACACCTTTTCGAGTTAAAGTAGTCATTGGACTAGATAACGATGCAAAATTTTTAAAAACCCTTCAATAATAACCTTCCAAACCATGAAAACTACATATCTCGATTATATTTTTGGGACTTGGCCATTCTTCAACAACTTTTGTTTTAGTAGGATCTCCATTTATGCCATTTTTTGAAACAACGTGACTAAGGAATGAATTCTGATGTAACCAAAAATCACACTTGGTGAATTTCCCATAATGTTTCTTTTCTTTTAAGGTTTTCAAAACAACCCTTAATTGAATTTCATGTTCCTCTTTTCTTTTAGAATAAACCAAATTATCATCAATGAACACAACCAAAAACCTATCCAAGAACACATGAAAAATTATATTAATAAGATCCATGAATACAGTAGGTGCATTGGTTAACCCAAAAGGCATATCTATAAATTCATAATGGCCATATCTAGTATGAAACACGGTATTTGGAATTTCTTCTTCCTTTAATTTCAACTGATGGTAGCCCGACCTCAAGTCAATCTTCGAAAATTACTGATATCCCATGAGCTGATAAAACAAATCATCTATATGAGTCAAAGGATACTTATTCTTAACAATGATGTTATTCAATGCTCTATAATCAATGCAAAGTCGCATTGAACCATCTTTCTTTTTAACAAACAAGACAGGAGCACCCCATGGTGACATGCTAGGTCGAAAGAAACCTATATCTAATAACATTAAATTGGTTCTTTAACTCTAAAAGTTCAATTTGAGCAATTCGATAAGGAAGTTTTGAAATTGGATTAGCATTAGGAACTAAGTCAACAGTAAATTCAACTTCTCGATCAGGTATAATATGATGAAACTCATCAGGAAAAACATTTAGGTACTCGTTTACCACTGGAACATCATTAATCAGAATAGTTCCTTTGTTTTCAATAATATGTTCAAGGTAACATTCATTTCCATCTTTAACTACTTTCTCAGCTTCATAATATGTTATCAATAGCAAGGGTTCATATTTGTATACAAACTGAAAAGTATTCTGAAAAGAGTCCTCTTTAGCACTGAAATCAATCTTAGCATGACAAACAGAAAGCCAATCCGTGCCCAAAATAACATCAAACTCTACTAGAGGGAAAAAAATAATGTTTTCAGGTAGATTCTTTCCACACACATGGACATGAATGTTCTTATGTTTTCTATTTGTCTCAACATTTCCTCCATGTTTTTTTACCATAATTTCTATATTTATATCTTGAGATGGAATTCCCCATTTACTATAAAGCTTCTTAGAAATGAAAGAGTGTGTAGACCATGAATCAAACAACACATTGGAATAATCTGACCAAACAAAAAGTGTTCCTGATACAACTTCATTTGATGGACCAACATCTGCTGAAGTAGTTCCAAAGGATTTCTCCACCCATTTTTGCTTGTAGCCTGGATTATTTCTTTCGGTTGAGTAATTTATTGGACACTCATTTGCATAATCACCATTTAATTGCACTTAAAACATTTTACTGATTGTAAATCATATTTTGTCTTACCATTACCCTGATTTTTTTCAATGTAATTAAGAGCCTTATGACCCATTTTACCACATAGATATCACTTAACAGAATTCAAAAGACAATCCACAACATGATTTTTACCATAATTTTCACAAACTGTAATCTTACGTTTCTTACCATTAGAATATTTTGAAGAGTTCTTCCCTTTCGCCTACCACCTCGACCTCTTATTCTGTTTTTGTCAATGAATACCTGATAATCAGCAAACTCCATTTCCACCTTCTCCGCACAACCAACAAGTTTTTCATAACATTTTAACTAATGAGAATCTAAATCCATTTGATACTTTGGCTTTAATCCTCAGTAAAAATGGTTGATTTTACTATCAAGATCTCGTATAAAATTTAGATAATACCTTACCTGTCGAGTGAATTTTTCTTCATAAACAGCCACTGAGTAATCCTCCTGCCTCAATTCCACGATTTGTTTTCCATACTGTGATAAACAACATTAGGAAAAAAATTCTCAAGAAACATACCTTTGAATTCATCCCAATTGAGAGAATAAATCTCCTCACTATCCCTGATATTTTCACCATCGACCACCACTGATCAGCTTCACCTTCAAAATGGTAAATTACAAGACTAACATTTTGATGTTCTGAACAACCCATGGCATCAAAAATCTTCAACAGTGATTTAATCCATCCTCCAGCTAGCACATGTTCAGATGATCCTTTGAATGATGGGGGATGTTGCCTCATGAAATTCTCCACTACTGAAATGTTCCTATGTGGTTGATCTGGCTGATCTCATACATGGATACCACCACCGTTTATCTCCTGAGTCAACTGAGCCATCACTGCAACAAACTGTTCAGTTCTGGTTCTGACAATCTCAGGTTGCTGATTTGGAGGGTTGTCATCCTCCTGATGTCGTCCCAACATAGCTGTCATGTTTCCTCTATATAAAACCATTATGAACAAAGAAATATCTTAGGCGAAGCAACATGGTAATATGTAAATGCTACATGATATCAATATTAACATAAATTACATTATGTACATTTGTTTAACCACACCCTAACTCCAAAATTTATCTAAAAGACCTATGATACCAACTACAAGGACCCGACCTTAAACATTACATAATATTGAATTAAATAAATAATTCACATTGAGGATCTTTCAGGTTTAGTGTTTTAAAGGATTATAACATAACAATTAATTCTCAAAAGATTACAAGGTATAAATTTCTACACGGTTTCCATTTTTTTCATAAAATAAAAACTTCTGAAAAAACGATTAATGTCTAGTTCCATGTTTTAGACAGCATGACATTTCCTTGATCCCATCCTTGACCCTATTCATCTTTAAGTCCTGTTAAAACATTTCAAAACATGGGATAAACATAAAAGGCTCGGTAAGGGTTATAAAATAATGAATAAAAAAATTTGATCAGAAATACATAAAAAACATGATCACTTTTAATTACCTCATGAAATCATAAGATTTATGAAAGGAACGTAGAAATCATAAATCATAAAGATAACTTGTGGCATCCATATCATACTTGCATTTTAAATATGACATCTACATTGGGAGTTACTTTGGAATACCCTTCATAGTATATTAACTAAATCTCTTAGGAGAAACGTTCATCTTTACCTCCTTCATGTTACCCAATACATTGGAGAGCTATCTTAGGCTCACCCGCCCAAGGTTTTTCACGGAACCACCCGTATAATTAAATAATTCCCAAGAACCATAACATGATCTTAACACATAACATAAGAATAAAGGAAAGCCAACAAATTTTAAATTGCAATAATAAAATATCATTTCAAAATATTGAAATAATAAATCCATTCTCAAAATCATTTTCAATACCAAAATACGTAAAAAAAGTATATAGTATTTATTTTTCCTATTAGAAACATATCAGATTGTTAAGGAAGCCAAAGATCAAATAATACTCGCGGCGACGGAATGGTCGTTGTCACCGCTTACGTTAAAAAACATTCCTTCTTTTAATTTAGTAAAATGATTCGTATAAAAAGATTCCCTTTGAATAAAATTAATATTCAAAGTGTTTTATACAACATATAAAATAATGTCGTGTATAAAACTAAAAATTCCTCAAGGAAATGAGATTGAAACGAAGTCCCTTACCTTGTGTCCGACATGACTCGATCTTTCATTAATGTCCTTAATAATAAAATAATGTTAATTTCTACTTTCTTAAGAACCCTTTTCAAGTTTATTATTCCTTTGATATCACTTATTACCATGTTATAAACATTATGCATTCATTTTAGTTAATAACGTTCATTTTTTCGATATTTGGTACATGAGTAAAAATGAACAACTTATATTTAAAAATTGTCCATGTGGTCAAAGGTTAATTATATCCATCATTATATTCATGATTCAGATATCATATATATCATATATATCCAGTGTATACATGTTTTTATAATATTATATAACATTTAGAGGTAAGAAATGAAATGCACCGTTCATGGAGAGGGTAAGTCGTACGTAAGCATGAACCCTACTTTCATTTATATTTCTTATTTTAATGGAAATAAAACATAATGTTACATAGGTATATTATAATTCCATTATTATAAAATATATAATATCGTTAACTCCATATTATATACATCCCACACAAGGCATTAACGAATCAAATAACTTTGAGGGGGCGGTAGTCCGCACTTCCTCAAATGAGATTATCGTATTTACCCACTATGGGAACCATAAAGGAATGATATAAATGGGAAGTACAGAAGAATAAGAAAATCATAAACATAATATATATCATATATAAATACAGGTTCAACATAATTACCACCTTGAAAGGCGGTAAGATGTAATTGAACAGTCATCGTTTCATGAGGCGTTAGTTTTCCATCCACAGAAACATTATGTTATTCATCCATTAGATGGAGTTTTGTGTAAGTATAGTTCCAATATATCTCATAAAAACATACTAGTATATTGAGGATTCTTTTTTTGTAAGTAAATAAAGGAAATAAAAATATTTTAGGGGTTGGAGAAGTAAAATAAAAGAAAAAAATTTAAGAGAAATCGTTACCTTTAATTTGGGTAACTCCCTTTGGTTTGAACCAAATGACTTATTGAAGTGCCTTATGACTAAGTTAAGGCTTATTATAAGAGGAAATGGAAGTTTAGAGCTTAATTGGGAAGAGTTTGGATGAGACAAATGTCTTGAGAGGTGTGAGGAATTGGATAGAAGTGGTCTCCTTTTATAAGGGAGATGAGGGGCTCTTTAGGAAAGTGTGAAAATATGATTTTATAATATAATGATATTCGGTTTATAATGGTCCAAAAATCATTAAGGTAGAATATAAGATGACTCATATTCAAAATAAAATCTTACAATCAGAATTGGACATGTTTTGGATAATAAATTATTCATTATAATCTTATTTATTTAAATTATTTATTAATGAGGTAAATACTGTATCATTATTTTGTCATAAATAATTTAATTTATATGATGTCTAAAAATTATAAAAAACTAAAATGATGTTGGAAAGCTTTTTATATTTCCATATAATATTTATAGTCTAAAATAGGACTTATATAACAACATTAAAAAATTAATTACTAAACGATTTTTGTTTATGTCTATTTTGCCTTTACTTTAAATTAATTGATCTAAACTGTCATTTTCACTCCCATGTGGTTAAATGGGGTCCCAAAATCGACCCAAAGATTCCCATGGTCTTTAATGACTCTACCAATAAAATTATGACAAGTGTTAAGGTAATTATGAATTATTATAATATTCTTTTAACCGTGATTTACCTTATTTACCTTTAACCGCGGTAAATAAAAGTCAAAAGTTACAATCAACCATGAATTATTTTCATCTTAATGAACCACATTTTACTTTTTGATAACAACCATGTATGTCGGATTTTTGATATTCAACTCACAGAAGTGGTAAAATTTCATTTAAATGAAAATTCATTTTTTAACTAACACTTAGTGGTTCCACTATTCATAAAAAATTTACGGTTTTCAGAAAAATACCAAAATATCAGCCTAAGAATTATTTGATATTCCAAATTCAAAATTGATGTATATTTTTTCAAATTAAAAACATATAAGTGGAATAAATTAATTTAAAAATTCATTCCCGCTATTATAACAAATTGCGTGTTTTTAAGAAACACTAACTATCAAAAGATTGATACTTGTTTTTGACCAATTTCAAAGTGAAATTAATTCCAATGACCAACATTGGATTAAATGGTAAAAATATATTTTAATTTAACTTTAAAACCAATTAAAAATATAATTTAACCATATAAATAAATTATATTAAAAGGAACTTTTGAATTAAAATACAATATTTTTCACTATTCATTAAAAATGAACTTTATCAGAAAAATTCCAAAAAATTGCACAAAGTAAATTTTGATGTCCCCATTCTAGTGAAGCTTTTATTTGGTCATATAGAATGTATTAAATTGACCAAAACTAGATTTAAAAAGGGTTCTCCATTAAAAGGTGATAAATCAGCCTTTTAATGTAATTTATGCTTAAAATTATATTCATTCACATTTTACGCCACTAAATTTTATTGGATAAAAGTAAATACATCTAAAAAACAATTATAAAAATATTTAAGTTAGTTTAGTTCATTCCCTCCACTACAACGGCTAGGAGTTAACTACCATTTAAAATAATATTATTATATTATTAGAGTGAAACGTAAGATTTCAATGAAACACGTTGTTACATATCGAGTACACTATCCAAAATAGAAACCATTTGAAAGTAAATTTAATATTTAATTCACAAATATTAATAAATATGAAATATGTCTTATTCTTCATTTACTTGGGATGTTACACTATCATTGAGAATAATATAAAAATTATGATGAAACATCTTATTTATCAATCCAATATTGTTCATTCCATTGATTAATGGGACATACTGTTTGTTTTGTGAATTAATTTTTTCAATAATTTTCATCAATAAATATTGGATTATTTAGAGGCACCTAGTTAGTTCTGATAGATCATGATGTTCATAGGACATTCCAAGTCACCAAGAGAGGTAGGGGTGAATCAATGACTCTTCTTGTCAATAGTTGTCTCCCTTTTTATCAATCCTTTTTTAATTGTTGTGATTTTTTTATAATATTATAGTGTTATTAAAACATACAAAATTACTATAAAAATTAATGGTATATTATGCATTCATTTTTATTAATTTATTCCCCACTATTTAAATACTCACTCCTAGCTAGGATTTTTTAATCACAGTCACATATTCACCCACTATAAACATATTGATACTAATGGGAATCTATGTTATTCCTTTATAATTCCTCCATCTTTATAGATATCTATTATTCTATCAATAATCCCAATGGAAATAAAATGTATGAGTTATAATATAGAATATGAAGGAATAAATGAAAAATAAGACTTTTTAATACTTGAATCATCGTTAATTTTTATGAATATCTATCATATAAATCATCCAAGATCATTTTAATTTTTAGTAAAAACTTCTTAATTATATTCAATGATTGTTAAGCATGACAAGACTAATTATAATTTATTGTAGATTTTTTATTTTTAGAAATAATTTACTCATGTTATAATCAATAAATTTTGTGACTCTACACATTCCCTCCATACATTTAAAAAAATTCTTCAATTTCACTTCTTATCTCCTCGATAAAGTAGACATTAATACACATAAAAATTGATTTTATAATTCTAAAATATTTAAATCTTTTATTTTCATTATTTTATATTTTTATATTCATTTGAATATGAGAATATTATTTCCAAGATGACATATAGAAGCTCCACCTGATTTTGTAATGCTTTTTTTAAATCATACTAAAATATTAAAAAATAACACCTATTTTCACCCATGAAATTTAAAATTGAATCTATAAAATGATTTCCATCTAAATATATATTATACATATAGAATTTTATTCTTTATATATTTCAAATTATATATATTTTATTTATAATTAAATATATTTTAAAAATAAATTTCCCATTCATTAGGTTCTATGACAAGACACCTCTTTGAATGGGGAATCTCAACTTCATATATATTTATAGAATTAATTTTATTATTCATACACCACTTTATTTAAATAATTTTATCATTTTTTAATACAAATTACATAAATGAATATATCATGTACCATATAGTTTAATTTTATTATGATACTTATCATGTACTTTCATATGTATGGTTTTCAGTATTCTAACAATTTATTTGTTTTCGAAATTTATGAAAACTGCCATATAATGAATTAAAAAACCATATAAAATTATAAATAATCTATTAAGGTGGAATTTTTACATATTTATGATCCTTATCAATAATTGTGTTGAAACCTGAGACTCTCTATGAGGTGAGGGTGATTTGTTGGTTAACATTTTCCTTTTCATTATTTATAAACATTTTCCCACAATAGCTACAATAGAATAATTATTTTCCATTCAAAAATGAATCACCATCAAGTATATTTAGATGAATTAAATTATAGATCCCAATAAATTTTACATGGTTGATTACAATGTTCTATTAAAATAGGAAAACAATAGTTATTATTCGATCTTATTAGAATATACTATTCAATACTAGATTTCAGGGATTTTTATTCATGGGCACTATATTCCATACTCAGTACCTTCACAAAAATTTAAGGATAATTCACATCCTCTATATTATGAAAACTATATAATCCCCTTTACACACCAAATCAGATGATGTATTTTGGTGTTCGACAACATAAATGTTTATTTAAATGCTTAATTATTATTATTTGATATTTGAATCATTAGTTTGAGATAAATAAGATAGAATTAACTCCTAAATTTATTATAATGTATTTCTCCCATGTCCAAGTGTTATTCTAGTTCATATATACCCTAAACACTTTTATTGGTCAATTTTTCTTCTCTACGGTACTTGTCTTAACCTGAGGGAGATTTTCCTAAGACAACTCAACAAAAAACGTTTGGATTAATCATTTTATAATTTTATTTTCTCAACTTATTCATCATTTATTATTCCTGATATTAGGATCCTCTAGTTTTAATGTAAAAAATTATGTTTAATCATGTACAAGTGGGATTAAACTTGTTTTATTATGATTTATTATGAATCAATATGCTTATGAGTAATCTAAATCTATTTAGTTAGAAATTATTTCATAATTCACATTGAAAATGATTTCTTATGTATTAATTGTCATTAACGTGGACAAAGAAGCACTGTTAAAGAGAACCCATAGACACCAGTATCAAAATTCATTCTACCATTTGGAAATGTATGAATCACCAATGTTGTGAAACCTTTATAGTTCAAAATTCTAATAATGTACTAGACACTATTGAAGTAATCTGGTCTCATCGTTATACATCATAATTCTTGCAATGGACCTAACACTATTGAAAAGAAACAATCCCACTGTTCTAGTTCAGAATTCTCTTAAAGTCAGTGAAACCATTCTAGTGACTCCATTCTCATGACACCATTCAAAGAAAAGTGAAAATTCATTGTTCCAGTGACACAATTCCATGACACCACTATTGAGTCACCACTTCTATGACACTTTTCCATAATCATTGATTTATTTATAAATTTAATTAAAAAAATATTTCTAACGGTCATATTTGAGATTATTAACGATATTGGTATTATTAATGATTTTTGCAGGCCCTTCAGCAGAAAGTATGAGGTATCACGTACCTGTACATGGTGGATATCATACTCTATTTTGAAGAAAGAGAAACACGGAAAATTAAATATAATATGGTTCAAGGGAAGATGCATTTTGAAATACTATACCAAGAAGAATAGCAATGACACTTATCTTATTATAGTAAACAAGTGGAGAACATTCTAGGAACCAATTCCTGAACAACTTTTCCAAATGAAATATAGAAATGGAGATCATATAATAACATCTCATATTCTTGTAAACCCGGACATAGAACATCAACAAAACTCTATTTTTGGTGTCTGTTTCCATAAGAGTACTTTAGCTTCACATATCCCACATCTATAAAATCCATAAGAATCAATGATAACACTATGAGAATTATAAACCCCTTATCATTATTTCAGCTATGTTGTGTACTATATTATTACTATTTCAAGAAGTGGGTCTATATCTATATTAATGGCACACAATATGTCTTATGCTAAATAGGATTATACAATATATCCTAACCCACTCATCTTTCAACAACATTTTTACTCACACTTACAATTATAGAATAGGTCATTTTGTGACCAAGATGTTTTATATTCCAATAAATTACTATATTAGAGGTCCAATTATACTTGGATATCATTGTATACTACTGTGAACCTGGATACAGGGTCTGGATATTGTTTAATATTATAATCTTCCTTGTGGACGGTGATCACCATGTAGAGAGTATTATGTCTATATTGGAGACTGATCCAAATTTTTATCCACTATGTTCATGATTTGTATTATTTTATATCTTTGATTATTTAAACAAAAAAATGTTACTTTACATTTATAGTTATACTTAGATAGTGTTCATTATTTGTTTTTATTATGAAAATTACATGCAAATTTCAACTCACTCCATCAAAGTTCTATATTTTAGAATCAACCAATGTTCTGAGATTTTAATTGAACAACTAAAACTCGTATAAATATTATACATTGGTTACATGGCATGTTTTGTTTTCAAATTCTGCTATTTTAACATAATATTTTTGATATAAATTTTTATATGAACTCAATACCCCCTCTTGAGTATCATTCTATGACCAACATGCGGTATCATAGTTCATTTTTAAAAAAATATTTCTAATTTTTTTTATTACATTTTAAAATATTTTCTACTATGATTCATTTGTTTTTTGAATATCTTCATTTATATTTTGGTTCTAAATTTTTTACTTTTTTTAAAAAAATTAATTATTCTATAATATGGATAATATATAGGATAGGTCTTTTACTAACAACCCTCCCTTCATTAATGGTACTAATTATTCCCAGTGGACAATAAAGAAGAAAATGAACATGAAATTCATGGTGTTTGATATCATGGTAGTAATAAAAGATAGGTATGAAATACCAGATATTGAAATAAGTTCATTGATAGATGGTGAAAAAGTTTCTTACAGTAACAATTATAAATCTGTGAATACACTATGTTGTTCATCTGGCGATGAAGAATTTAATAATATATATTGTTGTAAATTTTCTAATGAAAATTCGGACGCCTTAGCTATTAAATTGGATTGGAATACTAATGTTAAAAAATGAGACTTAAAACATATACTATTTAGTATGCTAACATTAAGATGAATATTAATGAACCCATTTATTTCATGTATCTAACGTTCAATGAGATATTCAACATAATGAGATCTCTAGGATAAAAAGTGAATTCCAAAGAAAAAGTCTTATAAATCCTCAGAAATATTCTAAAACTATGTAGGGGAACCTCCATATCAATTATATAATCCATTAATATTAGTTTATTTCCAGAAAAAAAGCTAATTTGAATACTGATTATGTATATTGAATAATTAATTGTCAATAAAGAAGAAGATGACGAACCAAATGGAAATTTAGTGGCTTTAGAAACCACTGTATCCTAAATTAAATAAAAGGAATTGATAAAAACACTTTCTGATTTTATATGTATTGAATATTCACCATCAAGTAGTGATTAGAAAATTCTGCTATTATCTATATGTTTTAAACATTTTTATAGAAAGGTGAATTATTTCAGGATGTCCAGCAACTAAGGAAATTATTACAATAAGATAAACTACAAGAGGGACTAGAAGTAGAATGATAACTTAAATGAGATAGTATGAAATGATTGGTAAATAAGATGACATGTAAATTATTACTACCCAATGATAATTTATGAAAAAATGAGGAAAATGATAAAAGGTATTAGAAGGAAATTTTGTCCACTTGGATATTATCTGAGGAACGCTATAGTGCGTTAGAGACATTAGATGACAAGAATGGTGAAAAGGCTAGCATTTGTTTCATGAAAAACAAATATAAGGTAACAAATGTGTTTGTTGAACTAAATTATTATTATTTTAGATATGAATCTTTTTCTAGAAACATGAACTAATAAAAAATGTTTGAATACTTCCAATTTAACGATGATACATGTAATGATTTAAAAGATAAATACAATGAATTATTGAAGAAACATGATCTTACATGTAATGTTAATAGTAAACATTCTATCTTGAAATGGAAAAATTATCAATTTCATAAAAAAATAGTCTTGTGTTGTCATATGATCAATTGAAAAATGATGTTGAGAAGTATACCAATGGGAAAAATAAAATTACAAAAATTATTTTTGAATAATTAGCACTTAGGTATAATACTGGTATAGGATACCAACAATGATAAAAAAACATTACTAACAATATTTTCGTAACCATATATAGAAAAATTGTTTTATATGTCCACAACTGCTAATATTTTAGCTAGTTCTAAAACTGGAAAATCATTCAATGCTTCTAGTTTATTTAGAACAATTAGAGTTTACGTTTCCAATACATTGAAATCTATTGATATAAAACTTTTAATGAAAATATGGGATCCTAAAGCATTTATTACTATTTTTTCTGTACCCATGAAAATATGGGTACCAAAATAATATTTTGTTTAATGGTTTGTGTAGAAAGCATGATTGAAGAGCTCCTACAAAATCTAATGCTGTTTGGATAATGGATGTTCAGGACACATTACATGAAATTATTCATGCATCAAGAATCTGATAATGATATATCGTGGGTGTGTAACTTTTGGGGACAATGCTAAAGGTATAATAATTGACCTCAACAAAATTTTCAACACTATTTAATTAATAATTTAGAAATTTCTTTTTGTTGATGGATTTGTGTATAATCTTCCTGGTATCACATAGTTGTGTCATGATGATTTCAATGGTATATTTGATAATTATTCATGTACTATTTTTAAATCTAAAATTGATTTAGTATTTACTTCTCATAGACATGAAAATTTTTATTCTATAACCATATATTCTTTAGTCTCTAAAAATTATTCTTAATTATGTTCCTTTCCTAAATAGTCATGTCTCCAGATTAGGACCCTATATTATTGAAATATTCATTCACTTAAAATGCTTACAATGAAAAGACTAGTTGTTGATCTACCCAAACATGAGTACCCAAAATACAAAGTTTGTAATCCTTGTCAAAAGGGTAAACATCACCAAATATCTTCTAATACAAAGAACAAAGTATCAATATCTTAACATCTTGAGAGAGTTCTAATAGATTTGTCTAAATAATATAGAGTTTCTATTCTTAATGGGAAACACTATGTCTATATTCTTGTACAAGACTCTTCTAGATATACTTGGATAGTCATTCTTGTACACAAAATAGAATATTTCTCTTACTTCAATTATTATGATAAATTAGTAGAAAACAAATGTGAAGATAGAATATAAAACACAAGAAGTGACCATGGACTAGCATATGAAAATAAAGGGCTTTAATTTTTTCTCTCTCACAATGGTAATATTTTCAATTTCACAACTCCTAGAACACACCAACAGAATACATTTATAGATATAAGAAATTGAACCCTTTTAAAATAGAATATACTATGCTTAATGAATATGATCCACCTATCTACTATAGGGATGAATATGTCAATACATTTTGCTTTTTAATAAATTGAGCCTGAATTAGTCAATTTATTATGATAACCCCCTATTATTTATAGAACAACATGAATCCTAAATATAGATACCTCTATGTGTTTGGTTGAAAAGTTCATATCCTAATCACAGTGGAAAATATATATAACATTTCATCTAAGAGGTATAAAGTAATTTCCTTGGATACTCAACCTCTAGTAAAGATCATATAATATATAATAAAATATATATATATGTGTGTGTGGAAGAACATATATAGGTAAAAATTGATGAAACCAATCCACCTGATCCTATGACCTCCATATAAAATCATTATGATGATATATCAAGTCAGTACATAAACGAAAATTCATTTGACCCTACTTTTAATAATCATGTTAAAACATATTGTTTTGTAAATTCACTAAAATATAGTCCTAATAAAGCTAAAACTGTTAAAGAATATTAAATTTTGAGCCTTTCATTTACAAGAACAACAAGAATCATTAAGAACCATCCCTATATGTTGTAGTTAGAGACATAGAAAATGGAACACAAACTATATCTTCTCCAAGAATCCATATTGAACATCAAGAATGGTTTTTATATCTTGAACCTAAGAACATAAATGATGCATGAAATGATCCATTTTTAGTGTTCGATATGAAATAAGAATTAAATCATTTTTATATAAATAATTTCTATGAGTTTTTAAATAAACCTAAGGACAGAATGACTATAAGAACATAATGGGTATTTAGATGTAATATAGATGATGTAAGTACTATTGTAAGAAATAAGGATTGATTGGTTTCCCAAGGATATAGTCAACAATGAGTAAATTTACTATGAAGAAACAGTTTCATCTATTTTTATACATGAGTACTGAGAATCATGCTTTCATAATCCAGACACCTAAATTTCAAACTATAACAAATTGATGAGAAATGTTCATTCAAAAATTTGTATTTATTTTAGGATGTTTCTGAGGAAGAAAACCTATTTTTAAAATCATTCAATTTCAAAATAATTTTTGTCATATAACAGAAGAATTATATTGTTTAAAAGAAGCCCCATGAGCATTGTATGATTAGATCAACATTTTACATTTTTCCAATGGTTTTACAAATGGTATAGTTGATTCCTACACATTTTATAAAATTAATTTTTAAATATGTTTTAGTTATTAAAATACATGTTTATGATATTAATTTTAGATCTTCTGAAAAATATTTATGTGTTGATGTTTTATAAATGATGAAAAATGAGTTTTAAATGGGTTTAATGGGTGAAAATAAAAAATTATTTTCGAAATTTTCAAAATCTTTATTGTATAATTATAAATATAAGTAAATATACTAATGATCTTTTAAATAATTTTTATTTGGATGGAAGCAAATTTTGTTATACAACTATGAGTAACACTTGTAAATTGGATCATGATGAAAATGGAAAACCTCTTGTTAAAACAAATTATAGAGGTAATATTGGATGTCTAATTTTGTTGACTATTAGCCGACCTAATATTATGTTTATTGTGTGTATGTTTTCTCTATTTACTGAAAATATTTAAGAATATCATTTTTTCTTTAAAATAAGTTTAAAATACCTCTTTCTTACTACCAACATAGTAGAGTTCTATCCTAGAGGATAATCATTTATTTAGTTATCTATTCTGATGAATATTTTGGTGATTTCTAGTTAGATAGAAAATCACCTCTAGAAAATGTCACATTTTGGGCATGTCACTTGTTTCAAGGTACAGTAAAAAAAATTTATTGCATTATCTACTATCGAATTTGAATACATAGATATCGATAGTTTCTATGATCATATATTTTTTATTAAACAAACTTTTCTAGATTATTTATATCAATATAGATATGTCCCTATAAACAGTGATAACACAAATGCTATTAAAATCACTAAGAATCCACTATATCACTTAATAACAGAACATATTAATGTAAGAAAAAACATTTTGAGATATTATTATGAAAAATGTGATATTCCTTTAGGATTTATTTCCACATAACATCATCTTTCTTATATTTTTACTAATACATTATGTTATGAATGAATGAGTTACGTAATACATTAATTGAGAAATCCCATCATTGAGTAACTGTTTGAGGTCTCAACATTTGATTTATCACCATATTTTGTGTCACCATTTTATGTATCTAAATTTAATATATCACCATTTGATGTATCACCATTTGATGTCTGAAAATTTTTCTGTCTCACATTTTCTGATGACGCTGATTTTAGCTAGTCGTCTAGACTTACCTTAGTGAAACAGCTAACTATACTAAAAAAACTATGTCACATTTTATGTGTAATTTTTTTATTTTTTACTACTTTATTTATTTGATATTTCTATATTACCTAAATAGAAAAACATATCAATTTGAATCACTTATCCACTTCACATTTTCTCTCTTCAATTGAAACAGAAACCCTTTTATCCCAAAAATACTTTTCTCTTTCAAAATCCCTTTCTTAAAATATAATATGGCTAGAATAAATCATCCTTATCCCGCAAATCGAGAGAAATTCTAGACATCAAAAAAATAAAAAAAGGAACTGACCAGAATGTCAAATGAACTAATAAACCTAGGTCTTAAACAATGTGTTTTCATGCTTGGAATGTTTGTATTTTCAAAGTGTCTTTTTTTGAGTATGTCGCTTCATCATAATTTTTTGGAATATGAGGTATGGTTAGATTATCTTAAAAAAGAAAATAGACCCATATTTATGAATCCTATTTTTGTGTTTTACCATTACGTTGAGTGTGAATTCAATAAAAATGATGAATTAGTCATTAATAGTTGGGTAAGCGGATAGGGATGTTTTTTTAATTTCATGGATATGGTATGTTTTATTAGGAGTGAATCAAGAAGGTATCATCGAGGATAGTCAAAGAAACCCACATCTTACTAGGGATATTTTTACCATAGAAGAGGCTTTGTGAGTTTTAATGTAAAACAAAAAAAATAGATGAAAAATTATTACTAAGATAAATAGAGAAACTAGAATACTATAAAACTTCATTCAAAATTTTATCTATCAAAGGAATGTTTATTTATCCACTTTGAAATATAAAGACTTGTTTTACATACACCATTTAGAGAATGGTCCTAAGATAAATTTGTGGAAGTAAATTATGTATAATATGTGTGATATGATCAAAACTACCTCAAAATAAACTTCCATATTATATTCAATATGAATCTATGAAATCATGCATGAAATGGTTTAGTGTAGTGGAATGTGGGAACTATTGATTATTACGAGTTTTGATTGTATAAGAAGATATGCCAGATGGTGAAAACCAGTTTGAATGCATAGAATATGTCCTGAGTTGTTGACAATGAAATGATGTATATATTTTTCAAATTCTTCGAGACCTAAGGAGATCCCAAACAATTTCTTGGAATCATATTATCTGGTATAATATTCAAATAATGAAGAGGAAGCTTTTATTTAGCTATGAATAAGTGAAATTAAGATGATGATGAAGACGAAAGCGAATAAAATGAATATTATTGGGTAGTTGATCACGAGTAAGGAGATGATATTGAATAAGTTATTTAAAAGGAAAAATAGTTAGAAAAATAAGTTTTTATATATTATTATAATAGAATAGGAAACGGCAAGGAGAAAGAGCTATGTGATGAAATACAATAAAGTTAAATTTATGCACCTAGTAGAACTAGTGCTCAAATTATTGACTGGTTAGAAGAATATATGGTTGTGAATGAGAGTTACCAAGAGATAATTTAAGATGTGGAGTGATCTTTTATGATGGATTCTTGAAATTATTAATGGAAAACATCAATTAGGGGAATAAAAACCCTAGTTGGGAAAGTATTGAAGATAAAAATCCCCTTGATTCATGTTTAGTGGATATCCTGTATTTTACTCAATACTCTATCGATGTTGTTGTATAACATAAATCATTAGTCAAGGAAATAGATCATTTAACATTATTTAATCTCAAAACCATCAAATATAAAGATGATATATTTGTCCATGATCCAATACCTGTTATTTCACCTATACAAAAACTCCATGATATGTGGACCCTGATGACATAAAGGTTTTTAGATAAATTATTATTTTTGGAATTGGAATGCTTATGATATACCATCATAGTCCTATGACTAATCACAGTGAAAGGGTTATTGCAATTCTTATGGAAAAGATGATTTATAAAATTCAACCCAAAATGATTGATGAGATTCGGGAAGAATTTATTGAAAATACACTACTCAATGATGAATGAAATACTTTAAATCATTCGCTGATAAGTTGATGAATGATTTTCACGGTGTTTTTGATCTAGATTCAGTTTCTATACTTGTTAGGATGATGCTATCAATATATCAGAAAGGGATGCATATGAGAATTAACATAATTTGAATAAAATGAATGTTGTAATTAACAAGATAAACACATAGATTTAAAATGAGATGTGTGTACTTATTTTTTTTATCAATCAACTGACAGATGAGTATACCAAATCTTTTGAGAGTGTTCCTAATTGGATCAGTTCCCTCACCTCAGATATATATGCTCCATCTGTTTCTTCCTACACCTCTCAGCCTTTCGATAGTGACTTGATAAGATAAGTGATTAAATAATAGTTTCAAACATTGATTGATGGATATAATACCGAATACCATGTTCAGATTCAATTACATAGTGATCATGTGACTGATAAGGTAATTTCTTACTCAAAAACTACAAAAATTCTCTTGAATATATTTCAATGAAGATGGATTCATATTTTACAAATATTTATACTGTGTACCAGTTAAAAAACATTCATTTCTCTGTTAGATAATTTTAAGCAACCACTAGACACTCAATATTCTATGGAGCATGTAAAACAGTTGAAATATTTTACTTATACTCTCGATATGTTTACAAAAATCAAAGATGATTTTAAAAAGTATATGAATTATGGTTGTGAGGTCATCATTGTTTTCAAAAATATGTTAAATCCATATCTTCATAATCACAAAACATGAATAGTTTCTCCATCAACTACTTCCTTGATACTTGTGCTTACCCTATATACTATTATGGATCCTGTTACCAAGACTCCTCAAGCACTGATCTAGATTAGACAAGTCATTACTGGGCAGGCTCTGACTCATTATACATCTAGTTCGATCATTTACAATAGTATTTTTTATGGAATTCTTGTACATTCCATTTATATAACTTCTATTTCCTCTTCTACACCTTCTGCATCTACTTATGTTGTCACTGACAAGGGTAAAGGGACAACTAAAAACTCAAAGGATAAGTGAAGGATGCTATTTGGTGGGTATGACACATAATTTCTTTAATTTTAATGTATTGTTGTATTAAATTGAATGTGTTAACTATATTATTCACTTGTTAATGACAATTTAACTATTTTATCTTCGATAATCTAAAAAGGGGAGAGTATAGAGAAGGAATTTTTTCCTTAAATTCACTTTGAAATCAATACTGTATTAAATGAGAGAACTCATTAATGTTGTATATCTCTATCATTTTACATAAATACACTGATACATTCATAAATGGAACTGATATTGATTTTCATATGCTCAGTTTTATCAGGATATGTTTATGTCTTCATTATACATAATATGTATGATATGTTTAAAAATATGTTTATCATTTACTATGGTCAATATATATGGCTTATAAGTTCCATGAATTGTGATCCTAAAAAAGGGGCATATTGTTAGACTCATATAGTTTTAATGAACACAAATCATTCTTAATAATTTTTAACAATGCTTGATGTTGTTTCATTATGATTTACAAGGTTTCAAAATGATTCTATATAATATAAATAAATTCGTTTAACTATAATTTCATAAGATTGGTGGAAAATATTTTTTTATCTATGAGTAACTGTTAAGGTGAAATCCTATTCATCGATAAGGTGAACTAGAATCCATGTTAAAGTGAACTCATAGTCAACGGTCTCATCATTTAGTATGAAAATTGGAAATGCTTGAGTCACTATTATAGTGAAAATATTCCAGTTTAGAATGCTTATAAAGGACTAGAAAACATTGATATAAACATGTCCCACCATTCCATTTCTAAATTATTTTCAAATGACCCCACACCCTTGATATGAACCGGTCTCACACTTCTAGTTCATGATTATAAAAATGTTAGTATCTTTAATCCAGTGACAGCATTCTGCTGACACTATTTAGAGACAAAGAAATAGTGATTGTTCAAGTGAAACCATTCCATGAAACAGCTCCTGAGACACTAATTCATTGACACTATCCTAGACTCATCCATTTATTATTAAATTCAATTAAATATTATTTATAACTATCATAATTGGTTAATTAAACGATACTTATGTTATTATTGATCTTTTTCATAAATTTTAGTATAGAGTACGAGGTATGATGTACATGTATGTGATGGGGATCATGCTCTTTATTGGAAAACACACAATATTAAATAAAATATGGTGCATGAGAAGATGAATGGTGGAATACCAGACCAAGAATAAGATACCTAACACCTATTACTCTTGAAGTGAACAAGTGGATTTCATGCTTTGAACAAATTGTGAACAACCTTGCAACAAAAATCCCTAGAAAATGATATCAACGAAAAACATCTCATCTTCCTCGAAACTAGAACACCTAGCATCAACGACACTCTGTTTTTAGTGTCTGTTTCTAGTAGAGGACTTGATCTTAAAATTTGCGACATCCAAGAAGTCCAAAAGCATCATGATCAACAATAATTGTTTTATAAACCCCATCTCATTATTTCTTCTCTATTGTGTACATTTTTATTATTATTTTGAGTAGTGCATGTTTACCTATATTACAGAAACACGCTGAATCTTGTCATAAACTAAAGGATACATGATATTCTCATACACTCATCTTTATTAACCATTTTTACACCCATGTAAAACTATGGAAGATATACCTTTGTTACATGGTTGTTTTAGTTTCCCACAAATAACTTTGGTATAAGTCTAGTTAGGCCTAGATTACTCTGTATGTCATTTTAAAACTAGATCATGGTTATGGATAAGGTTTATTAATATAAAATTCTTGGTGTTGTGTCATTTACAAGGGGAGAGGATTATGGATCTTCTTGAGACTGAACCTCTAGTTTTTATCCGATGTGTTCATTTTTATTTTCTTCTCTGTATTTATTTATTCAAATTAGTAAACAATACATTACATTGATTGTTAATCATAGAGAGTGTTCATAACTATTTTTGAATAACTAAATTAATTTTAAAGGTTATATCAATCTTTAAAATCTTGATAATTAATCAATCTTCTAATAAATATTTTTAATATTCATAACAATTATAAATCTAATAATTTGGTTAACTATTATATGTTTTTTATGTTGTGGGATTTTCCAATAATGTTTTCAAAAAAAATATAGGAACATAATTCACCCCACCCCACTTTACTGTCCCACTTAAACAAACACATGATAACTTCTTCATACAAATTCACCATGGTGCTTTTCCTAATTCATGATTTTTTAAGTAAGCCTTCTGATATAGGAGATTTCTTCTGCCTTCACTTAATTTTCATTATGAAAAAATTAGTTGATCAAATGGTTATATTTTATTAAATAAACCATATAATATTCTATCCCAATTATTTTTCTCCCTTCTCCAAACTTCTATTTTGAATTTGGTTAAGATGGTATGTGTGGATGAAACATTCATATCTAATGAGAATATACAAGGTTTTTTATTAGAAACCTTTATATTAAGATATTTTAAACATAATTACATATACCACAATATTAAGATATGCTAAAATATACAGAAATTTATGTTCTGCAGACCAAATATATGTAAAAATAATTACAACCCACAAAACATTAAAAAATATTGAATAATGATTTAATTATGGATTAGCAAAATTGAGTAGGAAATACTAAAAAAATATATTAGAAAAAAAAAATTACAGTTATGTAAATAGTGATAATAATTACTTATAATTACGTATATATATCATATATATATATATATTTGAAAATCCACATTACAAGAATATTTTTATTTTCATGCATGTTTAGACTCCCATAGAACATTTACAAAAAATAATAAACTGCTATCATTTAGATTTAAAAAATGTTATATGTAATTTATTGCACTATTTCATGATTTGATGTAAATTGGATTTGAATAATTATTATTATAAATGTATATAATATTTAGAACATACATTAATACATTATGAAATGAATAAATTCACGTTCATTATGGATGTCTTCTATAGACTATATATAAAATTATAATGTGATGGTAGATATAAGATCATGGACTATATATAGGTATATAGTAGTTTAATTTTATTCCTTCTCTTGTTTTTTGTTAATGACCTATTTAATTTGAGATTAAGAGGCCTTAGGTGTGTTCTAGAATTTCATGAGTAAAAATAAATAAAAACCATACTAACTTAGACAAGGTGCACTATTGGTGCACTATTTGGTAAACCATACATGGTTGGAGGACCTGATGTGTTATTTTGTATTTTGTAATATCAACTAGTTTGTGTAAAGTTTTTATATATTCTTGTTCTACATAGTTAACTGTGTATCCCAAATTACCATATATAGTGTTTTTTTCATGGTTTGTGCACTATTTGATAAATTGATTGGTCAAATTGTACTCCTCATTAAAAGTGGTAAAATTTACAAATTTTCCATTTTCACATTTTAAATGCTCACCAAATTTTCCTCATATGAATCCTCCCTCTACCCCTATTGATGAACTCGAACCTCTAAAAAATCACATTTTGGTTCTCTCTCGATTCAACGATATTTTTAGCGTACATTTCTATGAATTGATGATATAGATGGTTCTAATCTTCTCATTTCTTCTCTATTTTGGATAAGATATTGTGTCTTTAGTGTTATTATTCTTGATCCATAAAACTCTTTATTTTTGTGGAATCATGGTTCAATGATCAAGGGGTGTTTAAATCCAGATCAAAAATACTGATTATAATGGAATTATTTTTAGATTTGAAGTAGGTGGACTAAATGTTATATCCCACAGTTTTTATGTTTGTATGGAAGTGTATGCTTGTATTTTTTTTTCTTTTCCATGTTTTGCTTATAGTAATTATAGTTACTTCTGTTAAAATGGTTGTCTACATAATGGATTGAACCCCTCAAGGACCTTGTGGGATGCACAATGTATGACTTCACCAATTTAGGGCCACCGATGGGGTGCGCCAGTCTTCCCAAATTTGTTGAATGGAAATGTTAACTATGAAATTGGCCTATGACATATAATGTGGAGATGGTAATGTTAGTCGATCAATGAGAGGATTAATAAGGTATTATGGGTAGTTATTCCAATTTGCGTATAATTTATAGGGGATTATTTTTCTATATGTGATAATGTGTTAAATGTAATTAGTGTTAATGTGAAAAATAAATTTTTTATTAAAAATTAAATGAATTAGGGGATAATAAATGGGAAATGATAAATTCTTTAATTTAATTAACACGTGGAAAGGGTTGGATAATTTATATCGGTCTATATAGGAAAATTAGTAAATATAACTAATGATTTAGGCATTATAAATTGGAATGTCATTAAATGGATATGCAATATAAATAGTAATTCTGTTAATGGTTTATGGGATAATGCTAAATCACATTTTTATTGTTTTGGATTTTTATTTCAAATGGTTTTGGTTATGTTTGATTGTGATATGGTTAATTTATAGTGTATGGAAAAATAAACAATCTCACGAGGCTAGCTAGTGTGGTGTATTGACATGAAGTTCTCTGCACACTAGCCGAGTTATATTAGCACTTTAAACTACACCCCAAAAATCCTAGAATTGGGAAGTCGGTGATCTTATATTACACAAACAATCTCATTTTATGAGGCCACTTGGATCGAGTCTTCAAGGTGAGAGTGTTGTATATGTGATTAGGTGACAATACCTAGTGAGATAGGGAACATTATTTTTCTTCATTTGAATAGAGATTTTGTGATGATCCTTTCCCATTGACAATATGATATAAGCGAACTATTTATTGAAGATGGTATTAGTATCTATATTTAGAATAATTATAGGAATGACATAATTGACCCTTATTATCTAATGGCATAATAATTGTCTTTACCTACGAGGTCTTAACAGAGTGCTTGTATGACCTTCCTTTTGACTGCATATTTTGTAGGCACCATTGGAGGTGGCGTACGGTGTTATAATCACTCTCTTCTTAGTCCCCAATTTCATACCCATGCTGATTACAATGTTTTACGTCAGGAGATGGGAAAGGGCCTTATGCAAGGTAGTTGATTTGGGAAAGGGACCTGCATGGATGAGGGTCATGACATATATTCTCGACTATTTTTTAGGTTGAAATATTTATATTTTTTTTGGGTTTTCATCACATGGAATTCTTAATCACCACATGACATATTGTAGTGATGCATAAGGTTGGTACTTTGTTTTGGGAGATGGTGATTTATGCATGTTCATTGGTTTTTACAAACAATTTATGTTATTCTATTTATTTATTATTTTTTTAGTCTAATAATGAGGGTATAGTCTTCCCATTTGGCCTAATTAAACTCTCAATATGAGTAGGAAACCTTTTCATATGGGGAGGCAGGCTTGAGGTCATCTGGAGACCTAGCCTAACGCATCGTTTAGTGGCTTCTGAAATATGGGCATGATAAAGTTGTGTTACAGAAGTTTACATTCGATGGTCTTATTTTTTGGAATGGTAGATAGGGAATATGAGGTTTTTTGTCGTAATGATGTTGTTCTAGGGTGTAAATTACCCTGTTTGAGGAAAAACCCAAGTCACCATGTGTGAATTGTTATTCATGTGGAGTGATGTAAGAATTGAGGATACATCACCATTTTGTGATGCACTTTTTGTGTAATGTGTCCATTTTAGGATATTTATCTCATGGTTGAAGTGGTGAGGGATTGTGAATTCATGGAACATATTAGGAACCTAATGATATAGTTGGTATAAATTATTATTGGCACATAAACATGATGGCTGTCTTGGGTACTTTGTTTTTTATTGTAATTGAACTTCTTAAAATTGATGAAATGGAGTATAATGGAATGATGAAAATAGTAAAATCTGAAATAAACTGTTAGAAATCATTAAAAACTTTGACTAACTATGCACTCAAAATGATTTAAGTTGTTGATTATAATAAATTTCAACTATAGAATATGTTCCTAGGGTGAAAAGATCACTTTTCATGAATGGAAATAATTTTGAAATGGTGTCTAATGTAAGAACAATACTCGTTTAATATGTTTTACCATACTATCCATGAAATGTGTTTGGGATGGTTGAGGATAGCGATTGGAAGGTGATGATTTCATTTTAGGTAGTGCATGTGAATGTGTTTTTTAGGTTATGGTCAGACATGTTTTATTGGAATTTAAAAGAATCATTCTATGAATTCAAAAAAGAGTGTGTTTGTAATTGTAGGGAAAATCCACCGTGAAGACACATGCTCGTTTGGTGATAAGAGGATGTTGATAAAAATTTAACCTCCAGTAGTGGATCAAGAGAACTTGGTGATATAGGATAATATATAATGATAAATACATGATAACCATTTTTGATATATGAAAATGATGGAACAAGACCAAGGGCAGGTGTTTCCGAGAATGATTGTGTTGTCTAGGTAATTTTATCCATTTCCCAATTGAACCCTATCGAAGTGGTTGGACCAGAGGAATCCGAGTTTTGGATAGGGTCCATCTATATGATTTTTGACCATTTAGAGACTATTTATGAGAATCATGTCAAGTTGTAAGCATATATATTTAGAGTCCAGGCAAAGCGTTGTTGGGATATCATAATGTAGAATGATCAAGCAGAAAAATTGTTATTAATTTTTTTTTCAGGAAATGTTTCAAGACAATTATTATCAACATACATAGATGTAAGAGAAGCCAATGGATTTTAGGCATTTGACCCATGGGGCTATGTCAGAGATGCATTATGCTAGTCATTTCATGGATTTGGGAATCATCATTCTAGATTATGTAGAAGATGAGATAGTTTTGGGGAAATGATTCTAGGATGGGATTAGGCAAGAAATCAGGTCCAATGTGGATTTTTTTTTAATGTTTTTAGAACTACTGAATCTGGGCCTTTTCCCATAAGGGAACCTAACCAGATCTTGGTTTAGTGGAAAAGTGGGGATAGTTTGGAAGTTGAGTGGTATTGATTCTGATGGTTGGAAGTTTTCTTTTGGGATTTTTTATTAGGGTGGAATTGCACATGGATTTCTGAATAATGGGTAAATAACATATGGTGAAGTGTAGGGTTTTTTTATCAATGTGGCAGGCCAAGGAACACGCACCATCTGTGTCCAAATCACCATTGGAGTGTCATTCGTTCCAAAGAATTGTGATTATAAAAAGGTTCAATAAGAACCCTCAACATCATGAAATTTATGAGTTTAAGAGGCATATATTGAGAGGATGGATATGGTTGATTACCAAATATCAAGAAATAATTTGGAGTTCCATGGGATTCACCTATTTGGTTTGTCAACGTGGAACTATAGGGTGAGAGCATCCATACTCATAGGGTATTGTAGATCCATGTACTCAAACCATAGCATGTGGGATATGAGAAGGTATTAATCATGTTTTTTAGAATCTACCTGGTGGCAATGAGGCTAGAAATTCTTGAGTTTGAGTTTTGATTCTTTTAGATTGCATCGATTATAGTGATTTTTTCAACACAGGTTTCACACACACATTTATATGTACTTTTTTTTGTGATTCTATTGGTCCCAATAGTTTAATTAGTGTGTGTGATTATTTAGATTTATCTTTCATTGGGGGTGTTACATTAATATATTTTGAAATCAAAATGTTCTACTCAAGATGATGGTGGGTACAATTTTTTGTGGGATATGTTTATCATAGAAATGATAGGTTTCGATCTAATTTTTTCAATGGATTGGTTGATTTTTTACTACGACAATATTAACTATTACCATTATTGGTAAATGTTCAAATCCATTGATGGAAGCACGTACATCCTTCATTTTTAGTGGGATGTTCGAGCTTTCTGTTCAGGTCTAGTTTTCCCGAAATTGTGATAACTTGAAGCCCACGAATCTTTTCTAGTTATTGATTGTGGAAGAGTTGAAAAGCATGTTATTCTCATGTGATGAAATATTTCTAGGATGTGTTTCTTCATGAATTATTGGTTCTTCCACCCAATATTGATGTAATGTTTATGATCGATTTTCTATCTGGAGGAAAACTATTTTCAAATTTGCAATATCTAATGGTGTTGAAAGTAATCTAAGAACATATGGTTTAGAAAAATGTCATGGAGAATATCAGATTTATATGTCCTATAACATCATCTTTTTGATCTCCTATTCTGTTTTAGATGATGAATAAATGGATATTGAGGTTATGTGTCTACATAAGAAGTAGAGTTAGATTATAGTTAAAAATGGATACCTTCTTCCTATAATCGTAGACCTGTTTGACCATCTATAGGGTGATTTGGTGTTCTCCATGATCAATTTGAGATCAACATATTACCAATTAAGGGTCATACAACTAATTTACATTTAATAGATTTCATGAATAGATATCGGTTGTATGTGTTAGTAGTGATGTCATTTGAATTACACAGGTCACCAATTGTGTTCATGGCCTTGATGAAAAAATAAATTTCTAAAATATCAGGATCAGTTCGAAGATGTCTTCATCGATGACATCATGATGTACTCTATAACTCGTGCAGATCCTTCCAGACATCGTGACACTATCCTGAGTACACTAATAGATCATAATATTTATTTCAAGCTTTTTAGAAGTCATTATATTTGGATAAAAAACAACACCTAAGACACATCATATCATAGGTAGGAATGTTAGTGTATTCAAATAATTTGGATGTTAAAATGTATTGGCAGCATACTGATAATTTATCTGATTTTGTGAATTTTCTTTGATTGGCCTGTTATTATAAATGGTTCATTAAAAATTTCTACCATTTATAAGTTCCAGATTAATCATTAACCTACATAGACGTTAAGTTTGATATTTTAGAGGAATGCAAGAACATATTTCAAGTGATAGTGAAGAAGTTGATGACAACACCAATCATGATCTTACTAGAACATGGTATGGGGTACACCTTGTTCTGTGTTGCGTCCATTGTTGGACATGGTTAGGGATGATGTCGGATAATCATGTTAAAGAATATGTTTCATGAAATTTGAGGCCTTATGAATGAAATTAAATACCCATGATCTGGGGTTTTACAATTTAGTTTATTACTTAATGTAATAGAGGCATTATATTTTGGAAGAACATTTCACCGTGTTTACCAACCATAAAATACTTTGGTTTATCTTCTCTCATCATGATTTAAATCATCATCAATGAATATGGGTTGAATAAATGGTTTTTTTCATCAATATGGATTACCCACTAGGAATATGGAATAGTTTTACAGATGCATTTATATGGGAAAATCAGGTTTAGGTAGTTTAGTAATTTATTTTTATGTGGAGAATGATGCCCTTATTTGCTAAGATGCCCTTGGAAGAAAAAAGAGTCATATGTAGATGACCCTTGCATCCATATAATTTGATTCCATTATATTGAGCCAGGTTAAGGTGACTCTGTAAGGTGAAATGATGTTTTGGGTTATGAAGATATTTTTTAATGTTGGTTCCTCACTTTCTAGTATGGTTGTTGGTTCAGAGGGGGTGGTTCACATTAGTCATCTTGTTTTGGTGCCATCAACTATTTGAGTTGTGTTTTTGTATGAGTCCCATGCTTCATTGTGGGAAGTGCATCCTGGTTTGATGGAAATTTATTGAAATCATTATGGAGAGATTTTTTGGAAAGGAATAATGAAAACTGTTGCAGGTTTTATAGCATAGTGAATAAAAAGTTATCATGAAAAGGCCGAGCTTCGACGACCTTGTTATTTATAATAGCCATTTCCTATACTGGAGTGGATGTGAGATGATGTAATGATAGTCATCATGGTTGGTATTTCATGTATTTATAAAAATGATGATGCAATCTAGGTAGTTATGGATCAATTGAAAATGTTGGATATTTTCTTATAGATCTAGGATATATTTACAATAGATCAGTTTGGTGATTTATTCATTTGGGAGATAGAGTGGTTGCATGGAGTATCAATGACTACAGTTTTTCATAGTTATTTTTTTCACATCATTCATTTTTAGGGATTGATGATGGCACGTGTCACTCAAGTATTTTAGTGTATCCCATTCCACTATCATATAGATAGTAAATCATAACATAAACTTAATGCGATGGAGGGGATGTTAAGTGATTGTGTCTTGGATATTCGTGGTTTTTTAGGAAATCACATATCACTTGTATTTTTCCAACAAAAATAGTTTCCAAACCAAAATTCAGATTTCATATTTTGAGAATCTTTATGGGAGAGTATGTAGATCTGTACAATGAAGGTTAGAGAGTTATATAATCTTTACTATTGGGACTGAGTCTCATTCTGAAGACATCAAAAAATCATGAATTGTTTCAGAAACACAAGAAGACGAAAAAGAGTGTTCAAAAATAATTTGAATATTTACATCATAGAACTCATGATTTAATGGTGTGGGTTGAGTTTTTATCCTTTGTGTCACCATGGATGAGACACAAATATATCAAAAATAGGGAAAGATGGTCCCAATGTATGTGGGGATGTTTGTTATTATTAAATGTTTTCGATGGTTGGAATACTAAGTGGAATATTCCACAATGGTATAGAGAAATGCATGATTTTTTCATGTTTTCCTACTTCATCAGTATCATGATAACCTGTATTACGTGGTTAATGTTACAGATGTTGAGCTTGAGTATGATGTGTCCTTTTAGGATCATGTGGTTCATATTGTGGATCATTGCGAGAATGACTTTTGGGGAGAGATTATTCCTTTTGTTTATGTTCTGTGGTATCATGGGATTGTATACGAAGAAAACAATAAAGTTAATTGGATGTTTTGTCCTAGTGTCCTAATCTATATTCCTTGTACGCTTAGTAATGCATGAGAATTTGGATCAAGGGAGATTCATTTTATGGTTGAGAGACTGTGAGATCTCAAACATCATGTAGGTATATACTTATTTATTTTTTTGTTTGATTGTCCTATTTTTCTTTTAATGAAGTGTTTCTAAAGATTATGGGGGTCCTCATGGGAGTTAAAGTGTTTTAGGATATGAAAAAACTGAAAAATTGGATGACATAAGCATGGTTCACGGTTATATCATGGCTAGAACATGGTAATGTAAACTGTGCGAGGTGGGAGTCCATGTTGTAAAATTTTGGATAGTGGAATATCCAATTGATGGATCATGTTTTGTAAACCATGTAGGTCTCCCAAATCTACAATGTGGCACAAATTCCTTTAGACAGTGGCTAGAACTCGGTTATCACAAGATTTGGAAAATCATGTTTCAAAACCAAGTGCCTCATTAAATATTTGAAAATTTAGAATTGTTCAAATTTTTTATTTTAATGCCTCATCCTATTTTCCTACCCTTCCCCAACCCTCTATCACTAGTGATGAACTAAATTCCCTGACATCACAATGGGGGTTCTTTCTCGATTCATGATCATTTGGGTCACTATTGGTTGTGAATTCTTATTAGAGTGAGTATAATCCTCTACATTATTCTCTTTTCAGTATTAGGTACTGTATCTTTGGTGATCATCATTAGAATTCCTAAAACATTCTTTTTCAGTTTGAATCATTGATGAAGAATCACAGTGCATTTTAATCCAGATTTAAGGCTTATATTAAGAGTTTTTCTATCATTATATTGGATGTAGTTGTTCTCAATGTTATGTTGCATATTTTTTTTGAGGGTTTGAGAATATATTCATTTATTTTTTATTTCCCTTGTTGTCTTATTTGTATATTTAGAGAGTTTTGGTAAAATATGTGTCTAAATAATGAATTGAACCCCTCATGTTTTATTTTGGATGTATGGAGGATGACATCACCAATTTGGGGCCACACAAGGGGTGCACTATCCTTTAAAAATGTGGTTAGAAGTCATGTTATGTGTGAAATTTACTTTGGATTTAGTATAGATGATATTAACATGATAATTAATAAATGTTATGATTAATAATGGAATATTGGTTGTTTGTATTAGATGTTTCTAATGGTTATGGGATTGATTTTGTAGACTTGATAATGTGTAAAGTGGGGAAACTGTTATTATTATTAGGGATTTATATATTGAACATAAAATGAACAATTAGGATAGTTCATGGTAAATGATAAAAGTGTAAATTTAATTAACATTTAGAAAGGGTTGGATATGTTAAATGTGTTAATTTGGGAAAATTTGTAAAACAAATACTGAATGAGGAGAAATATATTTTAATTTTGTTAAATTGATATATAATGTAAATGGTAAAGGTGTAAATGTGTTATGGCATAATTTTAATTCCCATCATGATTGTTATGAATTTTTATTTCTATTGGTTTTGGTTATGTTAGTATTTGATATGGTATATAAGTGGTGAATGGAAAATTTAGCATGTGAACATCTCTGGGTTGAGTGCGTTATTGATAAGAAGTTCTATGACAACGATATGAGTTAGAATGAGGCTCTAAACACCACCAAAATTAATATATTAGGGAAGTAAATATAGTTCTATTCACATAATGGTTACATTTTATGAGACCAAATTTACCAAGGATTCAAGTGAGTTTGTTTTTTATATGATGATTTGATTATCCCTAATGATATAGATAACATGTTTTATTTCCCTAAGGCATTGTGATTGACGCATGTTTCTAACCCGTTGGTAAGATGATGGAAGTGAACTAATTAATGATGAAGATATAGTTATTGGGAATGGTATGCATCTAGGCCTTTAGGTCATGTATTACGAGTCTGTCAGTAATTATGCCTTGGGCCTACGTGTCATGTATGGGTTCTCCATCAACCCTTAAAAGGGGGATAATCCTTAATAAATTAAAAAAAGAAGGCATTCTGGCCATTTGTGCTAAAAATATCTCTTTAATCGACTTCTTATTTACTAGATATTTTGTATAAACCATTTGTGGTGTCTTATAGAGTTATACTCAAACATAGTCTTGCTGCCACTTGGTAATGAAGTATATTTAATGGTTTCATGTCTAGGGAAGTGCAAGTGAAATATGCTAGGGATTTCAGTTGGGAAGGGGAATGTATAGATGAGGTTCCAAACATTAAGTAACAACCATTTTTTTGATTCTGCTATTTGACATTTTTTGGGTTTGGTTCACATGGAAATGTTTAACATAACATTACATATTTATAGTTGGTTATGGTTTGTACCAAATTCGGGGAGATAATTGTTTAAGCTGGTTCATTGGTTATTACATATCATTTCTGTTATTCTATTCATATTCCCCTATGAATTACTCCAGTAAAGAGGGTATTTTATACATATTTGACTTATTTAAACCATCGCTTATAGTTGGAAAATGAGGGCATTTTGGGAATCGCACATGAATACATCTAGAAAACCAAACTGAGGCCCTATTTATTTACTTTTAGGATCAGGATGTGACTATAGATATTATTTATCGTTTATGTTTTCATTTTATAAAAGAAATAATTTGTCTTTATCATACGTCCATCACATCATATGTTGTTGGAACATCCTAGAGTATAGACTGTCCAATATTTATGAAATGCCATTTAGATTATCCCATGGATTCCACTAGAAATGGGTCATCATTTGACTAATAAATTTTTATCTTTATCCGAAAAGTTTAATGTTCATAGAAGGATTGAAATAAAAATTAGGGCATCTTCATGGTAAGGCCAACACATTTATTGTAGTCATTCATTTTCTAGGTTTATCATGTTTTCATTTATATCCATATAAAATTGTTAATATCATTTTAGAATGTTATCGTACTATTTTATAGACATATAAAAAATACTTTAGTAGTATCTAAGAGACCCCATGTTATAGATCTGTGAAAATATGAATTAAATCGAATAATTAACTAAAAGTCGGTAATAATATATTGTTTCTTGAAATTTTAGTTTTTAATGGTCTTTACATATATATCAGATTTGTGTACTGGTAACTAAGATATTATCATTATGAAATGTAGTCACTGTAAGGGTAATATAACAATATCTTCATATAAATTGTTCTATATATGTTTCAAAAAAAATTATCATTTTGAAATTAATCATACATAATGGTATAAACTTGTTTATTTTTACCTGTAAATGTAGTATTTTTAAAAGTGTTAAATAATGTTATCCAACATCCTACACATACAAAACAATGATCAAAAAGGGTTCCATGTCTTTCCTAAATCTGTATAATGATATTGACCCGAGATTCCAATATGTAGAATAATTAATTAAAAAGTTACCCATAAAATAGTTAATCATTATGTTCAACCAACCAACCATTACAAAAATAGTTTCTAACCTGTTGTGTTAAGTAGTACACTTTTTAAATGATTTCAAAATGTTAATCAATTGATTAAAATTACATGAATTGGTATACCATTACATAGAGAAATTAATGTAAGGGTAATTTGTGTTTTTTTGTTATGGAAAGGTTTCAGATAATTGTAATATATCAGTACCCTTCTACAATAAATAACTAATAATGGATAAACCTATCTACCATTACATGAACTGTATATATGAGGGTGTGTCGAGTTAAGTGGAGTGTTCTTCAGTTTCATTGGATTGATAATTCTAGATGAATTTCATCACATATAGATGATTGGAAAGTGGACATCAAATAGAGAACTCTTGAAGTATGTGTTTCCCATGTACCATTACAGAGGTTTTCAACAAATGGCCTCATCGGAGAGACTTCCAAATAATAAAATTTAATTTAATTAAGACCATTTATATAGATAAATAGATATTGGGTTTTAGTAGTGATGATTTTTTGATTATATAATGAAAATTGGATGGAGTTGGATTATGTTTTCTTCATAGGGTGATGTCAACCAATATATGCCTTTTTTGTGACCGATTGTTAGCAATTTCATAAGATGATATAATAGTGTATGAGAGGTGTTCATGGTTAATGAGGGGAAAAATATGAATATAAGAGTTGTTTTCACCCTTTTTTACTAAAGTGAGACTTAAATAAATATATTTGGTGTGATTGCTAAAAAAATTATTTTTTTGGGATTTCTATATTGAATATTCATATTTTATGAATTTATATCACATGATCCTATAGTTTATATGCAGGTTAGTGAGGATTTTAGTTTCTTATATCACATTAATATATGATGTATTATGTGTCCTAAATTGGATTCTAGTCTTTTTTGGAACCATGCTATTCTAATTTATCATTGGTTTCACTATTTATATGTTTATTGTAAGTTATCAATGTTTTTTTAAATTAATTTATTTCTGAACAACGTTTCAATCCAAGAAATTGTAAAATAATTTTTTCCAAAAAAACAACTTTCTAATGAAAATGATAATTTTTCATCTATATATGATCTGATGATTAGAATTATGTTTTTTCGATGTATGTGTGTAATGACCTGAACATTTGAATAATAATTTGTTTCCTGATTATTTATGTTTACCTGTGTCCCATTAATTAAAAATATATAATTATAAATTGAAATGTAACTGTCACTTTTCACCATAATAGGACTATTGGTCAATTATGATTGGAGATCAATATTACCACTGGAAATAATTATAATTTTAATGATATATTTATTGTTTATAAATGGAAATGAGAATGGAAATATAAATTGTGAAAGAGGACTTGATGCCCTATACCGGTAGAATTGTTCCACATGAATCCTATTTTTTAGATATTGGGAAGGAGTAAGAATCACTAGGAATCACTATAAAACAAGCCCAATATGAGCTTTAATATGTAATTCTTGAACAAAATCACATATGGGAGAAGTTGAAGATCATCGAGATCAAGACACAATCCTTGTTCACCAAATGACCCCATGAAATCCCTACCATCACACAACTTACTCATAGGGAATAGGCTAGTGTAATAAATTAATATGTATCAAAACCCTATCTTTATGATTATGTACATTGATTTTTATTGAATAACGAATATATGTTTATTCTATTAACATTACATTATATATGATTTTAAAACCAAAAATTGCATTTTTGGTGAATATTAAATTCAATTATGAAATCAATTCTGTGGAATTAATGTATTTTTGAAATAAATTATATTTTAATTAAATAATATTATGATATTAATTTTAATATATATAATTTTACGTATAAATTTTATTATGTAAATTGTAATTTTTATTATGGTTTGAAAACTGTATTTGTCCAAACCCATCAATTTTAAATAAATGAAATCTTTTATATTAATAGTTAAAATTCAAAAAATTATAAAATTATTTCAATAAGATAAATATTATTTATGGAATGAGGGTGCTGAAATAATCCAACGGTGAATTTTTCAACAGATTTTGAAACCATCATTTTTTTGGTAAAAATTAAATACCGAACAACAATATAATCTTTTTTATGAAATCATAATGACCCAATAGTGATTGATTAAAATAATATACAAGGATTATTCGTCCAATATATTTTTTAACATTAATATATTTTTATTTAATAAATTTTTTATTTATTTTATAATTAGTTAGTGGGCCCACCAAGACTTATAAAATATTTTATCATTTTAAAATGACATCATTGATAGTGTGACTCACCTCCACAAAAGAAATCATACTATTTTAGTATTTTGGGTACTTTTTATTATAAAATATTGTATATCACTCCCCTTTTTTAGAAACCATGGGGATAACCATGGTCTAGTCTGTGGTTTTTATTAGATTAATGTGTAGTGTCCAAAGCCTAAATAATAATGAATTCCCTCTCGTTTCCTTTATAAACCCATCCAACCTCTAATTTATCTTCCCTCAAAACCGTTGTAGAACATTCCTACTCTACCTCCAACTATCTATAATCATTCATAGGTGCCCCAATCTCCCATTAATCCACTCTAAAGACATTCCAAATCCTTTGATATCACACATCCAAGTGTGGGGTATTTTCCTTTCTCATTTTTGTCCACAATTCTTTATGTCTCTATTCCCTTGTAATTTCAATTAAAAATGATTGGGTATGATTTATCACCTCCAAAATTCATCATTTCTTATGTTTTAAATACTGGATACCACTTCTCATGATCATTAATTATTCCCATGTTTACCCATTACCATGATGAGATTTCATAGGAGTTATTTTATTTCTCCACTTTCTTCAAATTTGTTTATTTTGTTACATCTTCTATTTGAATTTTTCTTATGCTGGGGAATGTATCTATTTGACTCCTTACTATATGTTTCGAGTATATATGATTATGTATCAATTTATCTCTCATCAGCCAATTTTATGAATCATTAAGTCAAACTCTTTTGCTGATAAAATTGCACTGTGATTTTCCTAGACAAAATCATTATGTAGGGAATACCATACCAATTTCACTATCATGGGTATTCACTATCATGAACATATTATTATTTAAAGGTATGTAAATGTATTTATTACTCATTAATTTATTGATTAATATCTTATGATGTTGACTGATTTAATGTTATATGATCCATGTGGCACACTTATGCATGAAATGAAATGATTAAGAAGGGTGTGCCCTAATAGCGCTCCAATTCCTTGGGTGGAGAATGACATTACGAAAAGTCATGTGAAATGAGTTTTTACTAATGATAATACATGTGAAATGAGGTTTTTCTCATTATAATTCAAGTGAAATGAGTTTTTACTCACACTCCATATACAGTGATCCTTGGCTAATACTAATATCATGTTAAATGTTGATGCCCCATATTTATGTTATGATAATCATGTAATATCATTTTTTAGGTTCATGTTTTCTCAAATGCTCCATTGATATTTTTATTTCCTAACATGTATTATATTCTTCATTCATACCTTGATTAAACCCTTACATGGATTTATAGATCACCTTTTCTTATTTATATTCTCAGGTTATTCCATGAAATGTTGTGTACTATAGAATGTTGTGCTCATGTAAAGGATTTTATCAATAAAGATGTTGAATTTTAAATTCTATTTATTTGTGTAATGTCCCTAATTTACCCAGAATCTAGACCTATCAATCCTTTGAGTTTTATTAAGTCCATGTTTATGTAATAAATAGGGTTGAATTATGTAATTAAGTGTATGGTTGTTATAGTTGGTATCAAGGGATAGTTCTAGTTATTTTTTATTAGGTTTAGAAAACATTATAGAATTCTGTAGAGATAAGACTATGAATAATAAAAATATCAATAATTTTTTTTGAGTATATAGTAAAAGGTTTATCAAGAAAACACATCCATTTCATGAAACAAACAAGTAGATGTCGCTCTCTAATATATGTTTCTAGGGGTATAACTTAAAAATATGGAATTGAGGTAGACGCGAACGGGAGTTGGTGATCAATAACGGGAATTGCATCACTCCTGGTTTGACACCTCGGGGAGATATTTTTTTGTGAACATGTAAGCTTATTATGAACTATTATTAAAGTAATGAAAAAATCCCTTTTGAATATAGGTTAGGAAAATGATCATGGAAAACCAAGATTGAAACATAGGGTATCCAATGTTAGGATATACAATTAAATTATATGTTTTTCCTTCTATGATAAATGTTTTTTTACATCTTTAGTAGAAAAGTATTCAAACCCTCTAACATTATTTTTACATTCTTCGTTAAAACATGGATGGAATAATATTAAAAACAACTCTTCTCTCTCTGGTCATGAAGAACTACATGAAAATATAATCCACAAGTCATGAAAATATGACATTGAAACGTTTCATAATATCCATGTTACATGAAATCAACTTTATGAGGAATCAAATAACCCTATAATTTCATAATTATTTCAATAATCAAGTTCTATAGATTAGACAATCTTGTGATCCTAATTTTCTTACCATGCTATGTGTGGTACCTACCAACAATTTATATTAAAATTCTTCAAATTATATCAAAATTAAGATTTACTAAAAGATTTTATATATCCTGCAGATGATGGAGACCTCTTAGATGCCTATATATATATATATATATCAAATTATTGATTTAATTATTTTTGATTATAATAAATCATATTTACCAAAATGCTATTTTGAAATACATGAAGACGAATTAGTATGACTTTTTTTTATAAAAAACTAGTTCAAGATGATGTGTAAAAGTTATTCATAGGAAATAGCTTAGTTTTATGCATCAATGTTTCATAAATATAATACATGATAGTTTAGGAGTTTTTGAGAAATGGAATACATTTTTTCGTAAAAATCCTGAGGCACTATTGTGATTCATGAACACATTATATCTAAAGAATTTTTTAATAGGAAATACTGATGACCTCGTTGAAGAGATGAAGGATATGTACCCTCTCAATTCATTGCCTTAGTATGTCATGTGAAATATTGGTGGTGAAATTTTTTAACGGGGGAAGAATGAAATGACCCAAAATTTCGAATAATATTTGGTTTCCTAAAAATGAATGTTTTACTATCCCCAATAAATTAAAACTATATAACTATAATTTGAAATAAAACGATTAGTTATTGACTGTTATTTGACCAATGGATATTTATGAAATAAGATCAATTTGAACATTGGAATCAATATTAATTTAAATGTTATAAAAATTCTCTATAAATAGAAATTACAATCGAAAAATTAATTTTTAATGTAGTGTTGATGGCCTCTACCAGTAGAATTGTTCCAATGGAAGCCCATTTTTCGGAGATTGGGAAAGTGTTCGTGTCACTAGGATTCACTATGGACCATGACCAATCTGAGCTTCAATATTTATGTCTCGAATAAAATCACCTATGAGTTATGTTCAAGCTCATCGAGTTCACAACCCAATCCATATTCACCGAACGACCCCGTGAAATCCCCACAATTAGCCACCATCCATATCAGGAATATGCTGGTTTAATAAATTGATAGTTATCAACACCATTGAATTATGATTATGTACATTATTTTTTTTATAGAATAACTAATATAATTTCATTCTATTATCATTAAAATGTAAATGATTTTTAAATCATGAATATTATTTTTGGTTATTATTAATATTTTATTAAGAAATATATTCTAGTGAATTAATGTATTTTTTAAATAAATACTATTTTAATAAAATATTATTATTAAATTAATTTTAATATATATAAATGATCGTAAAAATTTTATTAATTATGTGGTAATTTTTATTATGGTTTGAAAACTGTTTTTTTCAAAACCTGTCAATTTTAAATAAATGTCAGCTTCTATTTTAAAAATGAATAGTCACATATTGAAGAAATTAATTAGATAAATTATATATTATTTTTTGAATCCTGTTGTCAAAAATATCCGACATTGAATTTTTTTAATTTTTTTGATACAGTCTATTTTTTTTGTAAAAATGAAATACAGAATAAAAATATAATGTGTTTCATAACATCATAATGACCCAAAATTTATGTAATAAAATAATGTAAGAGGTATATGTTTGCAACATATTTTTTAACTTTTAAATATTGTGAATTTAGATTTCTTTGATTAATTTTATAATGACTTAGTGGACCCTCCAATACATATAAAATAATATAACATTTTAAAATTATTTCATTGAATGTGTGACTCATCACCACATAATAAAACTTAATATTTTAATTTGTTTTTCCATTGTCCTTATGAAATATTGTATACCACTCCACTTGGCCAGAAACCAAGGGAAAAAACTGTAACAACCCAAGTATTTATAGAATAATACTTTTTCATATCTATTAATTTTTTTGAATAAAATATTGATTTTATGTTAGATAAGTAACTTTTTTTGATTGAATACTCTAAATGAAACAACGAGTTTCTTTTTAGTCATATGTTTCACACGGCTTTGTGTTTAAACAAAACATAATAAAATATAAAAAAATTTAAATGGTTGTTAAAACATAGATGTTGTATTTTTCAGAATGAACATAACTAAATACATTATTGTATCACATGTTTTCTAAATGTCTTTACATTTATTCAATAAATTTTAGGGGCTTAAAATAAGAATGAATATGATTTTAAGCATGAAATACTCTTATATTCTTTAAAAGGTCGATTTACTGCCTTTTGATGGAAAAGACTTTTTAAATTTAGATTTTTAACTTTAATATCATCCATTTGGAAAAAAATAAAATTCCTCATTAGAATCATGACATCATAATTTACAGTGTAGAAAATTTTTTATTATTCTAATAAAGAACATTTTTAATGAATAGTTAAAAATCCTCCATTTTAAGTCCAAGCTGTCATTTCATCTAATTTATTTATATGATTGTATTGTTCTTTAAATTGTTTTTAACATGTAATTATATTATATATTTATTAATTTAATCAAATTTTTTTCATTATTATTTTTTTAAGATTTTAATTGGACAGAAACTCATGTCAATCTTTTGGTATTTTTTACTTCTTAAAAACTCACTATTTGGTTTTGTCAAATGGAATTAATTTATACTTATTCTGTGTTTTGAATATTTAAAAATGGATTTCATATTTTTAATCAGGAGGTCCAAATTGTGTAAATACATAACTTTTATTTTTAGACATTATGAATAGTATCATAAGTAAATATTATATTTACCATGGTTAAAGGGAAATTATTGTAAATAAGCGTCAGAAAATAATAATATAATAATATTAAATTTCACGAACCCATGTCTTAACACTGTTGAATGATATATGTTGATCCATGGCCATCTTTGGGTTGATTTTAGGACCTCATCGAGCCACATGTGTGTGAAAATGATATTTAATTACTTTTAATCTATGATAAAGAAAATATAACCTAAACATGTCTGTTTTCATAAAACAATATTTATATGGGGATATATAAGTTATATGTTCGATAAAAAATAGTCACTATAAATTTAAAAGTATTTCCTTCATCATGGTAATTTTATTTATTTATTTTAGATATTAAATAAATAAATACATTTTTGACATAATGATGATGTAATGATTACCTTATAAATGAAATATTTAAAGAAACGTGATTATAAATATTAAAATAAATTTATTTTAAAACTTTTTATGACGTAGTATAATTTAACGGTTGATTTTGACTTGTTATATTTTATTTAATGATGTTTTTTTTGAATTAATCAAGTTGTTATGGATTTTGAAAAAATTCAGGAGTTAATATTATAAAAATTGACTAAAATAAGCTTTTAAATAAATTAAGATTTTGTTAAATTATATAATTGTCGTAAACACAATGATTCATTCATATTAGATAGATTATATTAGAAATTTCATTAATGAGCCATGAGAGGTTCTATTTGAATGATATGGAAACTATAAAAACCAAATAGTATGACTAGACATAAAGACATTGTAATAATTAAATTAGATTACTAAGGGTTAATGCTAAATGTTAAGGTTAAATATTAAACCCAAACATGTCTAAAATATATTCTATGTGTATTTAGAACCATTATCATATGGTAAGATACATATATCTCTTTGGTGTCATTATAATTCCAATAAAATAATAATAATAATAAAATATTTAATAATATTCCTATGTTCCCCTCCAACCACTTATAAAAGTACACCACCTTTATCATATTAATCACACATGTCACTCCCCATGTATCTTCCAAAATTTACACCAATATGTTTTCCAAAATTCCTATTTCCACTTATAAACCTTCTGCTATGTATAAGGCAATTAATGAAAGCCTTTTGGATCAAACCAAAAGAGGTAACCAAATTTGAGTTAACGCCTTCTCTTAAGTTCCTTTCTATTTTTTTCTTCATACACTCCCTATGCCCTTCATATTATTTGATTACATAAAAACACCAGTAATATAAATATAGTAGTTTTTTTAATTATATGTAATATTACTACACTCACACTCACCTCTGTCTAATGCGTATAGGAAATATTGTTTCTATAGACGGTGAACTAGTGCCTCACGAAACAATGATTGTTCAATATTCTCCTACTACATCTCATGGTGGCCATTATGATGGAACTATAATTATATATGACATATATGACATTTATTTTTTCTATGTTCTTCTATATATTTCATTTAGAACATACATTTATTCTTTTCATGTTGTATATATACGATCATTTCATTTGAGGTAGTGCAGACTACCGCACCCTCAAAGTATAATGACTAGTTCATTCTATACATGAAATATTAAAGGATAGAATTAATGATATTTTATAACAAATATAAAATATATATTATACTGGATTTATAATATATATTTGTATCATTTTTGTTCATTCCATTATATATGAATAAAAATGAATGTAGCTTCCATGCGTACGTAGGGATTACCATCTCCATGAATGGTACATTTCATATATTATATCCAAAAGTGATGTAATAATGTAAATAAATTAATAAATTATATATATTATATAAATATGATATCTAAATCCTGAATATAATTCCATAAATAATTAAATTTTGACCACATGGACAATTTTGGATTATTACAACTTCATTTCTGACTCAAGTTCAAAACACCGACCAAATGTCTGATATGAAATAAAATAATTAAGTTATTGTTATATCAATGTAATGTTTCATATAAAAGTAATAATAAAGATTAAAATGGAACTTAAATAATTTTAAATTAACTGGAGTTTATTATTTAGTAAGAACAAAGAAAATACGAGACAACCAGACTCTAGTTAAGGTATTTAGTTTCAATCTCATTTCATTGAGGTATACATTGTGGTTTTCAACCTTTATTAACATATAATGTGTATATGTAAGCCTTTTTAAATTTTATTTCATGAATTATTATGTTATATTGATATTTAATGTTTTATATATTGTTATTCATTAATGATTTTTCTTTATGGGTTTATCAAGTGGCAAGGGACTCTTTAACTAAAACAACATTTTAAATGATTTATTTATTTATACTTCTAAAACCTTCTATTTTACTTACATTAATAAAAACGGGGGTTAAGAATTTATTTTTATTGAAATGTATGTTTTAAAGTCTTAAATTTCTCAAAAAGGCATAAGACAATGCTATTCATAAGGCATTTATTAAATTTTTAATATGGTTTTGGAAATGGATTGAGAATCTCAATATCATGAAAGTATTTCTTGTGATTTGAAATTAAATGTTATTAGTGAAATGTTTATATTTCTAATATGTTAGGTGTTATGACTATATAATGGTTATTTTAAATTTTATGGGTGGTTACATGATGAACTAATTAATTGTGGTAACATGATAAACCAAATGAAGGGTGGTTCCTTGATAATCCATGGATGGGTGGTTACGATATAACCTCCAATGCATTGGGTATGGAAGTCAGTGATATGGATATTCCCTTCAGTGATATGTGAGGATGTCTGCCACGTGGTTATTCAATTAATAAATATTTATGTCTTAAGATACCTCTATATTCTGTATATTGTTTTCTATAGGCTTTATAATAATCATTTTGTTAGAAAAAGTGTACTCAATGAGATTATATTCAGGGAAGTGTTTTTGTCACTTCTTTAATGTGAAAAGTATTAAGATATGATAAAGTATTCATGGATTACATATTTTTTTTGAAAAACTAACAGTTTTATTTTTTTTATGATTCCCTTACTAAAATTATTAAATTCATCCAATGTTTTAAAATGAATTTCATGGGACATAATGATGAATAGAGTCAGTGATGGAATCAAGGAAAAGTCATGTTCTCTAAAACATGGAAGTAGAAATGTTTTATTTTATGTAATATTTATTGTTTTATAAAAAAAATTGGTAGTGAGTAATCTATATATTTCTAATATTCATGTTTCTATATAAATTTTATCACCTAATTCTCTAATGAACTAAATGTGAAAAGATCCCAATTTGAATTTTTAACTAGATTCAAGATAATGTAATGTTTATTGTTTAGGCCTTATAGTTGGTTTCAGAGGCCAGATTAAAAACATTTAGAGGTTAGTTTGTTATTTAAGCATAAGATACATAACCATAATCATTTTAATATCACAAAGAGTCATAGTTATATGCGATAAACATAATGTGTTTAATATAACATGATGTAATATATCATAATTTTCACCCTCCTTATAAGATATTATATGATGGTTTTCCTGATATACAGACACTAAGAAATATTTTTTTCGTAAAGGGATAGATATAGAAGGAAACAATGTAACAATGGATGTGAATAAAACTTAGGGGAGTTTCTGAATGTGAAACCGAATGAAATGGGAGACACAATGAGAACTCATGTGGTTATTCTTAACCAACTATATAGTGTCATGATTGACAACATGATCAGTGGTGGTTTTTTAAATGGAATAATATATGATAGAATCAATTCCCAATGTTATTTAGGTTAATAATAAAAAATGTATTTATATTTAAAAAACTATGTGTCAAAAATATGGAAAGAAACACATATGAAAATGCTTCAAATGGAGGCGATGATGTTTCAGATGTGGTAATGATGGTCGTAAAGAAAAAACCTTCCAGGGAAAAAGGAATCATTTAGTTAACTCCAAAAAATGGAAAGATGTTCATTCCAAGGGACCAATTGAATGTTTTAAATGTTTTTTGTATGTTCATTATACAAATAAGTTTCCTCAAAAAGATGTTTTGGTAATTGGATCAGAAATACAGTAAAAATATATGTTTTCCAACAACTAATGCCATTGAAATTGAGGATGAATAAATTGACAATGACCAATGAAATGTATGGATAATTTCTAATCTAATGTTTTGATATTATTGAATTAGATCATATGATTCTTGAATTTATTTTTTAGGAATGAAATATTATGGAATATGTTGGAAAATAATATTTAATTGATAATGAAGAACGTTGAGTGAGTAAGGTGTCTAGATATAAGGGATTCAAGAGTTATGGTTGATTTTAGGAAGATGAAATTCATAAAAGAATTATGTCTTTTTGGATGATGGGATTTCGTTGGAATAAATTCTCTTGTATGTGTAACCCAAATTATTGATTTGTGAAAAATATATTCATGAATGAATTATTATTTTTTTTTGTGGACATAATGGATAAACATAGGGGTTCATATGATCTTTTATTATTCTGATGTAATGGTGGATTGTATTTTGGATGAATCAATATTTTTATTGTGGACATATGCTGATGGAAATCAGTAACTTATTATATATAATATGATATTAGGTTAATTACACATCAGTATGATAATTTTGGAGTAGTCAATCTTATTTGGATATAAATGTTATGATTTACTATGGAATACTATGTGATTAAATTCTTATGATTTTTGGGTTTCAATATTAGTTTGGATTATGTTAAAGAATTTTATATAATATTGTGTATTGAAAAGTCTTTGTTGAAATTTGGGTATTTCTTTTTGAATTTTGGATATTAAGAGAAGTATTCCTTTTTATAAAGTAATATCCTTTTAGGGGATTATCTGATCTCAAACTAACCATTTTCTATTTTTTTAATGTCTAATGAAATGGGAAATATAAATTTTATATTTTGGGTTATGTGATTCTGTAAAAGTTTATTTTAGCATGTCAAGCGTGTCTATATCATAATGAATACACATCGTTTAGAGAAATGTTGAGTTTGTGGTAGAAATTTAGTAAAGTTTGAAAGTCTACATGACAAGTAAATATGTTTCCTTATATTCTTAGTCAAGATCATAGAAAAATTTCTCAACATTATGAAAGGGAACATAAAAAAAATATTAGTCTGTTTACTCTTCCTACGTGGTAGTCAATGAACATTTATCCCTTCACAGATTTGTGATTTTCTGGGGGATAACATTGTCCTAATCATGTATTCTATCACTCTCCATCAGAACATGAGGGATAGTTTCTCTTCCATAACTCTATTTTCTGATATTTAATCCTAGTATGGGTTATCTATAGTGACCTATGTACTTATCATTCATTCTATTAATGTGATAGTTTTATTTTATATTTTTCCAAAGTGGGACATTCAATGATGTTTCCGTGCCCAATTTTAAAATTGTGATGATGTAATTTCCAAAATGGGGGAGGATTTAACGACCCCAGTATTTATAGAATAATACATTTTTAAATCTATTAATTATTATGAATAAGATAATAATTTTAGGGTAAAGAGGAAACTTTGATCAAGAGAGTACTCAACAAACAACAATAGGTTTCATTGAAATCATTTGTTTTACGTAACATTGAGTTATTCCAAAAAATAATATAATAAAAATATTTTTTTGAATTGTATTTAACGCATAGTCATTGTATTTTTGAGAATGAAGATAAAAAACTACATTATAATTTCAAAAATTTCTTCAATGTCTTTACATTTATCAAATTAATTTTAGAGGCTTAATATAAAAAATAATCCAATGTTAAACATGATATACTCTAATATACTCTAAAAGGTTGATTTTCTACCATTGGATAGAGAACCCTTTTAAAATATAGTTTCATCACTTTTATATGTTTCATTTAGAAAAATATACTTTTTATTTAGAAGAGGGGAATCAAAAATTACTTTTCGTAAATTTTATGTATATTTCTGCTAATGTTCATTTTTAATGAATAATGAATAATACAACATTTTAAGTCAAAATTGTCTTTTCACCTCAATTATTTATTTGATTAGATTGATTTTTTAATTATTTTTAATGTGTAATAATAGTATATGATTATAATTTAATCTAATGGTGTTCATTGATATTAATTTCACTTTTACATTGGAAAGAAACACATGTCAATATCCCGGTATTTTTTACTTCATAAAATCACACTTGTTGGTCTTGAGAACGAGAATAAATTTTAAATTAATTTCTGAAACATTTTTGCATTAAATTTGAAAAATGGTTTCATAATTTGAAATTAGGATGTCTAAATTTTCATGAATAGGTAACTATTATTTTTAGATATTATGAATGGTAAAATCGGTAAATATTTTATTTTCCATAGTTAAATGGTAAAGCTAGTAAATAATGGAAAAAAAATATTAATTTAAAAATATTAAATTACTCTAAACCTTTCCCTAACAATAATTTATGACATATGTATGACCATGGGCATTCATGGGTCGATTTTAGGACCACATGGATCCATTTGTGGGTGAAAATGTCTTTTAATTACTTTAAATTTAAAGTGGCGGAAAATATAACCTAAACATGTATCTTTTAGGAAAATAATTTTATATGGGTTTATATAAGTTATATGTCCGACAATAAATAATAATTATAAATATAATATTAGTTTCCAACATCATTTTAGTTTATTTATAACTTTTAGAAATCAAATATATAAATATATTTATGACTTAAGGATGATATAGTGATTACCATATTAATGAATGATTTAAATAAATGAGGTTTTAAATATTAAAATAAATTTAATTTAAAACATTTTATTAAATAAATGAATTTTATGGAATCATTTCACTTTTTATATTTGAATTAATTATGTTTATTTGAATTCATCATGTTTTTATGGATTTTTAAAGAAGGGGTGATATGAATATTTTAAAAATTAACATAAATGAGTTTTTAAATCAATTAATATTTTATTAAATGATATAATAGACATAAAAATATATGATTCGGCCAAATTAAGAAGATAATTTTTAAATTTTCATTAATTAACCACTTGAGGTTAAATTGGAATTTTATTATATATATATTAACCATAATGTATGAATATACTAGAATAGATAGTAATAGTAAAATTAGTTAAATTTGAGCTAAAGCTAAATGATAAGGTTAAATTAGAAAACAAATAAGTAAAAAACATATTTTATGGGAGGATTTATATCCATCCCCAGATGAACATATAAATATATCACATTGTTGTTATTATAATTCTAAAGTCAATTAATAATAAAATAATATTTCAATACAATATTAAAGTACCCCTCCTCCATCTTATAAAAATATGCCACCTCTATCACATTCCTTACACCCCTCAAGTTCCTTTTGCCATTCAAATTATTCTCAAAAAATCTCCAAACATTCCTATCTTATTCCTCGGAGATATACCCTAAGAAGAAGGTAGTTTAAGAAAGCCCTCTAGCTCAAATCAATAGAAGATACCCAATTTAAGTTAATGTCTTTTATCAATTTCCTTTAAATTATTTTTCCTCCTCCACTACATATGATCTTATTATTATTTGTTTATATAGAAAAAATATCTTCAACATAGTTGGTTGTTTTTAAAATAATGATTTGAAATAAACTGACACACACCTCCATCTAATGGGTATAGAACATACATTTATTGTTCTACATAATCTTATCACTTATATCATGATTTAATTGATTCATGAATATAAATCATTATTTAGGAATCATGTATATTATGAATACATATATGTATGATATGTAGATATAAATAATGGAAAACAATATTTCTGGAGATGGTAGGTCGTAAGTACGCATAAACACAGTTTCCATTTTCATATCATATTTAATTGAATAACGTGAATGATATATATATATATGTGTGTGTGTATATTTATAGTAGAATTGTTATGTCATATATTACCTACTTATTAATAATATATATTTTTATAATCTTCGTTGAATGTTGAATGTGGAAATGAATCTCATCGCGTCGTGGAGATGGTAAGCCATACGTACTCACGAGTGATGATATTATTCTATTGAGGGAAAAATAGTATGTAATGGGATGTAATAATATATATAAATAATAATAAACACATTATATTTATTAATTACATCAATTATATTAATTATTTTACCCATCCAAATAATGAAGCGTTGAATAACAAACTACAGTAGTGCGTGGAGATGGTAAGTTGTACTTACACACGTATGGTGACACTGTCATTCATATGATGGATATAATAATTAATTTGGAAGTACCATATCAATAAAAACATATCATTATGTTTATGTAACTGAATTTATTATTATGGTATGTAAACCACCATTATAGAGAAAGTGGAAGAAGAAAAGAACTTTGAAAGAGGTGGTGATGTAATTACATCTTCTTCAGGTTCATCCTTTTGATTTGAAAACAATGGCCCCAGAGGTTGGATTTTCATTCAATGTAACGCCTCTATGATTAATTGAGGATATTTGGGAGGATATTTTAGTGTTTTTTTCTGAAACAAATGGCTATTGAGGTGGGAATTTGAATGAAGTGGAAGTACAGTTTTATAAGCGAGCTAAGGGGTACTTTATGAATATGTTGAAATATTAATTTGTTATTAACTAATTTTTTATTTCTAATATCTCCAATTGTATTTATTTATTGAAAATATTTTTATGGGTCTGAATACTTCCAATAATATGTTTTTGACAAGTTTAGGTCACCATATTAACCTTATCATTTTGATTTCTGTCTTGGTTAAATAGTTTAACATTAACCATGTATTCTACTATTTTTATATTACATGGTTAATAAGTATAATATAAAATTATGAGAGAATCTACAGAGGTTCATTAATGTCTTATCTAACTTTATCTAGGTCCTTTTTTTGAATCTTATATTTTGAGGTATATTATATCATTTAATAATTTTTTATTTATTATAAAAACTTATTTATGACAATTTTGACACTATCTAGTATTTGGTTTTTTTGAATGTCAATAATTCTTAATTAATTATAAAAATTACATAGAATCAACCCTGAAATATCATATTCACCTATAAAATTCTCGTATCGACTCAAAATGTTCAATATATATTTATTTTAATATTTATAATATCAATTATTTTATTCTTCCTTGTATAAAGCAAATACATCATATTTATTATGTCATAAATAAATAAATTTATATTGTGTATAAAATTTATGAATAATATAACATATAATAGGAAATATTTCTATAATTTTAAGTAATATTTAATTTATAAAATACCACTTATATATACTAAAATGAAACCTTTGTTACTAAAAGATATTTGTTTATGTTACATTTTCCCCAACCAAAAATTAATTTTTTAAAGTGTCGTTTTCCCTAACAAGTGGCTACACAGTGTCCCCAAATATACCCAGGGATGACCATGGTGGGAAATGATTCATCCAATATGGTTAGGACACATTTTTGAGTAATGTAATATAATTATAATATTATTTGTTTTCCCTTATTTAAAAGATTTATCCTTTAAACAATATAAATTAAATATTTGCTACAATTACTGTTAAAAATGTATAAATTAAAAGTTACCTATTTACACAATTAGGACATCCTGATTCAAAAACTGGAATACATTATTCAAAATTCAAAACATCAATTTTTCCGAAATTAATTTTATATCAATTTCCATTGTCAAAACCAAAAAGCATATTTTTAGGAAGTAAAAACTATCAAAAGATTGAAATGTGTTTGTATTGAATTGAAATGTGAAATTACATCCAATTAACTAAATTATATTAAATGATAATAATATAATCTCATTATACTTTAATACCACTCAAATATATAATGTAACACTATAAATTATTTATATTAAAAATAATGTTTTCAATTAAAATTTAATATTTTTCATTATTCATCAAAAAATGTAAGTTATAAAAAAGTAACAAATATTTATGAAAACTAATTTTCTATTCCCCCCATCTAAAGAAGAATTTAATTTTACAAAATTTAATATATAATAGTGTTGAATGTTGGATTTAAAAATTGGTTTCCATTAATAGGAAAAAAAGTACATTTTTTGTAAAATACTTCATTTATCGGAGAATTTTAATTTGTTTTTATATTATGTCTATGAAACATAATAAATGAATATTAACGTTATATGGGATATATAAAATTAATAATGGGGTTAATACTATTCATATCTTCTTTTCTAAATGACAAAATTGATTGGTCGTGGTTCCCTTGAACTCGTTGTTGCGTACATCACACGCTATTTAATTTTTTAAAAAGGAAGTGTACTATTGAATATTGGGGTGTTACAAGATGCAAGGATGAGGATAAAATTGTATGAATTCATGGACTCCTATTGCGTATTCCTGGAGGGAATGGGACATTTTCTTGATGGTAAAAAAATGTAGTGTGAATAATTTTAATGCTTAATTAATAGATAAAAACTCTTTATAAGAAATGGAATCTAATAAAAAGGAATAAATAATTTAATGTATTTCTTCGAACTGTGGTGTTCTTATACGACATAAGGTCTTAGTAGTGGTTTCCAGGAGAGAGAGGGACCTCAGCAGCAGTTGATTCTAATACTAGGTTATGACAATAGTGTGGTTATAATCTATATTATATCATTTAGTTTTTATGTTCATATACATCGACCAACAATTTTATTTAGTTAAACATACACCAATGGGATTCAGAGAGAAGGGGGTTGTTTTCCACAACATCATGGTGTGAAGATGAACGGATGACAACCACCTTTTTCCAGGATCTCTTCTCATTGTAGATACTTGTTCTGGTATGGATGGTGGTTTTCCTCATATGTGTGTATAAATTATTGCAATTATTTATGGTTATTTCACACAGAATTAGTCTTTATATAGATTATGAAAGAATACTTTATGTATAACATGTATAAGATGGGTTTTCCTAAGGTAACTTAAACGGTATATGGGATGCTATGACTTTATTTGTAACACTAGATGAATGAAACATTATATATATGTAGTTTTGGCTCATAGAAACTACATGGTTACTTTTGGATCGATAGGAAATGTAATTTTTTTAATGAGGTTTATGTTGTGTTTCATCGTCTAGGTGTTAGTAGGATAATATATTTTTATTTTTACACTCATGATGTGCGACATTGGGGAATAATGGAAAATTAAAGGGTAAGTGGTAAAGGGATACTGATGCTAATATTTAGTTTGATTTGGTTAGAGATTAGGATAATTACTACTAGCATGGTGTTTAGTATAATATGTGTGGACTTCTTGGTTGTTAATATCCTTACTTTTCTTGTTGTACATTCTATTTTAATTGAATTGTAGTAGTTCATGCATGTCATTACATAGATGAAAATTGTATTTTCTTTTATGTTTGAGTCTCAAAATGAGTTTTTTGGTGTCTGTATTATCTCTCTCTTTCACATGTGTACTCTCAGTGGGTAATTCCCCCTATTTGTGTCTTTACTATATAGTCTATTCTAGTCAACAACTCATGGAATACTCGAGTCATGAATTTTTTGTCTCTTTATCTCTTCTCCCATTTAGGGAAAATGAGGAATTCTCTATGTGGGGAGGAGTTCATGCCACATTGGTATCATAACTGTTGCTAATGGATAAGATGTAGTTCACAGTTAGGCATCAGTGACATCGTAAGGGCTGGAAGGGGAACACTGTCATCTAAAATTAAAAAGTGTGGTAAACACAGGAGACCATCATAGAGACTGGTGTCCAGGGACACCTGTGATCTGATATAGTGACCATTAAGCTTTCATTGGAATCTACATGAGTTGATACTGGTATCAGGGTTGAAATCAAGGAAAGGATCATGCAATATTCTTCTTTACACCAGTTCTCTGAATAGGTATACCATGGGATATGATAACATAAATAATAAAATTTAAAAATTATTTAATTTTATATTCATCTATATTCAATGTTACAAATACTAATAGTTTTTTATTTAGTATGCATTGATCCTGTTTGATGTCATAATCTTGATCAAGAAGAATATGTTATTAAGGATGTGAAATTAGATCTACAAATAGTGGAAGTCGACAATGACAACACATGAAGGAGGACACATAGAAAATAATAGTGTCAGATTCTGTTGGGGTATGAGGGATATATTTTGAATGTAGTCCTAGATGAATTATTGGATGAGGTTGATATTTCCTTTATTTCTATTCATGATCGGAAATAGAACTATGTATTTTGGCTATGATGATGTAGCATGTGGAAGCGAGGTAGTGGAGGATCTTGTTCATTAGATATAGAGAGGTGTTGTAATTCTCATCATTAGATTACCAAGACTACTTCTGATTTTATTGTTTCTCTTCAACCATTAACAGAGTTAGTCTCTATAGGCTGTATAACCATCAGAAAGAGAGATCCAATGTGTGATAGTTTGGGATAAATTTTAGGAACCCTCAACGATATGCTTCAGACCTATTTCAATATGAGTTGGATATGGTGTGTAATTTATGGTGTCTTTTCATCTAGAGATCTAATTCTATTTTACCATGATTATGTTGAAGTCACAGATCACGATCTTGGTGATAGAAAAGTCCATTGAGAGGATGTTCAAAAAAACAAGATCATCATGACTGTGGAGTTTTCCAGGTTCCTAATGAATAAGATTTGTGGTCTAGGGTTCATCTTTCTCTTGACAGAATACCTTATATTCTTCATAAAGTAGTTTCCAGTACTCAATATCATTTTTATTTAGGGGAATTAGCTCGTAGAGTTATTCTACGGTATCATACAAATTTTTTTCTTTATTCAGGATGAGGATATTAGTAGCGATAGTTACTTACCTTACTAAGTAGTCATTGTGTGCTAGATATTCCAATATGTACTCCTTTGATGAGGTATTTCCATTAGATCTATTAGTATTTGGTTTCTCTACATTGGGATGAGAACATAGTAGATGTTTCAAATTAAGTCCAACCCTAGGATTCAAACCCACCGTTGATAGTAATGAATTTTTATGGAGGTGATTGACAGTATATTCATAGAGGTTGTGGAGATAGTATTGTCTAGCATCATGTTGTTAGGCTTCTACAACTGGGCAACCCATACATCATTTGAGGTTACAATTTCTTCAGTTATAAAAAGGGATGATTCCTTGTTTAATCCATGTGTGACACACTCCATTAAATCACCTCCCATTTTCCATGCAATGGGACTCGTGTTCATGAGAATTCTAGTGCCCTTGGCATTGAATATTTTTGTAAGAGGTTAAGATAACATGTAAGAAGGTTGTTGATATTGTAGTCACATATGGGTATTGCACATCACTTCTATAATTTATAAATGTATATAAATACAACAAGATGAAATCACCATATACATGGATTTGATGTATTTGGTGTAAGATATCATGGATATCATTAGGAGGAAGGTTTTGTTCATTGATTTTGATAAATATCCCATTAGTGTTAATTAGAAATTGAGATCTTGGGATCGGTCAATGTAATGTTTTCCCTTGTCATCCTTGATGATTTATATGATGCTAGTATCATTTTTGGCTCCTCATTCGATGTTTCCAAGTGTCATATAAGGGTACATTGTGTCTTTCTATGTCATTTTATAGAATTACCCCTTGATGATTGATCATTTTAGGGATTAAAATATATCTATGTTTTACTCCTATATTAATGCCTCTATATTGGATGTTTCCCACTAAGATATATTGTTTTTTATACAGCTCCATTGTTATTGTAGTGTGGTTTTGTTCTACTGAGCATTACACCATTACGGGAAGCAGTTTTGTTTATAGAGAAGGCTAATTGTTAATTTCAGTTGAGGATTGATTATTAGCGGTTGAACTAGGTGATATTGAAGAACTACTATGATATTCAATGGATTGAGTATTTATTTAATCAAATGAATGTTGCTAGTTGGTTCTCAATGATTGATATTCGCTTTGGGTTTCATTATATATGTGTGAAGGATGAATATATCTCAAACAGTGATTTCTTTGTCTTCATGGTAATTTAGTGTTTATTTTTATGTCATTAGATGTGATGAATGATCAAGTTATGTTAATAGGGTTAATGAACTATATGTTTCGTTAAGTACATGATAATTCAGGGTGGTTTTTGTTCATGACATCATTGGGTTATTTATGTCCAACGAGGAGCGTTCCTAGAATCTAAACTCCCTTTTGGGAGTTCATCATCATGATTAGATTATTGGGAAGTTACCAAAGTCTGAATTTTTTTTCTAGAGAAGTTCATTTAATGGGGAATGTATTATACCAATATATAGTAGCAATGGATCTATCAATGACAGTGGGATTAGTTTCATGGGCTGATCATTATCTAAATGTTTGGGAGAATCTGAAGAAGATGTTGGGAAGTGATCAAATTCATTCTCTTCTAATTGAATATGTTTGGTATGATGTTTTTTTGATGCTTCACATCATTGTATAGGATGTGTTTGGATCCATTATAGATGGGTTATTCTTTGTTTGTCTTAGTAATTATGTCCCCATGAACATAACTATAGATCCCATTATCTTGATTTGGGGGGTATATGATGTATTTATCAGACAATGGTTCATAATTATATGGTGTAGAAGGTAGAGGAATCCAAATGAAAGGATCCAAAGGATTAGTTCTAGAGTGATCAGGTCGTTTTTATTGAGTACTGTAATGGTTGGTCTAGTGATGAACAAAAATGTGTGTTGTTTTAGGGAAGAATTTTTGTTTGATTGTTTATGTATGGGATTTCTCTCAAAGGGTTCAATAATTTACATTTGGAACTACATATTAGAATCAATTGTTTGTACTATGCTTTGAGGGATCAATTTTGGTGGTCTTGGCTTAATATTATAGGTGTAGAGTTTCTGTCTCAGTATTTGGTCTACTAGAAGGTGAACATTGAGCACTTTGTTCCTAATAGTTTCATTCATCCCTTATATGTCCCTTAGTGGAAGTGATATGATATCTAGATGGAGTAATTTATTATATTACCACATGATAAAAAAGGTTATAACACTAAATTGGTGGAAATGGATCAATTTATGGAATAATCCAACAATATAGTGATGAAGGAGTCAGAATCACATGAGATTTTGTTGAGGCTATATCTGAATGTGGTGCTGAGACTCCACAGTTTTCTAAAGAAAATAATTTTTGATTAAGATCCTTTGTTTACATCTACAGTGTGTAGAATTCTCCATCGTTATTTTGGTTCTCAGCTATTCCATAAAACTAATTTAAATCCGTAGATAAAGGTTCAGCCATATTGTGCTACCCAGGCACGATAATACATGTCGCTATATTGTGTACATTATTATGGTGGTCTATGGGTGATTCATCAACCCATGGTAGATATCATTTAAAATTTTTTTCCCCACCACCAGAAGTATGGAACCGTTTAACACCCTATGTAGATGTCCTTCTCATTATTCATAATAATGGACTGGGTTGGGAGATTCATCAATTACAAGTCCGAAACTAGTATATAATATAGTAGAGATAGTTTAGGTGATTCATTAAAGGATGTATTCATTATATAATCATTTTAAATACTTTTTCTGTTAGCGGAAGATACCTCTAGATTCCATCATTGGTGATCATGTAGTATGGATGGTGACACCCCAACATGGGTAGTGATTGTTTAGTCTATGTAGTAATATTTCTCCCCATTTTGTTCAGAATTTCAAGGTGTATCTTGCATTAGATCTCTCACTTATTATATAGTTCTTCCCCCATAGATTATATGAATACACGATGTATTCATGTTTTTTGAATCTTTTTATTTATCTTCATGGAGACTCTAACATAATCTATTGGGTGTTATAAATTTCATTGATGATGTGACATTCGTGTATAAACTTGTTGATATCTAGAACCACAATGAAAATGGTTGTTTGGGCATTTTATATCCTTAGTTCATGTCTAGAGGGAAACAGTGGAATATAGATGAGTGTCATTCAATGTGATGAAAAAACATTCACTCAATACCCCGTGTTCTTTTATGTATAGTTATTATCCAGAAATGTCGTTATCTTCATCATTGCAGACCTTTTCAACTTACTGAGGTGAAATTCGCTTGCTTCTAGGTTTTCATTTCCCTCTATTGAGATGTATAACCCATTAGAGTGGGTTTTGGAGCCATTTTTATTTGTTACGTGGTTTCATTTTTTTCATGTTGAGGTTGTTGATCTTATACTGTGAAGAGGGCATTGAGAGGTATCTCACTAGTTGGATATTTAGATGATGTTTTTTGGGTTCCAGTATGGGTTGGTTTTGGATTCACCTGTAATATATTTTAAGGAGTGGTATCTAATTTATGGGCTAAAATACACCTGATATAACCTTTTGAATGCCTCCAAATACCTATATTCTCCGAGGAGGATCAATGGATGTCCATAAGGACATAGTATCTAAATTATGGATGTATTAATATTTCATATTTTGAAAAGATAAACAATAGGAACATAGGTTTCCTAATGCGTAAAAAATCAAGGTTTAAAAAATAAATAAATTAAATAGTTGATTTATTTTCCAGATTAATCATAACCTTGATTATTACATGAAATTAAATGGGATTAAACCCCCTATAAATCCTTAATAATATATGTTTTAAATGATTCCATCTGCTCGATTTTTTCTTACACTACAACTGCATCACCTATCTCCCGATTTTAGGGGATTCAGAATCCCCCTCTTTGATATATTTGGTATTTCATTGTCATGTATCATTCTGTTGTTTCCCCCTATTGATCCATATTCAATCAATGTAATTTCTACATTCATTTTTATGATTATATTATTTGTATTCATCCCATTTTTAGTTTCTTTTTCATGTCATGTGATCTACAAGTTTCTAAAGTAGTTTTTTTATTTATTGGCGTAGTTGTGGTGATGAAAACCCATGTGGATGTAGTTCTCGAGGGATAGGCATTCATGATCAGATGTCTAGGTATGTTCTCATGAAAATAATTTTTAAACAATTTTTAGGTATGCGATTCATTTCTCCTGTATATATTTACAAGAAATCTCAATGAAATAACTATTTAGAACCTTTTATCACAATAAAATTAACCTATTGATTACTTGAACCAGATTAATGAATTGGTATCAATTGCATGGAGATGTTATTATTTTCTACTATAGTTATGGTTTTCTTCATTTTTGATATATAATGTAATATATATGCCAATCTTGGATAATAATGTTGATTATTATATAAATTGGCATGGACCCTAAAGTCCAAATTCATTAATAATTAATGTCCTAAAAATATAAACATGTATGTTTAATGAATCATGGGTTTTTTAATCATACAGATAAAATTATGATTATATTAAATGATCATCTTCATGTTAGTGGGACTGAATTAAAATTTAATGAATGTTAATACTTTTTTGTTAAAATAATTAAATAATGATAATTTAATTATATTATTAATTTATAAAATTATGCGCTAAGCATCCTAATTTGGTTTCTCGTAGTTGGGACTAGTACATAAAGAATCATATAATTTAATATTGATTAAGAATAATTTTTTTAATAAAATATAATTCCTTGTTAGTCCATATATTTTTCCTTTATTATAATTGAAAAGATCCTTGTTTTTTAGAGATATGAGGGATCATAGTGATTAATGGATTTATGTCATGCTTTATGTCGAATAGCATAGTTGTTGTGTTTGTTTATTAATTATTGTTATGTTATCCTGGAATGGATGAACCATGAGGGATGTTTTGGTATATGGGGAGTTGAGGCCTAGATGTTGTCTTGTTGGGATTAGAGTCACAGATGTGACATGAGCCTGGGATATCAAATCCTACAGTTTTTTTATTTTATGTGGGGTAGGGACCCCACGTTTTTTTTTTCCAAATAGTGATTTTGATGGTGGGATGCATCAAAAGATTTTTGTGGGTGTTGGGGAGAACAACATGGAATATTGATGGGGTTGAAGAAAAACGTATCCCATGATATGAAAGTTTTATTCTGGTTTAAATATTTTGTAGGGGTGACAGTAGGGTTATAATTTTATCTTCATTACATTCCCCTCTACATGAGGAAGATGGATGTTTTTGGTTGTATGCCTACTTTGGTAGATTGGATGTTTTTTAGAGTACCTAGTAATATAGAATGTAATGATGACAATAAATGACTAAATTTTCATCCCATTTGGATGGATTATGGTATGATGCAATATTGAGGTTACAATTATGATAAATTATAGACTCTGGGACCTTGTGCATGGAAGGCCTAGAACATTGTTGTAATAGTAGTGAAATACAATGTGGAAAATGTAAATGGTAAATAAATAGTTAAATAATTAATTAACATAAATTGAAACTGCTTAAAATGTATAAAATAATTAAATGGAGAACATTATATTGTATTTTTAGAAATGATAACTTTTCATAGTATTGGAAAGTTGGAGTGAGATAGATGTAATCTATAGTTGATTTTGAGACTATTTTATGGACATAGTGTGGGTTTTAACATTATTATATCATATAATTTTTGTGATATTATATTTTACTCTACCTTGTTTGTTAGAGAAATTAAAAACCCTATGATTTTGATCACTTGGGGTGTGTTTTACCTGAAATCTCATTGAGAGTATGGGTACAAAACTAATCCCTAGGGCCCCACACTCATATATTGGTAATTACATCTACATTAATGCAAGACAATTTATTTTCAGAAATTATGTCTGTAGAAGGATGTAATGGAATGTGGTTTTTTCACACTCATGTATCGTGGATATAGTTTCTTAAGGACTCTTATCGGTATAACACCTATAGGTTGTGATGACATGAGGTTCCTTTCTCGATGTTTGGGATTTGATGAATTGAGGTATATTATATAATCCAGGATACATGTTATATAGACTGGGGTGTCTCTAAAAAAATATCTAGTTACTTTTGGTTATATGGACTTGGTGGTGTGTTGGATGAGGATCATGATGTGTTAATTGGATCAGGTGTCTGCGGGTGAGGATTTTTGGAGGGAGATGCTTGGGATGTGTGATGTTTGTGTATAGTGGAAAACAAGTGGGGAAAAGGGAAGCCTGGTACCCTTGATACTACATATTATTTTATATGATCTTTTATATGATACTTGGTGAGACTAGCCATGGTGAGGCTGTGAATATAGTATAACTATTTATTTGATGAGCCAGTTTCACTTATCATTCCCTATGATATAACATTCATTGATTACGGTTTCACAATAGGATCTAAAAAGGTTCTTATGGAGATTACTATTATACTCCCCATATGTATATATAAATTCATTATTCATTTCAGATAGAGTAGGTTGGATTTCAAGTTGGTTACTACTAGCTATGGGTTTATCAGATGTTGTGTGGGTTTGGTGGCCACAATTTTCCTTACATTCCATATATTACAAGTTTATTTACGTTGAATTTTAGTAGTTCATCCATGAAGTTACCTAAATGAACATTATATGTTTCATATATTTGAGTATTTATTTTCTTTCTTATCTCTCTCTTTCACATGTTTTCTCTTTCAGGTTAATTCCACCCATATTTTTGTTTATTATACCCATGATGTTAGTTGCCAACCTATGGTCTACTAGAGTCAGTACATGAGTGACGCTATATCTATTCTACAATTACACGCCTAGGAGGGTAACACAACATATATAGGGATTTGTGACAAAAATTATTTTTTATTTTTGAATAAGGGAGGAGAGGGGTGTCCAATTATAAGTGGTGGAGAGGAAAGACATGTAATTTTTGAATATATTCAATTACACTAACCTTTTTATCATGAAAAAAAGCCTCCAGAATCTGAAATATTTGAACTATAGATGTCATAATGTCAAAATTGGTCCTCTCAATTGGATATAATATGAAGATATTCCCTTATAAATTTTAATATTATATTTTAACCCTCTAGTATATTAGTTTTTACCATAACCAAATATTTAATTGTTACTTATTTTCGTATTCTTAAAGATATAAAACTCTGTTGAAAAAATATGATAATTTAACTAACTATTATTAATATTATTAAAAAAAATTCTAAATTATAATCCCAGATGTAGAATAATGAAATTAAAAAATATACATACATTCACAAAGAAAAAAGGTGTTTCCAAATAATGAATGCTCATAAGTATATAAGGTTTTAATATAATAAGACAATAAATAAAGTTTATAATGACCAAAAACATTTAAAATTAAATATACTTGATCTAAATATTCTTTTTAATAAATTTTTAATATAATTTAACAACATAACTATTTCAAAATAAAATGTGGGTTTAAAATTAATTAGTATATTTCTTTTTTCGTAAAAAACAGAGAAATTTCAAAAATTTAGAAAAAAAACAACGTTTCTTTTTTATATTGGGATTTTCAATTTCATCAAAATTTTGATAAATAAATACTATAAAATTGTAAAACGTAATTATTATCCATCTTCCCAATTTGTGACTATACCATTTTTTAGAAAGAAAAAGAATTTTAAAAGAAATCATTTTTTTAAATTATTCATTTTTTATTAGTAATCAATATATAAAAAAATATTTGATAATTTATTTATAAATATTCATACCCACCAATTTAATATCTAGGATATAATTTTATAATAAATTAATGTACTTTTAGGCTCAAAGTTACATGTTTTTCATGCTATTAAATAGCATAAATATAATGAAATACATTTTTGGGTTGTTTAAGATCGGCATTGCATGAATTATCTGGTATAAAATACAATTTCATCCATTTGAACTATGTAGTTGCCATATTATACCCAACATTATAAAAAATTATTGTCACAACTTGAATTTGATCCTGAAAATCATGTATGATTCATTTAGAAACACCATTGATAAAGACCCACTTTATAAAAGGATTAATGAATCATATTCATGATTATAGAGAAAGGGATGTATCAAATTCACTCTAACTAACATATAAATATGTTTTTAGTTAGTATATCATTGGTTTTTTTTGAATATATGGACAAAGAATAAATGAAAAAATAATTATTAGGAGTGATAGAGATCCTTCATGATAAGAAAGTGCCTCGTCAAGGGAATGTTCTAGAAAACAATATAAAGTTGATTATTTAAAAGTCCATTTGATTCATTGGATATCATTGTAATAGGATTAAATAACTATTCCAAGACTCTATTAATATGGTTAAGGAATTGTATGATTATCTGATTATTTAAATAAAAAAACATAATTCATATCAATACATTTTATAATCCCAATTTCATCTTTTAATTATGTCTTGATCAATTTTCAATTCCACACTTACTCTATGAAATGAACATCTTATAAAATATGCCTAAAGTAGAAAATTCACAATTATAATATTGTAATATACCTAAAAAAGATAAAATTATTTCCATCTATCTATAAATTAACTATATACCCAATATGTTTAGCATATATTATTCAATATAATACAATAATCACAAAACCAAAATATAAACAACACTGTTTCATCAAAAAAAAATTTGTATAATTGTTATGCGGGGGGAATTCATATTCACATGTCCCAAATCTAGGGGGAGAAATGAAGAAGGAAATGAGAATTTCGTCTAACAATGAGGGTACATTCGTTATCTATGGACCCAAAGAAATAAAACATGATAATACCCTCATAATAGTTTTCTTTTTTGGAAAAAATACACTACAAAAATCATTCCTACTATATATGAGTAAATATGATGTCTTGATTGACAAAAATCCTACACTTAGTAATTACATAAACCATGTCTCATGGGAAGTTGCGCATACCTTTTAGGATTCTAACATGAACTATGGAATCTAAATCCACCTCTATAATTATTATGTTGAATGTCCTTCATAATAAGAGACCCATGGCCATTCCCCTCTCCTAGGGACCAAATGAAATTTCATTAACATAGAACTTGATGAATCCCAGAACCACATTGTAATTTTTGTGCCTAATGAGGGATCCTCGCTTTATCTTCATGAATGCATGAACCATAAACATTTATTTTTAGACTTGTGCTGGGTGACATCTATTTTAATCAACTCCATGTGCTCTGGTTTCCCATTTATTCCGTGGTTGTGAAAAGTAATGAAAACATTTTTGTGTTTCTCAGAGAAGAGTATACACATATATTGATAATTCCATGTTCAAAACATTAGGTCCTATGACGAGTCCTTAAAAAGAGGGGAGATAGCCTTCTTCCAGAAATTCCGTGATTCATATCCTCTATGATATCCCAAAAACCCACTATAATGGTGGGACTATGAACATTGATGTTATACCCACGGTGTTTGGCCTAGAAGAACCATATTTCAATGAATTGTTTGATTGTGTCCAATATTCAATAATCCCCCCACACTAATTCCATAAAATTAAAGAATTTGATTTCCCAATCTCTATTTAAAATAATATACCATAATTTACATAAAAAATGGGAAGAAACTACAACTTGTGGTAATAGAGACCCCTCATTGAAGATGTTTTCATCAGTGTGCATATAATTGCTCCTTAAACTCCTCACAAAAAATTTCATATTGAGTGGTATCTCCATAAACCTTATAATTTAAGACCACTCATCTTGAAAACTATTTAATCCAATGTGTCCTAAAAATCCACAATGAAACACAACCATGTATGACATATAAAATGCACAGATTTTTCTACCTGATCTTTCAAAGAGATATTATAAGAAAATAGTTTCTATTTGGGTTCTAGAGTGGATTTTATGAATCTAGGATAACCAATTGCTTAGTTAAACAAAATATATAGAATCTAGAATTCAAAGAAATACATATCCCCTCAAACACATTTTTCTACCTAGTAATTAATGTCTATATGTAGTATCCTTGTCAAATATCATCTTATAGTACACTAATTATTTCAATAATGAACTGGGGGAGTTATGAATTTTATCCAACTCGTTCTAACCAATGAAACCACAATATACCATATGTGTGTCTCAAAACCTTCACCAAAACTAATTTACATTCAATGAAGTCCCATTCCTAGCTCACCTACATTACATGAATGATTTCCACCAAAAAATGAATGTTGGAACCATTTTCATCCATTGGATTGACCAATCTATTCTATTAATCCAAATAGTAATTTATAGATAAGATATCATCCCATATAAAACCCAATAATTTTTTTCAATCAATTCGATAGTTCTTTTCAGTGCCATAATAATAGATATCACTTGAATCAGTATAGAAGTGAGTATAATATTATCCTGAGTCATCACCCTCCAATCAATAGTAACAAATTCATCTAGTTGAAGATTCATCCAATGATATTGTTAATGATGTAATCAAAAAATGAAATATAAATTCTTAAAATGTATAATGGTGATTTAATATGGTGACCCGCTATCTCAAAAAAATATTCACTCATTCACAGTAATCACATATTATTAATATTAATCAAAACTTATAGGATTTAATGATAAATATATGCATTGAAATGCATCGAAATGTATTGGTCTAACATATAATGATTTCTAATGATATTGTATTTTTCATAAATATCTGGAAAACAATTATCAATCAATTTTTTTTCAAATAAAATAAGTAATAAATTCATATTAACCAACACATCACTTAACATGATGGTAGGAACTAAACCCTTATCATGCTTTAGTTATAGGTTATAGATACATGGACTTTTAGGATGTTACGAGTTTTCCATTTTCGAAATGTATTTTAATATAATTCATATAACATTCCCATAGTGTAAATACCCACATTTAAAACAACATAAAGCATTAGAAATGCCATAAAGGATTCTAGTAGGATTAATTTTTTTTACAAAAAATTATGCTATTTCACAAATAAATAACAATTATCACTAATAAATATTCTAAACGATGGGTTTGTATTTACCTAAAAATCTCACAAAAATATTCATAATAATAGCAGAATCATATAACTAGAATTCTATATAGATATGTTTCTGAATTTTGTCATTTAATCCTATTAACACCCATACACCCATGATGTTTCCTGTAACTATTATGTCAACGAAGGAATATGTGCATTCAAAATTAAAATAATCTTGAGATGTAACATAATTAATCAAACCAAATAACTATAGTAAACAATTCATATACAATATATTCCTAGAATTTCAAAAAAATACTTCATCTATTTATTTTGCCACAGGTCCTTACTTTTTCTATGATTTAACATATAAATGTGTGTACTGACTCAGATATTTCCCAGGATCCCTATATTTAGGACCGTGAACTATAAATGGTTCCATATAATGATATTTATTTCCTCCATCATACAAATAAGTATTCATTAAAAATTAATTTCATTAATCAATCTATTTCCATTGATAAAAAATATTATCATTCATTTTAGATAAATTTCATGTATCAAATTCCATGTTTTATATATTTTGAAAATAGAGCCATCTTTCATTCATGGACTCCAATATTCAAGAACTTATAAAACATAATCCATATATTCTATAAAGATGAAGGAAGTTAATTATATTTTATGTTGTTATTAATATTTTTTCATAATTGATTATGATAAATCATGATAATGTTTAATATTTTAATCATCCAATTTCATTTCTCATAGTCTCTAAATTGACTATCATATTCCAGGATAACATGAATCCTTCTGATTTCTGTCAAATGGTAATTCAAAAAATCATAGTCTGATAAACAATAATCATAGTGGGATGATAACAATAATATATAGGATGTCAACATCATGACAAAATATTATCAAATTAAGACACCACATGTTTATCAAAGGTCATTACTTTTCATTATCTATTCAAATCATTCATAACTTTTCAATATCTATTCAAATCATTCATAATGTTTTGTAATGAAATTCATAAATATCCAAATCATATCCCTTATGAGCATCAATCTAGGTGTGCAGTAAGATAGATTGTTTTGAATCATGTAACGATCAAGTCAAAACAACTCCACGTTTTCAGAGTTATAACCCCAATCAATATTGTTTATATATCCATAAACAAATTTCAAATCTATAAAAAAATTATTACTATGAAAATATACATAATATCTAACATAGAAAATGTAACACCCCATGATTTTATGATAAGTATTATTTTTAATTTATTTGATATCATGTGTTTTATGCTACACCAAGATTATCTTGTGCTATATGCAACACCGTATTACCTTGCAGTATACGTAATATTATTCTTAGATCGTGTTACATGCAATTTCAAGTTCGTTTGATAATAGTCATTCTATGAAACATTGAGTGTATATATATATATATATATATTCAATGTATAAATGAAATATGGATGTATTCTGTTATAGAAAACAACACTAGAGTCTTTCACTACACGTCACCCTGACTTGGCTTGCATAACACACAATGGCAACCTTCCTCGATAACGTGTGTAGTACGCAATACCAGGTTTCACTAAACAATGATATATTATTATAATATTATAAACTAGCCTTTATGAATAGTATTAACTAAATTTTAAATTTTATAACATTATAATTCATATTAAACATTTTATAGTTTGAGGTATGAAATCAAAATCAGTTTTTCAGATAAAATAAGTATTTTTCAAAAAATTCTTTTTTGCCTCCTTTTGATGGTGCACCAACTTTAAATATAGTTTTTTACATGTTTATAAGTTCAATTTGACAAAATAAAATTCTTCCATGGAATCAGGATATAAAATTTTAACTTGGATAAATTTTTCATATTATTCTGATATCTTTCATATTTTGATAAATAGTAAAAACACGCTATATTTTAATTAAAAACTAATTTTTTCATCGCAATAATTTATATGGTTATATTATCTTTTTAATTGATTTTAAAGTGTAATTCGAATATATATTTACAATTTAATCCAATTTTGGTCAGTGGAATTAATTTTACTTTGAATTTGGACAAAAAAAGTGTCGATCTTTTGATACTTAATGTTTCATAAAAAACATGCTATTTGTTTTGATAACGGGAATTAAATTTAAAATTAATTAATGAAACTTCTTTGTTTTTAATTTAGAAAAGTGTATATCATTTTTGAATTCAGAATATCAAATATAGCATAGGCTGAATTTTTGGTATTTTTCTGAAAACGTTCAATTTTTGATGAATAGTGAAAACACTATGTTACTATTTAAAAGACAATTTTTTATTTAAATAATTATTTAAATTATTTAAATTTATTTTATGTCAAAAATGATACAGAATACCTATATAAGTTCAATGTAATTAATTGGAGTCATTTTATAATAATTTTCTATATATAAAAAGTTTATCGAACTTTTCATCGTCTTTTACCGACCTTCTATGAAAATGTTGAAATTCAAATGAAACATATTTTTACCGCTTCTGTGAGTGTAATTTAGAAAAACCGAGAGACACGGTTAATATCATGTTCTAAAATGTGGTTCAGTGAGATGAAAATAATTTTTGGTGAATAGTAACTTTTTACTTTTATTTACTGCGGTTAAAGGTAAATAGGGTAATTCAAGGTTAAAAGAATATTATAATAAATAGAATTTACCAAAACTTGTGTAAAACTTATTGTATGAGTAATGGCCGACCATGGGAATACATGGTTCGATTTTGGGACCCAATGGAGCCACTTATGATAGACAATGACACATTAGATTAATTAATTTAATGTAAAGTCAAAATTGACATTAACGAAAATCTTTTAGTAAATTAATTTATATATAGTGTTATATAAGTCATATTTTCGACTATAAATATTAATTATAAATATAAAAAGATTTCCTAAATCATGGTCATTTTATAATAATTTTTAGACATTAAATGAATTAAATTATTTTTGACACAATAATGATGCAGTATTTACCTCATTAATAAATGATTTAAATAAATAAGATTACAATGATTAAAATATTATCCAAAACCAATCCAATTCTTATTGAATGGTTTTATTTCGAATATGAGTCATCATATCACTTACATTAATGTGTTTTTAACCTCTTTAAAATGAAGATATGTTTATAATAAAATAATGTTTCCACACTTTCCTAAAGAGACCCTCCGCTCTATTATAAAAGGAGACCACTTCTATGCAATTCCACACACCTGTCAAGCCATTTGGACAGTCCAAACTCTATAAAATTAAGCTCTATAAATCCCGTTACTCCTCCTAAAGCCTTAAATTATGCAGAAGGCACTTCAAGAAGTCCTTTTGGTTCAAAGCAAAGGAAGTTACCCAAATTAAAGGTAACATTTTCTCTTAAGTTGTTTTCATTTATTCTACTTCTCCAACCCCTAAACTCTTTTAAATCCTCTCTTAAGTAAAAACACCAGTATCCTCAATATACTAGGATGTTTTTTTATAAGGATTAGAACTACACTTACACACACCTTTATGTAATAGATGAGGAACATAATGATTCTGTGGATGGAAAACTAACGCCTCACGAAACGATGATTGTTCGATTTTCTCCTACCGCCTCTCATGGTGGCCATTATGATGGAACTGTATTTATATATGATGTATATTATGTTTATGATTTCCTTATACATCTTTACTTCCCAATTATATCAGGAATTTATTGTTTCCATAGTGGGTAAATACGATGATCTCATTTGAGGAAGTGCGGACTACCGCCCCCTCAAAGTGATGTGATTCATTGATGCCTTATTTGTGATGTATAAAGGATGTAGTTAATGATATTATATATGATATTATAATTATAATTATAATATACCTATGTATAATTATGTTTAAATCCATTAAAATAAGAAATAGAAATGAATGTAGTGTTCATGTGTACGTACAACTTACTGTCTCCATGAACGGTGCATTTCATTTCCTACCTCCATATGTTATGTACAATTATAAATACATTTATATGATTGATATATATGATATATATGATATATAAATAATTAATATCATTCGTGATATAATGAAAATTTGACCACATGAGCAATATGTAAATATAAGAAGTCCATTTTTCACTCATGTACCAAATATCGACAAGACGAACATTATTAACTTAAATGGTTACATTTATGTTTATAACATGGTAATAAGTGATATAAAAGGAATAATAAATTTTAAAAAGGTTATTAATCATGTAGAAATTAACTTTGGTTTATTATTCATGAGATTAAATAATGATCGATTCAAGTCAGGCACGAGGTAAGGGAACATCTTAACCCAATTTCCGTTCTTTGGGTTGATCTTCTCTTTCTTGTTTATGTCGTTCTTTGATTATGTGAGAAATGAATTTTTTATATTATCATGTATTTATAAATTCTTTATGTGACCTTATAGTGAATACACTTAAGTGATCTATTTACAAAAAGATCTTTGTAAGGGATAATTATTCCAATCTCATTCTTATATGAGATTGTTTATTCGTAAGTATTCAATGGGGTTATATTTATCTTCCATTTCCATGTTTTCTAAAAATGTATTCATGTATGTTTAAAGTCATTTTTACCCATTTTTGACTTTTACTACATGGTATGTGAAGAATCCTTCTTTTGATTACATTACAAGGTACTTTTTTTACTTTTCCGGAAAAAGTACGATAAGAATGTTATTTTAACTTATACGGCATGAATGGACTTTTACGGTTTTATAAAGCCTTATTTTCAGGAAGCATCCACAAAAATATTACATGACTATTTAAAAAAATTCTATTTCTTTTAAAATTTCATGACGTTTTGTAAAAAGAAATTGATTTTGAAGAAGAAAGGATATTTTCCTTAAGAATTCATTTCAATTGTTTTATCAAAACCATTTTCCATCTTAGATGACATTATTTCATATGTGTATGTTTCAATTTTTTATGTCTCTATGATTTACATGGTTTCACTATTCTTATTATGAAATGATATCCATTTATTTTATATGTATTAAGTGATAATGTGATGATGTTTATGAAACCCATTTTATTCGTTCGGTTATTATGAATGATGAATGTTTATTTTGTGGAAAAAGTAAGAATGATTTCATTATGAGATGGGTGGGACCTATATATCCCTCAATTTCAATGGATAAAGATTTATATCTCATGAGATAGACATTTCTGGAATGGCAAGTAAATCTGCTTCAGTAATACAGGGCTGGTATGGCAAGTAAACTCGGTTTAGTAAGGGACTTTGTCCACTAAGATGATCTTGGAAGAAATGCCTTTTCTACTATAGAAATCATATCACGTGCTTAATATTTTTCCACAATTACAAGTTTTATTACCACGTTATTTTATCATGATTGATGTTCTATTATGATCTATGCCTTACGTACTGCAATGTTTTATGTCATTGCTCAAGATCTTGATTTTTAAACATTGTGTTCTTGTTTCTAAGTTCAAATGTATATGGTTTGTTTTATTTTATCCATTCTTACCCTTACTGAGAATTTGAGCTCACCCATTATATGTTTTCTTTTCCCCAGGATATAATGAAAGGTTTTTAGGTAAGAAAACCAAAATGGGATGATCTTTATGGGAGATGTTGAAGATCATTCACCACGATTAGAAGATTACGTTCCGAGTTTCCAAAGACACTAAACTATTACGGTCCTTGTGTGTCTGTTTTTGTTATGTATTAAGTATTCCGAAAAAGTAATGTAATGTCCATGTACGTCAAGATTTAGGTCTCTACAGCAAAACATTTTGTTATTTTTATATACTTATCATCAATTTTTATCATTGTGTTACACACCCTAATCAATGATTTCCCAAATATATTTCCCATGTTTTCTACTAAATTTCATTTGATATGAAAAATAAAAACCCCAACTCTAGTAATCCAGATCAGGTGGATCCATTAATATATTTCCATATGATATAAGGAGTCGCATCAAGAATGAGGTAACATTTATATAGTCTTGGTTATCCAGGTAAATATTTTATTAACATATTACATTTGAATATAATAATTAAACAATAATTGTTTAGAATATCAGTAGTCTATATAGAGTTTCTTTTCATATATATCATATTACACTTACTAGATTCTTAGGAATATAAGGAAACTATTTTTGAGATCAAATGATCTGATAGATTTACCTACAAAAGAAACTATCATGTGTAAATGAAGGGTAATTAGTAAGGAAAAATAAATATGAAAAAAATGAAAAAGTAAAAACACATTTCATAAAATCAATAACATCAGTATCATGAAAAGATAATGTGTAATTAATATGGAATTATATAAAACCTTACAGACATTCCATTTTGTCAATAATTAGACTACCACTAATAGATATGGCATAATCAATATGTAATCATAAATAGATCAAGATACATGACATTTAGTCACTAATCATGGAATGAAATTAAATCATAAATAGTAGATTATTGAAACATTCAGGGATATTAATAAGTGAATTATCAATGTTTTAAATTGTAAATGGTTTCACAACATAATGTCAATAATTTTAATACATATACCATCAATATAATTCATATCGATATTTAATAATATTGGTAAAAACTAAATTATTTCTAGAATTCTAATTCGTCTAATGAGATTATGAAGGAATCAGAGGTAACTATTATTCTAGGCCTCATCCTTCACTGCATCTCTGAGTCATTCCACATTTATTGAATAATCATTTTAATTAATAAATTTTTTTCATTATGATAAAATATCAATATCAAGCAAAAAATATAGATTTATCAATATTTTCCAATATATATAAATATCTTTTAATATATAACTCCATATGGTGGAAGGGTTTGAGGAGTAACAATAAAAATCAATGATAAATAATTTTGATATTTGAGAGATATGTGAAGTATAATGTTAAATGTAATGTTAATATTTTCAAGGAATTAAAATTATTATAAAATTGAACCAAGAATATATTGGTTAATACATTATTTATTATAAATATCAAAAAAAATCCATAGAAAAAATACTAATGGTATCAATAATATCAATCCAAATTGTAGTATAAGTAAAATAAAGTGTAAATATCATGGGTGAATTTTAATATATTAAAAATATCAGAGAAAAAATTATGGGAAAATTTCCTTTTAGAACATAAAAATAACACTTTAAAAATACTCATTCAAAATACATTTTTTAATAAAAATTGAATCTTATAAAATATCATTTTAAAAATTGTTTGGACAAGGTGACTGAAACTATGTTTGTGTCATACACATTAAAATAAATATTCCATTCCATTTTCATGAAAATCCATATGGGTCTTATTTGGAAAATGATGTAAATTTTTTTTTTCCAAAAATGTATGTAAAATGTAAAAATATATTAATATTTAATTAATAATTAATTTTTAAAAAGATTAAATAATTATTTAAGACAAATTTTGAAACCATGAATTATGATGATAAATTATTTTTGATAGAAGAGAGAAATGATGTAGTATTTTATTACAAATATTCTCTCATTAATTGTATTTACCAAAGAGTTGATAACTATACTATAACATTATTAATTAATGAATATTTAGAGGATATTAATGTTAAAGTGGTTTATTAGAAAAATATCAATTAATTTCAATTAATGTATATTCATTTATTAATTATTTCCATTAAACTATGTTTGTGAAATGAACCCTTAGGGAGATAATAACATTTAATTCATAAATAATGAATGAATTAATTATTTTTATCAAATTTATATCAATATAAAACAAGTTTAAATAAAAAATATTATTTTTAAAATTTATTATTCATATATTCATAAAATGGAATATTATAATAATAAAGTAATATAATGGAATGAAATGAAATATTGTTATGAAATAATTTTCCCCTTGGTAATTTTAAATTAAATATGACTT